>JAXCIN010000051.1:6250000-7500000 GCA_038502155.1 Parochlus steinenii
CTATGAATTCTCCGGCCTAAAATCAAGTGAATAAAATTGCGTGGTGATATTTAAAAATTCTAAAGTATAAACACTATTATACTCTTGTCTTTAGTAAGGATGTTTTTACCCGATCATTTACTCACATTGAAGTACTCTTCTGTTTCAGCAAAATTGAAAAAATTAGAACTCCAGCCAACGAACAATCCATTTATAAGATAACCGAAGGAAGCTGAAATTCAGTCATTATTCAGTATCTTCTAAGGCATACACTTTATAGTGGAAATCTTACCGATCAAGAAGTACACGTATTTCTTACACTTGGTGACATTCACATTGATGTATTTTTCGTCACCCAAAATCTCTTTTTGAGACAAGGAAATTATGAGCTTTGCCCGTGACATATCTACACTTTTATGGCTCTCTGTGATTCAAGCCAGCTCAATTGTTTTTTTAATTATTTTTGAAATGTTTTTAATTACAAACACCGAAAAATCAATACATTGATTAATCCTTTAAAATAGAATAAAACTGTGCTACCCAACACGTATACAGTTCAAAAGTCGAATGGTGCAGAAATATATGGTTGGGAAAGCAATTAAATTTCACAATCGATTAAACTCTCGATTTTGAGTGTCCTCCCTTTTTAATTGACGACTTTTTTGATCAAACAATTTGTGCAAATACCCGCCTCCAATAATTTCTGAAATTCATTCAGCAGACCTGTGGAAAGCACACCCACAGTTTACTTGACTTCACCGAGTAAATTCATCAACTAACGCAAATGAGCATTTCTTGACTTTCCAAAGTTGATTTAATTTAAAATTAAAAAAATTATTTGGAATTTTTTTATGTAGAGTATGGTCTGACACGAGGGGGAAATATTGTAAAAAAAGATAGTCAACTACTTTTAAAAATTAAATTTTATGAAGTAAATTTGTAACTTTTTGGTGATAATAGATTTTTTTAAATTCAACTAAAAGCCCCTCGAATTTAAAAACATAAATAAATTCATCGTCTCGGATTTTTTGAAAATTTCAATATCGGATTTTTTTTGACAGAAAGATCCGATTATTACTGAATCGGAAAACATGCTAAAAAGTATTGCGGGGAAAATACTTTAAATTTTTCTCCGCTCCGTGGAATTGTGTTTTAATGTTGCTTTAAATCACGAGAACCCTTTTTTTCTGACGTATCTGAATCCCCAGATCAGAGCTCATAGTGAAAATCATCGATACAATTCAATCACCATCTCAAAAATTTTTCTGAAGAGAACTGTATGTCTAGTTTAAAAAAAGAAGATTTTTAAAATAAAAACCCGACTTTTCGACACGGAACTGGTTCTGGTAACCAGTGGAATCATCACCAAAAATAAATTTGAAATTTAAGCGTTTACAGTAATCCACGGATCCACAGGACACACGGCCCTTAGTTTTTCGCATAAAATTCAGAATTTGCATTCAAAGAAATTATTTTAACATTTTAGATTTTTGAGATTTTTTTTAGGAAAAATCAGATAAGGTTGAAAATGGGACGAACTTTTGCGGAGATCAATATTTCATTTAAAAATGCGTCAAAGGTCTATAACCAACATCAATAAACCATTTTTGTATGTATTGAATCCGATTTAAAACTAAAATCAGATTTTATATAATTAAAACTGATTTAAAATAATAAAAACCTTATTTATATATATTTTAATTCAAAATATAATAGGATGAAAATTTTTTGCAGTTTGTGATTTTTGGCGACTTTTTAGATAAAGATTTTTGAAATTGAATCGATTTGAAAAAAACAAATTCTAAAAAAAAATCTGTGATAAATTCGGATCGAATTTTTTTTTAAACAACGGATCAATGAGAAATTAGTTTTTTTGACATTTTTTTGACGTTTAAAAATCCGAGTTTTAGTTGCTACAATTTCAATATTATTTTGACAGAAAGATCCGATTATTACTGAAATAAACATGCTAAGAAGTATTTGGGAAACAACACATACTTTAAGCAGAGTTCTAAAACAGATTAAAGTATAAAAGCATCAAAGTATGAAAGTATTTACACCACTGTTATCTGTTATCAGCTCATAGTAAATATCAGTCAATAATAATATATTGGATTTTCGAGACTAAGCAATAAAAAAGCGCCGGGTGTGTAAAGCTATCTAATTCTTTCATTCATGTGAAATTTATAAACCAGTCAGGCAGATAAGCAAATACATTCCAACTCACAGGTTTAACATATATACGTAGATTTTATTTCTTTAAGTAAGTAATATCAATGTAATATCAAGCATGTGTAGTCGAGCAATTTGGTTTTTTACAAATCTTTATTTTTATATGCCATCAATACTCTTAACGCGTGCTCTGTGTTGATTTCTGATAACAAAAACTGCTATTTATGTGAGTTTAAGCACTAAGCAGCAATGTTTTGCAGTTTGTGAGATTTAGACTAGACTGTAGACATTTTTGACAACTGATCGTTTGTAAATATTCTAGACTGCTCATTTTATAGTGTGACATGACATCATATTTCAGACACGACGCAATAAAATAAAAACTAACAGACACTTGAGGTTTAATTTGAGTTTTAGTTGTTTTTGTCACGATAACTGGAATAAAGAAAATATTTATTTAAAGTAAACACATAATTAGTTTTCGTGTTAAAGGTGCTTCTAATTTCTACATGACTTCTTGACTTTGTGAAATTATCATATAAATATTATTTCTATTCTGAAAGCAAATTGTACTCATAACATTTTTGAAGCAAGAATTTTAGATAATAAGTTGAGTTTTAATAATTTTTTATAAAAGACTTGGCTAAGTTTCAGGAAATTATAAATTTTAAAACGAATATTATTGTAAAAATATATAATTCCCACCACATGTATGTTCTAAAGTTCTAATTTAAAAGGAAAATAAATTATTTTTCACTTGATTTTGTTTATGAACTGCTTGCATTATTTATAGACGAATAGCTGAGTCTTGCGTACTGAAATTGAAAGAAACCTCATGAATATTCATCAAAATGCTTCTTATTATCATATTTGAATAAGTTAGAAGTGTTGCGAAGTCAAGTGAAATGCTTTTGACATTTTACGGATATAATGCAAGCAAAACTATTATCAACTTTGATATTAAATTGCCACATTGTGGTATGCATTGCATTGAAGTTGTCACTAATTTTCTGTCAAATTATGCATGAAAGTCTCAAAAATAATTTTGAATAGACGAGTCGCATTTGACAAATCCATATATGAATTGGGATATTGTGTGAAATTAAAAAATTTATTTCTATTCCGATATGAGACAACTTGCCCAAAAAATAAATAGTATATTAAACCAGAGATGAAAAACGCTTGCTCCTTTTTTGGCACATGATTTCCTTTCATAATATTTAATTACCAAACGAGCAAAGAAATTACCAAGTAATGTTTCTCAGCTTTGCTTTGGAGCATTTTCATTGCCAGTTTAATTACACTATGGGGGGTGGATCGTGAAAATTTCAAATTTAAATTATCTTATTTTGTTATTCTGTAATATTTTTTGTCAAATATTTGTACGATATTTCTTTGCAATAAAAGATAAAATCAAAACAATAATAGGCATAAAAAGAAATAATACAATAATACTGCCGACTCGAAGCAAATAAAAACCCACAAGCAAAAAAACTGTTTGCGAGGTTGTACACATAAAAAATCGATTTCTCGATTTTCAGATTGATTTGGTGAAGGTTTTAAAGGTAGCTACTTATTCTTGAATTGATTTTCCAATTTGTGGGACTCCCATTGAGATTAAATAACTAGGGAACAAACTAATGCGAAAGAAATCTTAATTATTATTGTTCGGTAAGTTTAATGCGTTGTGTGAATAGTTTCATAGTTCCCAACTCTTGATTATACACACATAACCAAATATATCAACAATCTTAGCAGTTTATAGTAAATTGTAAGCCATATTAAATCGGTTGGTTTAGCTGATTGCATGTTATTGACTGAATTTAACTTAATTATGCAATAACCGTGATCGTGAATAAGTGCATACACTTTGGACGCGAATAGAGATTTGAAAGAGAAAGGAAGTGAATACCGTATAATAAATCGTAAAACCTGTTTTTATGCGCCAAAATGCTGCAGAGTGATAAAACAAGTTCAAGTTCAATTTCAATTTCATGTACTATTGAGTCTGTGTTTAATGCTCCATTTTTTATAGGTATGCAAATGATAGCCAAAAGAAGGCAAATGCTAAAGAAAGCAAAAGCATTGTTAATAGTCATTCAACATGCGGCAACTTTGTTTGTGAATCTGAGTTATGGGCAGCCACACAAAAGTCATTTGATGAGGGCTTTAAGTGTGGCGCTTAATCATAATTATTCAAAGGAAAAAAAAGAAGCTACAAAAAAAGTGAAAAGATTTGCTCGCAGAGCCTAAGACTAAGAGCGTTTAATGATCTTATCAATTTTTTAAAGTATAATTTTTTCAAAAGAATTTTCCGTTTGCCATTATTAAGTTGGACACAAAATTGTAATGTTTTGTAATGTGAGGGCGTGTTAATGCGATGTTAATGTTAAATTATTACGAAAAACACCACACTTTTAGAGAAAACAAAAAACCAACAAATAATGTTAGATCTAATAATGTGGCTTAAGGTCGGTTAGCTTTCTTTTAGGATTAAAAGCTTACAAGCTACTTAAATATGCAAAGCTTTTGAATTTGAGATATTCCATCAAATTTGCAAATCATATTAAAAATTTTAGCAACACAATCTAGTATGCACCAAAAACACTTTAATATATGTAACATTAAAATGAAATTGATAAGTTTTAATTGATAGTGAATTATTAGAAATAATAGAATTCAGTTGTTTATATAATTACTAGTTATCCCGTCTCGGCAAAAATGCCGAGTTAAATATTTTGGTTGTAATAAACTTTAAGCCATCAATCTAGATCAAATAACCTAGATTTGTAGTTCAAAATTATTTTAACTTCAGATTAATGAAAAAAAACGTATTTTTTAATTTTGATCACCTAAATTTTTATTTGGAGCAACCAGCTGGTCACCAGGATCAGCATAAAAAGATCCCATACATTTTCCATTAGCAATCCAATAAATTAGATATATTCGCTGAAGAAACGAAAACTCTATTGAAAGTTTCAAAATAGATCCTGGATCTTGAAAGATAGCTTCTGGATGTGGAGTTTAGCAAATTTTCAGTAAATTTAAGATTGTCACACATAGATTCTATTTTTTTAAACTCATTAAGATAAAAAAATTTTGGGATAAGGATGAAATAATCAAGATTCGTGGTGGACTCGCGATTTCAATTCCTCTTATTGCACCAACATTGTCTAGACTAACGAATCATTTGGTGATAATTTGAAGTCGTTCCGTTCTTTGAAAATAGAAAAATGTTTGAAAAGCTGATATAAGAAAATTTTATTTTTATTACCTAAATTTTTCTTTGAAGCGACCAGCTGGTCACCAGGATCAGCATAAAAAGATCCCATACATTTTTCATGAGCAATCCAATAAATTAGATATATTCGCTGAAGAAACGAAATCTCTATGAAAAGTTTAAAAAAAGCTCCTGGATCTTGAAAAATAGCTTCTGGATGTGGAGTCTAGCAAGTTTTCAGTTTCTTTAAGATTTTCACTCACAAATTCCATTTTTTTGAACTCATAAGACGAAGAAATCTCGAAAAAAAAAGTTTTTGGGATAGGGATGAAACAAGATCCGTGGTAGACCCGTGATGTCAGTTCCACTTATTGCACCAACATTATGTGGACTTTTTGATCATTTGGTAAAAATTTTAATCTCTAAGTGGTTCCGTTCTCTTTAAATTTGAAAAAATCCAATAAATTCATCTTCAGATCAACAAACATTGGGAATCTTGGGTTTCTGATGAAAATCAAATCTCTTGTGAAATGCCAAATAATTAATGAAAGAAGAAAAATCAAGAAAAGTTAACAATGAACAAATTTTTGTGCATATCATATGCAAAAAGTGCAAAAATCGCATAGATTCTGGAAGCTGAGGAAGAGACGCGGTGGGATGACCAACATCAAAATGACTCAAAATGTGTGACTTGGCAATGTTTATAAGACCTCATCAAAAAAATTAATTTTCATTGTTAATAAAAAGTGCCACCACATCGTGAACGTTTACAAAAAATTCTGATTTTCGAAGATCACGGGATCAGCTCTGGTGACCACCAGATGATGGACCAGGTCTGAAACAAAAGTTTTCATCCTTTACATAGTTGTAAGAAGTTTTGGCGAAAAAATCGTGAAATTTTTAATCCGTTCAAAAGTTATTAAGCTTTTTACACCGACATGACAGAATTTCGCGCACAACATATATATATACAACTGAATTCTATTTATTGACTAGTTATCCCGTCTCGGCAAAAATGCCGAGTTAAATATTTTGGTTGTAATAAAACTTTGAGCCATCAATCTAGATCAAATAACCTAGATTTGCAGTTTTAAAATTATTATATCTTTTAATGAAAAAAAAAATATTTAATTTTGATCACTTAAATTTTTATTTAAACCAGCTGGTCACCAGGATCAGCATAAAAATATCCATACATTTTCATGAGCAAATCAATAAATTAGATATATTCGCTGAAGAAACGAAAGCTCTATTGAAAGTTTCAAAATAGCTCCTGGATCTTGAAAAATAGCTTCTGGATGAGTTTAGCAGATTTTTAGTTAATTTAAATTGTCACCCATAAATTCTATTTTTTTAAACTCATAAGAAAAGAAATCTCGAAAAAAAGGTTTGGGATAAGGATGAATTAATTAAGATTCGTGGTGGACCCAATGTCAGTTCCATTTATTTCATTGATCATTTTGGTATTTCAATTAATGTTTTTCTCTTTAAATAGTAAAATGATTGAAAAGTTTGAAAAAACCAACAAATTCATCTTCAGATCAACACCGCATGGATATCTTGGGTTTCTGAATAAATAAAATCTCTTGTGATCCCAAATAATTAATAAAAAGAAAAATAAGAAAAATCAAGCAATGAACAAATTTTGTGCATATCATATGCAAATGGTTAAAAAAATCGCATAGATTCTGGAAGCTGGGAAAGACGCGGTGTGATGACCAACTCACTCAAAATTGTGACTTGGCAATGTTTATAAAATTCATCAAAAAAAATTTTTCATTGTTGATAAAAAATACCACATCGTGAACGTTTTTGGAAAAATTTTCCCGAGAGCACGATTCGCGTGATCTTCGGGAAAATCATTTCCAAAAACGTTACGATTTTGAACTTTTATTAACAATGAAAATTTTGATGAGATCCACAAAATTTTTAGTCATTTTGAAGTTGGTTTTCCAAAAGTCTCTTCCTCAGATTCCAGAAAATTTTTCTTTTTTATGACAAAATTCAAAACTTTTCTTGATTTTTATTTCAAGAGATTTGATTTTCACCAGAAACCCAAGATTCATGCGCTTCTGAAGATGAATTTAAAAGCTAATCATTTTTACTATTTAAAGAGAACGGAACCACTTTAGAGACTTAAAATTTTTACCAAATGATCAGTGAGCCCAGATAATGTTGGTGCAATAAATGGAACTGACATCACGGGTCTACCACGGATCTTGAAAATTTCATCCCTATCCCAAATTTTGTTTTCGAGATTTCTTCGTCTTATGAGTTCAAAAAATGAAATCGTGAGTGATAATCTTAAAGAAACTAAAACTATAGACTCCACATCCAGAAGCTTTATTTTTCAAGATCCAGAAGCATTTTTTTAAACTTTTCATAGAATTTCGTTTTTAAGCGAATATATCTAATTTATTGATTGCTCATGAAAAAATGTATGGGATCTTTTTATGCTGATCCTGGTGACCAGCTGGTCGCTCCAAATAAAAAATGTAGGTGATCAAAATTAAAAAATACGTTTTTTTTCAGTAATCTGAAGTTATAATATTTTAAACTGCAAATCTAGGTTATTTGATCTAGATTGTTGGCTCAAATTCATTACAACCAACATATTTAACTCGGCATTTTTGCCGAGACGGGATAACTAGTTAGATATAATAGAATTCAGTTGTTTATATATATGTTGTGCGCGAAATTCTGTCATGTCGGTGTACTGGAGCTTAATAACTTTTGAACGGATAAAGGTTTTCAAGAATTTTTTTCACCAAAACTTCTTACAACTATGTAAAGGATGAAAACTTTTGGTTTCAGACCTGGTCCACTCATTTGGTGGTCACCAGAGCTGATCCCGTGATCCTCGGGAAAATCAGAATTTTCCAAAAAAAACGTTCACGATGTGGTGGCACTTTTTATTAACAGCAAAAATTAATTTTTTTTGATGAGGTCTTAAAAACATTGCTAAGTTACACATTTTGAGTCATGTTTGAGTTGGTCATCCCACCGCGTCTCTTCTCCAGCTTCCAGAATCTATGCGATTTTGGCACTTTTTGCATATGATATGCACAAAATTTGTTCATTGCTTAATTTTTCTTGATTTTTCTTCTTTCAATAATTATTTGGCATCACAAGAGATTTGATTCTTACTAGAAACCCAAGATTCCCACGCGCTGTTGGTCTTAAAATGAATTTATTGGTTTCTTTTATGAGCTTTTCAAACATTTTACTATTTTGAGAGAACGGAACCACTTAGAGACTTGAAATTTTTACCAAATGATCAGTGAGTCTAGGCAATGTTGGTGCAATAAGTGGAACTGACATCACGGGTCCACCTAGAATCTTAAAAATTACATCCTTATCCCAAAACTTTTTTCGAGATTTCTTATTCTTATGAGTTCAAAAAAATAGAACTTATGTGTGACAATCTTACTAACTGAAAATTTGCTATCAACTAACTGAAAATTTGCTAAACTCCACAGTCCACATCCAGAAGCTATTTTTCAAGATCCAGAAGCTTTTTTCAGATTTTCAATAGAGCTTTCGTTTCTTTAGAGAATATATTTAATTTAGTGGATTGATCATGAAAAATTTATGGGATCTTTTAATGCTCATCCTGGTGACCAGCTGGTCGCTCCAAATAAAAATTTTGGTAATAAAAATTATATTTTCTCATATAAGCTTTTCAAACATTTTACTATTTTCAAAGAACGGGACCACTTAGAGACTTCAAATTTTTACCAAATGATCCGTGAGTCTAGACAATGTTGGTGCAATAAGAGGAACTGACATCGCGGGTCTACCACGAATCTCAATTATTTCATCCTTATCCCAAATTTTTTTTCGAGATTTCTTATCTTAATGAGTTTAAAACAATAGAATCTATGTGTGACAATCTTAAATTTACTGAAAATCTGCTAAACTCCACATCCAGAAGCTATTTTTTAAGATCCAGGATCTATTTTGAAACTTTCAATAGAGCTTTAGTTTCTTCAGCGAATATATCTAATTTATTGGATTGCTCATAAAACATGTATGGGATCTTTTTATGCTGATCCTGGTGACCAGCTGGTCGCTCCAAATAAAAATTTTGGTAATGAAAACTAAAATATACGTTTTTTTTTCATTTATCTGAAGTTATATTAATTTTAAACTACAAATCTAGGTTATTTGATCTAGATTGATGGCTCAATGTTTATTACAACCAAAATATTTAACTCGGCATTTTTGCCGAGACGGGATAACTAGTCTTACATAAATTATAGTTAGCAACGCTTTCAATGTTCATGTAAATCTAGAAAAAAAATTGTACCAATTAAATTTCATTGACGGTAATTGATTTAATCAATAAACACCTATAATTATACATAAAATAGCAGAAATTTGCAAGCGGAACATTTAGTTTTGCCACACAGAAAAGTATAAAACAGGAATATTCTACAAACGAGTAGATAAAGAATTGCCAAGCTAGTATCTAGAAGTTATTTGTTGGTTTAAAATTTAAATACTTGATTTTATCGGAATATTTGGTTATCAGAACTCAGAAGTTAGCCATATAATATGTCTATACGCCTTATAAACGAATCTAACAGTTTACTACGAATTGTGAACCTAAAAGCTCCGCTGCAATAATATTTACTTTGATTATATAAATATTTGCTCAAAAATAACTTCGATTTAACCAAATAAAAGTAAACTAAATATCAAGTCTATTAACGGACGGACGGACCTGAAATTGTTCACAATCGTGGTTTTTAAGAATAAAAAAAAATTACTTATGAAAATAATTTTCTTAAGCTATCCTTCATTATGATTAATATAGAAAATAGTAAATGTCAAAATCAAGTTTCAATCGAATTCAACTTAGTACTCAATAGAAACAAACAATGATACAAAATATTGATATTCTAGGAAACTGGCAAAAATGAATGAACATCTTTGCTACATTTCCGATACAGTAATGATATTTAATTAAAATTTTAACTCACTAAATCGTTTAAAAATGATACCATCAGATTGCATTTAAAATTGCTTTAATGCATGGAAATAAATTTTAATAACATATAATTTATGGAGTAAAACCCGCCATAATCGAATTGTGTTACATAAATATGTTATTCATAACAATTCAAATTTAATTATTTCTTTAATAAAAATAAGTTTTTAACACTGTATATCTAATTTAAAAGTTTTATAATTAAATAAAAATTTAATATTTCATACACATGGTTCTTACAAAACTGTACTTTCTGATTATATCAAGCTAAACAAATTACTATATACGTACATTTTTAAGTTAATTATAGCATATATTACTTGAGTAGCGTTCATAATATTCTGATTTTTCTCAAAACTTTAATTATTTCTAATCCACTATCATCCCAAGTTTTTGTAAAGCTATCAAAAACTGATTCAGAACATAAAATAATACTAAAAATTAAATTATCTGTTTTCGTAATTTCTTGTATATTTTCTCATATTCGCCTTGCTGATAATATAATTATTATTATAAAAGCTTTTAGATATTAGGTTTAATTTAACCAGACACCCGGAAAATAACCAGCATTTAAACTATTAAACTTTATACAATGTTTAAACATTTCCAAGTTTTGTATAGAAATTAATTGATTGAGAACTTTTAATTAAACTCAAATATTCAGAATTTAGTAGAGAACCCAAACAAAGACAAAATTTAGACAAATAAATGCAAACAGTAATCTAAATTTTGAGTTTGTTGATATTATATAATCTCATAGTTTTATGGATAGTTTCGTAACTGTGAATGATCAATTGATAAAATTTAATATGTTAACCAATTTATTATAGTATTTATCAATGTATTTATATATTTTATTGAATGAATGATTCTCCGTGATCAGTAATCGCATCGCTTAATATTTTCTCCTGAACCTACAGAATCAATCATTTTAATTTGTGTCTATTTTTGTTTCAGATATTCTCTTAAAGCTCTAGACGAACTTTCAGAATTTACTATTTAATTTTAAAAAGAAAATATTTCCCCAGTGTTTGCTTGAACATTCAATTTTGGTGAAATTTGGGAATAAGATGATTATGGTTCAGATATTTAACGACAATTAAATCATGGTATTTAAAAATGTTTCCATAAGCTAAACTGAAATATTACTTGACCCATTTCACTATGAAAACCGGATTTTTAATTAAATAAAATTACTTGCAAACTTGCAAACAATTTCTCATCTCGCAAACACATAAATGACCTAATAAGATTACGCTTTTTTTTAATAAAATAGATGTTTTCCTCCATCATTCATTATGTCTTAAGGAAATTAGGCCTCGTAATTTTTTTTAGCTTAAACTTTCCTTCCTGATCATACATGTATATTGCAAGCAATCTCATTGATGTGAAGCAAGATATAAGCACAGGTACATGCAAATATTATTTAACAACATTTAAAAATAGTTTAAGTCGATTTAAAGCAAAAAACTAGTTCGCTTTCGATTTTGCCTCGAAAGAATATAAATATTTGCACTCGTATTACCTAATATAATCTACCTATAATATTTCCACAATATGCAAGTTGCATTGTAATTTTGTATGTTTTTGATTTACAAAAAGGTGAATGATAATAACAAAAAACTGTATCAAATTATGTAGCAAACTATTTCTTTAAATATTGTAGGGAACGCTGAATATTCAAAACTCGTTTTCGTGCATATATGCACAAAAGATTTATGCTTATTTGAACAGCTTGCAGTAGAATGTTTACAACACACCAGATAAATAATAATCGGATTTTTACAGCAAGCCTAATTAAATTGCAAAACCGCATTTTTAAGGAAGCCAGGAAATTTCAAATATAACCGAGCTTAACCCCAAGAAATTATTGATTTTGAAAAAGTATTGTTGAAATAATTATTTTTTTACATCGTAAATTATGTAATCAAAAAAACTACGGAGAAGAATGTAAATTATTTTTTAGGGTGAAGCTTTCATTAGTTTTTATCTATTACCTGGGTCTGTTTGGTACTAGGAAATTCAAAATAATAATTTCTGGTATGTGGAGCAATCGTGTCAATTACAAAAGACTCAAATACGACCTTGAAGAAATTTTTATTAAATATATATTCGCTTGTTGAAAGAATTTTTATTAAAAACATAAAAAAGCGGCATACCTAACATGATTCTTTTTGGTATGTAAAACATATTTTTTTATTAATTCGCGTTTCACAAAAAAGCAAAATTACAAATTTAACGACATGTATTGCGTATACAAATGATTTATGCGCTGAAAAACTGGCTGAGATTATTCAAAGAGACCCACCTGACTGACAGTGACAATGAAAAGCAAATCAACCATTTGGTAGAGATATAAAAACGAAATTGAATTAAACACGTTTTTGTGCGTTTGCGGAAAAGCTTCGAGCAGAGTAAATGAAGGCTTGGGATGGTTTTAATGATAAATAAAATGTTTTTGGGATTATTTTGGAGATTCTTTCGGAATGAATCCTATTGGATTGGAAAACATAAATAAAATGTCATAAAAATTCCTTGTTCCAAAGGTATCAATTGTAACGATTTATATATCTGCATTATTAAGCATAAGTCCTAAAAAATGATTCGCTAGAATACTCGCCCATTACAACAAAAAAATAATAGGATCAATGAACTTTTCTAATTATTTATTCAAAAAAATAGTCAAAATGTGAATATTTTCCACAATCCTTTTTCTAGTCATTACTCTCTCTCACTCTTTAATGAACAAAAGAAAATTACAAAGCAGCAGCAGAACCTATAAATTGCTGAAGGAAATTGATTAGGTTTCCTTTTAATGATGAAAATAACTGTAGATTTTGTTTTTCCTAGGAGAAATTGAATGATGGAAGCTGCTTTTTATAGAAATTCAATGTAACTTCTACGGAGCAACTTTTCCTTTAGGGAAATTGAACAAAAATCTCTCAAAGGAACTTACATACTTCGATATAGTTTGCATTTTTAAATGTAATTTACCATGGGTCTAAAGTCCATACCCAATAGGTACGAGCATTGTTTGCAGCAAAATTATTTCACGAAAGCAACTAAATAAAAGTTTATTAAAAGTTGTTTTGCCCTAAAAATGAACGAAAAAGCTTGCGAGTTGTGACGGAAACTCAATAAAGTATCCAAATTGAAGTACATTTTCATGTTTTTTCGTTCATTGTCATGATCTGAAGACTGAATTATAAATGATGTACAAGGAAGGAAAGATATGGAAATGTGTTAAACGAGTCAAAATGAAACTAATGAAGTGAACACAAAAATATCGACACTGCGAGCAGAAAAATAGCAAGAGATGTGGAATAAAATTACTTGAACATGCCTAAAGTAACGTTAGATTCTGTATCCAATAACCAGATTTTTTTTCGTACTGAACCGTTTATAATGGAATTTGTTATTTTAGCAGACATTTGTTTTAGAAATCGATTCACAATCCATAAGAGTTATCATTGTTATTCTTACAATCTTTCATTTCTGGTTTAGTATCGAGGTTAAGGACTTTTTTAAAGATCATTAATTAATACTCTGAAGTCGTCTTTTATTAAGGATAACTAGCTTTAATCAAATATTCAATCACATGGGAGATTCAAAGAATTATTTATTTTTCCATTTAAAATGCCAATCTGCCTAAGTCTGCGAGCTTTAACCCTAAAAGTATCTTTGTTCAATTCCTTAAAAATTCATTTTAAATGTGATACTTTTATTTCTGAGTGATATGCGAGATTTCAAGGTACATCAGTAAGTACATCAGTTCAGGGTAAAATATGTATGTTAGGCATGTTATTTATGCAAATTACACGCACTTTCTCTCATTCTCTCTGTCATTCAAAATTGAAGCTTCCATTATTTTGCGACAGGATATTAAGTTAAATCTTCAAAATATTAGCGCTCTCTACAAATTGGTTGGAGGAAATAAATCTTTCAGATTAGGTATTTAGAAAAAAAAAATCCAAATCATGTCTTTTACTCCATTCAATCATAACATTGAGTTCAGTTGAGCTTCCAGAGAGGAAAATGAAAATAAAACGAGCAATGTGTGTGCAATGTATTACATTTTGATATTATGTTGGTTTTATGAATTTTTTAACCTTTGAGCTTTTGAGTTTTCAATGTGGTTTATGAATGTTTGATTTTTGTTTCAATGTTTCAAATGAAAATTCCACAGTTCTCAAGTATTGTGTGATGGTGGTTATATTATGCTTAAAGGGAATTGAATGAAAGATATGCAGAAAATTTCAACGCGTTTTTTCTAAAGCAGGCGTTTGATCTTTTTATCCCCTTCTCTGATCCATGTAACCGTTTTGATACTGTTCATTATTAATTCCCAGAGCATTTATAAGTTTGAAATGTTATAAGGTTATTCCAAGAAAATGTCTACATAATCTATTTTTAAATTGGGTTGTAAATATTTATTTTGAGACTTTCAGTTGAATTCTTTGATGAAACTTCATGCTAAGAAAAAATGTCAGGAATAATAAGAAACTTAGAACGGATTCTAGCCGTAATTTAAAATTCCTATAGAACAATTTACAAATGCGTCAAGTATGGAAGAATAAAAATAGATTTTTTTATAAACTTTTTCTTTATTATCAATTTTCACATGCAAGTGACATGAAAATATGTGGTTCACAGTTTTTTTTCTTTTCTGAGTTATATTTACATAGTATGTGTATTGTTTCCAAAATCGGTATCCGTTACAAAATGCGTTTTCTGAGGGTCATTAATCGTTGATTGCAGTATTGCACAATTTTCTCCTCAAAAAGAAGAGGAAGATTTTTTTTTGCGTGAGAAGCTAGTTGGGTCAAGTTGAGCGCCCAACCACTCTTCTCACTATGGGACAGTGACGCCTATTTTTGGTCAAGATTCACTTAATGGTTTGTCCATTTTTGGGATAGATTGCTAGACAGACTGTGGGTTCGAAATGGAAGAATGTAGGAATTTCAGAGGCAGTAAAAGCGAATGGCAGTTTAAATTGCTAAATTAAATACTAGGACTAATTTGATGAGGCTGGTGCTGTTTAGTAATGGTTGTAATGTCCATCATCCTGTCCGTATCCAGAGTGTCCGTAGCTGCCGGCCTCGGCAACCTTTTGAAGATGAGCAGCTCTTGCGTGCTGAACCTCAACGGGTTCAACTGGAACTCCATTCTTGATTACTGGGTAGTGGAGAGGTCCGGAGTATTTTGGCTCATGATGATAGTTGTTGTATTGTCCTTCATCAGATTGATGGTTGTATTGTCCTTCATCAGATTGATGATTGTATTGTCCATCATCAGCATGGTGGTTGTATGATCCATCGTCATGGCTGTTGTGTGACTCTGGTTGGTATGAGTGTCCTGAACGAGCAGCTGCGTGGGCGGCAAAATGAACATGTTTAGCGTGGGCAACTTCAGGGGTGTCTTGAACTTGTTGTGGTGCTCCCCATGATTGGTGTTGTGGTTGATAGTATCCGTGTCCGGATTGTCCATGGAGGGCTTTTTGAACGGCGGCAAAATGAAGAGCTTTCTCGTGCTGAGAATTGGAAAAATTGTAAACAAACCATTAATATAGTTGTGGTTGAAAGTTTGTAAAGAGACCTACCTGAACTTCAGGGGTATCAACTGGAACGCCATGGATTGGTGCTGGAGCGTATCCGTAAATTGATCGTCTGTAGATTCCATGTCCGTGGTGTAATCTGGCATTAGCTTCAGCATGTGCTGCAAAATGAGCATGCTTGGCGACTTGGACCTATTAAAATCAATGCATTAATAAATTTGACATCTTTATCGAGTGAACTTGTTTGAATTAAATTGCCAATAAAAAACATTCCACTTGGATGTCACATGCCAATCGGAATACCACATAGAATACTTTGAATCCAATTTCTATTCAAATTATTATTAAATATTCAAATTATTAGATATTCATGAAAAATTGTTGCAATGCACATACATTTTTTGCTGCTTGCCTTCATCAATGTTAAAAACTCAGTTTTCTACGAGCGAATGATATAAGAACTTAATTCTTAAAAATGTATGTAGGAAGTTATAAAAACACAAATCATCATTACGATTTCATTAATTTAATTCGAAAATATTTTTGCACCTTAAAAATAGGCGAATCTACTCAGCTAATGTATATCATTCAAATATTCAATAATGATTTTAAACTGTTGCAAATTCAATCTATTCGGTTTGAAATTTGATTCACATTAAATTTAAATTAACTCAAACTACTGAATCAATTAATGAAGTTGAAAGCTGAAGAGCATAACATGCAAAACGATCAATTAATGTATCATCATCCAAATAGTAATATAATGTTTTATTTTACCTCATGAGTATCTTGAACTTGTTGGGGAATTCCGTATCCGTGATGGTAAGCTGGTGCGTGGTAAGCAGCAACTGGGGCAATAACGTGTCCAGACTCGGGTCCCTTTGGCAAGTTGGTAGCGTGAACAATCTGGAAGCCATGGATGGGGTCGGCTTGGTATTTAACAGACTGAACATGTCCTATAAAGTAATTTGTTGATTAATTAGTAATTGGCCAGTAGTAAACAAAATTATTATAAATACTTTCAAATAAAAAATAACATGTAGTTTTTTTAATTTACATACCATGAGCGTCTACGTAGCTATATCCTCCATGTGTAACACCATGAGCATCCTTAGTCTCTGACTTTTGAGAGTTGGGGTCTGAATACCCATAAGTATAACCTCCAGCATGATCAAGTGCTTGGTATTGGCTAGAGATAGCACCGCCATAGGCTGAGCAAGAAGCCACGAACAATGTTGCTAATACCTGAAAGTGCACAATTCACAATTTAGATGAAAAATTCAGTTGCATCTTATTAATTTAATTCATATAAACTACACATCACTAATTTTTAATGTTTATTCATTAATTTTAGTGGTTTGAGTTTTCACCCTACTGTATTGCTGCATGAACCAACAATTTCCAATAATTATTAGTTATTGTTGAGCAATTGTACAAATTTCACATAATGATTTCTTAACCATTTTTTCTTTTTTTAATTTCATTTAACCGTTGAATGCTTTTTTCAAGCTTCAATCCACAGCATTTTGTTCATAGTTAAAATATGAAACAATTTCACCCAATTATAATTTAATTATTTTACAATGTCAATTATCCAATCTGCAAGCTGCTTTTTTAGTTTTTTTTTTGTTGAGCTTTTCATAATTGAAGTAGCATTTTTATTTTTTGATTCATTCACTGATTTTCTAATTGATTGGTGTTCAACGTTTGCAAATTGGCTTGAATCGACATATTCAAGTTTATTTGTTGAACTGTATTCTGCATCATCACATGAACATTATGTCACACACTAGACATTAAATTATTTCACTATAATCACTCAAAGTGGATTGATTGTACTTACAAAGGCTCTCATATTGAAGCTTTAATTAAGGAGTTGGGAATGAAAATGAAGTTGAAAGAAGTGAATTTGATTTGAAATGTTAAACCTCCTAGTATGACTAGGACTGTTTGCGAACTGTGCCTCAATCCACCGAACCTGTAGCTTTTTATACGGAAAACTGGCCAGCAATACAAAAACGATTGCTCTGCATACAGATGAAAAAAATGTATGGTATTTTTCAATAATTTTCAATTCGCCCTAAAAGTGTAGCAAGTGGGAAGGGGATTGAGTTTTTTTGCACTTGGAAACACTAAAACGCTGAAAAATTAGTGGCTAAGAAAAGAGTGTAAAGTGTACGTAGAAATGCTAATTGGCTGGTGCACAGTAGTGATAGAAAATGTTTAAATGAGAAATTCAAGAAAATTCAGCTATTAAGGCAATAATTATGATGTAGATTAATTCAAAGACATTCGATCGATATCTGTAATTATTTCAAATCCATGACCTTGCTTTCAATATTATACTTTTTTCATTCATCTTTCTGATAATAAAATAATTGTGTATCATAAAAATTTATCTAATAGCTTAAAATAAACTAGAAATAAAAAAACTTGAAAATATGCGCGGAATGTGTTTTTGCCGTAAATTTATTTTGAAAAGGCATTTTGCGGATATAAATGCATTGTTTGACTGCCAATTTGGTTAGAACATGCTGCACAGTCTATTTGAATTTTTGCTTTTAAAACCGCGTCGTGTGCCATAAACTGTTATGGCTTTATTCTTTTATTATTCATTATAACCTGAACGGCGTTGAATAGAAATTATAAATATTCGCCTAAATATCGCATAAATATGAATAAATTTGGTCTAATTATGTGATTACAACAGTCGCAGGTTGTTTATATTTTTTTTGTTCTAGAGTTTAGATTTAATTCCAGCTACTTCAATGTGATCATGTTTAGCCACCCAATATTGTTTAACACTGATTGTTGCCTACAAATCATTTGCATTATTTCCGCGAATTTACAAATTGTTATGACACTCTTGAAATAATTTGAATTTTTATGAAAATTCTTTGTTATAAGTAAAAACGAATTCGTTTATTAAAATTTATGATACATCAAAAAATGTAATTTGTACTTGAAATATTTGAAAATTTATATTGCATGTGAAAAAAACTTGATGAAAGTATAAAAACTTGGATTTAATTTTTGACAGTGTCCGTTGAAAAAAATCCACTCCGAGAATTTATAATTCCACACAATTTGGCAATTAACTAAAGGCATAATTTGCAAAAGGGTGTTACGTTATGCAAATATTTGTGGAACAATGTGAAGGAACAAATTTTCGAGTATCATTGTTGCTAGAGAAAATCAATATTTGTCATTAGCGTTGAACACTTCAGTTGGTCGCGTTACCCCAAGTAAACCAAGGACTAAAAAACATGTAGCACAGTTATTCATAAAATATCTTATAAAATATTAATTGTCACGATTTCAAACACAAATGAGGAAAAAAGTAAAAAAGGAAATTAAAAGTAAAAAGTGTACTTTTACCCTCTCAAAAGGTGTTTAAAGTGAAAAAAACAAGCGATTGCTCAGCAATGCAATGAACGAAAGTTTTAATGATTTTAAGTGCCAGGCTAAACTTGAAGGAGAAGTTTATTTCTCTATTCGAAAAATAAATCATGGAACAATTTACAATTTCCTTATTGTGTTTGTAAAACGACAAAACACCAGTCTCTGTTTTTAACTAAAGCATAAGAACATTCCTGTATGCTGACAATTACATATTTTCAGCCAACCCTGCTTATGCTGATACGTTGTTATATCATGCCGCAGAGTTTCAACTTCTCGTCGTATTTCTCCAGTTTAATGTTTTGCTATGCTTTTTACTTTCAATGGATGAAATATTTTCACATTTTCAAGAAATATTTATTTTTAATTCATCGATATATTTGAAATGGATATAAAAAGTATTTTAAAAAAAATAGTCTCAATCCGTTGAATACTTTCTTACAACAAAATCTTCTTCGGTAGGTTTTCAGAAAGTTATTTTTGACAAAGTGGCAATCATAAGAATAAATAATCCATAAGTGTTTTATAGGAATATACTTCAATTTTCCACCCTATATGGCACCATCTTCGTTTTGCTCCAATTTCATTCTATTATTGTGTTTATGTGCTTTATTTTATCTGCGCTGCATATATTCAATTTAACAATTTTATGTGTGGTAAGAAAAAAAAAAAACAATTAACCAAATCAAATTTAATTAAAGTTTTTTCTGTCTTGTTGGTAAAAAAGTGGAAAGGTTTTGTGTTTGGTATTTTGTAAATGAATTCAATAAAGTATAACAACATTTTGGCAGTAATTTTCTTAAAAATATAAACTCATTGTGAAATTTCGAAGACGCCAAGACGTAAAAATTATGACAAAATGCATTATTACACGTCAATAAATTTCTATTTCATCAGTTTATTACGCACGGATACTAATTGAGACACACAATGCACACATGTATTTTACTTTTTTTCTCGTTCAACCAACGTATGGAAACCAAATACACTGAACGTTCAGCTAGTATGTATAGTAGATCTTAAAAATTATAATATGTGCAATTTTTCAAAATTTTCAAAATTATTTATTGTTTATGCAACAATTGGACTTAATTTCTTTCGATTTTGCTGAAAATCCATCGGTTTACTGAGGCATGAACATTAAATTGCAAGTTTGTATGATTTTTGTAGAAGGCAAATATTATTTTAAATCAGTACCTTTTTTCATTGAAAATCGTATATAAATAACAACAAATGGTTTAAAACATGTTTTATACGAAATGATCAACTTTGTTGGGAAGTAACCCTCAATTAATCTAGTAAATATTTTTTCTTTTAACTTTGCTCCTTCATAATCGCCATAAAATCTTGAACATTTTACTCCAGCATTTTTTATACTTTATTAGTTTCTAATAAAGTAGAACTAATATCTGTGTAATATATCAAAACTTTTGTGCACCGGAATGCTGGTCAGTGTGCAAAGAATGGCTCACAATTTATTATTAAACAACCTCAAAGCCACATATTTACAAATCACATTAAAAACATTAAACTTGGCGGCTGTTAGTTGTATTGGTGTACGTTGTTGATGCAAGTTATTGAAATTTATACAAATTGGTGTTTTCTGAAACATTTCTTCAAACTCAAATTAAATTTCCTAAATACATTTTATGCGCTTGTTAAGACTGTTAATAATCGAACCACAACCGTTAAGGCATTAATGCCAAAAATTTTACATGTAACAATTAGCTGTTCATGCTTCAACATTGAATTGCTATTTGGCATTAGTAAAAAAAATCTAATTTAGGAAGTGTTTTCAAAATACATATTTGTCACAATGTTTTAAAATTATTGGATGAAATTTTTTGAAATACTTACAACTCAAACGAAAGATCATAGTTCAGGATTGAAATCACTCGAATCGTAAATAACCAACTTTATAAAAATACGAGCAATATTATATTTTACAAATTTACCTTTTTATACGTAGAATCAAGCCATGTATTTGTTATTAAAATTTGACAAGTGATTTATTTTAAAAAGACATAAAGTTGGGCAATATTTGAGAAAATTGCTTTAAATTTTTCTGAAAAACTACATAAAACTCAACGAAAATTTAACAATAAATTAGTTCTCTTGCTCCAGCGGTACAATAACGAAAAAATCAATGTGTTTGGATAAATTGAGGCGAAATGCATTTAATGTTTGAAATTTATATTTTGTAGTAATATATTGAAAACTGTAGCGCATTACGAAAAAACTACAATTTTAAATATTTTCACATTAAAAGATAATGGAATTAGTTTGCAATACGTTCAAATAAGTGTATAATTTTAATTCGTTCAATGCATTTCAATTCAATCGATTAGCAAAAAATGTGGTTGCATTACAAATCAGTCTGACTTCCAATAGTTTTCATACTTGGCTAATAGATTATTTTCGTTTTTTTGCAGAAAAATCTGGAAACTATGAAAATTCATTGTTAAATTGACGAAAAATTGCGGATTAGCAAGTAGAGAATACAAATTACTTTTTAATTAACCTCCAAATTACAAATCAGTAAATTACCAAAACATTAAGAAGCAAAAACAACGAAGAAAACGCCAAAATTCGGAAAAAGAGTCTGCATACCTCATTATTCAATCTGTAACACTAAAACACTTTTGTACACCCCCTTCAAATAAAATGTTTTTGAATTTTAGAATCTTGAAGATACAATTTTGTTGTGAAGCTAGCATTAAGTCTATGGTAGAAAACACTTATAAAGTTATAAATTTTACTTTTTATGATACCAAAAATGTCTATACATTATACCATTCCTTACATTATAAAGTGAAGTCATTTTTAGTCAAATAATAGAAAAAATAATAGAATTAGTAATTTACAATATAAAACCGGATCCTCTCAGTTATTTATGCCATAAAAATATAGGGACTTGTCTTGAATGATATATTATGATTTAACACAATTCAATTATTGTGCCGTTTGAATGGTTTTCATACTTTTAATTCATTATTTTAATTGCCAATAAGTTTCTAAAACCAATAATAAATGGTTGGAATAAATTGTTGCAAAAAAAGCAAAAATATTCAGTTGTTGTAATTTATAATTTGATTCATTGAAGCACGCTTAGGCTCAACTTGGCACATTAAGCATGTTTTTGTTCATAACTCGCTGTCGTCTGCCTCTGCAAAAAACACAATATATTTCACGGATTCTTTAACAAAAATGGGCTTGTTTCATTACTTATAATTTTTGGTTTATTGGAGTATTTGTATCTCAGAGTGCATTGCACGTATGTAACAGATCATAAATCACATCATTCGAATTCAGATAATTCATAAAACCAATATGTTAATACTTTATTGATCGAACGTGTGTAAGCTTTCGATTTCTTCTCTCATTATTCTACAGTACCGTATAATATTAATATTATACTTAATCAATGTAATAAATTGTAATGCGGTGTTATAGTTTTGATGGTGATCTTAGCGGCATTTGAATCGAATAATCTGATATTATTGGGCTAGCAAAGTACCCGAACAAAACATATTAATTAAATGGGAACTGCACTTATCTCATACAAGCTCGCACAAGCTTTCTTTAAAGCCAACGTTAGGTAAGATTATTTATATCTATTAGACTGAACACAAAAAGTTTTGAGATTATATTTAAGTCTACTTCCGAAAGTATTGATTAGAGCTATAAAAATCTTTCAAAATAGTTTGTTCCTTTTCAAAAAAGTATGAGAAATGTATTAAATGTTTAGCAGCTCTATTAAGCAGCATATATCCTATTTAACTAATAAAATATTATTTTCTGACATGCGAACAAATTGCGGTAGTTTTGGTCGATTGTCATGATAATTCTGCCATTTGGTTAAATGAAATCAATGCGAATTTAAATCATTAATCAATTGGTTAGCAATTGGTTATTCCGTGTTTGTGGAACATTAAGTGACGATTTAATTCAGAAACTTTTTTCAACTTTAATATAAGATAATTCATACGCTGAAATAGATTCAATCTTTACAGTGAAATAATAAAAATCACAGTTACAATTTATAATTGATGGTAATTTTAATTATAGATTTAAAATAAATTTTTCACATTTCGCATGCAGATGCAAATCTTTATTTTCTGTTCATTTATTTTCAATTAATAGAAAATCGATTATTAAATATAAAGCATATCAGAAACTGGTTTAAAGATCAAAACTTATTTTTAATAAAGACTTACGTTAATTCGACATGGTTAGCAGTTAATACTTATTTTGAAATAGAGAAATGAAAAGTCAATTAATTTATTTCCATCAAATTAACTGTTATTAAAGCGGCTGGAGTAATATTTTTTGTAAGCATATTTTCAAATATTTTGTAAACATATGCGTTTCTATAGGGAAAAAATTTATTTTGAAATTGAGTTAAAAACCTTTTTATTTATTTTTGGTTAAAATGCTTGAAAAAAGGTCAGAAAATGTAGATTCAGAAAATAAAATTGAATTTGCAAGCAAATTAGGTTATATAAATTATACAGCTGATAAACCAATATCTTCCAGGTATTTGACTGTAATGCCTTTAATTGTAAAAAGTATGTGTATTTAAAAAAATCTGAATATTAAGCCTATATTCGATCATTTAAGGAGGTTTCTTGCTCTGCCATTGATGGAAAAAAAACTCACAATTGATGAAAAAACTGAATTGACTTGAGCTTTAGACACTGGTAAATGTTAAAAATTAAAAGTAAAAAGAAGTCAAAAATACCAATTAAAAATTTTGTTCGCCTCATTTTATTTTCATAAATACAGTTCAACAAATGTTACGTTGTTAAAAAAATCTCTGACTTAAAAAAATTTCTTTAGTACTTTTTTTTGGTTCATTGTAGCTGTCCATTTCAGTTTTTACTGGTAATGTTGACTTTTGAATGTTAAAAAAATCAATTAATAAAATAGTCCTAGCTTATTTATTTTTATTCACAACAACCGGCAAAAAAAGAAGTTAACTATGCCTAAAATTTTTTTATAGATCTTTTTTTTATCTCAATAAATATTTAGAATTAAAATTCATAAAAAAATTAACTGGGGGACGGATTGAAATTTGTCAAAAATCTTTTTTCCAGTCAACTTCCTATCGCAACTCTATTCTTGTTTCCTATTCATAAGTGGTAACAAAGCAGTGAGAAAAAACTCATCACACTTAAAAAGCTGCAAAGCACGCGAACAAGCAGACTAATTGCAATAAAAAATTTATGTACCTTTTAAAATATAAAAAAATGTAAAATTAAAAATTCAGCAAAATTAATGGAATAAAATTAAGGCGTTCTTTTTGTTCAACCAAAGTTCTAGAATTCACTATCGTATTGTAAATAAAGTATTTCATATTTTCAAGTGAATCAGAAAACTGAAAACTGAAAAAGATTGGAATATTTCCAATGCATTTTTTGTGTTCACTCACGACGAAATGTTTTATGAAAAAGAGCATAGAAAGATAATTCCACAGATAGAAAACGTTGTTAAAACGTTTCTGAAATTCCCGAGGTTTTTATCGATTTCTTTTTTCAACTTTTAATAACTTTTAATAATCTTTCAAAATTCTATCGATAAGACCAAATCCTTTTCTTGTATTTTTGAAATAAGTAAAGTGTTCGAAGTACATAAAAATTCTTTATAAGTACGTGATATTTGGATTAACTTCCTAAATAAATCTTCTAAGAGTAATTCTATTATCGCTTCAAGAAAAGTTTTCAGTGTAAAAATTCTAAAAACTTAACAAATAAACGCTATAAAAACGTAAATTTCCAATGTTGTACAATCGTTTTCTATCACTGATATAATAAGAAACAACGAAAGACTGAAGACTGGAGCAGTGAAATGTAAATGCACTACTTTATGATAAATTGCTTGTTTTTGTAAATTTACTTAAGTAAGACATCGTTCACATTTCCTTACACAATTCGTAAACGCATTTTTTTTATTAAATGCTGACTACTTAATCCAAGTGCTAGTTGAAGAATGTATAATTTCATGCCTCATATTTTCAAGGTTGCCACAAAAAGTAATCAGATCAGATATAAATCAAGTTGTTTTGAATAACTCCAGCCAAGACGATTGATTGATTAATTTTCAATGAAATTGCATAAATTGAAAATATATTGAAAAAGCCTCAGACAAGTGAATATAGCAAATACAAATTTTACAAATCTGGTGTACTGAATAAATGAAACATAGGAGCAGCATTAGGAAGGTTCAATTTTTTGAAAGATGCTTTTAGAAACATTTGAATTAATCATAGAATATATTTAAAAACATGGGGAGTATAATAAATTTTCGAATATGTTAGCAAATCCTTTGCATTGATTGAATCAAAAATTGAAAAATTACTTATTCAGGAAGAATTATTGAAAAAATCACATTTACTAGATCATTTGAGTTCACATTTTTCTTGTTTGCATGCAACAGAAAATATATTCTATATTCAGTCAACTGCTAATCAAAGTCAATCAAATTATAATTCAAGCAATCAAAACTGGATAAAATAATTCATGAGTATCTGTAATTTGTTTTGACACTGACAAATAATAATATAACATTTGCACCTTATATTCTCGTCAGATTTAGTGCAACTCACGTCTATTTCAAAGATAGACGAGTGTACCTAGACTATGTTTATTATTTTTGTGATAATGATGAAAATTTTGGAGATATGAATTTATTTTGTATTTAATATCCAAGTCCCAAAAATAAACTAAAAAGCAATATTTATATAAAATTTACCAATTCCACACATACAATTTCTCTACGTTAAAACAAAAAAATGCAGTGCTAAATCCATAGGAGCATTTTATCTTTACTTACGATCTCTGATCAGATTTATATTCATTCAACTTTTGATTGAGTAATAAATCACATTACATTATCCGTTCATTAGATTAATAATGCAAGCCACTCAAAAAGGTTGTCTCATATCAACAAACTAGATCTTTATCATAACCAATCCCGCCCTAATTAGCCACTAGGAAATCGATACGGTACGGTTAAAAACGCATAACTTATATAATTACATTAATGCCAATATAATTAATTTTTTTTGAAAAAGCGTGTACACATTTTCTGAACCTAATCCAAAACGGAATGTTTGTTTAGCGTTTTTTAATACATTCACGGTAAAATGGAATGTTACAAATGTGCGCAACTTTAAAATATTGAACTTAACAAGTTCATGGTCATTAAAATCAAGCTCAGGTGCTGATATAAGTTTTAGTGCTTAACATTATATGGAGAAAAAAGACCTGCTTACAAATAATTGTCCGTACGCAAATTCGTTGATGTATAGATTTTATTGTTTGAAAAAGAATATCAAATTTAAAAGCAATCATGATTTTGAAATATGTAAGGTTTTGAATCCCCATCTGATTGTGGAACAAATCTTGACGTATAAGCTTTGATTGAGTAATTTAAACTGCTAAACTTTGCTATGTTGATCCAAGCTGATTTGCTGATGTGTTTTTGTGATTTTTAAAACTCTACATAAGTTTAATATTAGAGGTCTTGGATTAGTTTTGAGACTCCGGTTGTAGTTTTTGATGTTCTGGCCAATTCGTTAATTTTAGAAATATCTAAAATAGATCTCGGTAAATTGAGAATTTTACATTTCTGACTGTATCAAATTTTTTGACATTCAAAACAGCCGTTAACATCTTAATCTGTTTCAAGAAGCGATTATTTGTCACATGTTGAGTAATTCAAAATTTTATCACATTGTTGTGCTTTTAAATATCGCAATATGTAAATAATATGTAGATTGTAGATACATGTTCGCTTTCCTAGTGAGCGAATTAGCATATTGCAAAATGCTGTCTAATTCGATTAAAATGGAAAGCAATTATCTTAATCTGAAACAAATTAACGGGTTATACGAATTTAATTTGGTGGAAATTATTGTTGAAAACTGGAAAAGTTACATGACTGAAATATCGCGAGATTTTAATCCATTCAAAATTACCTAATTTCATTTAATTATATATATATGTAGAAAAATTCCTGTGTGATAATTTAATTATACTTTTCCATAAATACAACACCTGCGGAGTTGACATTAAACATTAAATATTATCTTTTTTGCTGAGACAAACAGTTTTGCAAACATTTCGCAAGGAGTAAAACTTTTCGATACTGCAAAGGAAAGTTTTGTTTGTCTTTGCTATATGAATTGAGAGGGCTTTTTAGATGCTGAAAAATTATTTTTAGTTTTAAAAGTTTTAACAAATTACTCTTTTAATTCAAAAGACTAATTTCTTGTTAAGCAGACTTGGAGATAGTGCTTAGTAGACTGAAAAATGCGGTTTCTAACATTTGTTTGCAAGCCTGAAACTAATTGAATTAATATGTGAAAATGCTTTACAGATGTCACTAAAACAAACCTCAAGCAGCGACAGCTACAAAAGTGCTCTATTTTGTCAATCAACCCTTATTAAAAAAGAATTCCCCCTGAAGTTTCAATCAAGAAAAAAGTTTCGCCCGCAAGAGGCTCGTTAATTAAGGTTTTATTGATTCCTGACGACAAATTATCATACAGATTATACCAATATTGGTTTTTTAACGTTGACATCATAAAAGTACAAATCAATTCATAAATATTTTTCAAAATGCGCAATATTTGCTTTAGACCATTCCAATGTTCTTTAAATCACACAAATTTGCTCGTGAAACACTCAAACGCGTGCTAGAGCCTCAGTTCTTGGCATTCTTCATTAATTCAAAAGTTTCATGACAAAATACGATACACCTTTCATTTTCATTAAACAACTGCATGTTTTTGCTACTTAATTCATAAGTTGAAGGAGCGTTTAATGGTTTTATTTTTGTGCTATACCGTACAATTAAATCAATTTTTTCTGACTAGGTTCATGGGGTGAAATTGAGCAAGATTGTGTATAAATACAAGTGGGTAAAAAAATATTTAAAAAAATAAATTAATCTATATTTTCCTTTATTGCTATTGTAAATACTCGTTGGTTTATTTACACAGAGTAAAAATCTTATGCTAAAGATGTACGAAAATATTACCGATTTCAAATCAGCTTCTCTTATGATTAAAATATATTTTGAATATATATATATATTCATTTCAAATGAAAATACTTTAAGTCAAATTTTATTGATTGACACAATTTTTTGTTTGTGTGCTCTAATAAATAATTCCTTAAATTCAATCACAGTCTATTAATAATTGTTTCATATATTGTACATGCACATCAATTAATCAATAAACAAATCAATTGAGTAAATTATGCATTAATGTTAATTATTATTTTTTACATGTTATGACTATTTCATTTCAAAAACATTTTAACGTTTTGGCATACTATAAACCCTGCATGATACTTTTTTCAAAGCATAAATTCAAATGTGTGTATTTTATTTCATCGTTCGACAGCACCATCTTCCGAAAGCTTTTTGTAAGTCTCGTTTGGAGAGAGGTCACTGTTACTGTATATGAGATTACTTTTGTAATTTTCACCCGTTTTACTGGTTTGTTCAGAGATGATGGCGACTGTATTACCTTCGGAACTCATTTCAAATCCATTGTTGTCTCTCTCCATGGACACGGTTATGCCAGACACGATTTCTTTTATTTCTTTGCTTTCGATACTGTTTGAGTGATCAGAATATATTCGCTCATGACCTGGAAACCATTTGCTCATCTTATAAACGAAAGGATGTAGCAATTTCGAATCATAAGCATCTAGGCTAGAAGTTGTTAATAAGCTGATTATAATACCAACTGCAACTGTAATAACTGTTCCCAACAAACTGTAGTACATATAAGTAACCGAAAAAACATTGTCAGGAAATTGAGTGTAATCTTGATTAGCTTTTGACGTCATCATTGTTAAATTAATGTTCACCGTTGAGATTTCAATAGGAGCGTTCTGCTTTAACGACCAGAGATTACTCGCTGGCTTTATTATTCCACTCGAAAAAGTTTCATTAGTGCATCCTTCGATTGAAGTTTCAAGAAACTCCACAGTTTTTTCTAGTGTTAGATGGCCAAAAGTGATAAAAAGTACAACAATGTGTGACGTTATCATGCCAGCAGCTGCTCCTTTCCAGTTTGCTGCTGGAACTAACATGGCAAGGATAAATACTCCAAGAAGAGGACCTAAAATCAAAATATCAATCATAAGTTGAATTTTGGTTAAATATTTTTTAAATTTTCACAAACCGGAAGTAGCTGAAGTCATCAACATGGAACTCTCAATAACGCCTGAGAATAACTGAACAGCAAAACCAACTGCCATTATAGATAATCCATACACAGCCCCGATAAATCTAATTATTTGAAGTTGATTCTTGTCAACCATTCCTTTGAACTGAGGCAATTGAGATAGGAAATCTTCCCAAGTAACTGTTGCCAAAGAATTTAGATTTGAGACATTCAAAATTAGAGCACTGTTGAATAATGTTGCCAAGAAGATTCCCATCAAACCCGGAACAAACGAATAGTTATCTTCAATATAGAATGGTAATATAGCATCTGTAGTTTTGATGTATCCAGAAACATAAGGATCACAATTAGCATAAACTGCGTAGATTCCCATTCCCACAATCCAAGACAGTGAGAAAAGTACTATGATAATTGGTATGTTGGACATCATCATCCTAAAATGTTTTTAAATATTATAAGTTATCTGAGAAGTTTTTTGAAAAGTTTAAAAAATGCGAGCTTACGTTTGTACTTGTTTAATGTTTTTCATGCTGAGATAACGCTGTACAAAGTTTTGTTGGCATCCAAATAAGCTCAATGACATGAAAAGCTGTCCACTCCATGCAGATAGAGTGTCTACTCTTGTGCTAAATTAAGTTGAAATAGAAAAAAGATGAATTTTAATAATCTTAATAGAAATTGATCCAAGAGAATTTAAAGCTAACTTTTTTAAAGGAAGTATTCAAATAGTTTAACATGTAAATAGATAATAACAACATACCTCAGATTTCCAGAAAAAGTGAAGAACTCTAATCTTCCACTATCTTTGTTTGCATTGTATACTTTATCAACTCCTCCCACTTTTACAGTAGATTGAATAATGATGGCAAGCGACACAACGATGGTAACAGTTGTCTAAAGAGAAAATAAGAATATTAAGTTAAGCATATCAAAATATTATAACTCATTTAATCACCTGGATAATATCAGCAGTTACAGCTGCCCTAAGACCACCAAGACAGTTGAAACCAATACTGATAATAGTAATGGCCAACAAGGACATCCATATAGGAATACCAATGATTGTATAGAGTGCCACTGTTGGGGTAAAAACTGTAACTCCTAAATTTAATATTGATCTGAAAACATAAGTTCCAGAAGCCAAGCACCTAACTAGTCTACTGTTGAACCTTTAAAGAGTATTTTTATGTTATTTCATGGTTGAAGGAAAATTAAAAAAATTGTTTTTACCTTAAATCGAGATATTGATAAACGGAAGTGATTCCAAGACTGAAGTATACCGGAATGAATATGTAAGACACAATTGGGTAGGCAGTAACCATTCCATAAAGCGTTTCCCACATTCCCGCTCCTCTATAAAATATTTCACTTGGATAGCCCAAGAACGATCTAACTCCTAGTGTTCCTCTTGCTATGGATAGCATCATTGAAAACATCGAGATGCCACCAGCTGCAAACACATAATCTGCTTTCGTACTTGGAGTCTTTTTTCCGAAAAATCGACTCCAAAGAGGAACTACTGTTGTTATGATCACTACAATTATGAATAATATGTAATCCCATATAAGCTCACGAAAGCTTCTGGACATCTGAAATATAAATGTTTTGTTAATTTTAAAATTGTTTATTGTTAATGTGATAGAAATGTATGGTTGATTTTAATTTGTTTGAACTCAGAACATACAAGTTACAAGCATTCTCTATTATATGTCTCTAAAAGTCTAACACATTAAAATTTTTCTTTGTATTTCGATAAAGATTTATCTCAACTGAATTGGACAACTAAAATGAACAACTAATCAATAAGTCCACTTATAAAACTTCTTGAAATTATTATTACTGAGAAATTCTAATTTTATCCGCGTTCTGAAAGATAATATTAACCGATTAAACTCATTGACGGATGAATCTCACTAAAAAATAATTGTACGTTTTACTTTTTGAGATATATCACTCTGTTGTTACATGACTATGAGTAAACATGTCATTAAAAGGTCGCTTCATTAATGATTAGTTATAATCGATAAAACCGTGATAAAAATCATACAACATCAATACAACTTTTCATATATATTGTAGTAATGTAAAATGTGTAATGTTTGAAATTATCACTAAAAATATTGAAGTATCCACATTTGAGTCAGATATCTACATAAAATGTTGGAATATGCGTATTGAAGCATTTAAATGGAGCGGGAGAATCTCTTCATGTTTTATGATTCAAGGTTAAACAAATTCTTTTAAATCGATTAATCTTCTGTCAATTAAAAGGATAATTGCAACTACATAAAATCTTCTCCGATTAAGTATTTCAGCAAAAATTGTGTTTCTGCCAAAATTAATGTATTGAGTATATATTGAGTATTGACACAATATTCAATTGAAACTAATTGTGAGAGTTCATAAGACCAATATTTTAAAAATAAAATTCAATCTTCTCTAAACAGTGTTTCTAAACTATTTATTTCTTAACAAAAAGCAAAATAAGCTCGGAAAATTTCAATGCATTTAATGGTACCCAATTTTCAATGTCGTCATTACTTATTAGCCGTTTGTGTAATATCTCTTAAATTGACATAGGTTATGGTTCTTTTGGGGGTTTTGGTGGTTTTCCGAACGAATAAATTTATATTAGATACGGTAACAAGTGTATTTTTTTAATTTTTTTACTGCATTTTGAACTTTAAATTCCATTCATTTTCACCATCATCTAAAAAGCAAAAACTTGAATTTGTACTAATGATAGTAAAGAAATGCATCCTGTTTGCCAACATATTCAATATATTAATTAATATCAGAATTAAGATAACACTATTTTTTGCTTTTTTGTTTTAAAATTAATAGCGATGTTAATCTATTCACCTTAAAAATGGAACGACTTCCGTTTTCATGATAAACTAAACCAAATAGTTGCCGCAATTCGGAATTCATTTTGAAAAACTTGTTCTGTAATCTATAGAATTTAGGAATCTTTAAATTTAAAACAGAAAAAAAAATGTTAGATTGTCCGTTTAAGTCTTTCAAAAGATTTCATTGCGCAAATATGTAAACAGTGTAAATATTTGCTTTAGCTCCAATTTAAAATAAACACGTTCGTATCATCCTGGCACTCAAAACAGACTGAGACTGCTCACTGATTTAATTGTTGGCAATATTTTCATATTTTTGATTGAATGTACTAATACATCACAGTCAAATTAGCAAATGCAATAATATTTTGCATGTGTTGTACCTAAGTACGTTATTAATGTTAAATCTGTATTCAATTACATTACATTAAGTTGTAATAAAATGTATAAATATAAAACTGTGACGCATTCAAAATAACTATTTAATAGTTTTTTTCAAAAGTATTTTAATAGTATTAAATCTCAGTTTGTCAAAATAATAAAAGACGATTTTAAGATAAGAGCATATTGTGCAATAGTAAATATCGGAAGTTATTGCTCGTTTCTACATTTTTCTTTCGGGAAAGTGCAAAATGTGGAAAACTCGTACAATATAAGTGCAAAACCTCTTTGGTGCTTTGAGTGCATATCTGAAACTCATGTAAACTGATTATAAAAATGAACAAACACCGTATGTTAAAATAGTTTTCTTCGTACATGTACAACGTTTATAAGCACTCTGAGTCACTACAGATACCAAAAAAACGATTAAGGAGCACGTGTGCTGCAGTAATGTAGTGAATGTAGAATATGGTAGAATGTAGACGTAGAGGGAATATGTATGACATGCTTTCATTGTTCGAAAAAATGTGCTAAAATTTGTTCAAGGAAGTGTGCCTCTAATTTTACTCTATGGAAATAACATAAAATTGAGACAGCGAGAATAAGAATCCCAAAGGGTGAAAATATTATGTATAAGTAAAAAAATAATAATATTAAATTTATTCGTATCTAAAATGATGTGTCAAAAGAAGTTTAAAGTTTACTCTATTGTTTTTAAGCTATCATTCGACAATTCTCTCAAAGGTAAATTTATTTTTGTTGAAAAACACAACTTTTTTCACTTTTAGGTCTTTTCGTACGTTAGCAGGATTGCTCTCGAACGAGTTGTCCTTGAACATTTGTCCTTATTCACTTGTTCTTTATAATGTACCCAAAAGTTTAGCAAGTAGAGTAACATAAAGTTCAACATTTTGACTCAATTGCTTCACGATAATTGTTTACGTGTAAATCAGTTTTTCAATATGACAATAGTTGATAACGTTCAATTTACAATCTCGATAAACTGTTCAAGTACACACTAAAAAAGTTTTGAAAGAAGCGTAGCGAGTGCTGCCTCTTCAAAACGTGACTTTCAGGTGCTAATGAATGAAAATTTAAAATATTTTTGAACAATTTTTTTTTGGGATACGTCATTTAAGTTGTTTTGTACGCAGATAAAATAAACATGTCTGGTAAAATTTGATTTAACTAAACTTTAAAGGTGATTTCTTGAAAACAGAAACTCGTACATTTCCTCATGTCAGTCATTGTATTAATCATTCAGCATGTTTTATTCATGACCAATATGATTAATTTGTTAAATATTCAAATTGTCTTATTGATTATTTATTGATTTCAGATTCACTAATATAAAATGTATTACAATCAATTAAAAATGAGTATGTCCATCGCCATTTCTACTAAAAAGTGTGTTACGTTAACATTTATTAAAAAGCTTTGAATACGAACGCTCTATCAATGTAAGAAAGTTGCTTATCGTTCCATTAATATTTCATGCAACAAAACTATTTTCTTAAGAACTGAAATCTAATTACCCGCAATTAAAACTTTCCGCTGTAAAGATGAAAAACTTGAAAAGTTTTGATAAGGCTGATGAAGAGTGTAATTTATTGAAACTCTGAAGTCTTTGAATATTTACTTAAATTTTATAAAATTATATTTTTCCACTTGAATCCTCGACTTAAAGCAAGCATAATGAGCGTACTTGTGCAAAAGTTAATAAGAATGAAGTGAGTGCTTAGTTTGAGTACTTTAAGCACTTGAAGTGCTTTAAGCACGTCATTGATGTAAATCATTGACTTTGAATCGAAGAATAAAGATGTAATGAACTAAGTAGTTCACAAGCATTACGTAATAAAATTATTCAATAAATATATAGGTATTTAAAATCTATTCACAACATATTTTTTATAAAAAATGTGACAAATATTTCATAAATTTTCTAATACGATAAAAGTACAAAAGTATTAACAATAAACAAACTATCTAATACTGCAATTGAATCAACAATAAAAATTGATTCATCATTTATTAACTTTAGTGCAATCTGTTATTTGTTCAGAAATTTATATACTTTTAAAGTGGAATCCAATTATCTTGTTGCTTAGACAAAAAACTTCAAAAAGCCAATAGGTTTAACGTTAGTGGAACAATATATTGCCAATTTTTGTTTATTAAAAATGTCAAACATTCCAAATATTTACATTATGTTTCTTTACATTGCCGCGTACATAACACTTTGTACAAAAATTGCATATATATTTTGTTGATAATTGATTTAGTCAACAATTTGCTTTTTTCCTACCGTATCCAATTCTCAACTAAATCAATTAGAACCAAAATTACAAAACTTTCATACTTTCAATAGATTTAGAAAATATTATTTACACAACAATTAGATTCGGAGTTTACATAAATCAATTAAATTTGTGACTTTAGTGACTCAATCAACAATGATTTTCCTTATTGCTATAATCAATTAACAGTAGCTAATTTTTTAAAATGACATACTGATAGTTTATTTATCATTCAAGAATGGGGGAAATTCCCATCGAGATAAAACAAATTAACATCTATATCCGAAATAAAGCAGATTCATCAATCAACATAAAAAACCACGATATCTTAAAAATAGAACGGCAAAATTTTTGTTCTCAATTGGAAGTCCTTTTTTGTATACAAACATGTATGAGTAAATTGAAAAATTTAAAAAGGTAACATTTAATGTTGATTTATTTACATAACTAATATTTATATTTTACTTATTGCTCCCTTTTTAACTATATTAAAAATGAATGAGGATTCAACGCACTGAAAAGATTAAGTAGCAACCTGAATTGACAAACTCGTCATAATAGACATTTTAAGAATCGCAACAAAATTCCATGACTTGTTAGTTTAAATTGTTGTTTAATTTTACCTTTTTATGAGTCTTTAAACTCCATACATTTTTTCTAATTCTATATAATTATATATTTATAATATCAATATAATTATATATTATATTATATCGTTCGTTTTCTGCTTTCCTACTTTGGTAGTTATTTTTGAATTACAATAAACTACTAAGTTCTGATACGCGCAAGTTGGCAGGTTATTGCAATTCAATTGTCACTACCAAAGAGTAGGAAAGCAGAAAACAAACGAATATATATTATATATTATTCTATAAATAATAATAAAAATAAGACTATGTATGTATATATGATTAATTTTACCCATAAAATTTTACCCTGTGAGGGTTTGGTATGTTTAAAGAGGTTTTGGAGTACATACTTTAATTGGTATAGGAACTCACTTAATGTAATTTTTCAAACTATTCATTCAGATATTTCTGAATTTAAATTTTAAAGTCTTCACAAACTTTTGAAAAGCTCTCAATGAATATCATCATCATAATATATATTTTTATAACTTAATATATATTTAGGCACACTTGTTATGACAAATTTCTCGTAAATCTTTAGTTTTGAATTTAAGAACAATCGGATTCACTCTCTATTCAATATATACGCACTTATATCGATTCTCATGATTTTTCCGATAAAAATAAATTCATTGATTTTTTTTTACACGTATAGGAAAATCAAAATTTTAAATAAGCAATGTTTTTTATAACATACCTTAAATTGATTTCACAGTCGGATTCTTTTATTATATAAATTGTATTGTATTTTTTGTTAAAATTCTTCTGAAAAATATATTTTATTTATTCAACACTTTTCTTATTAATGAAACTATAAAATATAACGATTTGAGCCGGTCTTTTCTTCACGAACTCTAGATTCAAACTACCTGTTTGAACAGTTCGAACACTTTATTTTTATTGCAAACCAATATGATGTGTGATCACTGATCATTCGCTGGCCACAAAAAAGTGAAAAATCAGCCGAACAAGTAAAAATTGTATTTTCTTAGTAACGAATTGAACAGTCCGTCGTTAAAAGCCGGCATATTCTTTAACATAAATTCAAGCCAACATGCTTACACAAAAAATTTGTTAATTTAACCTGTGTGTTAGCACTACATGGTAGCTTTAAATTTTTTCAAAAATAAAGGTGAATCAATGTTAAATCCTTAAAGAATTTGTTTTAAATTGATAATTATTTTAAAAACAACTATGAAACTTTATAAGTAAGTATCTTACACTTCAACTATCTAAGATGTTCGTACTATCTTCATCCTTCTAATTGACCTGTCTATCACTCATTAAAAACTCTTTTTTTGAAATTAAAGTCACAGAGATCTGTAGTCAAAATTTTAAAATTTTATTTTTTCGCAAAATTTTTCACGACCGACTAAAAGTTGACAATATTTTAAATGATTTTTTTTGTTGAATTTTTATAAAATGTATTTTCATCACTGACAGAATACATGAAAAACCATAATGAACTTTTTTTTGTTTAAAATGACACATTTTGGTAATTTAATTTTAATGCGGTTTACGAAATTCTCTCATTTGACGTTCAATATCAATGTTCATGTAAAGCTACAAGCAGCAGTTTTATCATAGAAAATAGAATAATAGATGCAGCAACGATAAAATTTTCGTGGACGTAGAAATTTTGTTTTAATACTGATCTGTAATATTTTGTAAATTTGGCCACTTTTGTGAATGATATTGAAAATATATTAATCTTAAAACAAGAAAATAAATAATTTTAATTTGACTTTATTTTAACTTTTAAGTATTGATGATTCTGGATAATTTTTTTTTTAATACCTTTTAATTTCATCAATATTCTAATTAAACACAATTCCGAAGTTTTGACCTGTTTTCAATCAAACAAAGTTAGTTGAAAATTTAAGGAGATATTTAAATTTTGGTTTAATTTTTTCAAATAATGTCGTCTTGATTTATCTTTATATATGAGTCTAAACCATTTTCATTATTTTTTAGAGTTGAAAAAATTTTTTTGTCAAACAATTGTTATTAAAATAATAGTTTAATAATATTTGAAAGGTTGAAACAACAAACGATTAAACTATCAAGTACGAGCTTATGACAAACCAATGATTAAAAAAACTTAGGATACTAAGATTGACTAAAATTGATTAAAAATGATTAAAAATGATTAAAAATGACTAAAAATGATTAAAATTGATTAAAATTGATTAAATTTGATTAAATTTGATTAAAAATGATTAAAAATGATTAAAAATGATTAAAATTGTGTACTACCCAATAAATATTATTAAAATTGATTAAATTTGATTCAAAAAGACTCAAAATGATTAAAACACCCAAAATTATTTTTAAATGATTCCAAAAGAAACAAATCTCTTACACCCAAAAATTATTCAAATGTACTAAATTGGAGCATAATTAAAGTATTCAAACTCAAAAACCATAAATTATAAATTAATCTCGTATTTATCATAGAATTTTGATAATACACTGGACATCTCAAATATTTTCTCAAATATTTTCATGAACTTATTAATAAATAAATAATTCAATATGGATTTTCACTCTATCAAATCAAATAAACTATCTTATATAGATAAAAGCTACGTTCAATTTCTTAAATTGGAACTTATACGACTTAAACTAATAAAACTAATGAAAACTTTAAAACTGCTGCTCATCAAGATTTTGATATTTGATATATTTTTTTCAATTTTCTCTTCAAACTTTTATTATTCATCATTGTCCATTTTTTTTCCAATATCTATACATTCTAAAACTTAGCACGTAGTACAAAAAACTAGAAAGCTGAATTAAAAGCTCCACCAAATCCTGTATTTAACTTCAGAATTATTTTTTGATTACTACCAAGATTGTAATGACTTGAAATTATTTCTGATGGTAGAAATCAAAAATTAATTTGACTTTAAAAAGAAGATTTTGAAGTATTTTTGGTGGAGCTTTTCAGTGGACCATATTTTCATGTAAAGTAAAAATATATTTAATGGTTTATTATAGTGTAAATCAAGGTGTAAATGAGCAATAATTTTTTTCAAGAATCGTGTTTAAATTTTGCTGGTGGCTCCATAATAAGTAATCAAAATCTGAAAAAATGTGCAAAATTCATGCTAAATATTTTTTAAATGCAAAAAATCATTGTCCATATTCGTATGATTTTTGCTTGGAATAAAGACCCCATAGTTGACCAAAATGTATGAGAATTGTTTCAAAATAATCAATAACAATAGCGATATGTCAATATTTTCAAAGCAATTTGATGAAAAAATTTCAAAAAGTTTGGAAATTTTGCTACTAAAATTGATTAAAAATGATTAAAAATGATTAAATTTGATTAAAATTGATTAAAAATGATTAAATTTGATTAAAAATGATTAAAATTGATTAAAAAAGACTAAAATATACTAAAATATACTAAAAATTTAATCAAATTTATTAAAAGTTTCGTTTGTCATAAGCTCGATCAAGTAGCTCTTGAAAATAGTAAACATTGGAAAAGTTTTCAGAAGACTTTTGAATAAATAAGATATTATATTATCTATTTCTATTTTAATTTTTTTTTTAATTAACTGAAGGTTGGAGAAAACTACAAGTTTTTTATCATATTTGAAGTGTTTTGAAGAATTTTTGAGCAGATTTAGTTTTCTTCAATTCAAGATCGAAGAAATTTTACAATTATTTTCATTTATTCTCAAATCATACATTCTTTTCCCATAGTGACGATTTTTAAGCCTTGTTCCAGTTCAGGTGCAATCCATTTTGCCATTCGTTAAATACACAAAATCCAACTCGCTGCTGAAATGTTTTCATCGTGCAAAGCTCTAAGCTGATCCAAGAATTTGAACTTCTTTTCAAAAAATCTAAGTATTTCCATTTGCCACCACTTACTGGATGCGCCGCAAACAAAACAATTTAATAGTTACTTACGTGGGAAACGTAATCCACCAAAACTTTACTTTGAATTTTTGGTGGATTGATAGATTTGCTTCCTCTCATGAATTGGTTATTCGAACTTAAGTTAATGAAACTAAATCTTAAAACTACGCGCTAAATTTCAAAAACAAAGCCTTCATCTCTTGATTTTTAAGATAATTACCTTAATTAGTAACTTAAAATCTTCGATATACTCTTCGAATTGATCAAATCACTAGAACTAGCATGTTGAGATTATTTTATATGCAGGGCTTAATTGGTTGGAAGATGCGGAAGATGCGGGGATTCATTTGACTGACATATAAGATACTAAATAAACTAAGAGCTGCGGTACTATTCTCAATAAGCTATCCATGTTTTTTAAACCACTTAATAGTCAACTATCAATATGGTTTCTAATAAATAATTTTAATAAAATTTGCAAAGAAACTCCTTTATTTTTGTACTTACCGTATGTTATTTTATATTTTTAGAGACCATGTATTATTCACAAGAATCAAAAGATCAAACATCATCCTCGTAATTTTACTTTAAGGAGTAAATAAAGCAAAGTTGTGAAAAAAATACATGTAATATGCTTCAAACATTAAAAAGCTAGTATGCGCGATATTTTCATTTTTTAAATTTTGTTACCAACAAATATGTGTTTTGTGTGTAGATGATTTACAAAGCATCTGAATCACTTAAACGCTCTAGTATGGTGACTCATTACAGATACTATTGTTGACAATAATTGCTAAATAACTTTTGTCTACTTCAAAACATTTTAGAAAAAATTTATCGGTAACTTTATCTGTATTGCTTATCACAGTAATTGTCAAATAATTTGGCAAAAGTGCTTAACAAAACAGTGTAATATTTAGCACGCCATCATTTTAAAATAAGACACGTTTATCAATTTGCTCAATGTATAATGTGTGATAATTGATATCAATTAAGTAAATATTTGCATATTTTAGATGTCCATAAATTATTCTTTTTTTTTATTATTTATTTGTTTGAAAATAGTTTTTACTCAAGTTTTTTGGTGAGTATCATTAAGTACGCTGTTAAATAAATATTTAAATACAATTTTTCTTTTCATAATTTGGTGGGCTCGCTTAGCTGTAACAAAATTGTGAATGAAGTTTTTGTTAGTTGAATATTTTCAATGAGCATAAAAAGGTCTGATGACGTGTTTGAGTGTTTTGAAGATATATTCTTCATGATAATTTTAACCGCTAAATTCTTCATTTTTTTTCTAAGAAACTCAAATTTACAGAAAATCTTATAATCTTTCAAATTAATTCTTATTTTAGCCATTTTGGTGATAATTGATTCAAATATTTTTAATTGAAATTTTGTGGCTGGAATATTTCAAATAATAAACACCTTCCCAGATTCTGAAGAGTTTCTGCTTCGGGATTCGAGGCAGATTCAATGATTTTGATAGCATACAAATAATTTAGCCCTAAAAATACAAGAAAATCTCTAACGGTGAAAACTTTTCAAACCACCATCAGAAAAACCATACAACTCAAAACCAAACAAATGATTCTTTAAAATGTACATGCAAGTTCGTTACTGCTGAATATGACGATTTTTCAGCTCTCAAATAAAATGCAACATACCGAAATACATATTTTGTAAAAACTTTGGATGACTAAATAAAAGATCTTGTGTTTTGTTTATTAAAAAGAATATTTCTTTTATTTCAGAATTACAATATATTTAGAATAAGAGTTTTTTATTGGAAATATGGTGGTATTTGTTACATATTTTGTAAAACGTTTCAAGTAATGAGTTCAATGACAATATCATGTTTTCTTAAAAAACAACGTTGCTTATATATCTTTTATGGATTATGATGAGAATTTTTTCGAAACATACTTATCAATATACACTCAAAATGATTACAATTTGACACATCCATAATTTTATAAATTTTTTCATATAAATTTTTTAACAAATTCTAAAAAGTTTTAAAAAACTTAAACATGGCTAGATAATTTGTTTGCTAACTTTTAAAACTTTCAAATGAAGAAACACGATGTACACATAAATTTGATTAAACGTTATTTGGTCACATAAAAATTCTGCTTTTGTTTTTTTGTATTTAAATATTAGTTCTATTCATTAATTACCAGTTTTCATCATTTATCATAATTAGTTATTTTAATATAAATATAGATATTTCATATAAAGAAATAACATACAAATCGCAATCTGGTAATAATAATATTAATTATAGTTTTTCCATTACACAGTTAATGTTTTCCCTTTATAATGATTAAATCGATTTGTAAGTATACAAAAGAGAGTATCCTTTTCTAGGAATTTCTTCATAATTTATTTGTTTTGGATTTATTTGCATTGATATTCAAGTAGAAATTGGGCTCAATCATTACATATTTGAATATTCGTGCATATAATTATGTCTTTTAAAACAATGCAAGGCTTCGTAAAAATGGTAAAAAGTGGAAAAAAGGAGATGCTTGTAGATATTAATGATATCTCATTTTAGTAAAAATTTAGGAAGCATTTTTTTATAATTCATTTAGCACCATTAATTTATTCGTTGTTTATCTGGTATTTTTATTTTGTATTCTGTTGCTGCATCCTTTTTACCATTTTCACAAAGGTCTCATTAAATTGTCATTTTTCCAACATCAAAATGACAATTTGAGTTTCGCTTTTTACTTTTTTCACTTAAACACAAATCTTTGTTAGAAAAGTTAATTTTAATGAGTTTTTTAGGTTAATTTATATCCACGTTCTTAGTTCTTAGGAAAAATGAATGGAAGACGATCCTTAATTTTAAACTTTTCTTATATTTTTATTGCAGTTCAAACAAGTGAAATAATAGATTTAGTAATTTTTTGCTGCACTTTGGCATTTCTTTGCGGGATGGCCATTATTTGATTTAAAACTTTTTGTTTTTCTTCGGGGCAAAGTTTTCAATACAATTAAAAGTTTTCCGCTCTTTTTTCTGCAATTGCTTTTGCTGCGAAAACTTCATGTAAAAGTAATAAATATTTTCCTCTGATTTGTAACAAACGAGGAGCAAAAAAAAGTTCGGTAAATTTCAAATTTCTGAATTTGCATAGAAATTGGAATATATAACGACAGTTTTATCGTTTTATAAAATTCTATTTAGGAAAAAAAATCAGTGTGTAAAATCCGTTTTGGTTTTTGTTCAACTACATTTTGCGCTAAATAAATCAAAAAATGGTTAAAAGTCGTGTCATAAATTATAGGAATATATATATTATATTACGTTATACGGGCGAAACACAATATCTGTACGTTTACATTATATAAATAATTCTGTTCCAGTTGGTGAACAAAATAATTTCGCGTCTACGTTGGGATTATGCTTTCATGAAATCTGCAGCATTTAAACATAAATATTTGTTTGAAAAATGTAGCTTCAAGTAATAATTTTAAATAAGAAGAAATGGAGAAATAATGAACATTGAATAATATCTTAATGTTCTAAAAATTCCTTCATTGTAATATTTTTCCCGTTTTTATGCGAAAGTTATGGGAAAACTTTCATCTTGTAGAAATTTATGGAGTTTATTTATACTTCATGCAAACATGTTTCGTCAAAAGCTTTACACAGCTAGCATTGTCGGAGTGAAAACAACCTAGGGATAATGAAACATGTTGATACTTCTTTTTGGGCAACAGAGGCAGAAAACTTTTTCATTCATCTTGCTGGAAACAAATTTACTTCTTTTTTTTGTGCTGAAGCAACTGTTGGCAAAAACATGTAAAATACATTGCTACAACATGCTTTCAATAATAGAAAATCGATCGAAATTTATGCTTAATTTAAATTTGGAATTCTGGATTTGTGAATTTGTTAGCACTGGCAAAATGAACAGTGAATGTATCAATTAAAAATATTTATTGTTTTTTGATAATTTGACTTTAAGTTAAATTATAGATTAAATTTTCATTGTTTTCCAGATAATTAAGTAAATAAATTGTTACAAACACTAATAATAAATAATCTTTTGGAAGCTTTTTTGGAATAGTTAGATTTAAAATTTTGTATGCATATCATTTTAACATCCATTAAACTCCACCTATTGGCACGTACCCAGTACTTTTTATATCTCAAATATATTTATGTTTTCATTTTTGTTCCCTCTTTGTTTTCTGTTTTAGAAGAAATAAATTTCTATCAGAAAACTATAAAAAATTAATGTATTGCAGTGGGAACAAGGAATTGGAGCAATTGGAGTAATGGCAGAATATACAAATATATTTTACGGTTCAGTTCAATTAAAGTAATAAAATCTAATGCTGAAAATCGAAGGGAAATATTGAAAAATTCATTATTTTTAGTACGTTTCACGATTTTCAGTGTTTTTGTATTATTATTTTTTTTTGTGTTGTCAAAAGTGTTCTCAGATATCACAGCAGTATACTTATTTGAACGCTATTAAATTAAACTCTTCTATGGGTAAGATAAAACAAAACGAACCTTTCCGTACATTTTAATTGTTTCACCTCCAGCTTGTATACTATATACACAGAGATAAATTTGAATTTTTAATTTCCTAATTAAATTTAGAAGCTATATAGCTATATACATTGCTTTACACACATAATACTTTTTTTGCATTTCACTATACTTATTTATGATAAACATTTTAATTTGCGCTATGTAATTAAAAGTTTTCTGAATCTGCATTCAACGGCACTTCCTGTAAAGTGAAAATCAACTTTTCTTAAATTCTCGTTCTTTTGTTTGTACCCGACACTACTTTGCTCAGAATTTATGAGATTCTTCTATTCTAGGGCAACAAGATGTTCACATAGATTGAAATGAAAGAAAAAAGTTTTCTTTATAAATATGTATAATCAGGTAAGGTTTTAACGATATTCTAGAAGTTTTCTTTTCTATTTTTTGTTGATATAGAAATTTAGCCGTTGTTCGAAGGCATTGATTGTGCTGCAAGGAGAGCTCTTAATAATCAAGTAGGGTTAAAACAAAACATGATCATCGTCTTTACTTGGAAAATGATTTTAGTAACCTTTTTCTAAATAAATATCTATCATGTCATGTACGTATTTCCAATTATTCTTCTATAATAAAAAATAAAGAAAAAACTTTGTACTGAGCGATCGAAAAATATTTTTGAAATTAAAGATTTTCTAAATATCTTTTACGGTTACTTAATTTACTTTAATAAAAAAATCATCATTAAATAAAATTCAGCAGGATAAAATTGAAAAAAATGCGAACATTTATTCTCCCAAGCTTCAAAAAACCCCTGTAATAAGCAAAAGGTAACAGGTCACAATATTAATATTTAATAAAAGTCAAGTTCTCGGGTTTCCATTGAAGACTCGAGGACTTGAAGAGTATTTTTAAACTAATTAGCCGTCCAATCCCTTGAAGAGTTGGAAACTTGAACAGTATACTTTCGCCAGAATTCAACTTTTCGTGATATTTTAAATTTGATTCAATTTGCTATAGTAAGAAAATGCAAAAAGAAAATCGCAACCAAGAAATTCTGAGCTTCTCTCTGTTGCTTTATGCAGCCTTTTATTATGTCAATAATATTTCAATTCACTTCTCTTATATCTAATTAAGTGATTGTTTTCTATTATTTGTTATTTTTATGTATTTCAAAGTGAATTTTGTTTAAAAAATTATTTAATTATTGCTCATATCTTAATGTCTAAAACCAAAACAACGTTCATAATAATTAATAAAATTTTCCACATTGAACTATTCAATGCGGTCTAAGTTTTTGTTAGAAAAATTTTACTCATAATATACAGACTTTAGTTATATTAGGTTTTTGTTATATTTTGGTGTTATTTATTATTCTTAATTTCATGCTATTTTGATGCCAAGATGAATGATTTAATGAATTAAATTTACGCTTAAAATTTATTTATTTTCATTTACTTACAAGTTTTCCTCATTAAATCTTTAATTAAACTAGATTAAAATTTACAATTTTTTGTATCATTCCCTGTAATTTTATAATCTTTTTTTGTTTTCATTTTGTAAATGTTGGAGGAAAGCATAGCGTGATTTAAATTAATAGGTATAAATTGTAAAGAAAATCTCTTTAGAAAAACCTCTGTTAAGGTGTTTAGAAATGATGGCGTAGATATCCGCCATACATGGGAGTATGTGTTGCCCCTAGAGCTTTCTCAGTCGCACGTTCAATGCTCAAAGATACGCAATGGTAGCAGCACACATAGGACAAACATCACTTGAACAGGATTCGTCGAAATGCTCTCCTGAAGTCCTTGTCTGTAATAAAAATTTGAGCAAATACTTAGTTCCCAAAATGTTTCTAAATTCATCAAGTTATCCCACCAGCTGGTGGTGGACCTAATCTTGGGCATGATCTGTGAAAATTTTGATCTTGTATGAAAACCTTAAAAATACGCAATACTCTAAAGTGATAAAAGTCAGAAAAAAACAAGCAGCGGTATACAGTATAGAATTTGAAAAATTTGCAATAATAAGAATTTATAATAAAAGAAATGAAATATTTATTGCAGGTTTATAAATAGATCTCTCTAAGATAAAAATACTTACTGAAAATCGTATAAATAGCGGGATTTAATGCAGAATTCATATAGCCAAGCCAGAAAGCAACTGCGAATGCTGTATCCGGAATATTACAAGATGGACACGCTGGTGTTAGAATGTATAAAAAGAAGAATGGAAGCCATGACGCGATGAAGCTGCCCATAATTAGTCCTAAAATAAGTGTGGCTCTCTTTTCCTTCTTCCTTGCTATCCGTCGCTTTTCCTTTTCAGGGTCTCTCAATTTTACAATAACTGGTTCTATCTCGGCAGCTACTGGAACCGCGTGTGGCTTTGTTTTACTTTTATGGTTATTATGCTTTTTATTTCCATTTTGATGATGACCGTGATGCTCTTTATGAGTGGTCTTGGAAGATTTTTTGCCAAATATTGGCTGGCATAGTCTAAACTTTAGTGGCTTCACCACAGCACATCTACTAACTACTCCAGAATCGGAGCTAGACGGATCAAATTCACTGACCATGTCAGTATCAATACCAACAGATAAAGCTCGACATCTGTTTGGTAATGGAGATATCTGAAGTTCAGTTGTATTGGAAACTGGCGAGCCAGGAGCTGGCAAATGAGTAGTGGACTGAGAGTGCGTTGACACTTGAACACTCAACTTAAGGTTTACATCATTAGGGTCACTTTCATTTTCTCCTCCAGCTTCACTAGTGGACACGTCCGAAGCAAAATCACATGTCACAGTTGGTATATTGGTCCCAGGCGCATCATTGGCTGATTTTGCTGATGTAGTGGGCTTGGGCGCGTTTTCTATAGTGGCAATTTGCTGAGTAGGATTGTGAGGCATTGGAATCGTATTTTGATTTGCTGAGGCACCGTGAGCTGGCATCGGAATTGTACCTTTGGTGTTGGTGAAACTTGTAACCTGAAATTATTCATGTTTTAATATTTTTATGATCATAAGTAAATCTTAATACAAGTAAAAATGTGTGGCATAATATCAAATATGCTATGTACGAAATTGAATGGACAAAAATATAATTCTACTTATGTTGCCAAAATCATTAGAAAATTGAAACCAAAGAGTGCCTTTGCTCACCCTACATAGATAGATCACCAATGTGAAAATAATATTTTTTAAATAAGTACCGTATTAATATTCCATTGCATTCTTTTTGTATAACATGTTTCGTACATTATTCATAATATTTTTATCCCAACTAACTATGGGTCGAGTTTTTTCAAACGTGTGATACGTGTGCTCAAATAACAACACCTAATTAATGTATTACACACCCCCATGGAAAATGTTATGATTCAACAAAACTCAAAAAAATAAACTTTCTGGTGTGAAAATGAAAAATTATAACATTTCGTGACATGTGAAAATTTAAAGTGCAAGCTCATTTATTGTAAATTTGTAAAAAGAATTTTAGAACATGCTTTAAAAATTCAAAATCGATCGACACCGAAAGAGTATTTGACACACTTGGAAGTCTGATGAAAAGGCTCATTAACATATATTTTGATTTATAAAGCAATAAGCTTTAAATGATAGTGTTTTATAAGTATTACATCTTTGCCATACCTGTTCGTTTGGAGGTTTTCTTTGTGGCTTTCGGATACCCCTTCTTGCTCTAGCCTTAGCCGCAAAGTAAATTTTGATGTATACAAAAACCATAATACAGCTTGGAATGTAAAATGATCCCAGTGCTGAATATATTACGTATCCTATATCTTCGCTAAGCTGCAAGTAAAGAAGAAAATGTGATTAAAAAAGGGTTTCCTTTTTACTAAATCTGAAATTTGAGAGTTTATTATATTAATAATACATATTTTTTTGGGTATGTGTTCTCTGGAATCCAAGCAATAATGTAATATTGGGATTATGACAAATTTAATCAAGTCAGGTGACAAAAAAACTGGGTTCCTGGATCACAAAGTCGGTAAGAAACATAGCACAGGTATTTGGTGTCATTTTACCGCTTTTTTATGGGTTTTCAAAATTGTTTGTATTAATTTTTATTATAATATGTTCTTGTACCAAAATTGTCAATTAAAATATTGATTACTTTTGAAGCTACTTAAATGCATTCATATCTTGAAGAATATTGTCTATTCATAATGTTTTTGAATTTGAAGGGCGCATCCTAAATTTGATACGACACAAACTTTTCTTTAATATATATGATTAACTATTTGAATTTAGATTCATAAAGAACTGTTTGGTTTGATATTGTATTAATGATCCATTCGTAATGGATGATATTGTAGCTCTTTTGCTTGTATCTATTCCCTGTAAAGTATTTCTCCAATTTTCTTCTTAAAATTTTCTGATTTATCAGAAATGAATTTCGGTCTATAAATGTATTTGATTTTTATTTAATCATGAAATTACTTTTCATAATACTTTTTCATATCATTTTGAAAGTTTCAAACAACTCATAAGTCTGGTTTCATTTTAATTTTGCGAATATCTTTTGGAATGATGGTTTTTAATCAAGATTTACTAACGTTTTTATCAATGCGATGTTCCATATAATATTAGAAATACAATTTTTTTTTTCCGTGAGTGTTTTTAAGCTTAAGCATGAATATAAGTATGTTCTTATTAATATTTACTTCTCCGTCTAGGGAATGTGCTAGTTTACAAACCCAAAAACATTTTTGCTTCTTCAAAAATAATTTTACGAACACTTTAATATGTTGTAATAATCTATTTTTAAATTGAATGAAATTCAGTTTTAGTGGTATATCAATGTGGTAAAAAGTAAACAGACAGAGAAGTACTAGTACTTTTCCATATGTAAATATTCCATCATTTAGATATAAATGTCGTATAAATGCAAAAGCTCTCATAGATACCGTTGAATTTGAATACAACAAAAATATATTTAGAAGGCTGTAGTAGTGTAGTATACTTATTGTACACTGTAATCATACAGATTATAGATTCGTTGTATAATCTTTGTTTACTTAAAAACATTCAACATTTTACATAATTCCAAAGGGAGAATTTTTTAGTGGCATATATAAAAATTGTATTCAGAAATCTTCAAAAATTCCATCTCAAAATCGATCAAAAAACATTTTATATGTTGGCTTCAGACATTATTTCACTTTAAAGATATTTGCATTGACGATATTGCTACAATTATTTCTTCCTACAGCAGCAATATTCTCTAGAAACTCGAAGTATTCTGGAAACTGCTTTATATGCAACCATGCTTTATTAAAAATATATGATGAATACGTTCTTTATGTTGATAATGCTTTGTGTCATATTTTGCCTTGACATATTTAGCATTATTAAAAAACTACTTTAACTTTAACTATGAATATTTATGAATGTGTGGAATCTTTGCACACAATTAATTTTTATACTAGTTAAACTATTCAAATTAATGAGATGATACTTGTAACATTGCTTTAAGGACAAACAAATTTATGAGAAGAATCTGCACCTGGAGACAAACGTTTTCTTTCGTAAGTATGTGGTTGTATAGTTTATACAATTCTTTTGAGAGATGTCAACAATTGAAACAATTCTTAAACACAAAGCATGTTTTCTCCTGAGCTCATTGGTCGCATGAATGGTTGAATGTTTTAACTATTGAACATTAACATTTTTTGAAACAATGTCTGAAATCTCTTTGATAGTCTTCTGAATGTTATTGTAAGTTGCTCTTGGTTTTTACACCTCAAGCTATTCAAATTAATGATGTCACGCTTCGAAGGGTGGTTTTGATTATTTGATGTTTAATTGGTTAAAATACCAAGACAAGATAAGCTCGACGGTAACAGCAAAAAAGTATTTGTTAAAATCACAAAAACTGTCAAAGTTTTAGTTAAATGCAGATTATTATTATCGAACTTTGCATAGAAACCTTACGGCATCTATGGTTACGGATTATATCTCAGGTAAATTGCAATAAATACAAAGTTTTAAAATTGGCTCACATGTATATAAGGCGAGAATATATTTAAATTCATTCCAGATCTTTGATTAAATTGAAACCAAACAAATGGTAAAGTCATTTAAAGTGTTCACAATAGAAGATTTGCAATACATAAAAAACAACAAGAAAACAATATTTTAGCTTTCCAAACATGACTTGAAAATTTGAGTGACAGCAATTAAATTGAAAAACTCATGATTATGAAAATATTGCTTTTATGTTTAAACGATAAGCATATTTCAACTTTGTGATTTTGGTAAATCTTCTTTTTATAAATAAAGATACAATTTCTGAGCAAAGCAAATTCATGATTAAAGCAACTTATTCAATTATAGATGACAACCATTCACTTACACATTATACTCTCTGATTATACTTATGGGTAAATATTATCAAAAATCCCAAACATGAACATTGTATATCCAACTTTAAGATGTATTTGAGTACAAATGAACACATAAACCATCTCAAATACAATAAGCATCAAAATTGACGCATAATAGAATTTAAAAATCTGTTCAACCATTCACTATGAAAATGTTTCCTATCCTTTTTAGATTTTCCTACAAACGCTTCAAGTATCAGAAAATTGTTTACGCCTATCTGAGCACGTCTCTGATATTTTTACTTCGGCAACAAAAAGTTGTGAAGTCTTGATTTCGTCCAAACTTTTTTTTTTTTTTTTTTTTTTTTTTTTGCCTAAAAAAAAAAAAAATTTGGTCTAGAACCCTAAATTTTGGGTCCTTGCGTAATCTCCTTCCGTGGTTTTGACTTCTGAACTTCTGTATTCGTAATCTTTGAACCCATCCGACCGATTAGTCTCAAAATTTCAGAATAAGCTTTTTTTAACCATAAGACGGTCGCGTTTGCTGATTCAAGAAAATCCTACAGCGCCATCTAGTACCTGTAGTACAAAATACCATTTTACCATACAAAATTTTTTTTTTCCTGAGATTATATTGAAACATCCGAATATGCAAAAACCTTGTATTTGGCCCAAAATGATCGATTCCAGAAGATTTTATGGAAATATTGTACCATGACCAAGTTGTCATGCTTTTAAAAATTTTGGAAAAATTTTGTTAAATCTCAGAACCCATCGGACCGATTGTTCTAAAATTTTCAAAATAAGCTTTTTAAACCATAAGCAGCGACGTACGAAGAGTTTTTGATAATAATACAGCGCCATCTAGTACCTGTAGTGCAAACTACCATTTAGCCATACAATTTTTTTTTTTTTTTTTCCTGAGATTATATTGAAACATCTGAATATGCAAAAACCTTGTATTTGGCCCAAAATGATCGATTCCAGAAGATTTTATGGAAATATTGTACCATGACCAAGTTGTCATGCTTACAAAAATTTTGGAAAAAAAACTTCTGTTGACGTAATCTCAGAACCCATCAGACCGATTGATCTAAAATTTTCAAAATAAGCTTTTTTTAACCATAAGCAGCGACGTACGAAGAGTTTTTGATAATAATACAGCGCCATCTAGTACCTGTAGTGCAAACTATCATTTTGCCATTAAATTGTTTTTTTTTCATGAAAATATTTTACAGCATTTAAATATGAAAAAAACCTTGTATTTGGCCCAAAATGATCGATTCAGAAGATTTTATAGAAATATTGTACCAAGAACAAGTTGTCATGCTTACAAAAATTTTGGAAAAAAAAACTTCTGTTGACGTAATCTCAGAACCCATCAGACCGATTGGTCTAAAATTTTCAAAATAAGCTTCTTTTAACCATAAGTAGCGACGTACGAAGAGTTTTTGAAAATAATACAGCGCCATCTAGTACCTGTAGTGCAAAAATTTATATTTTATATATCTTGTGTTTTTTCAAAGAATCTAAAAAACTGTTGGAAAAAATATATATATTTTTTTTGAGTTTTATATGAAAACAAGTTTTACGTGTTTTTCGTTAAGAAACTACAAACTCAAGTCGATCAGAAAGTGGTAAGATTTGATTCAACAGAATTATCAGCAATAATGCACAATATTCCCGCTCGGCGCTCTGATCGAAAATTTATGTTTTGGTTACATATTTTTGAATTTCCTAGAATTTTATTGCTTCATTCAAATGAATTATTCTAATGAAGCATAGGTATTATGTTGCCGAAGTGCCTGCTAAAGCTTCAGCTTTTCCGATTTTTTATTTCTTGTGTTGCCGAATAAACCATTTAAACACTTTATATATTTAGAAATGCTATTAAAGAACACAATCATTTTTGGGTTATATCATCACTTGAATTAGATTTTCCGTCTCTGGGAACGCATAACCAAAGATCTTTGGCATAACTTTTATGCTTGAGTATAGAGTAAAGAGCATAACGCAATCATTTTTATTTATAAAATACTTTTTCTGTTAATATCCTCGACTGTCGAACTGATTGTATTATAACGAAGAAATAAAATGAGTTTTTGGAAGCTTTATTGACCATCAAGAATCCTATTAAAATAGCCAACCAACAATTAATAATCCAGCTCGTCCAAAAAATAGAGATATGTCCACTTTACTATAATACACATTATATACGGCTTGTTTTATATTTTATTCTATAATTATAATTTTCTATTCATCTATTTGTTTTCCTGCACAACATTTTTGGAGTTTTTGATCCTTTTTGTGTATTTTGGATTAAATATTAACATACAGGATTATAAAATAAATTAAGTTTAATTAAATTTGATCAAGATTAATATTCTATTTATGAGATTTTATTCCGTTGCTTGTTTTTCCCCGTATCCAATTTCCGGCCAAAATATTTTGGAGACAATCGCAAATCTGTTGGGTCATAATTATAATTTAAAATAGCTCATATTAAATATGATGTTGTTTTTTGGGGATATCGTGCTCTATTACTCATTGTGACCGAATTAAGTATTACTATCGAGTCTTTTGGGAGCATCCCAGATAAAAAGGATTTATTACTTTTTAGTTTTTGATAATATGTAAAAATTTAGAACCTGTATTTTAGGTACCAAATTTATGAAATAAAAGGATAAAATATAATGAAAAGCTCCTGAATAAAAATTTTAGATTCACTCCAGAATTGCCAAAAAATTTTAATCGATACTAACTAGTTTCAAAAATAAATCGCTTGTTTACAATTATTCATTTAATTGGTAGTTTCCGTTAAATTTCAATTACGAAAGCTTCATAACATAATACTGAACACGCAAAACTAGGTCTCATTTATTAGAGATTAATTCCGAAAGCACTAAAGTACAACTATACTCTTCGAAACGATGTGCAGAGTTTGATAAAAGGATATTAAAAGCTTAAAATTTTCAAAGTTTCACAAAAGGTCAAAGCCCCAAGCATGTTCCTCTCACAATTCCAAGTCTGCTGATTAAATTCTAATCTAAATATTCAACATCAAGGAGCGCAGACCAGAAGGTTTTCAGCATAAAGTTTACGGTTAATTTTTATAGCATAGTAAAATTCCGAACAATTACGCTCTCAAAATTGAAATTAATAAAAGGATTCCACTAAATGCAAATTGCTTAGTGTCTTTACATCTGACAATCAAATGGAACAAGCGCGCATTGAACAAATTATTCTCTTTGATGAAAAAATACTTCCTCGATAGAAAAATCATCAAAAAGCAAAACAAACTGATTGTTTTCTAAAATCCAAAAATTATGCTCAGATAGGAAGAAACTTTTGCTACCATAAGACACGATTTAAAAAACCATAAAAACTGTGCAAAGAGTCTAATCTGTACATTTAATTGTTTTCAAGGTTTATGCATCTTGTAAATAATTAGCAATTGAAAATGTCACAACCCATCTGTACTAATTATAATCTCAAGAAGCTGAAGATGAAATGCTTTTAAGCATATATGTGTGTGGTGTATGAAAAGTTTTGACAAAATATGTTAATATTAAGTAAATCAACCTTATGGTAATTATTTGATATGACACACATATATAACAGCTTAAGCTTTAACTAAAAACAAATCATCTGAAAATAAAGTAAAAATAAATAAATAAAGTAATTTTGGAATTTTCCCAACTTCGAAAAGCATCAAATATTTCCATCATAAAAATTTATACAATTAATATAATAGTTTCATTGAGAAAAGTCGATATCTTTTATTCTCCGTATTTCATCCGACAGCTTTGCCAAATCATTGCAGATGGTTGGATGATTTTCAGATAATTTCATTTCCTCGTACTTAACCAATTACCATATTTTCGAAAAATCACTCCAACACAAGGTGGGATACACAAATTTCTGAATTTATCGTCTCACCACACTCGAACAACTTTCAATTTATATTTAATTTACAAAACCAAACAGCTTTTTGGCGCTTGGTAGTGAAATACAATTTAATTATGCGAAACAATCTTTTGATGTTTCTGACTAGAATTGCTACGGAGAAAGACGGAGAAATGACGATTCTATGCTTTTTCAATGAAAACACTTATGAAATATTGCAGAAGAGTGGTAAAATAATTGAAATAATCTAAGAAGTATTTGATCATGACATGTAAAATAATGATGTAAATTGAAAAATGAAAAATAAGTCAAAAGAAATAAGTTTTTTGAGACTTGAAAAAAAAAGTTGATCAAAATTAGTAGATAGATTTAAAAGAAAAATAATTTATTAAGGAACAAAAAAACTGGACCAGGTTCATTTATTTTATAGTTGTTATTGAAATATATATAAAAACATATATTTGTATTTGGTATTTTAATTGATGTTTGGATTGTCACATTGCAATTTAAACTACAATGAATATTTGTTTAAAATTTTGCATCACCATAGTTTTGATATTTCAAACATTTTAATTAGGTATTTATTATTAATTATTCTTTACGATCTAGATATTCCATTTTGTTATCATTCATCAAATCAAAATATAACAAACAAAATTAAAAAAGAAAAATAAATCGAAGATTCTCTATAAATTAAAACTTGAATTAATATTAGGGCATACAAAATTGCTTAAACAAATAACAAAGATTATTCAGATTCAAAAATAAAAATTTCTGAATAAATAAACAAACATTTTTTTTTTATTTTAGTAGCCTGGCTCTTTGCTTTTCATTAAATCTCTCATGATTAATCTCAAGTGTTTTCATTTTTATCACCTCTATATAGATCTAAGTGAGACATCTTGTTTATGTGCAAGTTTACTCATTGAATATGCCATATATTCTACCAGAATACCATATACAGTTCCTACAGTTTTTAATGCAAAAAACCAATAAACGAAGATTATATTTTAAGTAGATTTTAAGATGCACAGTGATTTTTCCGAGATTTATTATCTTAATTTTATTGTTTTTGAAATGGACTCGATGTCGATTGATTGCTCAATGGCGTGATAAAAATTTTGAATATCATATTTTTTCGAAATGAACAATACTAAAATGTGAGCCTTTAGAAGTAAAATCATGTTTAAAAATCATAAAAATCAATACAAAATTTCAAATAAAATAATCAGTTCGTCAAACGAATTATGCGAATCTTATTCATTGTATTTTCTTCCCAATCAATGCTTGGAAATAATTATTGCGTACTCATAAAATTCGGTATAATCCGTGTTGTTATTTAAAAAAGTTCAGAAATAAACTGACGATCTATTAATCGCTCTTTTTATTTGTTCTCCATCAGAAAGTATTTTTATTATCCCATTAATTAATAACGCAATTCGCCTGCGATTAAAAGTACCCCAGGCAATTTAGCTTTATGAGCTGCTAAACATTGATTGATCATGAATTATAGCTATATATCTATTGATTTTTGAAATTTGCTGTGAAAAACCAAAAGACGTAAGATGTTTAGTAAGCAAACTGGAGTCTAAATTTGTACTTTCATCAGCAGGTATTTTCAAACAGACTCACTTATTTATAAGATAAAATTTAGCGTATGCTCGACTTGCAATTTATTAAAAAACACAGCCAAGTGTGAAATATTGCTCATCTTTTGACGTATTTTGTGTCAGAAGAGGAGTCAATCATTCATTATTAACATCCAATATCGATTATTTAAATTTATTGTATGGTAAATTATTGAATAGCCTTAAAATAATACAGTTTCTCACTCAATTTAGCTTGAGAAGTAAGAAAAAAAAATAGAAAGTAAAATGTTTCATGCTTCACAACATTTCTGAATGGTGGAGAACCTTCTTAAAGTCGACCTTTTGGTTCGCTTCAAGCTCCCCTCACTTCTCAAAGAAAATACGATTTTACCACTCTTTATGAAAATATGGGAAATATGGGGTGCTCTCAAGAAGATTTGTGCTTTTTATAAGACAATCTGATTAAAATTGAACTTTATGGTGTACTTTTTCATACTTTAATGGTTATGCATTAGTAAATTGCACATTCGAGACGTTTAGAGTCATGAGAGAACATATTTTTTTAAATTAAATTTTATTTACAACATTTGAACCAAATTAAATAACAAAAAATTCCATCCAATAAACACACTTTTCAAGTATTCATTTGACTTCCTTCTCTAAATTGCTACACTTTAAGAGAATATATGGATGGTTTGAAATGTTTCATATTAAAGGCGAAATTTTCGTTCAGACTGTTTTTAGAGTTTTCCCTCTTCACCGATTTTTCGACTTTATTTCGACTTTATTCACAGGTGGTTCATAAGAATTATTTCATTGCCATACATCACAATATCACATAGTTTAGCTCGGAATTGATGGAGAATTTATATTTCCAGACAGGAAATTGAAATTGTTGGGGTTTGTTGAATGATTTGCCTTTAAATTTGATATGGCATGTTTTGAGAGGATGACATATGTTAAATTTGGATGCTTATAACGTAACGTTTTATTTCATTATTATTATATTTTCAAAAGACAAAAGTATACAAAAATCAATTTCAGTTCATGAAATGTCATTTTGATTAGTGGTAAATTTGTAATTTATTTTTAAATTATTGAATCTAATCAACAAATAAACATGTCTATGAATTGATGGAATTATCAATAATTCATCGATGTTTATCAGTAAAAACAATTTAATGTAGTAAATGTAAATATAAAATGACGTTATAAATCTAAAACAAACTTCAATTTAGTCTTCTCTAAGAAGCCTAACTTTGGTGAGCTTTTTGTTCTTTTGGCAAATTATATACTTTTATGAATATTTGGAATGCATTTTGTTTAAACTATAGGTAATCGTGAAAATGAAGACAACAGTGTGCTGAGTAATTTTGAAGAGAACGAAACATTAGTTCAATCCACCTTCTCTTACTTCCAGATTATGCACATTAATATCGATGGACCCGTTCGTCCAAGTGTTTTCTTTACGTCATTTAAGTCATAAAAGGTTACTGGCTTGATCTCTGTTATATTTCAAAATAAACATGAAATATCAAATTCGAACTTATAATGTTCCATCCATCAGCAACACATACCAAGAGAGCATTCTCATAGTTTTTGTTGCAATTGATAATATAGTTAATAAGCCAATTAATAACTCGCCCATCCGAGGCAACATAAGGACGTCTTTGAAACGACCCTACAAGCATTTACGATATAAATTTACACGATACGGTGCTATGGAGAATGAATTTTAATTGACAAAGCTCTGTAGCAAATGCTACTTGCTAGTCATCACCAGTCACAGTCCGGAGTATTTAGTTAGGCATAATATATTCTAATTAATTTTTAATTACAGAACTGCTCAAGGTGTCTAGTTGTTTGGAACAGAAGCAGATGATGATTGCGATGTTTCATTGATCTTTAACTAACTTGTTTAATTCTATATAGTCTTAACCATCTTGCTTCTTTCGTCGCAGAAGCCTCGTTGTAAACTTCTTGATATTAGCAACCTTTTGCAAGTTTATTGCTGTCACCTTTAAAGACACTTTTATGCGACTTTTATGCTTGTTTAATTTTAGACAAAACAATATATATTATGAGATTGGAAACTGACGAACAATATATATATTGATTAATCGACGCATTGCTTGTGTTTTGTTGGTCACTTTCTTTTCTCATCTTGGTAATGTTCCCTTGGATTTCTGATATTTTGGACAATTCATTTTCCAAACTAACAACAATCTTAATAAGAGATGGGAGGTCTCCAGCTTCAAAACCTGCGCCAGCTCAATATTCAACTCGACAATAGTTGCAAATTTGAATATGTCAACAGCTTACGCATAGCAAGCACAGATACCAACCCAAGGTCACCTGAAAGAAAGCACAGCTCAATGCTTTCATTTATGGTCAAGAACCTGCCATAGAGTGCTGTATTCTTCGATTTTTTATATTACAATCATGGTAAAGTAGTAGGTTATCGTGTCTCGGTTTTCGTGTTGTGCATATATCATAACGTAATCAAATATTATCAAAAGTGTCATCAAATAAGAAATCCTTGTTAACCAAAAATGACAATAAAGCAAATTATGGTTTATAACTCATACAATTGTGCCGTTTCAATTAAGTGATTCTGTATATATCATTCGTTAACAGAGAAAGATTAATGAGGTTTATTAGCAGTGCTAATAAGATCATAATTATAACAAGGACAAAAAACGGAATCATAGATTTTGAGAGATAGATTACACAGCGTTTTCTGAACACTAAACACACATCATTCCAATTTAATCTTAATTCACAGCGCTCATTTAAACATTCAAAGCCTTATTTGCCATAAAGAATACACGAAAAATTGTTTGGATCAGTCAAAATTATATTATAATGTACCAAGTCATTATGTTTTCCTTTTATTTCTCGAATTTTGTCTGTTTGCACAATGGCACGCGGAAATTTAAATTTCTAAATTTGTACAATTTATTTTGACGTTTCGTTGCTTTTATTAATTATCTTTACAGCCCTCACCTGACATTGTGGTAAATCTCCTTTAGCTATAGCGTCTGTTGTAATATCTCCCATCATAAAACCCGATTCGTTGGGCTGGAATGAAAAAACCGACAGCAGAATAAATATGTGTTTATCTATCTACATACATGAAATGATAATGTGATTAGTTAGGTGGAAAGTATATTTACATGCTTTTGTATGTGAATTATATTTGGTAAAACATTTCTCCCCACTGATACGCTCTTAATATTGTCAACATTGAAGACATTTGCATTATTAATATGCAAAAATTACAACAGATGAAAGCTTTTCTTGAAAAAAATTCATTTTGTTGCTTTCCTTTCTTATTATTATGCTGGTGGCTGAATTCAAGAATGAGAAATTTGAAAACAAAATTTAAAAAAAATGTATTATTTTGCAACAAAAAAATGTAGTTCTCGTTTTGGTGCTGTCGTGGCATCAAGTGGCACATTTGGCAGCAAAGCGCAGATTATTGTTCAATTAGCAAGACTATTACATAAATGATTGAATATAAATTACTAATAACGCATATAAATTACAGCAATTTATATAAGACAAATTATTCACATTATAAAGCTTACTTGCATTGTGCCTTTTTCATTTAGTGTCTGCGGCGTGTCTCAGAAAATACGAGCACGATATTTTGTTAAAATTAAATTTACATTTACGGATATTTATGTGAAACTATCGAATTTATCATTTTAATATATGAAAACTAATCTGATTGCCAACCTGAATAACGTACAAAAAGCGCAAACACCGTAAATTAAATATTTTTTCTAAATAACCAAAGTATTAAAACAATTACAAAGGTACTAAAGTATAAAAGAAGAAGTTAATTCAATTCTAATATTTGGTGGACATCTCGTCAAAATTTAATTTTAAAAAAAGATTAAAGAATAAAAAGGAAGATTAAATCTCGGCAGATGCCTTAACATAATTTATTTTCCTTTCAACGAATAATATTAATGACGTAAAAGCTAAAAAACAACTTTGTCCATTTTCTTTCGAGACACGCCTCACTTTGTCTACATAAATTATCATAAATATTCTCAGGAAATGTAAAATTTTCAAAAAAATGCAGCAAAACTTACTCGTTTCTTTTTCCACCCCAAGAGTGGTGGTATGCAAATAAGGGCTGACATAATCCACACAGCTGTTATCATGAACATTGCTCGTCCTGGTGTCCGTGTCCGAAGATATTCCACAGCCTTTGTGATGCTCCAATATCTATCCAGTGATATGAGGCACAAGTTCATAATAGATGCCGTACATAAAAGCACGTCCATAGCCGAGTGGATATCACACCACCAGCTGCCAAATACCCAATAGCCCATTAACTCGTTAGCCAAGGAAAATGGCATTATGACTAGGCCAAGGAAGAAATCGGCCACGGCGAGTGAAGCAATGAACCAATTTTGGATGTTTTTCAGCGCTTTTTCTGTGGCGATGGCAATAATTACTAGCATATTGCCAACAACTATTATTATCATTAAAATTGTTACTACCACAGATGCAAAAACTATAGATGGAAGCGTATATCCTGAAATTAATTAATCATGTAAATCATTTTGTGCAAACAATTATTTCCGGTACATAAGTTTCAAACTTTAAGTAGAAATGTATCACAAATGAAAGCTTTAACATACAATCAGATGTATTTTATTATCATTCTAGAGATTGAGACCTTTTTGAAACATTTTGAGCAAATTTTTTATAAATTATATTAATTTTTCAGTCAATAATAGACCCCATATTTTTATGATCATTAATATTTTCTGTCAAAACATTGGAAAATATATTCTCTTCTTCTGAAACTAGCTAGCCTCTTCCAAAAAAAAAAAATTAAACAATATTTCAATCTATACGTACGTTTTGACAGAATTATTATTGAATATATCTCACAGTCTTTTATTGCCATTCATAAATAAATAAATAAATAATAAGTTTGAAATCTCAAGATCCTTTACAGAATTACAACCAAAAAAAATTTACTCCTCAAGTTTGATCTATTCATAAAATTCATAACAACTTTTCTCTAAAAAACAGTTTCCTGCTTTAACTTATTGATAAGATGATCAAAAATAATCTTGTTGGATGAATTTGATAAGCTTTAGAAGGATAACACTTCCACTTTGAATTTAAAAGTATCCTACAAAAACTAAAATTGACTCTAACCGCTAGGATATCCATGAAATATGGTCGGTGTGGCTGAAGTTGAAAACGTTGAGTTGTATGCATCGCTTGTGTTTCCTGTCAAATGATTTATATCATTTCCACTTCTATCAAGTGCAGATGAAGATGCATTACCAATCATGGCTAAGAAATCCTCATCTGTTATGTTCACACTTGATGATAAATAATCCATGTTTCCGGCTTTCCTGTTACACTCCGTACGCTCAACAATTCAACAGTTCAAGCAGTTCACAAAATTCAGCAGGTGGAAGCAAATGGTAATAATACTAATGTAATGGTAATTATACCAAGTATTAATCACAATTTTTGTTTTTTACTCTATATTTACTCTTTTGTTCAGCCGTTGGCGCGAATAACTTTATTATCACAATTTTTGATTTAATTTCTTCTGTCGGTTGAACTTTTTTATATTCACAATTTTTAATTAAAAATCAATCATTTAACACATAGTTTTAATTGCCAGTTGAGAACGTGCAAACCAAACAGCGCAAAAATATTAATTGGAATTTTCTCGTTGGCGCAAATTGAATTGCGAAATCCATTACCGATAATTATTCATTTTATCTTCAATTTATTTAATATGTTCGGTGGTACTATTTGCTCAGTGGCTAAAGCTTTTCCAATCATTGTGCAAAGATACACCAATGCAAAAAATTAATTTTAATTTAAAAACCAAAACAATAAAGCTCCACTCTATATTCCCGTATTCCACAAGTCTAATCTGTCCTCCTGTTGATTTTTATTGTCTCTTGCATTGTAACTTTCAATTATGTTCAGGTTAACTTTTGTCTATTGGACCCACATAAATCGTATCGCTTGGTGTATTGCTCTGTTTATCTGACTGTGTTGCTGTGCGGCTTGGCTCTAACAAGTGAATTTGCATTCACAATTTATTCGCCCTGGATTTGTGTTAATTTTAAGCTGTGTAACTTCTGCCAAATAATTTTCGTTGGTTTTTTACTGAATAATTTGTTGTTGCTCCAGCTGATTAAAATTCAAAAGTAAATTACACTACATAGACTTCAATTTGGCTCATTCACAGTCAATAATTTTTTGTTGTACTATATTTTTAAACATTGTTCATTCAAAATCATCCAACTGTTTTGAATTGTGTTGAAACTGATTAAATTGCACTACGTCTATTATTTTTTTAACATGTAGATTTTGTAGATCTCGTGTTAAAAGTTAATTTGTTTTAATGTTTATGTTATTAATTATTTATTTTGTTTATTTATTTATCATTTAATTAGATAATCACATTTATTATATATAAGAAAATTATTATATGTTTATTTTTAACAGCTACGATTTGTTCAAAAATCTTTACAATAACGTCGTGACCCGTGTTATCCGAAATTGCCGATTTTTGTTTCCATATTTTTATTGATCGGTTTACAAGAACTTGAAATAATAAATTTTCAATTATCTATTTTTACTATTTTTTTACTATTTATGATAATATTAGCTAGCGAAAGTTATGTATCGATATAAAAGTTACAACATCGAGTTAACACACACATATATTATTTCTGTAATTTCAGCTATTTTTGCATTTTTTATTTTTCTTTCTTGGATGTTATTTCTTTAATGTAGTAATTGGATGATAATTAAGGGGTAATTAGAGGTGAATAGATTTTTATGATAAAAACTCAGGGTATTGAAAGAGCCACTCGCAGTGGCCCATAGTTTCAAACACTGTTTTTGAGCTTGCTGCAATGCCTTCAGTGCTGGTCAGAGTATGCCTTTATCCACCAATTTCACAGAATCACAGTTGGGCCACATAAATTATCATGTTTGATGTGCATTTAATATTGGCCAAAGCACATTTTACTCTTTCTTCTATGTATGGTTTCTGGTGTCGCTGAAGATTCAGATAAGCCACGAAATCACATTATAATTTATGAAATATTTTTGGTCGCCACAGAATTTGTGCTGAATACTGCGGAAAGTCTAAAGTGCCATTCCGGGGATTATTATCTTTTTTCAATTATCTTAATACACTGATATTGATGTTCATATTTTGCCATTTATTGTATTTAGTAAATCAAATTGGCTCTGTTGCTGAGCGTTTTATTCTTGTATTTTTGCTATGAAATATTTTTGCTGTTGTGAGCTTCACAAAAATCACGTGTGTAATCCAACCTGTATCTTTTCCACCGGCACTCGATTAGTTTTTTATGAGCCTGATATCTGTTTGCTTAATAAAAGCAACTGGCGAATATCGAAGTATCAGAACTTCAGCAAAAGTGGTCTTGAACGTCTGTATGCCTGACTGTGTACTTTTGGCTGAAGAAATTGTTTTTCTTTGATTGCACAAATAAACAAGCAAAACCAAATGCGGAGAAATTGCTGGACCAAATATTGACACAAAAGTGCCGAAATACAGAAAATGAGCTCGATAATTTACACTGTTGGTTTTCCAAGCTCTGTGGACTTTGTCAAATACACTTATAGTTGGCCAAACTATATATATTTATGTCTTGAACTTTATTCAAAGATTCAACTTGGAAAAATATTTTCTGTTTATTAACTCGCACAATTTTCACAATAAATTCGTAAATTTTATAAACTCACAAAGCAAAATTAATTAAAGCATTTTTCAATGAGTATTTTTAATATTCATTTTTTTCTGCCCGAGGAATGTTTTTCCTACATTTGCACTTTCAGTTTTTCGATATTATTTCAACATTTTTCAATAAAACTCGTAGCTCGCACTCATTTCATTATGTTTCAGATTTCCCACTTAAATATTTATCGCCATTTTCACAAGAATTCCTATTAATAAACTATATTTTTGGGTTTTATTGCTAAAATCACTGAAAACACTGAAATTCCGATTCTCTGATTTATTGATGTTTTTATGAACTTTATGGATTTTTAATCGGCGGTTCAATAAAAAAATATTTTATGCGTTTGCACTTAAAAATTGATTTTCTACTGAATTATTAAAAGTTTCTCAGCACACTGGTTGATGTGCTATGTTCTATGCTTTATGTTTTATGTTTGAATCAACTCATATGGACACGGAACAAATTTAATTTTACTAGCTTGGAACAAATTTCAAATCAAACTGAGTTGGAAAATTCAAATCTCTGATGTGAGGCTGTGGAAAAGTTGTTGGAAGTACGATGAAAATGAGATGAAAATGTATTTTCCAGCGTCATCTCTAGCGAAACACTAACACTAGTCAAGCTTATATTTAGAATTCAATGTGCTTTTTGGCAAGTAGAGAAAAACTGAGCGTCGAGAGCAAGAAAAAAGAGAAGGTTTTGGAATGTTGCACTTTCCAAGCACTTTCCATCGTTTACGTCCAAATCCATGCGCATTATTATTGGGTTTTTGAAATTTGTTTTTCAATGTTAAATACATAAAATACTTTATCATCGTTTTGTTGGAATACGCACAATTTAAACACTTTTTCCGTTTTGAAAAGTGCATTATGTGGAAAAATAACAAAACCCTATCCAGCAAAAATGGTTTGAAAATAAGAATTTTTTTGGAATTTCACTTATTTTCAATTGTTGCACTTTACAATCTACAATGTTTGCACAGTTTTCTAGTGAACTATTAGTGAACTACATTTATTTTATTCAATACAAAGTAAAATTAATCTTTATGCCAACAGTAAAATTACCAAAGGTTTTTAATGCACTCCTTCTAAGAAACAGAGAATCATCATTATTATCAATTTGAGTATGCAATTTTACATGCTTTATAGCAAACTGCAACACTCGTCGTTTAATCCATTCATTCGAATTCTATTCGTTTTGTACCCCTATGACGATATCGATATATAAAGTTATAGTATTATTTTAAAATCAGATCATCTCAAATTTAACAAACTAAACCCAACCTTCCTTGAAATACATATAATGATATGAATTTTACATTTCCATCCTTCCTATTGTACACAATTTCCAACAAAGCTTTCAAAGTTTGCATTCTTCCTTTATCAAATAATTTCTCGAATAATTCCTTTAGAAGAACATGAAAACATAAAATTAATAATCCAAATTAAAAGATATTAAAGTAGCATGATTGTATATCCTGAAGCTGTTTCCATCAAACACGAGATCTCACTAACAATGATTAGCACTTTAAAAGGAAATTGATCTAGGTTATTAAAATCTTTTAAATATGTTTTTGGATCTGTAATACCCGTACTTAAAATCACACTTTAATTCGTACATGATGGAAATTTGAAGAGATTGCAAACTTTTCGTTTATCTCAAAAGCAAAAGCATATAAACACTTACATGTATACATAAAATACATATTGAGACGAGAACGCTTCATGTTTCAATAGAAGGATATTTTCAATTTTCAGTTTTCACATATTTCAGTTCACTCAAAATTAAACTTCTCCTAAACATGGAATATGGAATTTACCATATTTCTTTTTCCATCAGCATAAAATGTTAAACTCGTTCCCAAATTAGAAAGAAACATTTCATAGCTTTTTTTAATATATGTTTGGGTTCTACAAGAAATTTTTTTATGATTCTATCAACAAAAAAATGGAAGATTATATAAAATTTTCGGAACAATTATGATGGAGATTACCATAAAGTTTTGAAACTTTTTACCAGCCATTAGGATTTGAAAGCAAATCATTAAAAGTTTTTTTGAAATATTTAACTCATTCATTTGTAATTAAATCAATTAAAGAATCGATTGTCCATGATCAATTTAACAAGTACACAATTTTAAAGACATAATCATACATAACTTAATACACAAACATTGAGTTTTAACGTTATCTAATGATGCTGTGAAGAATTGTAAATAAAAAAACATACTTAATTTAAATGAAACCAAGTAATAGAATCAACAGCAAAGCAAAGAGTAAAATGATTTTTCCTCATACAAAATTTCAAATGTTTTCAATTCTACAAGTACACAAATATGTATAAATCATAAATTGTTCTACAGCAAGTCGATAAGTCTGTCTTTTCAATTCATCAACTCAATCGTGCACCAAACCTCAGCCAAGTGGGGTTTGAGTGAAACCAAAATTAAATAAGTGAATCAAAATGTTCGTTATCAAATAAACAACTTTTTTAAAGTACTGCCTTTGTTCGAATTTGTAACTGGAAATTTTGATTTGTGTTTGCTCAAGCTTTTCAAATCAAATTAAAAAAACGAACCCTCCCATCTATTTTTTTCTCAGAGTTATCGTCAGAAACATAAAATGTCTTATGATTTATATTTATGTTTGTAGGCAACGGGTTTTCTCGAATTAAGGTTCAAATTCAGCAGTTTCCTATTGATTTGAGATGTTTACTTTAAAGCTTTGTTGAAGCAGTGTTGTGGAGAAATCAGGAAAACATCTCAAACTCAAGTGTATTAATTACGAAGGAGAAGATCTTTTAAAGAAGCCAATGAAGAATCATTTTTGGAGCATCTCTAAAAAAGCATTGAACCGTGTATGAGAGTACAATTTTATACATATACTATAAGAGAATTTCTAAGAAACTGTTGAACCCTTTTATAGAATTATCTTTTTAACATATATAGGCAAGTTTTAACCATGAAAAGTCCTTTCAAAGCTGTTAAATGTGTGGTTGTATATTATACATACATGAAACTTTGGTTTTTTAAGATGATAAATTCTTCGATTATTATGTAGAATCTTTAATAATAACATTTTTAAAATAGCTAATTTATTTGAATTGCAAAGAACCAGGCAAGCACATTATTCTAAAAGAATTTAACAAATTGTATTCAGTATACGAAAAAAGTTTTATTTTTATCAAACCAGAAGTTTCAAACTTTTTCGTGTAGACAAACTTAATTTCCAAGAAAAACATTTATGCTTTTAAAAATACAAAATGCCAATAAAAGAACAAACAAAAACTTTTTCAGACAGTATATGTAATGACTCAAGGAAAACAGATTATATAAAATATTGCATACATTTGGATGTAAATCATCTGAAATAGAATTAGGCACAAATTATTCCGTCTTACACATTCATCATAATAATTCTTTAATAGAATTTGAATTCAAAAAAGCTTTTAAAATTCCATCGCTGTTTTGCGAGGAAAAGCCTTAAAGCGATAATTGAAAAGAGATAAAAACAGCACAAAGGGAACAACAAAGTGGATCTCAGTTGATATTTTAAGACTTTTACTTCGACAGCAATGATGTATTTTTGAAGTTGAGCAAAACTTAACAATCCAAATTTTGAGTTTTAACGTTTTAATATTAGTTGACATTTGACAAGATATCTTAAAAATTTTTTTAGACATCAACATCAATTCGATTATCAAATGTTATTTAAAGTTTTCCAAATTTTTTTTTAATTTCATGTTTTTTGATGTTTGAAAGAGCTAAAACAGTATTTTTCCAGGTACTTACATGAAAAAGATTTTTTATTATAATGAAATTCACAATAAATTTATTTTTTGTTTCAAAAGATTACCATAACAAGCTTGAAACTCCTCCAATAAACAATTTCGTTATGACGAAGTGCTCGTTAAGCTCACAAGCTTTTCAAATTTATTATATTCTGTTTGTTTATCTCGGTTTTCCACCTGCATTATTCAGGATATCTAAGAAATACGACGGCTGAAGTAAAGTGAAAGAGAAAATACTAATGAAATTAGCATTTTCTGATAGCTTTATGTCGTGCCCATATTTTTCCCAATATTCACTGTCATTTCCATCATAAAAACTCACATGGGTTCCATGGGCTTACTAATTTTTCGTGCAAATCAATATTAATGCTTCTCTCAGCGCAATTACTAGAAAATCAATCCATTAGACAAACAAACAAAAACTTCAACTTTACTGAAATAATAAAACCACTCAAAATGACAATTTCCCCAGATTATTGCGGAAATCCTTCTAAACATGTACCAATTTCCTGCTGAAATGTATAAGATTCTCAATGCTGTTGAAAAATTGAAAATTAATTTTGATATAAGGCATGATTTTACGGGCTGCTTATTTCTACCGGCAGCTACATATGTAATTTAATTGCGCGCAAACAAATAAATATATTTTCTTATACCCAATTTACAAAGATCATGTGAGCCACTTGCCAATTCTTCTTTAAGAAACCGAACATAAATAATTAAATTGAAGCCGCCACCCGCACGTTTTATAATTTTATAATTTTATTCGACAAATTGTTTGTATGAGTGTGTATCAACAGATGAATAAGTACTTCACTCTATTAGTGAAAAATTAGTGAGTTCAAGGAAACAAAACTGTAACTTATTTAGTTTTTCAAAACAAAATGGAAAATGAAGTAATAAAAATTCTACCTATTGGTATCCCCCGTGTTTATGTTTGAATACAATGGCAATGGCAAATAAAGTTTTGTTTTGGAAAGCATTTTAGACACTTTCCTTTAGAAGTGTTTGTATACAGACCCGTTTTAATTATCGCTAGTAAAGCAATCAAAATACGTGCTACTCTAACAAAGAGAGAGATTTTTGTTGACAAAATATTCAAATTTCTCAGTTGTTACATGCGCAATTTTATTCGTCTGATTGCCATGTTGATAACACAATAACCTACCACTTCCCCAAAAATCATACCTAAAGCCGACAAATACACCACTCTACGACAGATTACGCCACCCCCTCCGAACTAAATAAGTCATCCAATAATAGTGATTAGAAGATGAGGTCGAATGGGCACCAGTAAAGCACCAATATTCATCGATTTGGACTGCAAAGCTTTGAGAATCGACTTAAATCTAAATGCCGATGTACCGTTTGATTGATGTTAGTTTGGAAAGTGACTTGTCCAAAAAAAAAAAAAATCCAATGGATCATCAAATCTTGTTTGCCAGTACACATTTTCACCCATACTCTTTTAACCTTAATAGTTAGTTAGTTAATTTGAGTTTATTAAGGTCCGTTCAACACTAAAGGTTATATTAGACCTAAATCAGTTACAATTTATTATGCATTGCTTGATTTGATGATTTGGAAACTTCTGTTGGCTGACGCCATCTTCTGCCTCTTCATCCAGTTGTGGTTTGGTAGCTTTATTCCTTGCTTTAATCAGTTACGTCTCTTGCGAAAGCGGGGTTTGAAGCTTTTCCTTGCTTTAAATCAGTTACGTCTCTTGCGAAAGCGGGGTTGAAAGCTTTTCCTTGCTTCTAATCAGTTACGTCTCTTGCGAAAGCGGGGTTTAAAGCTTTTCCTTGCTTCTAATCAGTTACGTCTCTTGCGAAAGCGGGGTTTGAAGCTTTTCCTTGCTTTTTCAGAACTTAAATTATTTTTGTTGGAGTTCTATCAAAATTCGAGTGGACTCCATCTTCCACAGGAACAAGTGTGTTGACCAAAGTTTTTTATGCCAAGATAATTGTGAATGGACACTTTAAATTCAGTTTTTTTGGAAATTTTGGCCAGAGCGAAAAATTTCTCAACTGACAGCAATGAAACTCAAAGCCAACTTTAACCTTAATAAAAATCCCCAGTTTCCAAGAAATACTACGTTTTAGTTTAAAATGTTTCTCAATGCGACAAATGAAGCAAGACGGTCAAAAAACTGTTCTAATTGTATATCAAAAGTCATTATTGAATTTGAATCTTTAAATTATGCCAAATGTTCCACTACTAAGCCCAAATTTTTCGCATATTTTATAAGCCATTCAACTTCAAGACAAACAGAAGCATTCTCTTGATCTTAATTACTAGAAGCTGCGTAAGAAAATTGATGCAAAAAACTGTACATTTTAAATCAGTTCTTCCGAGTAAAAGTATTGTATTTTATGGAAGTTGGATGCATTTTTTTTTCAAGGTTGGTTGATGAAGGGATAAAGATGTGTTGATCAATCAACACAATTCTTCTATCTTGCTTGCATCTTGTTGGTCACTTTACGTTTTCACTATTGGCGATGTTCCCTTGGATGTTTGTTTTTATTTCTGATGAATATCGTTGCTCAACTGGTGCCCATTCAATGAATGACTTATTTAGTTTAAGGAAGTGTAATCTTCATTAGAGTAATGAGCTCTTTGGCTTAGACGTTAATCTTTGTAAGATTTTAAAGTATCTCAAAACTTCTTGCATATTTATTTTTTGATTTCAAAAAAGATTTCGAATCACAAAAAAATTTTCATTCCAACTGGAAACTATAGTTCAAATATGTTAAACAATTACAAACGCAGAATCGAAAAATATTGTCCGGAAAATACTTTTCCTAATTTTTATAAGTCGCGAGGCTGGAGATATTCAAGACTGATCTTGGCAAAGTGGTATGCAGAATAATCCTTTAATCTTTCTCGAAGCCGTTCTACTTCAATTTGTGTTGGAAATTTTAATTCAGGACTTACTCTTCAGATGGTGAAAGAAAATTTTCTAATTTTGCTCGTTAGTCGTTTGAAAGTTAATCTTTCTTGTTCCGACAAATATAATTTGAAATTAAACTTAACATTCAGAGAGCAGCACAGAATAACTAGATTTATTTTATCCCTTCTACTATGCCAGAAAAAGGGTAATTTGCTTCCACGTTCCGTATCAGCATATTAGATGAAAGCATAAATAAATATTCTGTGGAGCTCAAGAGTTTTAGCAAATATTGATTTACCCGATTTTCCCCCAAAAAAAATGAACCTCAGTTAAAAGAGTTAGTACTTAATTTCAAGTATATATTTCTAAACATCCAGCTCGTCAAATTGGCTAACATCAGAGCGGAGAATGTCTTTTTGATAAACCTCAAAAAGGTATTATTACCCTACTACAGCTACCCAGCGTTTCAGGAAACCAATTATTAAAATATATTCAATTCTCAAACGCGAGCACCAAATTTATCCGCTTTAATTTCAAAAGCAAAAATTTGCATATAAATATGCTTCTATAGAATTATTTTACATAAAAATAGCATAGAATTTCATTTGAATAAATTCTTTGTCGATTGCATCGCGAATAAAATTGAATTTAATTTCAAAAGGGATGCGATATATTTTTGGTTTTAGCTTTAATGTCAATCATAAAAAGCTTTTTCAACTTGAGTTTGTCAAGTTAAATGACGTACCTGTACTTAAGCATGCTTTTCAATTAAATTTCTTCTAAAAGTATACTTCATACTCCATATTTCGTTTGTAATTCAACACAATTATCAACCAAGGGTGAAGAATTCTGGTTGACACAGCTTCACTCTTAGAGTTCGTTTTTATTTTCTCGTAAAAAATCTTGAATTTTTTCGGTTTTTTGATATTATAAGTTATTGCTTCAATAGGCTAATATCATCTTATTTAATTTTGCACAAGAATTTTATCACCAATTTCTAAAATCATGTAGTTTAATTTATTAAAGTAAGAAATTTTCTTGGGGTGAAGTTGACAGAATAGCTGGTGACTTTTTCTTATAGCAGCTTTATACAAGGCATTGTTACTCTACAAGCCAAATAATTTTGCTGTTCATTGAACAGTTATAAATTGAAATGTCTATACAGAAATCACAATTTACTGATTTCTCCTTGCGAAAGGAAGCTCTTGGAAATCTCACTAAAGCACTTGAAGATCAACTTCAAATTGGCTCTTACATTGGTCCTTTGTTGATTCAAGAAAGGGAGCACAAAAAACTTTCTAAAGGTAAGAAGCAATTTTTATTGTCATTTTGGCATTTTCCAAATTTTCAGAGTTGCCGTAATTTCTCCTCGTGACATCAAACGCAAGAGACTCTCACATAATTATAAGAAGAAAGTAAAATCTAAAGCTAAGGTGCCCCAAAAAGTCACCTATAAACATGAAGAATCATTGCCAACTGAGGTACAATTAACACCATTTTCTCGTTGTAAAACTTTTCGCTGTAGATATTAAAAATTTAAACAATGTTGTGATTTTCCAAAATTCTCCAAATGCGTAAACTAAAAACCTTGCCCTCAATTCCACCAAGCACATCTCACAAAAGCGATTATATGGTTATTGACAATATAGTCTTTTATGTACATAGGATATGCGACATATATTATTGTATACGTTGACAAAATGGCCCAAAAATGATTGATTAGTGCTATCTATCGCACCTTTTCCCATGCAAACAGCCGTAAAAATATGTTTAGCCAGAAAATCGTCCTTTTGTGTATTTGACAGGCAAGGTTTTCTAGTTTGTGTATGCTGTCTTTAACTTCAACTAAGAAGAAGTAATGGGAAAAAAAATTTTATAGCAAAGTAAGAAATTTTCGATTGTACTAAATTGTAAGGGCCAAGTATCAACGTTTTATATAGAGTTCGTGTGTATCCAATATCCATACTTTCTTTATACTTGTCAGTGATATTTTTGAGGTCAATATCAGAATTTTGTCCGAATCCTGATTTTTATGTTTGACTCAATTTATAACCAGAATGACTTTTTAAAGACTCTCAACCCGCTATCAAAAAGCACTCTTATTCAAATATGACTCATTTGAGACCATATTTTCAATTTTTCGAAAAATTTTATTGAATATGCGTAAAATAATCAAAACACCGTGATAGCAATAATGGAATAAATAAATTAATATTTTTATGTGTAATACATGTGACATAATTATATATTTTGTGAAAACCAGAAGTGATTTTGAATCTATAAAACTTGATAAAGACGTATTTTAATATTTGAATTATAGCCAATATTCAGCTATATTCTGAAAGTTAAAAGAAAATAAGTGAACCAGCAAAATGATTCCAAAATGATTCGAAAAGGTCCAATTTTAGCGTTACGTATTATTTGAATAGCCCCTAAGGTACAAGGTTTCTCATCAAATTTCCTTAGTTCATATTTTACCTGTAACTAAATACTTTAGCAAAATAAATCATTCGGAAAAAAGTAATCCTCAAACATAATTATAATTGATTAATTGTCTTGCAAATCCTTAATTAGAGCGCTTAAAAGACTATAAATCAGGCTATGGTTTAAATGAGTTGTCATGCATTAAAGCCACTTGCAGATTAAGTACATCACTGGCTACTACAAAGTAAACGCATAAAATGTGAAAACTGCTTGAAACAAAAATGGGAAATTGTGTATATCTCTTATGTAATTTTATGTGTATACAATTATGTTTATGTGGCAGTTTTTCTACCCGGCTTTGCGTATGGTACAAAAATATGTGAAAAACAATAAATGATGCATAAAAAAACACATAAACTCAGTTTGAGGCTAAATTTCTCGGTCCTGGTCTAACTGGTCTTTACCTCATAAATTAGCGGTCAATTAATTTATTTATTTACCCAATAATATTATTCAACCACTTCCCTTTTTTAGGTAAATTAGTTTTTCGTAGTAAGTATTTATATAAGATATTTTTAAATTTATTACTTTATAGCATATGCCTCATAAAGCTTAACATAATATAAAAAACCTTTTGAGGAAATGTCCTTCTATTATTAAGATGAGTCAAGCACATTCAAGAGAATATTAAATCATTTGAGCAAATAATTTTTATAAATATTAAGATTGAATATATAAAGTCATAAAGCTTCGACAAATAGTTAGTAAGAGTATTGCAACCGCTTAGAAAAATAATATCTTGACTCTATATTTTAACTAAACATATTGAGTAAATCTTTAGGGTATAAACAAAATCTTGCTTAATTTATCAATAAAACATAAGTAGTTAATAAATATTTCTTTGTTAATCAATTTATCCTAATGGTACCTTAAGTAAAACAACAAAGATATAATACACATAAGGAGCAAGATAGCAGTGAATACTTGACCACTTTACCTTAATTTAAAATTATCCAACATTCAAAAAATAAAATGTTCTTGTTGGAATAAAAATGATAATTTTATGAAAAAGAGTCAGTTTTTTTTTTCAAAAGCCATTATGTGTTTGAACTTTTGCTTGGTTTCTGAAATGAAATTCCAGGCAGACGAAATTATGCATGCTGAAAGCATTTTGAAAGCTTTTGAAACTTTTTTTTTTGGTTAGAAATTCAAACTTTAATTATTATGAGTTTTTTAATTGAAAACTTTTGTTGGCAGTATAAAGTGGACATTTTTCTGGTTGCATGGACTTTTGACACTCAGAATTATACATTTCGTCAACATAATCAACTTTTGATGGTAATTTACAAAGTAAAATGAAGTGGTTTTCCGGCAATGTTGGCTACAATCGAATTGCGGGAATTCTGGCAATTAAATTATTATGCGACACAAGTGCTGCACTTGTTTGATTAAAGTTTTTCTGTTAGCAAACTGCAATAAAATATATAAAACCTTTAGTTAAAATCAATAACATTGAACATAGTATTGTTCGTACTAACTTTAAATATATTTTAAAATAAATGTTTGACTGGTTTAACAAATTAAATTTACATTCCAAATGTGATTGACATGCGAAAATAAATTTTGTCTCTTCCCGGAACATTACTATACTCTTCCACAAAAAGGTTAACCAACCCGTACTCGTCAAAGGTTCACCCGAAAAAATGAAAAATTCAACACCATTAACAATCCTCAACAAAATGAAAGTGTGCAGTGTGGCTGCCAATATTCGAGAGGCAAAAAAGAATATCGTTAACCAAAAGAGGTATGTCAGGCAAAAAGGTTCAAATTCCTGCACATCTCTGCGTATCTCTCCAGCAGCTCTCAATATTGAAGAAAAACTTTCCCAAAGAATTTAATAAATTCTAAATTCTGGCAGTTGCTAATGGCTATTATTAATATATAAATTTTTTCTTCAGATTTTTACTTCACCATAATATTAATTTTGAATTGTGTGAGAATGCTCTAACTTAAGTTTTTTAAATTGATCAGTTCAAACTGTTTGAAACGAGTGACTGATTATTTCAATTTATTGTGTTGAACCTAAAATCTATGTTTTACAAATAATTTTTTCAATCAATTGAATTAGTCATTAGTACTTAAAGACTTGCATGATTCTTGTAAACGTTTATAATTTAAATTTACATAATATTGCTGAAAACTCGTTTTCTCGTATTTCCGTTGAAAACGGGAAAGATTGTTTCTACAGATTCACAAGGAAGCTCGTTTGAATGTAGGGACTTACGAATTGCCAAGTGGTTATATTTATTTTTAATTTCAAAAACATAATTTATTAAGCGGAAATTCAATTGTGAAACGATTTTTTTTTTATTCGCAAGACCGCAAGACCTTTACGTTACAATGCAGAAAAAATTCTCGTTTCAATTATAAATAATCTGATTTTGCCTCTCAGATGAAGAGCATTGCCTCAATTGAAAATACTCGAAATGCTCTTTATGTGTACATAAGTGGTTTCAAAAATTAAATTAAATCTTGTCAATGGATGGAAAAGGCTGCTGCACACTCTGACGAACAATTCAGATTTATAATCGGATTATTATAATACTGAAATACAGAATTTTCACAGAATTAAAACTAAATTGTACAATATTTATATCAACATTATTATTTTTTACAAAATACACTAAAATACCTACTGCAAGAACAAATATAAAAAGATCTAGCTTCTGCCATAAATCAGCAATAATGTATAATAAACTCCCAGAAACAGTTAAAAGTTTTAACGAATATAACAAATTTAAAAAAGCCTTGAAAATTCACGTATTAAATTCAGGAGTGACATAAATATTGGAAATCTCAAACTTTACCTCACCTTAAAAATTTTACCCATTGAAAAAACAAAAATCTATGACTTAAGCTTGTATGTGTTACTGACGAAAACCAAAAACTTATATACTTATAAACCTATTAGATAAACTTATTGTTAAATATTCCCCCAAGTCTCCAAAAAACTCCAAAAATATTGTAAAGGACACCAAGTCCTCCCTCTCTCCTTTTTAATCATACTTTTTAAACTAAAGCTTCAAAAAACAGCATTGCGCTGAGCTGAAGCAGTTATTTCCATTTATTTGAAAGGGCACCTACAAACCCATCAAACACCACCCTTCAAATCACCAACCAATAAACAAATGTACACCCAATAATCCACCCAATAAAAAACAATTCTTCAACAAAAAAATAAATAAATAAATAAAACTCAGTAGGAGTTCAACTAATCAAAATATGAAAAATATATTGTCAATCGAAACAAGAGTAAAATCACTTTATCTTTTCATAAATTTTCTATTTGGATCTATTATGCATTCAAATTGTGTGCTGAGCTGAACGAGATATTAAATTCCTGTTTCCGCTTAATGGTAGCTAGAAAGCTTATTGAACAAATATCCTATCGGGCGAAGCTTTTATCATCATCAGAGTGTGCCAGTTCCTTAAGATGCTTCGATACTTACGGGAAGTGGTATTATTCGTGGTAACTCAAGCTTACTGTAATAAAAAGCAAATTCACTTATGGCAGATTATAATTTGATTTATCATTGTTACATTTCCGAGGCTTTGACAAACCGTCGAAAGCACCATCAAAAGCTTGTCATAAATGAGTGCAAATTCCAAGAAACCACAAGAAAATTGACGAATACGGAAGCAAAATATTACCAGTAAATACCTCCGACGATTTGTCAAAGCCTCATTCATTTCAAGACTGTAGATCGTCTTTGAGATGGTGTAGCTTTGTGAACTAATGTGAAGCGGGCTCATCAGGTGGATGGAATAATATACTGAAACGAAAAAACATGCCAATTCTATATATTAAATAGGGAAAAGATGAACTGATGCTAATTGTTTTACGCTAATAATTATGATATGCGACTAACATAAATAGAGATAATTCAGCCAAAGAGTCTAGAATTAATAATAAGGATTGATCACCCTTGCGGGTTCTTACTAGCTTCCGTTAAAATATCAATATTTACTAAAAAAATATTGATTTATTTTGTTGCTCAATTTTTTAGAATAATACCAAATAAAATATCATTTGAGCAACATTATATTAATCTGCACAAAAAGCCAAATGACAGAAAATTGTCTTCGAATCAATCTATGATTTGAGAAATGAACTGTTATTGAAAAAGAAAGATTCATGGTTTCAATTGTAGGAAAATTTGTGAAGAATGTGCTACAGCTTTGCGGATCTTTCTTGGAATTCTACTTTACGGACTCTTGTACATTAATCTTAAAGTATATGTGTTATTTCCAGGATATATTCATCTTTTTTTCAACACTGCAGTACCTACATCTCTTCTGTCGAAGCAGTATTTATTGATTTTTCGAATAAAGCAAAAAAAAAGTTATCTGTTTTTATTCTTTTTGCTTGAGCCGTTACAAAAATAGCAAAAAAGATTTTCAAAGCAGCCACAACTTCATGGCCACAACACAATACAAGCTTTATTCACAGGATGTTCTAATGGGTAAAAATTATTTGTAATGGAAATTGTGTCACTGCCATTCTAGACAATTTACTGCTGATTCAATATAATTCCAAAGTCAATCTCCTTAAAGCTTTTTAGAGTTTTCAGCTAAAATGCTAAAAAGACCAAAGTAATAAATCTCAAACAAAACTGATCTCCACCTGGTGGTTCACTCTTTTTAGTCATTTACGCACCAAATGTATTGATATTTATGTTCTTTCCGAGCGAGTTATCGTTGGTATCGCTGTAAATTGCGCCGAAGAGTGAATTTAGCATTGAAATAAATGACTGTAAGCTCCAAGTGAGAACATCTGCTATTAAATCACATTCTCATGTTCATTTTTATTATTCTTGTTATCAAATATTTATTTTAAGTATTGAAAAATTTATTTGAGTATTATTAATTGTTGCACTTTTAACATGAAAATGTTTAAAATTACATAAACTTTGCTAGCAAGTGTTTGATATGGCATATATGCTTTGAAATTACTTTAATAAAACTTTTTGCTTTTGTGGTTTCACCTAAGCTTGAAAATTATTCTGGAAATTCGATATTAATCTTATAAAGTGAAAATAATGGCGGCTGCATTTATTATTCCAACAAGATCACATTTTTCCACATACTTTCCACGTTTTCTGCCGGCAAAGTATATATATGGCATACACAATAAAATGTTTGCGCTTCGCTCCAATTTCATGTAAAACATTCCGCAAATAACTATGCAAATATTTTTTGCTGCGAAATATTTATTCAAATTTTATTCTGGCGAAAGAACTATTTCTTTAGTCTCCGGGTGCTGTTGTGAAATATGTGGAAAAATATCTCTTCTTTCGAGGCACAAAAGCAAGCTATATATTTTTTTCAATGCCATACAGAAAATACAACAGAAAGCTGGCAATGAAAAAACAAAATTGAATGCGAAACGGGGAACTTTGAAAAGCGAACACAATTCCAAAATCCTTTATATCGTAGACATTTAAGCGTCTCGCTTGAGATATTATGATTTTCCTTTCGTTTGTAAGCGAGTCAGTATTTTTGGTATTACTGTAGTATTAAGAACAAATTGTAGTTTTTCTATTTTTTCAGTTGCTTTTTGTTTCTTTACAGTTTAAGCAGATTAAGCATCTTGAAGATGATTGTTGTGTTTTTGTGTTTTTGTGTTTTTTGTGTTAACAGGTTGAAATCTCTGGTGGTGATTTGGCAAGAGTGAGGATCTTTGGTTATGATTTTGATATGAAAAATATATGAAAAACTTGTAAATATGTTTATGAGTAATGAAATCCATTTTTCATTCTATCCATCTTTCATTTTTTTTTGTTGAAATGAAAATTTTGTTGGACAATTCTAAAACGTCACCCAAGGTACAACACAGCATAATTAATATCTAACGCAGTAAAGTAGAGAGCCGCATGCCAGAATTTGAAAAACAAGAATATTTCTATGATTTACGTCTTAAAGAGCGACTTAGGCTAAAATTACTGAAGCGTATGTCAGTTTTAAATAATATGTTTTAAACAGACCATCTCAATCAAATCTTTCTTATCATTTGAGAGACAATTCTATTACATTTAATGTGTTTTTTCTTCTACCGCTTTACAAAAACACAGTAGTCAGTGTCGCCATTAGAGCCATCATTAAAAATATGGAAAGAAATTCCATTTATTGTAAATATAAGCTTGCATGTATATTGTAATATTGTATAGAAGCTTAAATTTATATAATTTAATGATTCTTGAAGATATATGAAGCTACATTTGTTTTGTGGAATTAATTATGAACTATTTTCAGCGTAATGATAAAGCGAAGATGATACAATACTGCAAAAAAAATGAAGTTTAAGAAGTACATTAACCGAAAGATGGGCCAAACACAAAATTTCAGTATGATCAAAAATGTTCAATGAAGCTTTAATAATATACATCAATTGTTTTATTTTATCTTAGCATATGATTTTGAAATCAAAAAAATACTAAACAAAGCAAAATATCACGCTACTGGGCTGATTATCGCATAAAATGATCACTAACGATAAGGGAGTAAAATAGCATAAAGTGAACGACATTTCCAAATGGATGTTTGGAAACATTTTATTGCATCATTTAATCTCAACACAAAAGTTTGATGCATTTCAGCATTTTATGCGCAAATTAAACCTCAAGCAATTTTATAGGACTGTATTATAAGTATATATATTTAATCATAGCACAAGATAGTTCAGGCCGGGAGCAAAAGTTAGACATTTTATGTGAGCCGACGCCACCAAGTCCTGGAAAACTTTTCTTATACACATTTTTCGTATACCATAGAAATAAATTATCATAAAATTCTTTCACGCAGTTTTTATTGAATGGAGGCAGAATTCCCTCGAAAGCAGCCAACAAAACAACGAAATAAATACTATCTACAAAATATGATCAATACGGAAAATAGATTATTCGGAGAATTTTGTAGTGATATGTAGTGATGGAATAACCTTCCACTTTGCTATAATTAATATCTAAAGTCGAAAAATACAACATTCTATGGCATAGTTTTTCCAGATAACATTTTTCGATCCTCGCGATTTTAATCGTTTTACTGGGAGTTAGTGCAGCTATCATCCTCAATTAGTGTCTCAGGGTGTACAAAGTGTTGTTCTAGTAATATTTCATGAAATTGGTGAAAAAATAAGAAAAATCTACGAGCTTCTTCCGATAAATAATTTGTACGTCAATCCGTCTTTTGAGCTGATGATTTTGTTATTGAACATAATTGTCCAGGACCTTCTGATATTTTCTGAAAAAAAACGGTTTATGTACTTGTCACCTGGTAAATTTTTGCTTACTTGTTATTACCATTTATTACTCTATTCTACTCCTTCAGACACATCACGTTTTTGGAAAAAGTTGAAAATTAAAGATTCTAACAGTCGCAATATAACTTAACGCACCCCTCTTGTGAATACAAACACAAATCCGAAGGCTGGCTAGTAGAGTGCCTAAATTGTATCGAGGATATTGGAGGATAAGTGATTAAAGTTGAATAAGTATTCAAGAGAAATGCCTTTGAGATTCTTATAAAGTGTCGTATCAAAGATCGTACAAAATATTTAAACTTCTTATATCGAGACTGTTAGATGTTCTCACTTTTAAAACATATCTTCAGCTAACTCCCTAATAGCTAAGCTACTCTCGACTCCTTCCTACTCTTTGCCGACTCCCAGTCCAAATTTACTCTTTTCGTCAATAATTTTTTATTATCATTTATCAACCTCTCACCAAGAAACTAAGTGAAGCTTTCAAATATTTTTCAATTTCCATGCATTTAATCCAATTATTTGTAATTTTAGGTCCATCAAGCAACCAGAAACAACAAATCAAGTGACAATAGCTTAAGAAGGGTGATTTGCGATTAAATTGAATTAATGTATCGCTCGTGTGTTTTTACAGCATATAGCATTTCTACGTTTTGTTAAGAAAATCACTTCTCTTAAAAAAATATAATAAATTGAATTATCTAAAGTGCCCTTGTTCAAAAATAAAAAATTTAAATGTATATAAAAAGTGTAAAGTAAGAGACAAAACGAGGGCTGTAAAAAAAACACTTGCCATTACTCATTCCATTGTAAATGGTTAAACGCAAAAAAGCTTTTCAATCAAGGTGACAAATTCACCATAAATATTGACTGAAAAGACACGAAACATGTATAAATTGTGTTGTATAAAGTCCACGAAATAATTACAGCAACTCCTTTATAATATCTCAAAGTTTATACAGTTGGAATAATAAAAAGCCACCTTGAAATATTTCAAAAGATTTTTCAATCTTCATGCAAGATACATGTATTCAATTTGATTTAATTTATGAAAATTGAGTTCTTGTCAGTTTTTCACTCAAATTCAATTCTTTTTGAATAATGTACTCCAAAAATTGTTACATTTTTTTATGGTTTTTAACATAAGAAGATTTTGTGTATTATATCTTGACGTTACCTTGACTTTGGATAATCCCAATTTATGCAGCAACATCTCAAATATAGATTATATTGAAAAGGTATTTTATAGATCACTATTTTAAGTTTATATTTTATAATCGTTTAACGCATTCTCAAATTCAAGAACCTCTCTCAGAAAATTCGATGCTTTTAAAATTTCAGACATATTTTATGAACAGCCACGTAATGTAATGTTCACTCCAAAAACAATTTAAAACTTAAACTAGGATATGCATTCAACAAACAATAGCAGCACTCGAGTTTAAGTCCACTAGAAATTTTTCCATTATTATATATCACCCCTCAACAGTGAAAACTTCACATCCTATAGCCGAATAAACCCGTAAAAAGAGAAAAAATATATTGCTCGTTGAACACATTGAATTTTTTATATTAATGACGAGGCAACGGAATTTATTGGTTTTCATTTAAAAATCGGAGGAAAGTGAATAAAAATGTCATACTTATAACAATTTATTTCAGACATAAATCAGCTGATAAAAAATGCCATAAATATAAGAAATTGATTTTTCATCAAAGTCACGGGCGCTTTTAATCCTCGCAGAAGAAATAAAATGAATGTTATGTTTATGAATGAATATTTAAATCATGGATTTGCTGAAATCTTGAATCGTTTAATGGTTTCGAAGACTTTTTAACACAGAATTCTCATTAACAAATGATACTTCTCGTAAATTTTTTAAGTTCTAATATTTGGCAACTTAACGGTTCTTTGCTATCCAGTGTAATTGCGGTTAAAAATATTTTTCACTATATCAAGATATCTCACTTTTGGAAAAACCTGAAAATTTTTGATCTCATAAAACGGTAAATGGCGCAAAAGAACATATTTTATAGAAGAAATTTATTTAGGAAACTTCTCAGATTAAAAACCACCGTCTCATGGTGGGTTGCACCCAATTAGGAAGCAAATATACAAACAATTACCCTTACGATATATCCGAAATTTATAAATCCACCCTACCCTCTTCATAAAGAAAATCAACAAGCGAATAATCGAAATTAATTTAAATTTTTTTTATTATTCAATGTTGCAAAATAAAAAAGTAAATTGTTCAGCAAGCACAAGTGTTTATTTTATAAAACATCATGGAGCATTTCAACACAATAGGAAATTCGATATCCATGTTTAAGAATTAATTTAAATTTGTTGGCACAGTGGTTGTACGAGCGGCTGCCAATGTTTGTAGAGCTGCTACTTTTTTGATCGCTGAACGCAATTGGAACGCAGAACATACTTTATATTGCCAGATCATGTATGTCATTGCATCTTTGCAGTCATCCAAACCTTGGGAGTAATCGGTTAATATTTGATCAAGTTCAGGCTGCATGTCTTCGGGTAGAATTACAGTTGTTAATTTCGTCGACTTCATATAGTTCATAGCAGCAAAGTCCGGTGGTGCCTGATTGAGAATAAATTGTAAATAAATTTCTAAAGCACCAAAGTATTTCAAAGACGTTCACCAAAAATTTTATGAATTTACACGAAAATATAAGATAAAATGAACATGGACTTTTTCTATCTTTTGGCGTTTGAAAAGTTTATCAATATTGTCATAAATATTGAGAAATGTAAACGGAAAATCTTTTTAAAAACCGTTAAAAAAGAATTTGACGACAATTTGAACTTATTTATTATCTCTCGATTAAAGAGTTATTAAGGAAACTGATAAAACTGAATGAGTTTCAAGAACAATATTCAAATCAATTAAATAATATACCGATACACCTCATTTCGGGTAATTTTTTTAAAAAGATGTCAACTAACTAACACGATCTAACTCAAAATGTCTTATTATCCGGTCCACTATCTGACACTATCACACTAAAAACCTTTCCATACATCTTAATCTTAATTTATACATAATTACCTGACCAAATGATGTCAATACAGACAACAAAAGAAATCCTAATACAATGAAAAGCTTAGCCATGATATCAATACACTCAATTAAAAGACTTCAAATTGATTTATAAATTAATTATGAATTAATGAACTGTTCTTTGGTAAAGCACAAATTGAACTATAATTCCAAATTGCTTTCTAATCGCTTTTATATGCAAAAGTGTTGTCATCAAAAGCGATGATATTCTAATTTAATTCTTGTCTGGGAGATGACAAATACAATAAATATCTGAACAAATATTATTGTTGTTTCACTCGCATCGTTATTTATTGGACCCCAAAGCGATTTGTGGGATTAAAATGATTAAGTTGAATCCTGTAGAGAAAATAATCTTGTTTTTCATGAAAATGAAAAATAGCTGGTAATGACTAATACTTCAAGTAATTCAAATAATGATATATTTAAGTTAATTACATGTTATGTGTTTTTGCTACCCAAAATACAAATAGATGCCAAAAAAGCAATGGGATTTGAACAAAAGAACCCAAAAATTAATTAGTGCGGTGTATAAGCTTATAATTTATCATGAATCAATATTTGTACACTGCAAAAAAAATGTGTTTCAAGAGTGTTCAAAACTACAAGAACTTTTTAAATGTTTTTCAAAAAATTGATTATATTATAGAAATTGTATTTTGTAAATTTACTTTACATTTTCAGTGGAATCAGGGAAACAAATTAGGGGTTGACTAGGTCTAGTCATATTAAATAAGAATATTGCTTATCATTATTTACGACAGTCAACTCGGCACATTTGTTACCATGTGAAAGACAAGAGATAAAAAGGTATACACATGCACCAATTCAATTATTATTCATCAGTGGAAAGTTTTGTAAATACATTAAATCGCACACTCACTAATGAGTTGGATAAATGTAAATTGTAAATGTTTGCCGTGAAATGCTGGAACAATTTTATCTCACTGCGTTTGTGCAATTGTTCAAATGGAATGCTTTTGACGTCATCGAAATGCAGTCGTGCAAATTGGCATGCATTGTTGAAGGGTCTACGTGATGACTCAGATATGCAATTAACTTGAAATTTGATAAGACATTTGTTTCAATTCCTGGGTTAAGATTGGTTTTAGCTGATTTATAATTTATTAACCTGAAGAAATGAAATGAATTAAAGATAAAAATCAAACTATAATTGAAGTTGTCTGATGTACGAATTATTTATAATCGCAAATATAAATACCTTTCTGTAAAAATAAATATACATTGTATTATTCATATGTATATAATTCTGGATAGAAATGAATATTGTAAAACATGTTGCGAAATTGGAATTCCAACAAAAGATTCAGACACAAAGCTTCTCTATTTTGCATAAAAAATTGCTATCCAAGTATCAACTTTCCCATTTCATAAAAAAAAGTCTATCTTATTATTGAAACATCAAAAACATCAACTTTCAGATATTTCGGATATATGAATCCTTGACACATTTTCTCGTCATTTCCTTTGACATATTTATGGCACAAGAATACCAAAAAATGATTAATGATAATAAAAATAGAACTCACATCTCTTATACATTTGAGTTAACTGAAAATACTAATCCTAAAAGAAACTGCTTCCATGCATGCTTTAAACACACATTAAACCAAGACGGAACCCATTAAATCATACTTTTCCATGAATTAATAAAAACGATTCTGATGAATGAGGTGACTTTCTAACGTGATCACAAAATCACGGAAGGTACACTCACTATAAAAACATGTATAACACATAAATTGCTACATTTTCACAGCCAACAATCTATAGCCTTTTTGCGTGCTCCATTTTTTACCTCTGGCTTCCGTACACAATTGAGTATTACCTTTTTATTCCAAACAATTTACTGATTTGCTGCTTTTGATCGATATTTTTGCTTTGTTGCATAATATAATAAGTCGAACATAGTGGTTCAGAGTACATCCCTTAGCTGGGTTTATAAAAGCTTCTGATTTTATTTCCTACATGATATTTTCACAAAAAATGTGCAACCAATTGATTTTGTGCAAACATAATACCCCTAGGACATTTGCTGGTGTATTCAACGAATTTCAGCAGATATTTGAATATTGATTTTAGTTTTTCTTTTTTTTTGTTTAACTTTTGAAAATCTAGAATTTACTCAACATTCAGTTTGAAAATTTAATGGTTTTTTTCTTGGAAATCCATTCAACTCTTTTTCATTTATATGAATTGAGCTAGCTATTGGACTCTTGTAAGTTACTATATTTTGATTTTAATATCCTTTTTGACCATCTGTGATGCAAAATATTCTATTCTACATTTCCTTGATTGGGCCATCGCTATAATATTGAATTATTTATTATGTTCGAAACTCTAGCTTATTTATGTTTGGATATATATTTTTTATGTTTCCTTTCGAAAAAGCCACCGCAAAAAAAATATAATCCTGAAAAAAAATCAGACAATTTGACTCCGAAAAATATCAGTATAGATGAATAATTTTCCAATATTTACTTCACAACGAGAAAAGCCAGCAGCCAAAAATATATTGAATTGCTGTGACTATACTTCAAAAACACTCTGCAGAAAAATGAATAAAATTGAAGAATCAGCAGATATAAAATACGAAAGCCAATTATTTAATTTAGGACGAGGTGGAGAATGAATACATATAATAAATGATAAGACTATAATGTGTGAGTTTTAGGCATCTAAAAAGGCAAAAAATTTGAATAGCTGATGAGTTTGCCAAATTAATTTTTTGCAATGCTCGCGGTCCATATTGAAGGCTCATTCATCATTAAAATTTTTATAGCATAATAATCGACAAGGGAGCTGGGAATTTTTTTATGTACCGCAATTTATTGTTTTTATGGTGGTTTTGGTATTTCCTTCCATTCTTTCACGAAATTTTAGATTTTATATTCAATAAAAATGTTTTATAATATAATGGAATTCTTTAAAGTTAAGTTCTTTGTTCCGCATAAACTAATGATTACATCTATCTATTTAATTTGTAAAATTAACACCTTTTAAAATTCAAAAAAAGGCTGTTTGGAATTTACGGATAGCTTGCAGATTTACATCTAGACCTAAATGCAGTCACCCGTTTTTTATCTCTTTCGACAATACTCAAAAGATGTCGTTAAGATTAGAATAAGAAGTTTATGAGTTTTCAACCAGCTCATAAATTCTAAATGGTTCGTAAAGAAGCTTTTCTAGTACTTTGTCCAGCCAAATAATCTTTTTCGTTTTTTTAAATATTTTATAGAAAAATTTTTGTTGATTAATGTGCAATATAGAAATACTTAAAACACATTATCAAACAGTTTAACGTCTCATTTGTTATGTTTACATTATTATTTATAAATGATATCATCGGAAGTTAATTCAGCTTCACCATAACTCTGATCATTTTTATAGCCGGAACCAATGCATAAAACAAAAGATTTGACTTTCAGCAAAAAGCTAACTTATTTATTCACTGTTATATGCCAATGGTTTAACTTCATATTAAAAATTTGTTTTTATAAACTCAAATTTGTGCTTTTAATTATCACATATAATTTCTAATCTCATTTCTAGAATAAATAATTTTAAATAATAAATTCTACTAATTGAATCAAAGTATTTTTAATTTCCTCAACAAAATTTTGAATGCAACAAAGTTTTACAAACTCAAAATTCTTAACATTTTAGACATAAGAAATCAGGTTTTCTTAAACCTTCACGTTTACAGTGTTTTATTTCATGTTCCTATCCTTATTTTCCTTCATTATTCTCGACTTTTCCAGAGTTTTTGTTTTACCCTCACTAACAATGATCTCACCATTAAGCGTTGGCAGCTCAATGTGAGGAACAAAGGCCGACATGGCTGGATTGAAAACCTCAATAAGTGATTTCACAACTTTTGCCAAACACTCCCGCTTTTTGATCACGTCAAACTTATTAAACCACTCAACTGTGGAAACTGGCTCTCCAGAGTAGTTTATTGGATTTGATAAGAATTTTTCTAAAAATAAGATCAGATGGATTCCGCAACTCGTATTATCATTTTGTTGATCAACTTCGACTTTAACAGCTGGAATGGTTCTAGCGTTGAAACCTCGGTTCTGCAGGTGGTTTCCAAAGCTTTTCTTATATTCACTTTCTAAGAATTCACGTAAATGATCACAGATTCTTTTCTTTCGCTGTTCGTTGTAAGAAGAGTCAAAATAAAGTATGCAGCAACCATTCTCTTCTTCAGAATTTATCTGCATTTGATAAGGCGAACAGATTACAGCAAGTACCCAATGTTGATTTACACAAATTGGTACTACCAGGTACTCCTTGCTAGATTTAAAATAAAAACTAGTTATAAATAATGTATACAATATGTAACGAAATTCCTACTCGAGAATATTAGATCCAGCGGTAATATCAGCTACGTTCATATATCTTCGTTGAGCTGATGTGAGTTGAGTCTCAATTGAACGATTGGGAATTACTCTTCCAGTAAGCAGTGTGTAAAAAATCGAGTCAAACAAATGAAATTTATCTCTTTGTTCGGCTGTCATGATTTCTAATTGGAAGCAAATAAAGAGATTAATAATACCATCCGTGAGCATTTCATCCCTTGAGAGGCTTTCGAAATCTGCCACTGTAATGGACTGGCCTTCATAATTTAAAAGTTCAATCCCATTACGCTTTTGATTCTGAAATACAAACATTATAATTAACCCTTTTTATTTTTGACATGAACTTACAGGCTCCACGAATTTTTCAGATATATCGCCATAATTCACTTTATCCACTCTTTTACGCAAAACTCTTTTATTCATCGAATCCATACTGAGAGTTGATTTGTTTTTAACACTATTTATCTAGTTTATTTAAGTAATAATTGCACAGAAGTACACAGAAATTAACAACTATCCAAATATATGTGAGAATTTAAATTTTTTTGATCTGTCAAAAATTATTTATGAGCTAAAATTTTAGCACAACTTTGGCGCGATAATTTAGAAATAATTTTTTTTTAAATATTTTTTTCCGAGTTAAGAGTTCGGACCATTTATACGACTTTTAATCGACTTTTAACCAATTTCAAATATTCTAAAATTTTTAAATAACCTTATTCAGGTGAACGTTAAATATACTTACTTTAGTCAAAATATAAAACTTGAGCTTTTGACCAAGAAATTGTTACAGATCATATAAGTTTGAACTTCATACAATAATTATAAGTAAAGTAGAAGGGCATTCATAGCTTAATGAAAGAAAATGAAAATAATAAGCTGTTTATTATTTTAGTCTTATAAAAGCATTGTTACGGATAAGAGAGTTTTTCGGCTGAAAAGTATAATTTTAAATTGATGATATGAAACCCTTGTCATCTTATACACAGGTTGAATCGCTCATAATTTGTCCCTAGATTTCTTTGTTTACTTCAACTTATATTCTTCGTATGATACAATCAAGCTCTCTCAACAACCCTTCAACTCTTCTTTACCTAAGAAATAGTTTGAGGTGTTGAAAATTGCTGGTTGATCCCAAAATATTTTCTATTCAACAAATTTTTGAACCAATTAATCTGAAATTCATCTTTAATGTAATTTTTGTACCGTCTCTTATCAAGAATTTTTACACATTATAAAGCTTTAATTCATGCAAATGAATGAACATTAAAGTGAGTGTCAGTATACTTGCTTAGAATTCCAAAAGTATGCTTTTAACATATTTAAATTGTTAAACATTCAAGATATGTTTAAATTATACAAATCAAAACATCGCATGCATAAAATTGTCTAACTTGAGAGATTGAAGTTGGATTGAAGAAAATTATTGTCACTATTATTTTAAATATAATACAGCAATCAAAACTTTTATAAACTTTCAAGTAAAAATCTCATGAAAACTCAGAAAAGAAAAGTTGAAAAATTGGTTATTCCGCGGAGTAACAATATCAAAAGTTTTGAGCGGGAGCCCCCTAAATTCCATATCTCATCATAAAGTGTGCAAAAACAGAAATTTAAGAAACAAACAATAAATAAAAGAAAAAACTCTCAAGTACTTTATGTGTAAGTACTTTTACATCAAAATGCTTTTGAAGCGCTCCATTTAACATTTTTAAATAATTCTGGAAGCATATTTTTCAAGCTTTTTATGCTAGGAAGACTGAAAACATCAGAAAAACACACACTTGGAGTTATGGTTGAGTTTCTGAAATGATTTATATTCTACTTTACTTCTAATATTTAAATAGATCTTTACACTATATGAATGATCCATATAAGGTAGAATAACATAGCATATTATGCTATAGTCAGAGCCCCCTCACCAGATTTTTCCATTTTAAAGCTGTTGAATAATAATTTAAAAACATCAACAAAATGCTCATCAAACTTGTCTAATGAATTGTAAAAATATTGACCCTCCTGTAGATTTGTTTAGTTTGATCCGAAATTTTCTTTATTGTTTTAATTTTTTAGGATCTTTAACTTCTGAAGATCTTTTGAAGTCAAATTTTTCTATTTAAAATAAGAACTTTTAAATTTCGTTTCAGGTTCTAAAAATTAATATTGAAAAAACAAAAAAACTTTTAAAATAAATAAACTGATTTTTATATGTTGAGCCAAACTTGCGAAATAATATTACTTTCCAATCAATATTCTCCTAGTTTCAGATAAGCCAATTCTGTTCAAGCTGACTGCATAATTTAATAAGTTTTGCCCAACATATAACAAATCATTCAGCACTCTTTTGGTTGGCATAGTTGAAATGCGGTTAGAGAAAAGTAGCAAATTCATTGCTAAAGTTGTATCCTTGTGAAACTTACTTAGCTGTTAACCCTTTCTTCCAGCATATAAGCATATACAGCATTTATTCGATATTTTGAAACATGAAAGTTTTCTTGGTTATATGCGTATGCAGATTGAGTTCAAGCCCACAAGTTTATGCTAATCTCACTTTATACAGAGAAAAATTATTTCAGCAAGTTTGATAAAAGTTCGTCATATCCTATAAATATTAAAAAACTGTTAAATTATCTTTTTGCATTCCCTGAACAAAAAACCGAATCTTTTTTTTAAAAACAAATAGCATTTAAACATAACATACTTTTATAAAGTTTGCTAAACTTCTCACCAAAATTCTAAAATAAAAATCAACAATAGAAAAATCAATCTAGCTTTGCAGCCAGTATTTTGACGATGATACGTGTAATTTGTATTCATGTATAGATTTGCACACATTTTCCAAGCAATTTAGCATCGAAACTTCCAGTCCGCATCAATTTTGATCCGAAAATCTCTCACATTGTTGATTTAGAATATGTTTGTTACATCTTGAATAAGATAATTGAAACATTTGGCAAAAATATGCTTTTCCTTGGAGCGGTTCTATTTATCAAATTATGTATTATTTCCTTTATATTCAATTTAAATGTTATGTGCATATGAAGCACCATGTGTAGATATTTGTATTGAAAGGTATACCAGTTCGGCATTTAATGAGCTAAATTCGATCCTTTCTATTTTTTAAATTCATGGCAAAAGGGCTAATACTGCTTTTACGCAAAGTTAAAGTAGCAAAAATTTTAGAAGAACGTTTCCCATTTACATGCTAAAACTAAAAAAGCTCTATGTTTTGCTTGTCTCAATTTGATGTCTCAATTTTTTTTTTGAATAAAACTAATTTGTCACAAACGTAGCAAAAAAATGATTTGTATTTATACCGATTTGTAGTATTTGCAAAGAAGTAAGGCAATAAATGTAAAATTAAATACAATATTCACTTCACGCTTTACAAATCAATTTCTTACCCCCGAAAAGTCTTATTTTTACCTCTTCTGACCGTATTCAATATTTTAGGGCGTAAAGCTGACTATTACAATAGTGGCCTAACATAAATAACCACCGTGTCGCTTAATTTTTATGGAAAGGTTCGCTCAACAGCAAATAATCCGAAAAAATACTTGAACCAGATTGAAGGCATCGCAGCGAGGAGCTTTTTAGACAGATCAGCATTCAGCAGGATGCTTCGACTATTTTCATCACATGTTAGTGTAGTAAAATTCGAGTAAAATTGAATGTTTATTTGGCGACACAAAAAGTATGAGTTAACGCAGTTGATTTTTTGGTTGTTGGCTAAACTTGGTTTTTATGGCCATTTAGATTTTAGATGGAGAAATTTTTGTAGCTTTTGTGTCTCTGAAATCAGCACGTGTGTCATTTTGATGAAAGCGATGGTGATAGAGATAAATCAATAAATAAGATATTACGAAACATGTTTTAGATTTTTTCGTCTAGTATCTATATGCCTATACTTTTTTATCAAAACTTAAAGTTGATGGTGCTGCTTTTACTGGATGACTAATGTATAATTGGAAATGTTTGCAAAGTTATCAATTTTCACTTTGCAATTTTATCTATTTTGAATCTATTTCTAGAATGAGGCTCATTTTTGAAATATATGAAGGGCTTTTAGCTCATAGAAACTGGTATATATAATAAATCGATGATACATTTGCTCACTCATCTAATAGTCTATATCACAGCTGCATTTTGAATGTTCATCTGAAAAATTATGATTTATGATATCCGCAGAATTAATCTCCTACATTAGTGTAAATTTTGAAAATATCTTTATTAATATTTACTTATAATTTAAAATAAATCATCGAAAATCAAAATAAATTAATATTCAAAAAATTAAATTGTCCATTTTTCCATCCATTGAAACCACTCTTTTGCTTTCAGACAGGCTCTATATGATGTCTGCTATATTATTGAAAATAAAATCAGCAATCATTTATGAATGAACATTTTTTTAATTAGATTCCTCGTACTGTCTCTCTGTGGTAGCTGCAAAACATTTAAATTGAAATACATATGTTGCAAATATACGAACAATTTCAGTTAACAACAAGTGAGAAAAGAATTGCCAGTTGGCAAGTATAGAAAGCGTTTTTTTAGGGCAAAAGATTTATGGAAATTTTAGAACATTTTGGAAAGAGTGATGCAATAAAAATCGCGATCCTGAATATTCCAGCTCAAGAAACAAAACCATCAACTCATTTGATGATCTCAAGGATGATCTCGGTTCAATGGAATTGGTGGCTCCAACTTTCAAAAAATGTCATTGTTGATAATCTTCACGAAATATTTGCCTCAGAGGAAAAAGAAGCTAACTCCATATTAATATTTCGAAAATTTCAGTTTGCTTTGAATAAATATAAGCAAAAATCACAGCAAAATTGTGAAAAAAGGGTTAACGAGACTGAGAGTAATTTTGTATGAAGGAATTTCGTTTGTTATCTGCTACTCTCTGGTAGTGACACTTTAATTGCAATAACCTACTAAGTTATGCGAAAAAATGTGCAAGTTGGCTGGTTATTGCAATTCAAAAATCTTTGAGATTATGATAGCGAGAAACAAACGATTTGTGTTTAACAATTTTGTGTTAATTTTGTCTGAAAAGAAGGAAACAACTTAATGAGTTCGGAGATTCATGGGGATTACTCTCAAAATTTCATAACATCTAAGAAATCTATTAGACATAAATATTTAGTCATTAAAATTTTAAAATTATAAAAAGTGTTCGCATATGCGGTGCCTTTTGGGAAAAACAAGTTTGTATTAAATTCATGGATTACCTTCATCTTTGATACAATGTATCACTTGCTATGAAAACTAGAAATAATATAAGTTTTTATGAAAAAAGCAATAAATCATGTTTTTGAATAAAAGCTGTAATGTTTGCAACGGAGTTGCAATGTTTTTGGTGTGAAAACAGAAATAATAATTGGCATAACTTGGTTTTGCTGCTACAACATTGGAATAAAATCTTTAACATGTGAAAAATGAGTTTAGAGCATTTTGAGCATACCGAGATGTTACATGTTTATATGAGAATATTTATTAAAACATATACATAAACATATCTGAAATAATAGAGAAGTTGAATATGCAAACGTTATAATACATATCTATTGCTTACAGATTGTCAGTAACTAAAATTTATGAAACCATTATTTTTTTATAATTAAACAATTATAACACATTAAAGCGCAGTAAATCTGCTTACATCATTAAAAATTTATGTCAGGTATTTAATTATAATAAAGAGCGAGGACTCGCATAGCCACAGCTAATGTAAAACAATTAAAATTCCATTATTAATGTGGAGGTATTTTGAACGAACAACTGTTTCAAAGTACATAATGAATTTTCATGTTTTAATGTAAATTGCAGTTGCTCCCATAAGTACTTGCAATGAATGGATAAATTTTTTAATTAAAACACGGTGAAAAATAAATTAGGGTTGAATCAAATACATACAAATTTGATGGAAACTAGTGTCTCAAAGGTGTTTTTAACATTTTATTCCTCTAATTCAATGTTTTTCAGAATTTCCACACAAATTATGTTATATTGTCATATTACAAATACAGTTAAACATTAATAAGTTCATATAAACCAAAAAGGACTATTTAATCTCATGAAAAATAACCAATTAAGTGTACTTACATGTAAAAGCTTTTTGCAATCAAGCTTTCAGCTGGGAGTAATAATAGAAAATTAATGGCACTCCATTAAAACTATTAAAAGATGTTTTTATTCTCAAGAGACGAAATCACATTTTCTAATTTTAAACATCTTTAAGATCAAATTTCCCGAAAAATCAAAAAATCTTCAATTGTAACCATATATCCTGTTGAAGCACATTCATTGTGCAGTAAAGGTTTCTGTGGTTTGACACAAAAAGCTACATTTTAAGCATTTCCACATTCGATGGTAATCTGGATGGTAAATGGCGTACTTTCTAGAGTTTCAAGCATATAAATTTCGTTATTTTTTGTGTCATCTTTGAAAAGGGTGAAAAGTAAAAAAGACTTTAAACGACCTATTCACAGCAAATGTATCCAGAAGTACCTCATAAATCACGAGGAAGTAAGAGGTTAGTGGAAAATCCAATAATTCAATTGGAATATCCACAATTTTTTCGATGCTTAATAAATTTAAATATAATCTTTAATCTTAAATCAAATTAACAAAAAATCGGAAAAGCTTGGGGCTTTAGCAGGCACTTCAACAAAATCATAACTTAGGTCCATTAGAATTTGTTTTGAGCGATAAAACTTTAGGAAATTCGAAAAAATGTAACCCAAATTTAATCACAGCGCCGCGCGGGAATAATGTGCAACATTTCTGATAATTGTGTTGAATTGAAATTCTGACTGACAATCATTTTTTTATCACTTAATCATTTTAGCATCAACTACATCATTAAAAAATTTTTATGATCTTTAATTTAATGAAACAAATGTTAGCTAAAAGTAAAAAATATAAAAAAATGTTTTGTATGAACGAACAATGTTTCGAAGGACCAGAATTTTCGTTTTAAAAACCAGTTTTCCGCTCTGCGTATGATGGATAAAAACCATTTATTCTGAAAATTTGAGCTAAATCAAATTACACAGTTGCCTGGAGCGAACACACAAAGGTGTTTTTGACATTTTGTAATTCAATTTTGAAATTGACCACTTGGTCATGGTTGAACATTTTCGGAAAATTTTTGGAATTGATCATAATGTTTTTGCATTAACAGATGTTAATAAAGTTTCTCGGTTCATATTAAAAATGTTTTTTGTATGAAAAAACTGATCATTTGTAAACATACTAGATGGCGAAAATTTGATGAAAACAACAAAAAAAAGTGCATAGTTAGAAGGTATTCAACTCCCAAGGCCGGGTTTTCATCAGGATCGGTCAATTTTGGTTTGGGCCCTGGAAGGTGGAAACAGAATACGGCGAATTTTTCGGAAACAATTTTTGATTTTTTTTCTTTAAAAATAATTTTTAGATTTTGAGTTAAAAAACCAATTTTTAGTCATTTTAAGTACCCTCATAAAATTTCCAGTGGAAAATCCAAGTTTTTTGATGATGAATCCAGGACTTCAACAACTTTTTTTGTTGAAGTAAAAATGTAACATAGCATTTGTTTTTTGGTATGCAACAAACTTTAGAAATTATACATAATAAGCTAACGAAAACCGTTGTACACCCCAATACGTCACAAACCACCAACAATCCTTTAAAATTGACAAATATCTAGCTATTATTTATTTAAAAATTTCAACATAAATTAGTTTTCACAAAAATTTCAAATTAATTTGTTTTATCCTCAACTGTGCTGGATTTAGATATTTATATGTCTCTATGTTTATTTCAGGTTATTCTGGTTGTGGTGTCACTTTTGTGGTGCGAGCGGCAATTAAAGCTTCCATTGCAGAAACTCGTCGAACAGCCAATCTAAGTTGAAGTGAGGAACAAATTTTGTATTGCCAGATCAACTGTGACAGCTTAATTGTCTCCTGACAAGCATCCAATCCGTTCGCCACATCAGCTAAAATTTGAGCAGCAGATGGCTGTAAGTCTTCTGGAATATCAGCTTCTAAAATACGAGAAGCCACAATTCCCAAGACTTTAGTTTGAAACTCTGCTGCTTGATCTGCAGGACTTAAAACAGTGGCTGATCCAGCATTTGTTATATCCTATAGAGAACAATTATGGTTGTTGATTAAAGGGACTAGTGTCGAGTGACGAGTAATCACCTGACTAACGACGAGGGACGCCATCAGCACTATGGAAAATATTTTACACCACTTTCCCATTGTTATATAGAATTTTCTTTAACCGGCAAATGTGGAAATTAATCTTGACTAGTTGGAAACTAAACTAAATTGAAACTGTCTAAGTTTTGCTGAGGCATTTTCCTTTATATCACTTTCAGGAAATGTGTATATTGAAATAATACGATTCATATTCAGTTTCTAAGTAATTTATAGTTTTAAAACAAATATGCAATTTTTCAAGTAGACTGATATATGGGTGGATAAATATTACAATCTTAATCTAATTCTTATATTTTCAACTTTTTCATTATGAGTCATTTAAAGCTGAACACATTCACCAAAAGAAAGATAAAAATCCTTTCTAAAACACCCTCCAAACATTCAGATAAGCAAATCATCAGTTACGTTAAAGCTATGAGATTACTCACTCCCGGCAAATGTCTAATCACACGACGCTGTTTGATTTGAATACACACAAAATATTCAGATTCTCAGAAAATTCACCTTGCTACGAAAAGCAAAAATATTGTGAAAACTTAAATCTAGATTAGATAACAAATTGTTTTTTCGATTGCGACTTGCGAGGCATGGAATTGCTGTACAGATTTTCTTTATTTATACATTTACTTAACATATTAACAAAAATTCAACTTGACAATAAAACATGTCAACGTAAAAACAACTTCGCTTAAAAATATAACACAATTTTAATAAAGTGAACCAAAAACATATTTTTTAATTCTAGGACAAAATCTTGAATATTTCCAAAATTCGATCGAACATTTTGTGTGTGTCTTTTCTCAAACTTCAAATGACTTTCAGAAAAAACTACTTAATTTACTTATTTAAGGCTTAATAAAATAAAGTATACTAATTAGAACATAAGTTCAAGAGAATTTAGTTAAGTTAATTTTGAATTGGGAATCACTTAGGTGGTTTATATGTTTAATTCATTTTTTGTTAGGTTGCGGTTTTAAGTTTTGGTAACTTTAATTTATAAAAGTATTTTTGATTACGCGGCAGCCGAGCACGTTTTCTTGAATAATTTTGATAAATCATTTGATCTGGCAAAATGATGGTGAAATTTACATCCGTATAAATAAAAGATAATGGATCGTAAACTTGCTAGACGATGCTAGATTAGAACAGGACAACAGAGGCAGTTTGCGATCATACATTGTTATCTCATTCAAAAAATGACTTGAAAGTCACATTTTTTTTAATATTTTTAAACTCTTTCATATTTAGCAGCTTTAAGGACGAAAAAGCGCTTACCATAATTTGTATCAAAGCCGTAAAATAAAAATATATTTCTGTTGGATTCATATTTAGATAATTCAAGGACAGTGTTCCCTTCTGAATTATAATCCTTAATTTTTTATTTTTTTTATTTTACTCAAAGAATTTTCCCTAAAGCGCTGTACACACTATGAAAGTAAAAACCGTGAAAGTTTAACTTCTTTCCATTTTCCCGTTGAAGGATTTTTTTCAAAAAATAGTCAAAATGTGCGTATTAAAAAGACAAATTTTATGTGTGAAAAAAATTTGGAAAAACTTTAGGAAAAACTCTACTTTCACTCAACTTTCAGTAAATTTCTGAAATTGACTGAAAGTTGAGTGAAAGTAGAGATTTTCCTAAAGTTTTTCCAAATTTTCTTCACACATAAAATTTGTCTTTTTAATACGCACATTTTGACTATTTTTTGAAAAAAATCCTTCAACGGGAAAATGGTAAGAAGTTGAAAGAAGTAAAAACTTTCAGTGATTTTCTTTCATAGTGTGTGGACCGCTTAAGCTCTTTTATGATTCAACATTAATATTGTACGTTCAGGCAGGTATTAAAATAAAATTGTTCGAGGAAAACCTTTATACAACATCTCTAAATACGTTCCTGGTTCTATTGAAGTACTAAATTACGCAATCATTATAAAAATTAATTAAGCATTAAAGAGTATTTTCTATGAAGTATTTTGGAAAAAGGAAAGGAGTCGGCTGTATCTCAAATTACTGTAGGGACTTAAGATCAAACATATTCTACAAGCCCCAAAACAACGGACAAACAATGATCAGCTCAATGAGTTTTTCGCAAATGCCATAAGTTATGCCTCTGGCTATGCATTCGCAATCTCAACATAATGGCTAAAATATGACATTTCCGCAATCTTTGAAAATGAACGATGGAAAAATGGAAGTCTTCCATCCCATTAAATTTAAATAATATTTTGTTATAAGAAGGCAATGATTTTCTATTGAGATCTTGATTCGGGTATAGAATTAAGTAATGAGGTAGCAACAAGGGGATTAAGGAACTTATTTCTACCCAGTATCTACTTATATTAATACAGAATACGGTAGTTATTCTCTTTAGAGTGTCTAATTTAAATTATAATTATGTATGAGAGTATAATTGATATAATTTGACTAACTTTGATTTGAGTATATATTATTATCTGTGCAACCTTTTTTGTTGGTAGCCAATCGGAATTTGGCTGTTTTTCTAAATTGGAAATATCTCCTTGATGCCTAGATACTTAATAAAGAGCCCTTAATGTAATGACTCCATTTCACAAATGAGAATTCTTAGTCAATAAATTAATTAGGATCTTGAGCGACGCAATTAACTCATCAATTTATTTGGTTTGAAATTGAAAAAATAACAGCAGATAAATAAGATCCTTTCTTGAGCATCCATCCCTTCAGAACCATTTTAAAATACATCTCGTCAAAGTAATTACCGAAAATTAATCAGTTTTATGCTCTCGCTCGTTAATCTTCATTCTTCGTTATCACAATGATCTGAATACTCAAATACTAAAACACAATACGCCATTTTGGTCGGTAGTTGTAGAAATTCTACTTGAGAAATCTCCAAATTGAAATGAGCAAGTGAATTCAATTAAATATAATACAACTTTTCATTATAGCTTTTATCAAACTTTTTCATATCAAATAATGATAATAATTGAATACACAATTCCTCTTCAATCCGACAATTCTTGCAACTTTCAATGCTACGAAGATAGATAGACGCAAGATAAAATGTCAATTATTTTGGAGTATGACTAAAGATAAATAAAAACAGACATTGAGAATAAGATGAAACTAGCCTGACAGCTTCACCTGGACCCAAGCAGGATTTCTCCCATGGATTTCAACATCATTTATAAAAATGATAAATTAACTTTCGGCTATATAGTCTTTTATATAATATTTTTAAATTATTTAAAGGAAGATAACATAGTTGACTTCCTCAAAAGGAGAAGTAATTAGAGAAATGACACATATGAAATAACATGATAGTTATCAGCGTTCCAAGTCATGCTTTTTGAAAACTGTGAGTTGTGACCTAAATAGATCCTTCTTAATGTAATCATCACAAGGCAAACATTTATCCACAGTAATGCTGTAATGTTTTTGTAACGCTTTAGTATGCTCTGCTACGAGTGTTTAACCATTATTTATTGGTGAAAATAGCGCAAATAAGCTGTGTGAAAAATGAGATTTCAGTACAATTATTGTAAATTGCCGATTCAAAATTTGTGAAATAGCTACCAACTACAGTTGTCATTTTCAAAAAATCTTAATGCGCAGTATGTTATTGCAACACTTTTTTTTCAGTAGTCAATGAAATGAACGAATACACTCGGAATACACACTACAAATGGTAGTGATTTTATTGTGAATATTGCAGGATATGAATGATACTTGAGTTTCCATAATAGCTCTAAAATGTGTTTTGAACATTGTCACAAGGAAAATCGAACATTTTGAACAGCACAATTTTCTGTGAATAATTAACCTACCACTTTGCTATAATTAATGTCTAAAGTTGACAAACACAGCACTCTATGGAAAGTTACACCCCCTTCTGAACTGATTAAAGGCGATGTGTAGTTAGCAGTTAGCACTGCCATTAAAAAAAATGTAATGCCAGATTTGGGTAATAGAGGGTTATAATTTTTGTGATAGAATTAAAAATTAAATATTGAAAAGTTTTGTACGAACATTTCATAAATATTTTAATATTTAATCTTTATGTGCCAGCACTGAACGAAATTGATCTGAAGAATGATACAGATCACAGCACAAATTATTTCTTGTCACAAAAACTATCGTACTGATTACAAGAACGAAGAATTCTTTTCTTAGAAACTGTATAATATTGCCTGTAGACTATTTACAATATTCTATCCAACAAAAAACATGAAAATTCTTCTCATAAAAACTATATAGATTTACATTAATTAAACAAAAACTGCATATTATCACATATTAAGCATACAAAAATTAAATTACTTATACATCTATGGGATTATGGTTAACGTTTAATTAAATTCAAAGACAATTGAACAATATTTATTTTTGAATTTCTCGAAGGGTTAAGGTTCAAATAAAGTGAATCAAGTAAGTAATTTAAATATATTTATACGCTAATTTACGTTAATATTTATGTTTATACATATGTCTGAAACAATAAATGTTTAGAAATGTTTCAAAATTTTTTGAAGTCATTAGAATCAAATTGTTAAAGAGAAAAGTATTAAGGTTCTTGAGATATATTGGATATATTGAACTTTTCCAAGATTAAGTTGCCAATATAAAATGTATCATGGCCTTCAAGTTCTCTGGGAAAATTGATTGTTTACAATTCTCGTTATAGACAATTGCGATGCATTTTTTCTATGCAGTATGTAAGTTTATAAAAAGTTAAAAAATTAAAGCTGATTTTAGACATGGAAGTTCAGCACAAGAAAATATAGAATTCGAATATTGGATCACTTTATATAATATATAAAACAATTTATTAGACTTCATATGTACATATTATGTATCAATTTCTGGACCGAATATTTAATAGAGCAGAAATATAAGAGGCTCTTGTTCAACGATCTGCCAGTTTAATCAGTAATTCACTCACAATGCCACTTTTGCTATGTAAAAAATGTGTTTTGAGTAGCACACTCTGTTTCTCTCTTGATTTGAGAAATGATATTAGAAGTTCATGCTATGTTAATTTCCCCGAGGATGCCTACAATTATTTTTAAATGCTCCAGTAGAGTCTCTACTTAGTGGCTTTATTTTGGCTGATTTATTCGACAGCAACCAGGCAGCTGCAAACTAATTCTCATTGCAGTGATTTATTGTATTAAAATTTAAAAAATTTCACCCTTAAATCATAATTTATCACAACCGTGACTTTTTTATTAGAAAAAAGTACCCACATGTTTTTGAACAGCACCAGAATCATTCTATTATAGTAGATAGCAATGTTTGTTGTTTGGTTACAGAGAACATGTTCTAATTTTGTGATGTTGATAAATGGGGTTACAAAACATGAACTAATAAGCAATATATTTGAAATACCAGTAATTTGGGCTTTCCTTCAGAAAATAACACAACGCAAGAGCATCAAGGCAACATTTTTGCACATAACTAAATTTTGGAGAACATAGAAAATAAACTCATCTAACTAGACTCCACTTAACTAAGTTTTTACTACAGCTGTTGCACAAACCTTTTGTTTGTAAATTAAACTCCATTTCAATGACAAAAAAAAAGAAGGCATTTTTGGCTCCGAAAGCTTTTGATAAGCAGCCAAAAGTTAAAAAAATTTTAATTTATATATTTCAAAACAAAGTGAAGTAAGTTTGGCTTATGATGGCTTTTACAATATAAGAATTTTTATCATTGAACTCTAAGAGTGTACAGGAACGCCAGGCGTCAATTGTGTCATTTCGGGTTGAGACATAGTTTTTAATTTTGAGACCATTCTGAGTAATTATGAGAGGATAACGATAATTATGAGACATTGCACGGGAGAGGGTGGTGAGGGTGGTAAAAAAACTCCCCAGGATCCTAGAATTGAGGGAGTCATGACACCAAAAAAAAAAATTATTATTTTAAAATATCTATCTTATTTTGATACATTTTGACACTGAATTAGTTTTTTCGAAAAAAAACGCATTAAGAAAAAATATCTACGAAAATTAAATTTCCATACATTTTCCATTCCGAAAGATGTTGCAATCTATATTAATATCATGTTGGGCTGCAATTTTGAAATTTTATAAAATATTTATAATTTATTGCGGTATGTTCTACAAGAAAAAAATTATGTTACCATTGAAAAAACTATTTTTGCAACACTTATATGAACTTTACTCTAAAATTTTATTTGAAAATCTAATATTTCGGGCATAATAAACTCAAATGTTGTTAGATTTTAAAATTTCAAAGCTTGTCGGAATCGTCATGAAAAATTGACACTGAAAATAAAAAGAAAATTTCGAATTTTCCGTTTTTTGAAAATTTTAGTTTAGCATTTCGACTACCTGATAAAAGGATTTGACCTTTTTTTACCATAACAACTTTATTGCCACGCAGTCAAATTAAGTCAAGCTAACGGGTTAACTTCTTGTTATGCGGGTAATACGAACTTTGAAAGGATGTTAATTTTCAAATATTACCATTATGTTTTTTTGAAACTTTAAAAAAGTATAAAGTTTCAAACAAACTAATAAAAATTTTTTTCTAGTCAAAATTTTTTTAAAACTCTAAAATTTCAACAATTACAATTTTTTCCAAAAGTTCAAAAAAAAAATTTTTGACTCGAATTTTTAATTTTGCGAACTAACAAAAATTTTTATTGAAAAAAAAATTTTTTGACTTTAAGGAAAAAATGACAAAATTATCATCCTTTCAAAGTTCGTATTACCCGCATAACAAGAAGTTAACCCGTTAGCTTGACTTAATTTGACTGCGTGGCAATAAAGTTGTTATGGTAAAAAAAGGTCAAATCCTTTTATCAGGTAGTCGAAATGCTAAACTAAAATTTTCAAAAAACGGAAAATTCGAAATTTTCTTTTTATTTTCAGTGTCAATTTTTCATGACGATTCCGACAAGCTTTGAAATTTTAAAATCTAACAACATTTGAGTTTATTATGCCCGAAATATTAGATTTTCAAATAAAATTTTAGAGTAAAGTTCATATAAGTGTTGCAAAAATAGTTTTTTCAATGGTAACATAATTTTTTTCTTGTAGAACATACCGCAATAAATTATAAATATTTTATAAAATTTCAAAATTGCAGCCCAACATGATATTAATATAGATTGCAACATCTTTCGGAATGGAAAATGTATGGAAATTTAATTTTCGTAGATATTTTTTCTTAATGCGTTTTTTTTTCGAAAAAACTAATTCAGTGTCAAAATGTATCAAAATAAGATAGATATTTTAAAATAATAATTTTTTTTTTTGGTGTCATGACTCCCCCAATTCTAGGATCCTGGGGAGTTTTTTTACCACCCTCACCACCCTCTCCCGTGCAATGTCTCATAATTATCGTTATCCTCTCATAATTACTCAGAATGGTCTCAAAATTAAAAACTATGTCTCAACCCGAAATGACACAATTGACGCCTGGCGTTCCTGTACACACTCTAAGAACTTCAATTTCAGATTAATGTTTCATGTTTTTTTTGTCAACATTATTTTATTCAAGCTCAACATAATTTTTGAATCTATCCTATATTTTTGTTTCATCATGAAAGCACCATACAAGCTCGAACAAATTTAATACATTAACAAAAGTTGTTTGTTGTCACAAAAAATTTTAATTACTGACCGCAAAATTAATTGATATTTTTGAAACATTTTGCCAATTACTCTGGGCTACCCAAACTATTTAAGAATTTGATAATACCAAAATAGTTTTTAATTAGTTTCTAATAAAAAAGCTTATTTTTAATAGTGAAGTTTTTGAAACATTGCAGGTTTTTTAATATGATTGTACAATATATTTTTCATTTGAGACATTTATGATATAAATCATAAGCTTCATATGCGACATGTGTTATGAACTAGAAGTCCCTCGACTGAAACCGTTTTGATATGTAATCAATTTTATTAACTGTTTTTCGTGCTCACTAAAAATTTCATTTCAATGAAATTCTTATTTGGAGTGGAAGCAAAATGGTACTTGATTATTTAATTAATTACATGATTATTTTTGATGTTAGCTATTAACTGCCAATTTACTTTTTGTTCAGATTTATTGTATAAGCTATGATATAAATGAATCAAAATTGCATGTATGCAGTGGAATTTTTGGCTGCGAGTTTCATTGTCAGCTTCTATTTATGTTATTCTATAGAAATGTTTGAACGCTGGCTTTTTAGTAGTTTTAACCACAAAATGCACTGGTCAACATTAAAATAATTTTGAGCAAACAATTTCACCATTTAAATATTTAAACATTAATTGGTTTGTTGAATTTTGGTTCGCTGGTTTTGGTAAAGTGTTAACAAAGTGCTCTATAGTTGAGTTTGGCAATGCGTATTTTTAGTAGATTTCAGCTGCATGTTGTTTTGGTCATGGAAGTTACAAAAGCAAAATTCACAAAATGAGCTTATGGATAAAATTGTTGTGCAAGCACTTCAAAATAATTTACACCTTTTTCAGAACAAATAGTATAGTATATTTATTTGAGACAATTCAAAAAATTATCAAAGTTTAGTAAAAAATTAATTAAGTAGAGTGATTTATATATTGGGATAAGTTATCTATTGGGATAACTGATGGATAATTGACATTTCTAATGATCTGTCAGAAAAAATGTCACCGACAAAAGTGCGTGTAAAAATATTATAAACACTTTTGTCGATGACATTTTTTCTGACAGATCATTAGAAATGTCAATTATCCATCAGTTATCCCAATAGATAACTTATCCCAATATATAAATCACTCTATCTTAAATTATGATTTGTTATTATTTAACTTTTATGATGTTAACTTCATTCACTTTCCACATTTCTCAGCTTTTTTCTTATTTGCTCACCATGCAAAATTACTGTCCTTCTTCATTCAAAAAGCTAAAGCGAATAGTACTGGCAACTCAAATTTAAAGTTCATTAGTTGGGGGCAAAATGTACCAACCCTTCAAGTATTTTATTGAAAGTCCAATTTTAAAAACAAATTACACATTAATTCTTAATTCAATTTCCATTTCCAGAATCGGAATGATTAAAAACTACTTAATTACTTATTGCATAGATCACACAGCATCTATGTTAAATTTATTTTTTTGAAAACTATTACTACCATATAATATATTGCTATTTATAGACTAAAATGTAGCAAAGTTTATTATTATTACTATCATTATTACCATATGTAAATAAGATATATGATTAAAATATCAAAAATCCCTGAAACAAAGTTTTGCTACAAGTTTTGGAAAATACTTGAGTCTCGAATATACTGAATATTTAAAACATTTTATGTTCTTAAGCACTCGGAAATTCCGTAATGAAAATTAAATTCCAATTAATCTTGGCAATTCATCTGAACAATTTGGTGTTTAATATACAGCTTTTCCACAAAAAATTGATTATGTTAGTACTCATCATAATAATCCAAAGTGTTCCTCCTCACTTTTACGCCACGCTTTGCTGAGCTCATCGGCAAAGAAGAATGATTGGCTTCGTCTGCAAAAAATACATTAAATTTTTTCCTTATATTTCACTGATTGATTGCGCATAATTACATTATGAGTGTTTCATTAATTTCGGAAGAAAACGTGAGTTTAATTGCGTTTGAAAAGGAAAAAGTTTTCAGTTAAAAACAAAAAAATAGATATTGACAAAAGCAATAAACAAAAATCAAAATATTAAAATTATCTTTTTTTTTTCTTATTTAATGTTTAGCCGCACTCAATTTTTTCTTCAATAAGCCTCTTATAACATTTTAAAAATTTTATAATCATTTACTCCATTTTCTTACCTTTAATTTTCTCAATTTTCTGAATTTTCTTGATGTGTAAAGTTTCTTTTCTAAAGACATCATTTTTGGTCTCAATAAAGCTGTGTAGCTCTTGACAGTTCTTAGGTTGATGAACAAAATTCCAGCTACCAAAAATTGTATCAAAATCTCCACATTTCTTGCAAATTCCTGAATTATTATTCATCATTATTTATTGTTTGTCATTGAAATAATCAATACTCATTTCATGGTAATCAGTTATTCAAATCAATAAATAATATTATGAGAAAATTCCATGATTATTTCATTAAATAAAATAATAATCATACCATTAAAGCTAGCAAGAACCGACAGAGGATGTTTTTCGCAAGTGATCCAAAATGGTCCTCCAAAATTATGCAAAGTCTTCCCAAAACAGTTCCAATGTTCATCTAGTATGTAAGTAGTTCGCTTTGGTATATGCTGTACAAGTGTAACGTTCACACCATTTTCCTTTGTGAAATTCAAATCCAGCCTCAATCCAATTACTTCTGAATTCCACGAGCCTAAAATGGCACATGGGGTTCCTAGAGGAAAACTCTTGGTTAATAAATGAATGTGTACTTTTGAGGTCTGCCTTTTTTTAAAAGGATACCAAGAATATTGATGATAAGGATGTATATTACAAAAATCTATTGTATCTTTTTTTATGAAAAATTGGGAATATAAGCCTTAAAGATAATCCTCATTATATGTATATTATGTAAATTAAATAACTGTCTCAAAAAGATCACCGTCAGGAGTGCTGTTTCCCTGTTTCATTGCTTTAATCAACTCAAGCTCCTCGAGAACTTTCTCTAGCACCCAAGTCGCATTTGTAGGGTCAAAGAAGGTCGAACAGTTACTTTCGGCTCCGCTTGCATTACTCGGTATCCCCGACTTCGATAAATCATTGTCAAAGGTAAATGATTTTGTTCCTAAAATATAAAAAGGCTATAAATTAACGCTTGGAAAATGTTTCTTGGTGAAGGGTGATTTGGATGCAATAAATTTGAGAATCATGATTTATAAAATGTTTAAATATACTTATTAACTATTTCATTATTTTATAAATTAATGACTCACTTACAAGTTTCCAATTAACAAAAATTTCAAGACATAAAAATTACCAATTAAGTGTATTACGCAAAACGTGTATTTTTTTAATTGTAAAAATCTGTATTGTAAAAATCAGTTGAAATATTTATTTTCTACAGAATCACCATCCTAAAGTGCGCATAAAACAATAAAATACTTATATACCCTAGAATCATGTTGAATAAAACATTATAACCATTAATATTATTACCATTCAACGTGGACATCGTTCTCGAGGCAACTGTATCGTTGGCATCACGTATTTTCAAATTATTGTTCAGCTTGAACCAATTCAATGCACTATCAGACTTAAATTCGTTATTGTTGTGTAGTTTGTGCTTCAAGTCCTCCAATAATTTGATGTAACTGTTTTCCTGCTGAACACTGCGTCCAATCGAATTAGGTAATGCTTCATTGGTTTGCCGTTTGAAATTGTGAGCATCAAAAAACTGTCGAGCTATCTCTGGATTTCGACGGGCAAACGAGTAAATTTTCTGAAAGCGAGTGTCAACTTCATCCTCACTATTTGCACAAGTACAAATAATGCAAATAATAGAAAAATATATATATTTTCGGAACATTTTGTTAAATTCAACTGAATGATACTGAGAAACTCTGAAAGGTCTTCCAATAATTAAATTAGAGTCAATGTTATTTCCGGCTTGCTTCGTTTCACAGAAACTTCAAACTTTTTTCTTATTAATTAGAAAAGATGTTCTATAGAAAATTGGTGGAAGATTTATAAATTCACTGTATCATAAGAAGGAGAGGGATCATGAATTAAGAAAATGGTTTATTTTCAAAAGAAATGCAAAGTTCTTAAAAATTCTGTATAGATTTTTTCAATAATAAATGTGTGAATATAATAACTTACAAATTAAAAAACAAATATCATCTAAACGATCACTAAAAAACAGCCCCTTTTTTGCATGACATGAAAAATAATTGATGTCATTGAACAATGTATTATTAACGGGTAACGACAAACTTTTTATTAAGAAACTTGGAAATTTCACCCAAGTTTCAGTTTCGTTTCGAAACAAAATCGAAGATTGTTTAAATGTGAGGTTGACTTCCATAAAGCGACCAAAAGTTTGCGCCTACTTTCCCAGATACCCACAGATATCCAGATATCCAACTATTTATGGGGCTTTTTGGTTGAAACTTATCTGGTATCTACATAGGATTAGGAAGTATCTGCTCCCTTTTCAAAAGGGGATTATTTAAAGCTCGTATGATTTGTGTATCATCAGATTTAACTTATTGGTTCCTTAAAAAAAAGATCAATAAATTGTAAAAGTTTTCCATGAGACTCTTTTTATGTAACTTGCTTTTGTGTGTACAATAAGCATAAAAAAGATAAATGTCACTTCTATTCAAACTTACACAAAGAAAAAGATGTTTGCTCTATTTTCTTTTGATATGATTATTATTAAGGAGCTCTTTGGTTGTGGAAACAGAATTAGATGTTGTTCATTACTGACATTTCAGAATGTAGTTTTGTTAAAGTTTGAACTACCTATAAGCTTATAATATGCTTATGCTTAACTACTTTTTAATGATGAATATATATTATTCCAAAATATTTGACGCAAAGATTTATAAACAAAAGTTAAGTTATACATCAAAAATTTTCATTCTATTTAATTTAATAAAATTCTGTTACCCCAAAATTTAACTGAAAAAACCCCAATCTCTAGTCAAGTTTACATTGTGTCAGGAAAGTGGACATCTCCCCAGCTACACTGATAAAATTTTTTTGTTATATATAACATTATTTTGTAATACATTGCAAAAAAATGTACATTAAAATACATTTTTGAAAAGCTCGGAGCTTTGTCTTTTCTTTTTTCACAAAAATGTCTTTTAATAAGCATTTTTTTGCAATCGTTTACAAAATCCCCATACAATTTTTTTTTCAAAAATGTTCTTTAATGTGGCTTTTTTTGCACATTAATGGAGGCAAGTAAAAAATGTTCATTAATGCGCATTTTTTTGTTACATATAACAAAAAATTTTAATCAGTGTAGTCGATAAAACATTAATTTATTTATTTATTTAAAGTATTTATTGGGCCTTACAACTATTGCTTAAACCTTTAATTAAACTCATAATTAAATTATAGGATTTATTTAACTTTTTGGGACCGGAAGTTTTGGTCTGAATTCATCCGTCTGAAATTTACCTTGTAAAGAAAGAGACAGACAGACAGACGAACAATGTAAAATCTTGTCCAAAAAAACCCCAAAAACTGCTAGCAAAAATAAAAATAAAGTGAAATATGTGATTATTGAATGATCTCATAAAAATGGTCACATCTGCTGCAATAATCTTGTAAAAGCATTCACCAGACCATCAATTTTGTAATTAAAAAAGTTTGTCATCGCTTCCATAAATCATATTCTTTTCTAATTGATTTGTTTGGGTGGTTTCCTTATTTTCTTTATTTTATATTGCGGTAATATGAAGGCACGGTCGATCTAATCCAGAAGAATTGAAAATTTGTTAGAAATTTGTAATGTTCTTTTCAATTTATAAAATGGGTATTTTTTTCAATAATATCATAGCTGCCCCGTACATCAAGTCATTATGCTACTGAATTGCTCGTGCTTCCTTAATTTAATAGCTCCATTTATAAAAACAACAAAAAAAATGCCAAAATAAACAGAAATAAGTATGTAAATTTTCTCTAGGGAAATTAAGATTTTGAATATATTGTCAGTTGCGCCTCACAAAAATGATTATGCTCCAAAAAGCAGCACTTCGTTCTTTTTCAATTAAGGTTTTTTCGTCAGAAAAAATTATTCAAGATTTCAAAACTTTTTAATTACCATCAAATTTTTTTGGGTATTACGGGAATTTTTGGTTTTGCTCTTGGACGTTTTTAATTTGAAGGCAGTTTCTTCAGTTTTCTTTTTGCAATTTGCATAACAGAATTAGTAAAATTAACATAAAAGCTTTTAGAGTGAAGTTCTCTCATTCAATTAGTAGGTGAAACTTGTTAGATACATTTGAAAAATATTCAAGTAATTTTTATATGGCTAAAAACACAATTGACCCAGGAATTTCTCTTGAAGAAGAAAAATATTTAATTGATTGAAACTTTTCAAAGGAATCTTTTTAAACATAAAGCGGTATTCATGAATATGTAAATGTTTAAATAAATTAATCAGTTCTTTCAGTCCCTCTTCAATTAATCATTAATCAATGAAAAATTCATGATGCTTCATGAATAATCTGGATACATTGTAGATACGCATCGAAAATGTATTAGTAATATCTGACAAAAAAATTCAATAAATCAAAATATAAAATAAAGCACAAAACAAAAGCGAATAACAAATTGATTTTTTCCTTATCATCCTTTAAAAATCCAAATAATGAGTCATATTTATCAATTTGTTTCTATGATCCTATCTCATGCACCCTCGAAAAAAAATTCGATTCATATCACAAATATTTTAGGCTTTCTGCACATTTTCTAAAAAAGGTCCAAAAATATCTATAGAGTTTCCACGAAATATTAAGAATTGGAAAATATTGTGGAACGCTTTTTTGCTAAGCAGTTCTATGAAAGTTGCATTTTTAGGAGTGTTCAAGCACACAGCTACAATAATTTGTATAAGGCATTATCTTGGCGAGTAGGTTGGAGTTCACATAATCGTAAACATTTGGTAATCTTCAACGTTTTATGTGCATTGTAGGATTTGCTGGTAATATTTCAGAGATTTATGATATACCATTGGCAAAAGTTCATCAAATTTATATTATCATATCAGATGATTTTCCTTATCATATTCTAAATTATTTTCATCTCATAACTAAAGAGCTCATAAGTGGCATACCATGAATACCATAAATTTATCATATTATATTTGAGGAGCTTGATTGATTAAGTACATATGAGAAAAGGAAAAGCAATGTAAAAGATTTCATGCCAACTTGAGTGGAAAGCTTGAAAGCTTGAAAGCTCTATGTACTAAAATATCTTAACATTAAATTGATGAGATTCTTGCCTCAAAATATTTTTTATACATCAATATTGTTATGTTTAGTAACCGGGTCTTTTATTTACTATAACTAAATTTTAATGCTATATTATAAAATAGAAACTGATCAATAACTGCAAAATAAAAGGTTTAACTTGAATCTCTGTATACCTAACTCAATTTGTATCTGGCAATAATTCAAAAACATTACTTAGAAAACCCTCTATACAGAAATAAGACAAACTCTTCTCGTTTCCAAATTTTTCGGCATGGCTAGAATATTAAATTTTATCTCGATTTCAGATTCCCATACAATTTGAAGCGAGAGCATTGTCAAATTGAAAACACAAGCTGGAACAGTCGCTTGGTTTTGGAATCAATTAAGCGTGAACCGCACACAAACAATCGTTTTTGTAAACGTTAATTGAATAAGAAGCAAGTCAATTAGTAATCAATTCCTTTTTGGGGTATCTCAATGAATGTTCAATTAGGATATTATGTAACGAGCATTGTTGCTTTATATTTCACATTTAAGGTTTTTAATTAGATGTTTATTGTTTATAGTCAATAGAAAAAACAAAAAATAAACAAAAAATCATTCATATCGGAGGATTGGCAAGGTACCAGCTATATTTGAAAAAACCAATCATAAATACTAGAAAATAGTTATTTATTATGATTAATTTATTATTATCTCTTTGAAATCAAACTTTGTTCGTAAATGAAATATCGCTTCTTCATTTTTGCATGTTATTTATTTGTTTTATCAGGTGAACTTTTCAAGTAACTATGAAGTATTAAACAACTATGCTATAAAGGTGCAAAACTTTCATGAACTTTAGAATAATTCTTACATAAGAGTTGTTTTCTTCAAATAAATTGAATAAATATGCTTATTTAAGTCATAAAGATTTTCCCTCATCAACATGAAAAAGTTTTGGGGAACATCTTTGTAACTCCTTCAATTTGAAAAGTTTGTGATCAAAAGTGCAAAAAGAAAAAACAAATCAAACTTTTATATTATTCAGAGCTCTTTCATTCACATCTTTACAACAATATTGTCGTTGAAGCGATTTTTAGCTTTTTAGGATTTTGTTTTGGAAAAATTACGCTTACGTTTTTACACAAGTTGGCGATTGGGCTTCTCCAGGATTAACCAAGAGTGGGTTCAGCACTAAATAGCTGGTTAGCTAAACACTTTGTTTTTTTAATTTTAAGTACCATGCAGTTTTAAGGATAGCTAAAACATTGATGTTTTGTTTAAGTACTAAATGTAACATTAAAAGCTCTATTATAATAACTGATTAAAAGTTAGGGCACAACCTTCTTACCTGAAATATACACAATTTAATACAATTAGAAAGTTTTCAAGTGTTTGTTTGATTAAGAAAGTGAAATCAATTCAGAAAGTAAATGGAATCCGAAACATTTCATTAATTAAAATGTTTTTGCAATTTACTTTTTGCCCGGCATATTCCATTCCTCTAAATTGTTGCACGGCTATCTCTCTTGTTGGAATTTAATTAAAAACAGAAACACGTAAATTATTGAGAGTCGGTCGAGAGATGTGTAGATGTTTTTGGAATTCGCTATAAGGATCGGACGAATCTCTTGAATTTTAAAAAGCATTAATCTCTTTAATGAGTTAATTAAGCAAAAAATGGTGCAAAATAAATTAGAAAAAAAGAGGTTTTTATTTACAACTTTTTTAAGACTAGCCAAACTTAAGCATTTGATTTACACCATAATAACAAATTCAACCCTCGATACGCGCACGAAACCCTAAATTTTACCGCTTTGGAAGCAATTTCCCTGCTAAACTCAATTAGAGCTAAGACGTGTACTTAAAGCATTTAGTTGGTGTAATTTAATTAATTTCTGTATACAAATTTCCATGGAGTACAAAAAATCCATTGAGGTTGTGATATGAATATTTAAAATTTTGGTAATAAATGCGATCAAATTCGTTACTTATGAGCCATTAGGTTTGAAATTTGAATTCAATTACCCTGTTCTATAACAAGTTGCAAAACTTTCTACATTTTTATTTAGATTTCAGTTATTTAGTATTGCGTAAAGTGTTTCAACTTGGATATAAAAGCTGAAAAGCTATATGTATATCTTCAAATGTGTTATTTCCAGATTTTGTTTTGAGTTCTGGAAATCCAATTGAAGATCTATTATAGATTGAAATCATTGAATGGGGGACTGAATATTGTATTCTCCGTTGAAAAAAACTCACTTTACATTTTATATAAAAAAGGTAAAGTTTACAACAGCTTCACAATTAGCCTATATTATCAATATATTTGAAATTTTCTGAGAAATGTATAGACAATTAATATTGCAAGAATAAACACTCCCAACTTAATTTGTATCAATTTTTTTTGTAAATTGCAAAACAAAAAACTTATTAGAAAAATAATTCAAAATTTCATATCGGTGTTATTCGGGTTTGTAAAAGTACTTTCAGTATTCCAAACTACAAAAAAAATTTACTGTCTTTCATCAGAGTTTAACGACAAAAAACAAAAACACAGAAATCTTTCGTATTTTTTACTATATCTAGAAACTAAAAAAAATTACCAAAACTCCACAAAATCCATACAAAATCAAGTTTTATGAAAATTAATTTTTCGCTTGAAACAGTTTCATGTTATCTTTTTATCAACAATCTTTGTGTTAAATTTTTAAAACATGAAATAATATTCACCAAAAGCATGGAAAAGTATTTACTGCCTTTCGAGCAACGCTTTGAGCTATGGTATAAAATGAGAAAAGGTCGCATTCCTTTACACTCAAAATATAAATTCTTATCACAAGAATAAGAAAACTTTGTTCAAGGATAAGTCTCATCTCAGCATGTAAAACTTGTTAATTGGCTACATTAATAATAGTATACTAATAGTTTCTTATCCTTTGTACATTACAATATTTTTATAAGTGTAGATTCTTCCAATTTTTTGTTTGTGCCCGCATAATGAAATTTTTTCTGGGTTATTTTTCTTTCAATACTTTTGCTGTAGATTGTAGAAGAATTTAATGAATTTTAACCATTTGCTAGGAGCAAACCGTTCTGATGATTTATTTCATGAACGCTGTTTATGATGGACGTTTTGAAATTTTTCACAATTTTCTACAATCTTCTTGAACTAGAAAGGAAGTACCGTGTAGGATGTCAAATATTGGTTAAATTATCAAATGTATACATGATGGTACTCAAAGCAAAAGTGATGTAATCAAAAATTATAGGAAACAGCAAACTTATATATACTTTATGTATTGATTAGGTGAAAAGAATTTGAAAGATTGAAATATTTTAAGTGTCATTTTAGAATGATACCTGATAAAATGTATAGTTTTATAGCCCAAAAAGTTCAAATTTATTGCAATATTTCTAATTATTTGAATAAAAAACCGTTCTTTGTCAAATTTTATAGAATATCCCCACTGAATAACTCAACTTCTTAAGCTGTTTGCAACTTTTGCATTAAGTAATCAAAAGCAATAATGTTTTCTGCACTTTAAAAGTACTCTTTTCAAAAACAAACTAGATAGGTTTTATTACTCCTAGTTCATGCAGCTTGCTCGAAAAAATAAAGTAAAAAATAACTAAGAAGCTTATGTGCTTTATGTGAGTTTGGTAGATGCTCCTAGACGTTTGTAAGCTGAAAACAATGAAGATTGTGAAGTGTTGCAAAAATTGTTGCTCAAAATACTTAATGTTCAAAAAATGACACATACGTACTCATTTAAAAAGCGTTCATGTCGATAAAATGCATATAAATGTGAATGATTGAACAAAACTTTCAAAAAACGAAAAAAGGACTTAACATATTTGATGACTTTAGGTGTCTGAATGTTCGAGAAATACTTCGAGAAGCTTATTGCATCCATAAAAATCAGAGGATCCTCAAAAAACATTAAGCCTTGTGACAAGTTTGAAAGATATTTATAAATATTTAGCTTTGCTCCAAGTCTATAGACTTACCACAAATTCGAACAGGCTTTTAGTAAAAGACTCAATCATATGTTCGGGAATGTGGACTTAGCCCATTTTAAAAAAGGCCCCCATTAACCTATGACATTTTGTCCAGACATACCCATATAAAAAAACTGATACAAAAACCAACTCAAATAATTTTTCAACTGACCAGACATCCTAAGTCATTCTTTTGATAAACTATAACGATAAAAATTATAATGAAAGCTGAAATAAAATAGTCTCTTGATAAACAATATTCAAGCTCATAACTTTAATACAATCGAAAATAGAAAATTGAATATCCATGTATAATTGACGATTAAAAATCAATTAAAATTAAACCAAATTCCAAGGAATATTTTTCTCCTTAATTACGCAAGATTTATTTTTTATTTTTTATTGTAATATCTAATTTCCTTTTTTATTTTCATTATTTGCATATTTCTGAAATCCATTAAAGATTGCAGAGGTTAGTCAGCATTTGAAATACAAAATTGTTATCATGAATAGCTTATTTCTTAAAATTTACACCTTCCAAATCCTGAAAACCCCAACTTAATTGAAAAGGGTGGAAAAGAGAGCTAAAACTTTTTGCTTGATTCATTCTGGTGACGGTTTGTACAACTTGCCAAATGTTTCCAGTCACAGTTCTCCTTTAAAAGTTCTACGACAAAAAGGTTTCATTTTCTTGGAATATGATTTATAAAAAGCTTTGCATTTTAAGATTTGTTTGCAAAAAAATCTTTAAACATGGAGAAAGTTACACATTGAAAATCGCTCGCACAAACAAAAAGCTGATTTCCCAAAAGATATTTACATATTATGATACACAACAACAGCAAAAATTGTGAAGGCGGTTTTTCCACTTTTTGCTTGCTTTTTTTGTTTGCTCAACACTTCCCTAGTAATAAAGATACACAAAAACAATCTGAAATTAATTTTTATCTAACCATTTGGGCTTTCTGAGCAGCATGATTTGTGTAAAAGCCAAGTAGTAACTTTATAAGTGATTTCTGATGTGCTCGGATCTATCAAGTTCATATAAGAGTTTTCTACCTCAAAATTTTCATTAGTCGAGTTTTTTGCGTGAGCTTAACGAATTATGTTGAATATGTCTGGCACATGTTCTGCACAATCTTTTAATTATTTTTGAGATTACTTTACAAAAGAATGAGTGAGTATGCTCATATGATGAAGTGGCAAAAATACCCATTGAAAATGATTAAAGAGGATTGACAAAGTAACATACATTTTGTTACGAAGTGTTACGATAAGGTCCCGAAAAAATGTAAAACATATATAACGTATGTAAATATATCACCGGAAATATTTTGCACAAAATTATTCCTCCACCAGGAGCACAGAAGTCAAAGTATAGCATTAAAAAACTCGTTATTTTAAAAGCCCTTCTAAGTCTTCTCCAGATTTGGGGGCTTATTCTTATGAATATAAATCTGTGTAAGAAGAACATCATTTTGTAAAATTAACAAAACAACATCATGTGCAGACCTTTAAGTCTTAAAAAGTGTATGCTATTAAAATGTTGCATTTTTATCTGAATGTTCAACATTTTTTGTCCGTTTGTCCGTTTTTCTGTCTGTTTAAAAAACAAATGAACAAACAAATGAACAAAATTTTGCATATAAACCTTAGTTAACTTATACATATTTTGGCGGAGTTTCCACCAAGTTAGAAAATGTGGCCATTTCTCCGACACAATTCAGGTATTGGGACATAGAACCACCAGCAGAATCATTTCTGATTTTTAGAGTAGAAATATTCAGGATCGCTAGATTTTAAAACTTTTTCAAAACATTTTGAAATTTTTTTATTTTTACTGCCTTTGAAAATATACCCTTTCTGTGCTTGCCTCGTTTAAATTGAGATAAATCTGTTAATTTTTTTAATACATAAAATTCTGCTGCTGTTACTTCTATTGAGAATATAAATTAAAGGTCGATAGAATAAATTGAAATAGATTTTTCTAACAATTCGTAAGCAGAGATCTCTGTTTTAAAGTTAAAACACAATTTCAAAGCATTTTGTCACAAATAGCTTTAGCTGAAATAAATAGCTCTCAGCACTAATTTACACAGAAAATGTAAACAGAAAATGTTTGACTTTAATCATTCAAAGAATTTCCTGCTTCAAAGCAATTAACATGTATCTTCACCGCAAACAGTGTATTCGGATGTTCAGAATAATCATAAAAACACTTTTTGCTCTCTACAAAAAGTATGCTCATCATTTATGTTAAAGTTCACTTTTCTCTAGAGTCTCTAGACTAGGGAGTAGCAAATACATTTCAATAGTTTCCTCCTATTACAAATGCTACTTTTAATCTTCTGACTTATTAATTGCCTTTAGAAAATTTATGGGCATGGGGCTGGTTCAAGACAATAACAACTTCTGTTTTAATGTTTTACGTCAGAGTTTTATACCCAATTATTTGCAGTTTGCTGCAATGTGTGAAACTTTTCCCTTACCATTGTTTCTCTAAAGCGGGAATATATAATTAAGTTGTTGGAGCGTTAATAAAGAACTTTTAAAATTAAGATAATGTTTTTTTATGTAATTTATAGCATTGCTATCTTGTTTCGGCTTAAGAAGATGAATGATATTGTATGTTTTCAAATGTTGGTTTCTTCGGTGTATTTACCATTTCCATCGTTCAGTCATAAAATTTGATTTTAATGTTCTTTTGTTTGATACTTTGTCGTTCAATAACTCACTTTTCAATAAAACAAAAATCATTTCCAATTTCTTTCCCAAATTAATTGGATTCAGATATTTTGATATTTTTGATACTAAAAGCAACCTTTTTTCGAGGAAATATAATAACTTTTAAAAAAGGTTCACTTTAACTTATTTTTGAAATAAATTTTTAATGATTGATATTTTTTACAGCTTTTACAATTGTAAAAGAAAGATATTCTCGAACTTGTAACTCAAAACTAGCGGGGATTTGACTGATTGGATTTATGGCTGTTCGGTGATATAAGATATTTCTTTTAACAAACCAATGTTGAATAAAAATTAATGAAAACAATTAATTTATATCAAATTGATTCTTTTTGTTGCCAAATTCAAAAAAAGAATTCTAAATTTCAAAAAACTGGATCCCCATGGAAAAATATAACATAATATGATACTTTTGAAGCATCCAGTTCCAGCATATCGGCGACTCTCGAACAAAAGAGTAAAGTATAAATAAACTTTCAGAAAATGTCAAAAGTTTTCCTCGAAAATGTACTTCTTACATTTTCCAAGAAAGATTTTTAAGAGTCTTTAATGAGAATTGGTTGAAAAGTGTTCTCGAAATGATTAAGTTGATTCGGTGTTCAAAAACGAGGAAAACTTTGCCATTTGTTTTACTAGCAATTGGTTAGTCAAATTTTTGATTGCTCTGGATTTGACTAATCAAATTCTAAATTTTAGTTTGATGCAAGATGTCACGATTCATTCGAAAACTTAATGCATTTTATGGCGAAAAACTTTAGAGTATTTCTATTTCATTGTGAGAAAATTGCGAGTGTTTGATCTGGTGTGATCTTTCTTGAGCTTTTGATTTTTTTTAGGTTTTTTTAGTTTTAACCAGCTTATAATGAACAATAATTCAAACTCAATTTTATACGTGCCACATTGTATTGTGAAATATTTATTATTCGTAAAGACGTATATACAGATTATTTTAGAATACATTTAACTACCAGATTCCCATATCATCAATCAACAATTTGTAACTCTGAAGTCTGAATGCATTCATCTCCTTTCCAGGCTTTCGAATGCGCAGCATCTTAATAAAAATGCACTGAGAGCTTTCCATTTCACTCAAATTTCTCTTCTTTCCAGTGAATCTTGTTTTTTATTAATCGTTTTCCTCAAAATGAAATATTCCATTTTTTACTCTAGTTGTAAGTCTAAACATCTGAGCACCAAAAATGCTTCCCAAGTTGTATTTTACGAAGAGAGATTAAACGCTTTCTTGTGAAACGATTCTGATTTTGTATCCTTTTCTTTGAAATTCCTCTAAAATGCTGTTTTATATTTTATGTATTTTATTGTTTAAAGAATTTTGTATTGTGGATAGAAAAATGCTTAGAATGTTAATCATTGTCTTAATATGAACTTTAATTCGGATGATGGTTCTTTTGTTATCAGAATTATTCTAAAGAGTTTTCCAACACATATTTACTAAACTTTTTATAAACAGTACATAACTACATAATAACCTAGATTCTATATGTGAACGATAGAATGTTTTCAAAAACAGTCAGCCAATCTTCATTGAAGCGTGCATATTGAACGGGCAATGGAATATTTTATTTTTAACGTTATTTCATTTATTAATGTTAAGCAAAAAAGTACCTTCATTCATTTCGTTCATTTCAACAAATCCAATTTATTATTTTCGATATTATTTCATCGAAACAATCCGAAACACTGCGCTTCAAAGGATAGTGTTTTGTGAAGTGAATTATTATTAAATCAACCTTATTGAAAGTTCAATGGAACTCAATCAAATCTTTAATTAAAGTTAGCGAATAGATTTATCAAAAATTTTAAATAGGGTAGTTGACTCGACACTGCGATAAAACTTAAATATTCCACGTAACATGGTACATAATTACATGGTCCGTATAATAAAATTATTATTATTAAATAAAACAAATTGAGTTTTCCAAGCATGCTTGAATGATTTATGCAATATTTAGAAATCTTTTGGTTAACAACACAGTAATCCCGACTTTATTGACAGCAACAAGGTGCTTCTCCCAAATCCCTGATTGCCTGCAAATTAAAGAATAAAGAGGCTTACATTCTTTAATTACAATCTTAATGCAAATTCAAAGAATTTTGCTATATCCTTTAATCTATACCAGCTTGCTACAAAGAAAATACATCTAAATTCAGGAAACTTTAAATCTGATTTGGACTCTCAACACAGAAGCCAAATTGACGAAAATGTCAAAATCAACTTGCTGTTTGAGGAATAATATCCTTCATCAGTCGAATTACCCTAGAAAACTCTTTCAAAACTTTTAACAGCTTTGTCGGCACGTCTATTTTGTTAGTATTCATAAGTCAAACAAAAAAAACCAAGAACAATATTGTCAGTTTGATTCATAAAATAAAAACTTTGAGCACAGTGAATTGAAATGTTGGATGCTATTATATGATTATATGAGAGCATATAGTACACTTTATTTTCAGAATTTATTTTTAAAATCTCTTCACTGAATAAGTAGTATGCAATATACATGAGTGTTTTTCAAAAAATTTACAAAGTACCTCAAATATTTCAATTTGGTATGAACTGAATAATTATAGCAATATTTATTTTTCATTCATTCGTTTTTAAAAATTATCAAAAATGTAACATTTTAAAGCTACATCATTAAAAATGTCTATCATGCCAAGTTAACACAATTTTCCTACAATTTCGTTCAATTTGCATATTCATCGTTGATTTATAGTTTTTTCATTGCTCAGCGCAATACATAATGTATGCTAAAAATATTATTAATACTCAGAAACATTATCAAAAGAGCCTGTCATGCAAACCTAATAATAAATATGCTATGTACTACTGGAAGGACTAAACAATAAATATTTATTGTTGTATATTGGCTTCAGGTTTGGCTTTTTTCAGCCAGCGAAAATCTATCTTGAAATTCGAAATCCATTTATGTCACTTTTATTTGCAAAAACAATCGATGATATCCAAATGCGTCCCATTCATACATTCTTTTTTTATTGGTTTTCAGGCATTTACTCACAACCGGTAGGTTAATTTTGTATAACTGCTATAATAATGATCTCATTTTTAGAATTTTTCAGCAAATAAAAAGCGTTGTCATGTGTGTTTGATCGCTTTTACAAATAGTGAAAGCAAAAAAGTGATGACGAATTGCTAGCATAAATTCTGAAAAATACCTTTTAGGTGTCATGTTCGTGACATCAAAAGTTTTAATTGCTTTTGGTTTTATGAAAATTTATTTGAAATTGCCAAAAACATAAAAGTGAATAGTTTCAATATCATTTATTATCCTTTTTCCAATTATAGCTACCTTGATCACCTCAAAAATAAAAGCTGTTAAAAAATCAGAGTCACCACGATTGAATTCAGTGACAAGAAGATTATTTAAATGGCAAACTGGATTATGTTGGAATAATGTCAATTGTGATTGGTAATGTGTGTCCAATGATCAATTTTGCTCTTTTGTTTGCTTTACCATTATACCAGTGTTATTTTACTTTACCATTGAAAGGATTTTCTCTAGCTGTTCAAACTTTCGTGTGGTCTCGCCGATCACGTTCGACAATTTATTTTTGAGCGCTACAATTCCCTGTTGAAGCACTGATTAATTTTTCAATCCCATAGGATGCAGAAAAAAGTGAATAAATCTATTTCTACCAATTTTTAGCAAACATTTTTTGGTAAAAATTTATGGAAATAAAATATTATTTCTATTAATTTTTACCATAAATTTAAAGGTAAAAATAAAATTTTTAATATTTAACATTTATAAAGTTTTGGGTAAAATTTGGTAAAAATATATTTAAAATAAATGTGAAAAGCAGTAAGTTTGGATGCTAGATCAGCTTTTCAAGTTCGAACATACTGTCCCAAAAAAAGTAAAGTTGAGTGAAACATATTGGAAGACGCTGTTGGTTATTCAAGTCCCTTTTTCATTATACAGTTCATATATTTGTTTTTTCACTTGTCACATAGCAACAAACACACATTTTTTTGTTCATAGATATTCCACGGCACGTATGTCCGATGTATTCAAAAGATATATTAAATTATAGCAAAGTTTTTCAAATGAAAATATATTATGTGTTAGTTACTACTTACATACGATACACATCTACAATTTTCAGTCTTTTTTGGTGAAATCGTTATCACAAAAGAGTAAAACCATATAGTTTATATTTTAATTGTTAATTTCATATTTTCAAGAAGCTTGGTAAAGCTAAGCTATTATTCTATGCTATTATGTTTTTGTTTATAGGAATTTGTAGTAAAAAACTATGAACTTCTTATTATCTTACATCGTGTAGCTTGTAGTTTGTTGTTACATTTTGAGCCAGAAAAGTAAGTTTTCTTTCCTAAAAAAATACATCTTGCATTGTATAAAATTCATGATACGAAGCTCCAAGCATAATACATGGAAAAAAAATGTAAAAAAAAACATACACAGAAGTGAATTTACATTTATAGGTTTCATGGGCCATTGCACAATTAAAATCATGTGTATACTGTTGTTGAACCAAAATGAGAAAATTCCTTCCGAAATTATAATGCTCCGACACACTCGACATTATTTTTGCTTGCTGCCCGACTTTCGGTTCATGTTTGTGAAAACTTAAGCAGTATACAAACTCTGCTCAAAATAATTTTTAAATATTTTACAGATGTAAATGAATAAAATATTAATGAAATAAATACACATGCAAAGTTTTGCGACGCTAATGTTTTGGAAGTATGTAATATGTATCATCATTAGAAGCACTATACTGTATACAGAATTTGTTCTGTCACGAAAGCACGGAATAGAATGATGAAATGTTTGCAAAGGGGATCTTGTCATTTGGAGCTAATGCTAGTAGCTATTGAATCTAGTCTGTGAAAATAATTTGAATGTTTGGGGTGGAATGACGAGAAGATTTAAAGTTGAAGATCTTGTTGTTACCACGTTTTGTTTTCAAAATCGTATGTCGCATTTGAATTTCGTCTGTAGTCTGCTATCTTTGACTGACTAAATATTGCAAATTAAAAATAATACTTTAAAGTATAATCTAGCATTTTGAGCTAAGTTCCATGTGATTGATTTTTTTTTTTAGTACATATATTTTTGATCGCTTCATTATTTGTTCAATTTTGTTCAAACAGTTGATTTTACTTTTTTCAATTACTATTATCTACCTGTTGTTTTAAGATATTATTGAAGAATGAATGTTAAACTATTTTATCACTCAAGATGTTCAAAATAATAATGAAGAAGTGTTACAAAATATGTTCAGCATCTCATTCAGTAGATCAGCCATCATACCAAAAACATGTCAAATATATACAGTGCTAATGTAATCATTATTACGTATGTAGATTAATTTAAATTATTATTAATGAAGCGTTTCTTCAGATAATGTGATAAAATCATCCCGAAAACTGTTTTTGTCGAGGTTTCTGTTTGCTTTATACAATTGATGAATAAACTTTGCCTGTTGAAAAATGATTATTAATTTATTAAATCGTATTTCTAAACTATAGCAATACATTTTCTGCCGTTTGCCGTTCACATATTTTCCCTAATTATATGAAACATCGCTGAGTAATTGAGTAATCTAATTATTAATATGATGGAAAAATATTTCTTCAACTTTTTTATTGAAATTACACTAATTGGAAATGGATTTTGTTCGAGAAAACACAAAAAGTTTTTTATTTCACGAATCCAAAATAATTCCCTGTACAGTTCTCAACAAATTTCTCAAGCTAAGATATTTATTTTATTTTGTGAAAATGTAAATTTCTGTTTAATTAAATTTAAATTGTACCACGCTGTGTAAAATGGTAAAACAACGTTCAAACTAGCAAACAAAATTTAAAATTGTGCTTTTCGCTTCATTAACTGTTTTCATTGAATTTCCAAAATCTAAAATCTAAATCATTAAACCCAACATTTCTAAAACGAATAAATTTGGACTTGTTGTGTACACTTCAAGTCTGAAGCCAGCTACAGCATTTGAAACTTAATGATATACATGTCGAGTGTTTTGGTGTATATATCTAACTAGCCAATGGTATAGTATGCATTTTAATATCATGCAAAATTCTAAGAGTGAGCTACTCGACGGCAGATTTGTTGATATTTAGTATTTGTAATTCTAATTGCTCATTGTTCATTCATTTTTGTTTTTGGATGTAAATCTTAGAATCGCAAAGTTCATCAATGATTGTTTGGATTTTTTATATTAAAAACTTATTTTCAAATCTTCTCCTAATCGATCCCCATGTAAAGTTTTATATACAGTATGTAGGAATCTTTTTATTCCACAGAATAAATTTTTGTTTCGTAACAAAATTGAGAGTGTGCTGAAAGCTTTTTGGGGTGTTTTTAATAAATTGAATGTTTTTAAAATATTTAGCAAGCGCATGTTTGTGAGAGCACCATCATTTGAGCATTTCTGTTGCTCAGCATCCAGCCAATTTGAAACACATTTAAGGTTAATTTTTTATAACAACAAAAAATCCAACAAACTGAGCATTTGGAATGTAAATGTAAATTATTTGTTGTATGGAATGACGCACCTAACTAAATATTAATTAATTTAAATATAAAAGTTCGGAATAATTTTTTAATTCTTTATTATTATCGCACTTTACGTAATATATTTCATTTAAATAAAATAGAAAATTATGATAGATGACTCCAGTAAATGCATATGAAAACTCGAGCAAATTAATTCAACTCATTTTCAAGAGCTACAGTGATTTATTTAATTCACAATAATTTTATACGAATTAAATCAAAATTATTAAAAGTAACATAACTAACAATTCTTCAGTTTCAGTGCATGCAGATAATTTAAATACTCATACTAGTTTATAAGTTGATTTGCAGTAAAGTGTTTGAATTATCATTTAATGTTATAGTGTGTTGCATAGAGCAAAGTTGAAATATAATTGAATTGCGAAGACTTATTAACAAAAAACTTTCAAGACTGCTTCACTCAAGCTCCACTGTTTTTGAATAATTCTTTACGTTTTCTAAAGAGAAGCTCAAAAAGTTTTCCTTGCTGTATGCAATAATTAATTTTATTAATTTCTGCACTTGCAAGATACCTCCTAGCGTTATACTTAGAGAATAATCTTTAATTAAATTCACTTGGTGTCAACAAATATACATTCTATAATTAAATAATTGCAACATGGAAAAGCTCCACTTTTTAATTAAAAAACACAAACTGCCATGAGCTTGCTTTGCTGTCAATTAAAATCACTTTTATTATCATTAGTAAAATGTAAAAATACAAATTAAAAATTTATATTGTGCTAGTGGTTTTGGGTTTCAAAACCCCCAAATAAACTGGTATACTTTTCGGTTTAGTTTTTACAAATTATTCCTAGTCGTAATTTATTATTTTTGTCGTAATAATGGTGACACTTTGCATTGATTTGCTTTTATGTGAAATTCATATTTTTTGCTTCCCATGGTGTAATCTATGATTTATAGAATATATTATGTTAAACTTTAGAAGATAAAAATAATTTTTTTGTTACAAATCTTTTACTCTATACGTAATGCTTATACTCCTTTAGATTGTGACTAAAATACATATTAAAGCAAATCTCACAACATAGCACGAAATAAATAGGACTTTTTGATGGCAATTTAATACTCTTCTCGATATTTTCAAAGCAATTCAAATTTTAATCGATTTTACAAAAATGTTTGGAGTAAATTAATCCATTTCAAAAGTGATTTATCGTTCTCTCTGTGCGAATTTAAAACCAAATCTACATTTACAAGACCCAAGGACGGTATTTACTTTTTACAAGACCCAAGTATATGTATATATAACATTCTCAAGAACGAAAAAATAGCATCAATACAACAAATTTCGTAGATTAAAATTCCCAAAGATATAAATCATCATTTTGTGAACACCATATGATTAATATTCTTATCGATTTATTTTTAATCTTATTTCTAATCTGAAATGATATCTTTTAAAATAAAAATTAATCCCACTGAAAATTCTGGTATGATATTTTAGTAAATTTTTACTTATGATGTAAACAAAGAAGGGTAAGTTTTTTAATTTAATTTATAAAATAAAAATATTAATTAAATAATGTTCTACCTTCGTGATCACAACTGATAGAAGACTCAAAATTAAATTTAATAATTAAATCAAATTCTACAAAAATTTATAAGAACGGGATTTTGATCATCATAAATCTTTTCTATTGCACGGTATTTACATTCTTTTGTAATATGAGATCATTGAAAAAATTTCAAACCATTTCAAATAAAAGAAAATGAGGACATTGCGACAAAAAGAAGTGTCAAATATATATACTTAAACATTTGAAATAGCATATAACAAAAAGCTATAAAATCTAAAAATAAAAAATAAAATAAAAATTTATATAAAGCTTCAATTCTTATTCATCAATTCAATCTATTCACAAACATTTTAGAAAAGAAAAAAACATAATTGATTACGTAAAACCGGTATCAGATGTAAATATTCGCACTTAATTGAACTTTCATGGAAAATTTAGGAGACTATAATGACGAACCAGACAGTTATTTAAACTTGTAGTATGTTATAAAACTAACATAAAATTTTTAAAGTATTTTTTCCTGCAATAATTATAAATATGAGAGATAGGAGGTTAAGTATCATGATAAAGTTTTATATCAATTTATTCCTTCACTTTTTCCTTGTAAATGATTTTACTCGGATTTTACAGTTTATTGAAGTATCCAAAAATTGATTGAAACTTTTGTTGAAAATTTGCTGAATTAACCAATGTCCACATATATTTTTAATAAAGACTCAATGTTTGAGCACATTTCTTTTTTTTTGTTGTATGAATTATTTATTTCGTAAAAAAAGGTTTCAAAATGAGTAAATAGCTTAAATTTCAATTACCAAAATGACTTTTAGGATAAATAAAAAAATAATGATTGGTTGTCGGTTCAATCAATTTCATCCGAGGATAACATAAAAAGACTGCCAAGTGGACATTGGCACTTTTTACTGCAGCTCTCTGCAAATTAAATAAATATACGAAGATAGGAAGCTATTTTCCAACTCGCCCAATTTGCTATTTGAAAATGTTAAATTGAATGGAACAACATCTCTTTATGTGTGCTAAGCTAACATCAGACTATTTGAAAGCATACATTAAAATTTCTATTTTATTTCGTTTGATGACTGAACAAGTGAACAGCACATCAAATTACAGAACAAAATCTCTTAGTTGTCCTCCTATCTGGTTTCATTGTAAGTGGTTTATTCGGCTTTTGCTAGCAGATAATGGAAATGAAATCCATTTTTTAGACCAAATTGTAAACAAATTATAGTTTATAAACTTGTCATTTCTTTGTAGTCGTAATATTAACTCAATTTAATTTCTTGATTTACAAAAACAACCTATAAGGTAAATAATATGGATTTCCTGGCAGTATACAACTAACATCTTACTCAAAATCTCCTCTCATGAAAGTATAATAATTTAATATATTGAACAAAACAATTCAAGCTGTTGATTCATATATAAAGAGCATAATATATGTTTAAATGGAAAACTTACATTAAATAAGACGTGTCCCGATCAAAATTGTCTCTAGCTTGAGGAGCTGCCACAGGCGTCTCAAGATTCCAAAAAAATTTTGGTGATACATTTTATTTAGCCTTTTGAGTCCTCTTCACAATAAAAGTAGTTTTTTTCAAATCGATGCAGTGGTTACTGATATATCATCGAATCAAGAAAAAATTTTAGAATCGATTCTGCATTTTCATGCTGAAAATCCACAATTTTACTGAAAACTTGCTGTAAAATTTCTAGGAGTAGCTTTTGGAACAATCAAAAGAGTTTTAAATAAGTATGTAAGCACTAAGTCTCTGAAAAAAAAAGGTTGGAAGCGGTGGCGATCGCAAATCTGACCAAAAAATTGATAAGAAGGTGGTTGCTGCTGTGGCAAAAAATCGATATTCTTTGCTCAGAGAATTGGCTGAGAAGTCATCAAGCAGTAAGTCAACAATTTTACGAATCAAACCAAAATTCAGATTAAAGTCTTTTAAAAAGAAAAAAATACATAGACGAGAAGGGAAGCAACAATACAAAGTAGTTATTAGGTCCAGACTGCTTTATAGGCGACTGTTGCTTGATCGATATGAGAAATGTATTATGGACGATTAGACCTACTGTTAAACTGACTTTGAATAATTGAAAGGTAACCAACTATATATTGCAATTCAGCGTGGAAGTGATATGAGCAAATTCAAAATTATAAAGTGTGAAAATTTTCACCAAAAATACTCGGTTTGGTAAGCTATTTGCAGTTGTGTCCGTAAGAGCGCTAGTTTCTTCACTCTATGACTGTTAATAGCCAGATCTATGTGAAGGAATGTTCCTTGAAGCGACTCTTACACTTTTATTTTGTCACACAACTCTCGAACATTATTTTGGTAATACTAAGTGAGCTGTCATTACTCTAAGGCCACCATGGCATGGTATCAAGCGAAATATGTGGTGACTGTACCAAAAACATGTACCCACCTAATTGTCCATAACTTCGTGAAATCGAGCGCTATTTGGGAATTGTTAAAACTCAATAACTTTAAACATCAAAAGAAGCAAAAAATAACACAGACTTAAAAAAAAAGTGTATCAATGCTACCAAAAAAGTACCAATTACATTCGTGCAAAAGCTGAGAAGCCGCGTCTTGCGCGAAGTCCGCTAGTTCTCTCGCCGGCCATCAAAATTCTAAATTTTATATTTTTTTTGTATTCTGTCATTATTTATCTAATTATAAAATGGAAAATAAATGTGAAATTACTTGTCACTAATTTCTAATAGATGAAAGAGCTAGAGACAATTTTGATCGGGACACGTCTTATGTTATAAAATGTCCTTTTTGACCGCATTTATATGATGAATATTGTAGAAGATATAATGGGATATATTAATAGTGGTCTAAATTCTACTTTTTATAGGGTTTTGATTCATTTAGCATTTTGAATGAACTTAATATAATCATTTTTTTTTTCAATAACATATTATAATTTGCAATCACTTGAAAAGCTTTAAAAAAATAAAATTTTTCAAAATTTCTGGAGACACGTCTTGTATTATTAAATCGGGGTCGAATGAACTGTCATTAAAACCAACAACAAGTTGTTTGTAAATATTTCTCGATATTTTATTATAAATTGAAATTTTTAAAGAATAGTCTTTAATAGTGTAATCAGTGATGATCTCTCTAAACACGATGAGACTGTTACGAAGGCTTAGAGAAAGTAGAAGTTTATTCTTGGGAGCTCAGAACCAGAAAAATTACAAAACAAATGAAAATAAAAATTTTAAAGGGGGAATTCCGAGTATTTTTTACATTTGTGCTTCTATAACTGGTTACCACTTGTTGAAAGACCAAAAGATCCTACCAAGGATTTCAGCGGCAACACCAATTACAAGCAATCTTACAGGAAGAAGAAAACAGTTTAATTTTATTGCTGATGTGGTAACCGTTTCAGCTCCATCATTAGTTTATATAGAAATAAAAGGTAATTTAATTGAAAAAATTGATCTCAGCTGTTGAAAATGTACTTCAACATTCCACTTCTAGATACCAGAAGATTCGACTACTATAGTGGGAAGCCTGTTACAATTTCAAATGGCTCCGGATTTATTGTTGAATCTAATGGATTGATCCTTACTAACGCTCATGTAGTTTTGAATAAACCTCATTCAGTAGTAAACATTCGTCTACAAGATGGTAGAACATTTGTTGGCATAGTGGAAGCAATTGATCCCGTTTCAGATCTTGCGACAGTAAGAATTGGATGTAAGAATCTTCCAGCGATGCAACTAGGTGAGTCTAGTTCTTTGCTAGCAGGAGAGTTTTGTGTAGCTCTTGGAAGTCCACTTGGAATGAGTAATACAGTCACTGCTGGTGTAGTTAGCTCAACTGGAAGGAATTCCCAAGAAATTGGACTGAAAGGAAGTGACATCAACTATATTCAAACGGATGCTGCCATTACTTTTGGAAATTCTGGAGGTAACGTTTGCTTTTTAAATCAAATAAATTATTTAAATATCATTCTATTCAATTTTTGAGGAAGAAATTGATGTAAAATAAAATTATTTTAACCTTGATTTCTACTTTAAATGTCGGACATGTAATATAACATCTTTAGGTAGAAATAATAAGTAGAATTAAAATTTTATTATTTACATTTAACAGGACCACTAGTAAACTTAGATGGTGAAGTAATCGGAATAAACAGTATGAAAGTGACACCAGGTATCAGCTTTGCTATCCCAATTGACTACGCTAAAGAGTTTCTTCGCAAAGCTGCTGATATCAAAAAGACTGGAACCACAACACCAGCTCCAATGCGCCGCTATATGGGAATTACAATGTTAACGCTTACCAGCGATATATTGAGAGAGCTGCGACAAAGAGGGACGACAATTTCAGATGACTTAAGTAGTGGAATTTTAGTATGGAAAGTGGTTTTAGGATCACCAGCTCATCAAGGTGGATTAATGGCTGGCGATATAATAACCCAAATTAACGGAAAAGCGGTAACAAAGTCTTCAGATATCTATGAAATTTTATCGACGAACACTAAGCAGCTTCGAATGACGGTACTGAGAAGTACAAAAGAACTTGTAGTAGTAGTTACCCCAGAAGATCATGAATAGTTAAATATTAGAAACTGATGTGCTTTAAATAGTATTTATTTTATTTATAAAATCCAAGTTGAGACATTAGCATTGCCCAAATCTCGCTTTTACAAAGTTTTTTAAGAATTGATTTCTTTTGATAAAAATTTACAGGATACCAAATTGTTTATCAAATGTAACAAACTTTTGGGAGAATAAAAAACATACTTATATAACATGCATATTTCTGGAGTGAACAATAAATTTATTTTTAATGCACTCCATTAGATCCATTCGTTTTTCCGTTAGTGTTACAAGCCGTATATTTAAAAAATAGTTCATAGTTCTTTGAGTAATCTCTTGGAAGCTCAAACTTTACAGAATCGGCTGCTAAATATGCAGCACCATTACCCATACTTTGCGTGAGCTTCACTAGTCTCAACTCATAAGGAATAGAATGATGTGAAAGTTCTGTTGTAAATCCATTTTTCATTAGTTCCCAGCTTAGCCAAACGGAGCCCACACAAACAATGCTTAAAAATCCAGCTTTGATCAAGTCTTCTGACACATGGGGTAAAAGTGAAGACACCATTTTTGCCAATTGCTTGCCAGCATCTTTGAATAATTGTATACACAATGGATCGCCTTGAACTGCTGCTTCTGATAGTTTTAGGCATAGTCCTGAAAAGAACGCCTTTTGAAATTTCCCGTAGCAATGCTCTAATATATCTGCTCTGGTTACGATCGAAAAATGCTTCTGAATTAAACTCCATACTACTGATGTGTCGTAAGCACATTTTTCCAAATTATCTTCGTGGTCAAAAACAGTTTTAATAGCTCGATGGCTAATAAAAAATGCGCTTCCTTCATCCCTAAAATGGTTTTAAAAAATAAATACATTTTTGAAATATCAAATGCAAACTCACCCCATAATATGTCCCCACCCTCCACAATTTTTAGTAGTTCCATCTGGATTGCGTAAAAGAGCATTTGAACCCGTTCCACTGATCAAAACCAAACCACCAAGCGCAGAAACAGTAAAAATACTTCCAACTGTATCACTTAAATAGATAAAAAGATTAAATGACGGTTTTATAATACTCTCTTGAAAACATCTGGACAAAATTATCATATCGCAGTCTCCGCATTACCTACACACGACGTAGTCTTTCGATAAATTTGGAAAACTGTCCGATAATTGCTTCTGCAGCTTCAAGTTGGTTGATTCCTGTTCACATCCAGATAAACTCAATCCAATTGCTTTAAATTGTATGTCTTGAGGGATATTCGCCATAATTTTTGCTTCACTTGCCATTTTTGCGATTCGTTTTGAGACCTCGGGTATTCCGGCTAGATTATGATTTGTACCTTCACCGTTGACAGTTGCAACAGTTTTTCCAGCACTATCTAACACTATAAGAGTGCTGTGAGTAGCTCCTCTGTAACGAAAATAAAACACATATTGATTTAATTTCAATTTTGTAATTTTATGTAAATTTTATTTAATTAAATTTGATCAATATTAAAAGAAATCAAAAGAAAAAATATTGATTGCTGGCAACTTAGTTTGTTTGCAAACTATGCTTTATAAATGCTGTGTAAGCTTTCAGAACTGCACTTTATTTACCATAGATATAATAAATATAACATTGGTATGGTGGGCTCAACAACAACAAAAAATGTTATCGAGCGTTTGCTAACCCAAGTGAAAATATGCCAAGTGTTATTTCCATGAAAACATACTGAACATACTGGAATATACTGGAAAATACTGCTAAACATATGAATTTTCAGTATATTATACAGCAATTTCAAATGCTTACAAGAATAAAGCAGAATGAAAACATACAACAATATTTAAAAAATAATCTGAAATTGTGGTATTTATTAAATCGTACAAGAATTTCAAATTATATTATGAATTTTTAAGGATGTTTCGCCCAAAATTATTTGTAAATAAATTTACAATTTGATCATCATAAATGCAGCATTTTGGTAGATTTGACGCGGCATGATGGATAAAATAGATTGAAAACCAAAAATCATTTTGAATGTGAATAATTTTAATTTTTGCAATATTTTGATTCAGTATTTGCGACAGAATAGCGTGCTAAATGGGGAAAATGGGAAAAAAAATTGTTTATACTAAATCGTTAATATAAATTAATGTAAAAATTTTATTTATCATTACAAATAGCATTCTCAAGACTTAATATTTGTAAATCCTGATAAAAATGCTCATAGTTTTTTGTATTGAACACCATCTCTAGCTGAAGTACATATGATCATATCACTTTGTTCATGCAAAAACATTGTTTTCACCTCAAAATGGTCGATTCAAGTACTTTTTGTAAACATGTTTTGATATTTGGTAGCTTTTTTTGCAAAAACATTCATTTCAAGAGGACAAAGATCTTAAAAATATATAGTTAGCTGTGTAGTTGATACTAAAGATTGTGATTAATCATGGTGAAACTTGATTAAAAGCAAAGTGCTTCATCAGAATTTTTTTCTTTCAATAAATCAACATACTGTAAATTTAAATGATTAGTAGAATGTTTTCGTATGTATTATTTTTTGCCACGGCTTATTATAATAAAAAATCGTAAAAGCCTGGACTTTGGAAATTTTATTAATTAGAATTAGAATGAAGCAATAACATTTGAATAAATTCGAATATATTATGTATAATAAAAATTAAAATAACATATTAGAGCGCCTCGCGGGAATATTTTGCATTGTTTCTGATAATTCTGTTAAATCAAAGCACTTTGACTGAAAGCCAGGTTTTACCACTCAAAACTACTCTGTTACAGGGTGTTAACCACTCACCATCCAAAAATCTCTTTTTTAAGTCAAAAACCATTTTTAGTCATTTTAAAGTGATTTTCCGAGTTTTTTTTGGCAAACTCCAACACTTTTTTTTGTCGTTTTCCATCTTATTTCTTTCTTCTACCGTGAATTTCATTTTTTGGTGGTAATTTAAATTATTCGTGGAGGAGATGGAAAATCCATTTTTTGGATGTTCCATGCTCTTGAGTGTAAAATTTTTCAAGGTTGCATAACCAGCCATGATTTTGTGGGAAACCAGGGAGATTAGTTCGCTAAGCAAAAACTTTTTACAATTTTGATTTTAACGACTTTTGAGAATGGATGGAATTTAAAATATCAACCAAATATCGAGTAAATTATGAATAAAAATCTAAATCCTTTTACATTCCAAATACATTTAGGTTAAAATTTATATTAAAATATCTATAATATCTTTAATCTCTCAATTTTTCATACAATAAGTACTAAAATGGTTACTTTTGATAAAAATATCTTAAAATAGCTTTTAAAATATCTTCCTCTAATAAGTAGGACATCCAAATTAGAAAATCAAAGTTTTCTCATCATAAATCCAAAAATTTCAAAAACTTGCATGTATTTTGATTTATTAAAACTGCTCGTATTAAATGCGTTAATGCAGATTAAAAATGATTAAAAGTTTTTATTGTAACAGTTTTGGGTGCAATTATCTATAAACAGTGTTTATACCAACTTTGCAATTGGTTGGTTCATATTACAAATCAGGTTAAATTTATTCTAGATAAACTCCCCAAAAAAGCGCGTCCAAAAAAGCTCTGCAATAGCTGAACATGCCATCAACAACGACCACAACATTGGAACCAAAACTCTTGAAAGAGGTGAACCAATCCTACAAATTAAATATCATGGAAAGTATTTTTCACAAAAATATAAAAACAACAATCTCGTGAATAGAGAGGAATCAACACTTTTCAAAACTTTTACAAAAAAATGATCAATGAGACTTGCAAATTCTAAAATTAATTAAATTGTATCCAAATTAAAATATGCTTAATTAGAATAAAAAACTTCAACACCTTATGATTTGAATTTCCAATTTTCCATATAAAAGCATAATTGAAGGTAAAACATATTTTTAATCAATTCATTTGGATATTTTATTTATTCTTCAGCACTTTTAGCTATTTGATACCAGAATTCAGTATTATAATACCAAATTGGTTCAAAAAAGGCACTTTAGCTTATATTAGTTTTAAGCAGTGCCCTCATAACAATTCCCAACAGCTTTGTGGTAGCAAGCAAATTTCTCGCGCGAGAAGATCGAGTTCAAATCCTGAGTCCGGCCCAAATCAACAAGAAGAGCATCGCTGACACCGTAACAATAATTTCAACATTTCCCTTTAAAAATTGCAAAAAATAAAATAAAAGTTTAAAAAAGACCTTAAAAAGTTAAGATTTCAGCAATATGAAATTTCTTTTTTGCAAAATTGTCCTACCAAAACATTCTTAAACATTCTACTAAAAATTTGAAAAAGTAGTGTGGCACATCCGAGATTCCAATATGTTAAGTAGTATATAAGTAGTGTAAAAAAATTCGAAAAGCAGCGTTATTTCGTGACCTTTTTAAGTATGTTTGAGCAGTATGATTAGTAGTCTTTTTCAGGATTATTTTCACTTGGGAAACTGAAATTGGTATTCATGAAGCAATAATGTGTTTCTTTTGTTCGCCGGAATATTCGCCTCATCAAACTTTATCAATAAATGAGAAGTTTACTGCAATTTGTGCTTTCATGAATCGAGTGTTTGAAATGTTTGAAATATTTGAATAATTGTTGAAGTTTCAACGAATTTTGTAAAGTCTACAATTTGTACTTTTATGCTAAACTTTCAAATTTGAAATTTGTAGCATACATATATGTTAGCATTGAAACATACATCAGAAGCGAATGAGCAAGTTGGGAGTATTTTATCGAGCAATTGTTTAAGCTGTGTTTATTGCAGGGATGTCCAAATTTATTATCTTGTTTTAATGCATTAAATAAAATATGTAGTTTAAAAATTTTAATCAGATGCTCGAAAACTTTATTGAAATTGTAATTTACGAAATGTTGAACAAATAAAAGATATCGTTCAAGGCCAACTCTTAACTGCAATTTCTTTTTGGTACTAAAAGCCTATATAATTTACTGCTTTGCAAAAGCAACACACACACAGTACATCCATTTACCCATTTAAAATCATCTGTAATGACGCTGTTGAACATGATACAATGAAAATACAATAAAAGCAATAAAGTGGAGATATTAACGTTTTGGTAACGATAAGAAGGTACATACTTACAGGTGTTTTTTAGCACTGAATGTGCGGATTTTTGAAGTTGTATAATTTAAATTTGGAACGAACTTTTTTTCCACCATTACTATTGTATTTAAAACAAAACATTCGAAACATTTGGGGCTTATTTGTGAGTTATTTAGAACATTTATGTGAATTTTAATAATTCAAAGAGACCGCAATAAAATGTTAATTTCTACATGTTGTAATTCATAACAGATTGCAAATTGAATATGAATTGACGGAGCGAATTGCATAAAAATGTTTATGGAAATTCTGTGGAGAGAAATTTACCAGGGAGTGAGATCTGTTTGATAATGTTAAATGGTTGACTATTTGATTATTTAATTATTATATGAATCTTTTATCTACATTCTGGGTCCTCTTGGAAACTAGATCAAATATTAACAATACTCCGATTAGTATCCCTGGTAAAAACTCACCCAAAAATTTGTTATAACATAATTGAGGGCCGCAGAAAATAACTTTGTTTAATTATGCAAAACATTAAATTTCGATTAATATGCATCCCAAAAAAAGTCTTATCTGTGTAAAATCATGGCGGTGGCTCATTTGAATAATTTAAAAAAGCGATATAATTTTTATGGAAACGAATCAAAAAAAAAATAAATTGAGCTAAATTAAATTAAACTGTCGAGCAAATAAACGAAAAATAATATGTGTCAATGACATGTTCGAAATAAAGTCGGTGTATGATGGTACCATTTTTTGGTTGGTTACTTCGTATTCTTGAATTGAATTCAGAAATTCAGAAGGAAAAGTCATAAAATCATATTAATAAAATCTGATGTGCTTTCATGCAAACGATAACAAATAATGGGTTAACTCATAAAAAAATAGAGGGGAGGCTGTGGCTGATATTTTGAAGATTTTAAATTTTATATTGATAAATTAATTAATTTTTTATAATTTCATCAAACGAATTATTCACAGCTTAAGTTTAATTCAAAGTCGATTTTTTGTTCAAAAATTTTAGTTGCTCTTCAAAAATATGCACCAGTTTTATTATATTAACTTTATGCAGTAACGTAATCAACCTGAATTTTTGTGTGTGTTACAAACAATGAGCTGTTATGTTGAAAAATCATTAATCCAAAAAGTTATTCTTCGAAACAGTTTGATTGAGATGAATTTAAAACCCATATTTTAATAATTTAGAAATTAAACATGTTTATCCCCTCTGATTCTCCAAAACTTATCAGAATGACTGGCCCAAGAAACATATCAAATCCAATTTACACATAAGCACCAACCATTTATATCAATCATAATATAATTTGATTAAATATGAAACGCGCTGCCAAAAAAATATATATCGGCAAATCAACTCACCCTTCAACTCCAGCAAAGAATACAGCATCCATTTCCGCACTTTTATTAAACTCTGATAATATAACAAAATCTCCAAAAAGTCCAAGCAGCAACTGTTTTTGTTTTTAAGTTTATGGTAAATTTTTTTTTTTCAACCTCGAAAATCACCAGCAACTTTCAACAACAAATATTTGGTCTGGAAAAAAATAAAAATATTTTTTTCAAATTTTCACCACAATACACCAATGCAATATTGTTTGGCAAAACCATTAATAGGTATTTGCAAACTATTTCAGCGAAGAAATGAATTATGGTTATTCACAATTACTTAACCGAAGAACTATGTGCATTAATATTAGTTTTTTTATTTACTTCTGGTAGATTTTTGAAGCATTTTATTATGTTTATTTATTCAAATCTTAAAAAACAGATTAATTTAAATAGATATTATTAATTTTTGCATATTTTTGATGAAAACAACCACTCACAAAAAAAACATCTTTTAACTTATAAACAACTGAATAAAACTTTTAATGCACATTCACTTTTTTGTTTTCTCGATGTTCTTATTATCTGTTTTACTTTTACGACAACGGAAATTTTCCTTCAAGCACCTTGAACAATGTCTAGGCAAATGTTGTATAATACCTCTATCAACACGTCTCGCACGTAAAGAAAATCCACGTCTTTTCGTGTCCAAGACTTTTACCACAATAAGTTTCGGGTTAGTGTTGTCTGGCTCAAACTCTTTATATTCACTTTACTCAAACTTGTAGTATTGTGAAGTATCGTAGTTTATAATGTTAATGTAGTTTTTTGTATAGTTTCACGATTCCAGTGTGCTGCTGCTGTTGGATAGTAAACCGGTTCGCTATACATATATTCAAATTTAACTTTAAACATATTCTATCTTCAGTATGAATAGTTAAATTAAATGCATATTTTAACTAATTCTTCAAAATGTCACTACAGGTAGTATGTGTTGCTTTTTGTTTGACTTAAACCATACATCATTGATAAAAATTTCTAACTAAGTGAATTATATTGTCCAATTTCTGAACAAGTGTTGGTTTATTGTATTATTTTGCGAATTTTTTAGTATTTTATTACCAATGATACAGTTTGATGCGTTGTATACACTTTTTATCAATGAAACTTTTTATTGTTATCTGAAAAAACTGTGAACTAGTATGCTAGTATATGCTAGTATCATGTGGTGACTAATGAGTGAATGGCAAGCAACTGATGTTAGTTATCACACCACAAAATATGCTTAGTTCACAATTAAACATTTAAATATATATTTACAGTATATTCAAAATTAACCTTGAAATATTGATTAAGCATTTTTAACGACTTGTTTTCGAAAAGATTAATAAAATTAGGTTATCAAAATAATAAATTTTAATGAAAACCCAACCTTAAGATTTCAGTTTAATAAATTCTCAGTGATGAAAATAATTCTTATCTTGTCCAACGCTAATTTTTTAGTCCACAAATTATTCAAATTACAATTAAAATATCACTATTAATATATTAACAGTTTATGCCATGAACTATAAGAAACAATAAAAAGTTTCCTTTCTCTAGAATTTGCCTTAAATTTAATTTGAGATTACAATGATATCGTTGGGAGATATAACCGTTATATTCACATAAAATTTGAACAAAACATTTTTCGTGCAAGTTACCAGATCAAAATGAAATTCCCGTAAATAAACCGGAAGACCGCAATGAAAGGAGATTTAGTTTTGTGAACTTTTTGTGAATGAAATTTAGTCATGTGTTACACATGTAAAAAATTAATTATTCCCATGTTCATAAATTTTACAATGTTACACTTTACAATTATCTTTACAATTTTACTTTACAAACAATTTTATATATATGACATTTGTATGTTTTTTTGTCTAATCTTTTCATTTAGTCTTGAAATTTTGAAAACTAGCAAACAAAATTGAAAATTTCAATAAAAAGTGAGAAAAAGACACGTATTTGTTGATTTAAAGCATGGAATCACACAAAATGAACCTAGCATCATTGAAGCAAGACATCATAGACCACAATTTGCACATCAAAGCTATAAACCAGGTAAATTGAATTTTGATAGTCCAACAACAAATCATTTTCACAAAAATTTATTTAAATTACTCCTACCAATTAAATGCACTTTAAAATTTACTTAACACTGATTTAAATAAATTGCTGTAAACATATGATACAGTTAAAAATAATTCTAACTAATTAAATCACAAATTGCGACTATTTTTGTTCCGGGAAATTTTCAAGTCTGCAAAAATTTTGTAAAAAATCTAGGAAATGTATTTGTTGTTCGCGAAAAATAATTTCAAAATAAACGGTTTTTCGTGCATTTTTAGGATATTCTGAATTTTCGTGGATCACTCAGTGAACTGGAAACTCTCAATGAAGCTGGTAGAGCTAAATTAGCGCAATTAAGGAAATTTATTGAAAAGCTGGATGATTGGGCCAGAGATGAAAATGATTCAGAAATGTCTAGAGATGTTGATTCCCACCGCCAACAATTCTCAAAAATACTACAGGCGTTCCGGAAAGCTAACATATCTACTATGCTTGAAATTGAGAAATCTGATAAAAGTGAACTTTACACCATGACGCCAGAGTCTGAGCTCCGACAGAGGAGTAATACAAGCTTAATATCACAACAGGTGAATCCTTTTTATGAAATATTATAAAATATTTTTAATAACACTTTATAATTTCTAGGAAAGTGTAACCGACAGGATGCTTTCAATATCTCGACATCTATCGGAGACCACTCAAAGAAGTGCAGCTACTTTAGATACATTAGTCCAATCTTCTGGTGCAGTAGAAGGCACCAATGAAGAACTAGTCAATACAGCAGGCACTATTCAACAATCTGGTAAACTGCTCAACAAGTATGGAAGGAGAGAAAATACTGATAAGATCTTGCTTTTCTTTGCATTTGTTTTCTTCCTTGCTTGTGTTTTTTATATCGTTCAAAAAAGATTGTTTTAAGAGTTCCTATAATTATACCTGCTCAAAGTCAATAAATTATTTAATGAATCATTCCATTCTCAAATTTATTAAACAGCAAAACAAAAAGGTACTTTCATTAATTTTCCAAGACTTTATTTAATTTTTACCAAAATATTTTGAAATCAAGAATATTTCAGATATTCAAGATATTAGTGACATGATATTTGATCAATTTACTCTTGAATATTCAGTATTGATTAATTTGACCATTTATTAATAATAAGTTTTATATTAAATGACTTATGAAGTCGCTAAACTATTCTAAATTTTAAATATTAGAAATAACGAATACAAAACTGTAAAATATTTATTTTGCCAAAAAAGTCTTTTCTACGTTGAATTGCGAAATTATAAATTTTGATTGAATGTTATATAATAATTTACCATTTACAAGACATGCACTTAATGACTTAAAAACTTAAATAATCACTTTATAATAAAATATGATGAAAATAATGGCAAAATATGTGAGATTTGCCATAAAATTGCGTTTTTATAAAATATAGAAGCATATTTGAATGTGAATGTATTTGATGAAAATAAATATTAATTACTTTACCTTTAAATACATATGTGTTTTTTAATTCAATTAATTAAAAGCTCAATAAACAACAGGAGACTAAGAGTTCTTAAATTATTATATTAATTGTATGAAACATAGAAATGCACGAAACCTACTTGGCTCTCATATATTTAATAGTCTAATTTCGTTTTTCCAATTGTGAACTTAAAAGAAAACCAGTTAAAGCATATGGAGAAAAAATGTATCTGAAACAATTTTAACACTCCAGTTTGATCAAAATCTACAAGCACCTTATAAGCTTATATAGATGCATTTATCGATATGAACAGCAATAACATGAAATAGATTTTTTTTTATAATAATAATTAAGAACACCAACAAATTTGCGGTATTTTTGATTTATTGCTTAATTTTCAGAGATTCAAAATAGTATGTGCAATGTAAATGAAGTTTTCATATTTGTTCAGGTAAATTAGTTATTTTATAACTAAACATACAAGATTTTTCATACGCACACCATAAATTAAGGCTTTTACTTAAAATATGATAATTTTGCGCTATTAAATACAAAACAAAAGCGTTGTTTTACTAAATTAAGAAAAAAGATGATTACCTTTGAAAATTTCAACTTAGAAAATCAGTTAAAAGATTGACTAAAACTAAGTTACAATCATAATTATTATTAATAGAAAAAGACTTATAACATATTAACCATATTAATAAAAATTAATTCACACTACCCAGTAATTTTCCAATTCACATATAGTTGATAAAATCAAATGTATGTAATTTTGTTGAAACGATATGCATCAATTTAACGCTATTTTAAAATTGATCATTACCTTACACAAATTATTGCATTTTAAAAACAATTATGTTGCATTGATGAATTGTAAATTTGTTCTAATAACATGCCATCAGCACAGTAAACTAATTCACTGAGTTAATTTATTCAATCAACTTCAAACACAGACTGGTTTTAAAATTGAATCAACATTAATTTGGCTGTGAATACTTCTATGGAAAACTGGAAACTACATAGACTGCAATTTATTTTTAGATTATGCTATTTGCCTGAAAAAGTTTACCGTATGAAAATAAACATGATTTATTATTAAGTCTTTAGCTCGTGTTTAAGCTCAATAAAAACTTATGGTAGCATACATTAAAATTGAAAGTATACCCAAAATGGCAAGGAATTGAAGGCAGGTATTTATTTATTTGAAATGAAATAGTCTAGATTTACACTCAAGAATAACAAACATGTTTTATTTAACTGATATCTGTTAAGTTTAAAGCTAAGGATCATTTCCACCTGTTTACATACATTGTTTATTTTTACCAGACATGGCAAATATAGATTAAACTATAAAAAGTTTCGACAACAATTTCATGAACTTTTCAGCATCCACCAGCTATAAAATAAGTTTTCAACAATCTCAAAAAAAGTATTCGTATTTTTATTTGAAAAAGTTACAAAATATGTTCATGTTGCAAAAAGCATAAGACTGTATTTTACAGAAAACACAGCATAAATTCACCCATTCCATTTAAACTTTAAACGAGTCAGTGAATATTTTTATTCAAAATATTCGAAATACTTGTTTAATGTTTAGTTTTGCATTTTTTATGGTAAGTTTCTTTCAAATGGTAAAAAAAAATTAATTCAGTCTTTTTACGAACTCGGAATTATTAAGTCGCTTTCATGCAGTAATTCATTTATTATCTACCTGTTGAATGAGAATATTGGCTAGAATTTTAATATCGTTAAATGACTAATTTTCAAGTGATTTACAATCTTTCTGACAGATTCTTAGATTTGATTGAAACGATTGATTGAATCTTAAATAGATGGAAATCCCAATACAATCTAGTGAAAATTGTTGCATTTATTTCTTAAATTTGTTTAAATGTATTTAACTGTTTTGAAATATAATTGATGAACTGTGAATTGTATTCTATAATTTTATGAATGAGAGGAAATCATTAAAAAATGTGCAATAGTTCCAAAAAAAGTTAACAAGGTTTATGAATTTAAGAAATATTACCAAAAAGTGACTTGAAAATGACTGCTTTTTGATTCATTGTGTTATTTCTATTCAATTTCCTGATTTAAAAATAAAAATCAAGTTCGAAATCATTTTCCTTATCAAAAGCTGTGCACTAATCAAGTTCAAGTGAAATAATAATATACGCATTTAATACTGACTTGTTTTGAAAAAAAATTTATTGCGAAAAAACTTATGGTAATAACTTAAACAATTCCGATCAATAGACTTTGAGTTCAAGGCCGTGATGAAAAACGCTGCTATAATTACTTGTACATGCTTATTTATGGAAAATCAAAATTTTAATTTAAAAAACTCGCGTGTGCATCGAAAACTGAACATTAATCATAAAACCAGTTTACTTCGATAAAATCTTTAATTCATTGATGATTAGTTAAATATGCTTATAGCATAAAATGATCAATAGTACTTAGCAAAAACAATAAGTAAAACGCGAGTGACCATAATTTCGAACTAAAAGTTATGCGTCTATAAGGAAAAGAGAGAGATGCTATGTGTTCTTATAAAATTCTTTGAATAAAAATATCCGTAGTTGCGCTTATAAAATAAATCAACGACTTCAAAAAAAGCATTAAACAAACTGTGATCATACATTATAGACGTGTTTTTGAATAAATTGTAAAAGTAAAAGTTAAATAAATATATTTAACAAAATGCAAAAACTAAATTTTTTGGCAGTTTTTCTTCTAATTTTGGTGTCTTTGCAAGCGAGTTTTGCTTCACCAATTCTGGATCGTTTGTTCCAGTTTTCTTCATATCAACAGCCCGACTATTTTAGTGGATATGGTTCCGCTTACACAACAAGGCCCCGAGCTAAACCAACCACTAGACAAGGAAGAACATATAAGGACATCTGTAAAGTTGTAAATCCAAATCAATATGCTTTCCCGAATAGAGTCCCGTATCCTGCAGGTAAAATACTCTTGAAAAGCATCCAAGATCATTTTATTTAAATCAAAATTGTATGTTAGTGCTCACTTATTCAAAATTTCAATTCATGCTCTAATAAATATGATGACGGTCATCAACACTCATCTCTCGCAAATTTGTTATCACACAACTCAATTGGTTCAAGATTTTCTGGTCACTTTGAAGATCATTTTAAAAATAATCTTTATGAAATTATAATAATTATTTTTTAATTTCTTTAATAAATTTATATTAAATTTTTATATAAATCTCTTTTCAGCTCCATTCTGTCCTTATTAAAATTTAAAAAATCCCAGAAGTCAAGCTATTTCATCATTTTTATTTCAATAAGTTAAATATTAAGTTTAAAATGTACAAAAATATCATTTATGTCTATCCAACATGATGAATGATTATTAATCATTAGTTATAATTTTGTTCGAAATATATATCTTAAAATTTTAGATTAAATCAATATGTTAGGATAATGTGAAACTACTTCCATAATTTGATTACACCGTCTCGACTGCTGGATGCTACAAATGTCTGTTTTTGTGTTTTACACAGCACCAAGTCAGTAATCACGTCGTGATGTCCAACTGAAGGTAATTCTGGACCAGACCTTGGAGTTTCTTCAGTTGCCATTCGATTGGAGCCGCCTCCAGCACCCGATGAGCTCGAAGAGCCAACGACAGGAGTCGGGTTTTGAATTTCTTGAATTACATACGTGCCATCAATTGGTCGAGAGCTGTAGCGAATTGAGATAATTTTCTGTTAATGTTAATGCGTATTAATAATGCAAAGAATGAATATATTTTAGATTAAATTGTAATTAATAATCAAAATTTGTTTTTCTTTTTCTATTTTAAGAACAATTTTATCTAAGAGCTATATAAAAAAAAATACTACCGTATTGAAAATATACTTACTCATAAGTAACACTTCCAGAGTTATAATCCATAGGTGCAGGAACTACCATTGAGCATTTGTCAGCCTGCTTTCCCAAATCCCAATACCGAATTCTTTGATCGGTCCCTCCAGTTATAACAAACCCTTGTCCATCGATAACTCCTGGCAACAAAGCACAAACTGAATGAGATGATACATTAACATTAGAAAGTGGTGGCGCTGGACTAGCCCACAGAGCAGTTTGCCTTGAATTTGTTTCAATATTCCATGAAAAAACTTCATTATTGCCTTGAGATGCAGAAATAAGGCAAGAAGGTTCTGTCGGGTGACAAGCCACTCTTCTGATTCTAAATTCATGAGGATGCTTGATTTCTGCAATCTTCAAATTAAACCGCAAGTCCCAGCATACATGTCGTCCACTACTTGTTCCAATTGCGAGCCAAGAACTGGAAGGATCAATGCAAAAAGTGGTAATGACTCCATTTCTTAGATCACTATCCATTCGCCATGCATTTCCAGGCATACGAATATCCCATCCAACAATTGCACCATAAAGCGTTGCATAAACGATAAGACTTTGTGCTCCTTGATCCATAGGTTGCATATCCACCACTGGTCCAAAATCTTGCTCTTGAACAGTCCTATATTAAGAAAAATATTTCTGGTCAGTATAAATTACAAATAAATATGAATCATCATCGCCACCTGTCAATTCTTGTATTTGAGTCCAAGTGTCTTGCTTGTTGAAGAGCCATTTTACTTGAATTCGAGTCAATTCTTAAAACTAGTAATGCTCCATCTTTTCCAGCGACCGCTAAAGATTGTCCGGAATCACAAACTGCAATTGCATTCAATTGAGTATTAGCAGAGTAAGATTGCCGCGAACGATTAATGCTCTGCTGACCATCCAGCTTATTACAATCCCACAGTCTTACAGTTCCATCACTGGAAGCGCTCGCGAAAAGTGGTCCACCAGCTACTAAGCTCGTCATTTTAGACACACTACTTTTGTGTTCATGTAAATGTGCAACTAAAGTTCCGCTGAGCTTCCAATTTGAAGCTACAGTAGATTTTGGAGGTGTTGACTCGCGCGCTGAAAAAATTGAGTATCTGTTCTTCAAGGAAGTGGACAACGACTCAAATTCTAGTAAACATTCTGATGTCCTCTCTTGAATAAAACTTCTTTCAGGCATACTGTATTCTACAAGTGAAAGCGTAGGTGTTGGTTGCACTTGGCTGCCTGGCAGCATATTCAAAGTGCTTGAAGATCCAGCTAATAAATCTCCTGGAGTAGAAGGAGTTGGAGAATTTGGATCTGTGTTTCCAAACCAATCAGTGTTGGTTTCTGTATCTCTTCTTTTTCGAAAATTTGCATCTTTAACTTTGTCTACTAACATAATTTCTTGACACAAGCTAGAGGTTCTCTTGTCTAGGAAAATTTTTCCATCTTTCTTCCTCGACTCGGCAGCCTTGTAACGGTTTAATTTTATAAGATGGTGACTCATCGATAGAAGCTGGTTTTCTGTGAGGTCTGTAAGTCCTTCAGACGTCAAACGACGGAACAACTAAAGGGATTAACATTTAGTTTATTAAACTATATTCCAAAAAGATTTTACTTACATTTCTTAACGCAACTGACATATCACCGGGTTGTGGAATATTACCATCACCTGCACGAATTCTTGCCACTCTTCTTGCTCTTAGAGTCTCAATGAGTTGGTTAACATCGGGAAATTTGATGACAGCATCATAGATACTCCTAGGAATTGGTGGATGCAGACAACTTAAGAGCAGTTCTGGTTTTTCTACTTGGATCAATGGCGACTTTAGATGATTAACAATTACAGGCATAATCTTGCATTGTGTGTCGAGGGGACTAAGAATCTTAGAAGCTATTGAAATAAGTCCACAAACTTCATGACGAATCCATAAATTTGGGTGGTTGAGATAACAAGCACATTCGGAAATAAACTCTGTTAAACTCGGCTTTTGCAATAATCCAAGCTCCGAAAGCGCAGCAATCGCTCGAATAGATTTTGCAATTACAAACTCTTCTGGGTCTGTAAATCCTTGTTGTAATAGAGGAATCAAGAGCTGTGAACAATGCCAACCAATGAAAGCAGCTAAGCCTACGATGCAGTCATAGAAAGCACCACGCAAATTATTATCTTCTTTGTCGTTAAGGAATGTTACAATGTGAGCTAGAATTTTGTCGTTAGCTGTAAAAAAGCGAAAAAACATGAATTAAATGATAGATAATAAATAATATTTTTACCTTTTTGTCTTCCAAAAAATACACACAGTTTAGTAATTCCGGATTCTAATAATGTTTGCTTCACAATTGCTTCAGAGTCTGTCAGCAAACTTTGGATGCTCTGCTGTAGAATATCATGAAGTGTAGCTAGCTCACTCTCATAATTTGGCATTGGCATGTCAGATGTATTATTAAACTGCGACTGTTCCAGAAAATTAACGGCAGTCTCTGCCAGAGTTGCGATATTTTTGGCGTAGCACATTCGAACAATCACACAAGAGTCTGTCGCTAGAGGTGATATTGCAGGTAATACGTATTCAGGGAAAACGTTGGCATCGCTACGAGGAAGATTTTTCACTAGACACAAACATTCTGATAAAGTGTCTAGAGCTGCTACTCGTACATTTGGAGACAAGTCTTGCGTGAAGTGAAGCTGAAATTAATTTTTTTTAATTTTTTCTTACAGAATATCTGTTTTTATACTTACAATATATGGTAAAATGCGATCCAGAACTGTCTCTGAAGAAGTGTGCTCTGCCAATTTTAGTAAGACCTCCAGACAGCTAACTTTTGAATTACAATGGTGTAATCCACGTATACAAGATGTTACTACTGTTGTTATCAAAGTTAACCCATCTTTATCAGATGGAAGTTTGGAATCACTAAGCATTTCAATGATTTGTGAAATATCTGAATGGAGCCTTGTTATTTTATCATCACTGGGTAGAATCGGAATTGAAGAGAACATTTGAAAATATGACTGAAGAAATGAGTAAAAATATTCCGGGAATAATTGGCCTCGCTCCTGATCCAAGTACAACTCAGCAGATTTTCTGTCTTTTGGATCAATGCTAAGCATAGAAGCTAAAAGGTTCCTTAAATTTGGATCTTCAACGTTCTGCAAATGTTTAGTTAGTAGATCAGTGTCACCTCTTCGATATGCCAAAAGTTGAGAGAACTCGAAAGGGTATCCTTAAAAGAATTGATTGAGATATAAAATGAAATTATATATAATGCTACAAGTATACCTTCAGTCCACAACTCAATTAAAGCACAACCTGCTGAAAAGATATCCATTTCTGGTAGTAAACTGCCCGAGTCACATATCTACAAGAGAATATTTACAAAAAAAATATAAATTTACTGACAAAAAATCAACAATAACTACAAAAAAACTACAAGTAATTACAATTATTTACAAAATCTACCTACAAAAAATTTATAAATTATAAGTTATTGTAAAAATTTTCTAGTAATTGTAAATTTTTTGTAAATATGGTAATTGTAGATATTGTAAATATTTTGTAAATTTTTAGTAGATTTTGTAAATTACCCCAACTAATAAATTGTCTTTGAGCTGATTTTGAAATCTTTCTGGAGCAATGTAGCAAGTACGTCTACGGCTTGTATCAAAAAAGTAACTATAATCTGCTGGATTGTCTTCGGGTAAAAAAGTGGGCTTGAAAGAAGCAAAATCCGAAAGCAGCACCCAGTTCCAGGAAGTGATAAGAATGTTTTCAAGCTAAATTTAATACAACTGTTATTATAAAATTAATATTTATATATTTAAATACCCACTTTAATATCACCATGACAGATTTTTTGCTTATGGCACTGATGAAGAGCACATAGAACTTGGAAAGTGATCCATTTTTTCTCAATTGTTGTTAAAAAGGGTCTGGTGGACATTCTATCGTAGAGACTGTGTTTTACAAACTCTCTGACAAGGAGTTCAGCTCTATCTGATGTTATTATTTTCTGGAAAGGCAAGCAATTCACTGCATTTTGAAGATTTTTCTTTATATCTCGAACTTTATCTTCGTGCTGAGTCAGTGGTAATGATAAATCATGTTTCACAAACACCTTTACGACAACCAACCCTTCTTCTGATTTAGCTCTAGCCACTTTCAAGAACCGAGTGCTTCCCATACTAATCAAAACAAAAGAAATAATTTAAATATAATATTATATTACAACAATAACTCGAATCACCTCGATTCAAATTGTAGTTCATCTCGAGCAGTTAGATAATGCTCTACTGGATAAATTTGTGAGGGAGCTATCCCCACTAGTTGGTTTCCCATCGTTGTTTTTATGAAACTTGAAAGTTTATTGTTTATCTTTTTATTTTGTGTCGAACTGTACGAAAATCCAAACTGGCCGAAAATAAGCGATTCAAAAAAAGACCAGGGAAAGACTTTGTGCTACTGCAAGTACTTCTAAAGTACTTCTTTTGTGCATTCGAAGTAAAAATTTTACGAGGGGCCTATAATTCACTGAAATTTCTTGTACAGATGATGATTAATGTATCAAATATCAGAATATGAGATTAATCAGACTTTCACACTATATACATTATATACGTACGTTTATAACTCATTTATCGTTTAATTAAGCTGCAAAAAAGTGTTAATTGATAAATATTTGAAATAAAAAAACTGTCAATCAACAAAGATACAATGTAAATATAACTATTAAGCGTAAGCTATACTGATTATATTAAGGGAAAATTATATTCCAGCAAAAAATGGAGTACAAGCTAGCATTCTCATTAATTGGCCATATTAGAGGCATCACTTCATTGAAATTCAGTCCCTGTGGAATGTGGTTAGCTTCCTCATCTGCTGACAAGACACTGAAAATTTGGTCAAGTTTGGATGGTAAATTCGAGAAATGCTTTGCTGGTCATGCTTCCGGAATAAATGAGGTTAGTTGGTCTCATGATTCAAAGATGCTAGCTACGGCCAGTGACGATAATACTGTGAAGCTTTGGTGGCTTGATGGTGTTGCATGCTGTGGAACATTGAAAGCACATAAAGCTTATGTCATGTGCGTCAAATTCATCCTACAAAACTCTGTTCTCTGCTCTTGCGGCTACGATGAGCAAATCATCTTCTGGGACATTAAAACGTTGTCTCCTTTAAAAATTTTAAGTGGAGCTCATTCTGAAGTACGTTACAATATAACTTATGTTGGCTATTAATAACATTTTTCTGACTGAACTAGGCCATTATTTCTCTGGATTTTACAAACAACGGTGAATTCTTGATGTCAGCTGGTTACGATGGCTTGATTAGAATTTGGAACGCTCACTCCTACAAGTGCACTAAGAGTATCTTCTTGGGTATCCTGAAAGAAACTCCTATCGCTTACGCAAGATATACGCCCAACAATAGATACATTTTGGTTTCAACTCTTGACAACAAAATGCTTCTCCTCGATCAAGAAACCAAACAAGCATTAAAAAGTTTCTCAGGTCACTTGAATCAAAAGTACTGCATTTTTAACTCCATTGCGCTGTATAGAGATAAACAGTTAGTTGTTTGTGGGTCTGAGGATAAGAAAGTTTATGTTTATGATTTGATCAGTCAAAAGATTCTTTTTAAAATTGAAACCATTTTTGAAGATGTAACAATTGCTGGTGACGTATACAAGAATTTACTGGCCGTTGGATGCCTTGAAAAAGATAATACGATTAGAATTTTTAAAATGTAAATTGAGTATATACTTGTTGTACATTATTTAAAAGCACTTTTTATAAAGCACTATGGTATTTATCTATGTTATTCAATGTCCACTCCTCACTGTAAAACATTAGAAAATATCTTTCACGAAGTAAATAATAAAGTTGACGCAAAATAAAATATTAAACTTACCTAATTATGACCAACAGCAAAGCTAATGAGTTCAGATACATTATTCAATGGTTTTCCGAGTTTTCCGAATTACAACGACAAGATTTTTTACCTATTCTGGTGGAATATTTGTTGAACAACGAAATGGTTTTGAATGGCCTAATTAATGAGATGGCTGAAGTTTCTACGGATAACAAGCCTCTGAGTTTATTCCAATGCCGTGTAAGAAGAATTTTTCTATATAAACATCTTATAATCGTTCTAAAGTACAAATTTTTACATTCCAGATGAAACTTTTTAGGCAATGGTCAAAAGAATGGGATAATGACCTGCGTTCCAAACTGATAGACAAAATCAATAATATTGACAGTGAATTTGCAGAAAAATTGAATTTGGAACTTGAGGAAATGTTGAAAAACGATCATGCTGAAGTTAATGGATTGCAAAATGGATTTGGCGGACAAGAAATTGAAGGCATTGGATCAGACTAAATTCTGAGGTTTCGAATGGACTATTAAACAGTTGAGACTCGATATTTATTCATATTTAATAATATTACAAATTAATTTCTCTATATTAAGTATGTTCAGGTTACTTGCAATCTAGAAAAAATTTCAATCAAAGTTCTTATCATTTTTTTATTAATTAATCATATTATTTTTATTCATTATTTCAAGTAACTACATTTATTTAGTTTTTGACACATTCCATTTCTAGAAGACTGAGGTTTGATAATTTATTTAAACTCGAGCAGAGATTATTATAAAAATTTGAAATTTTTTGATAAACACTTGAAATAAATTGTGTTTAGATCTAAAAGGTTTATAATAATATATAAAACTATCTATTTTTGATCAAATTTTGATCCAATCATTAAAATTGGGCATGATTCTTCATTATGTGTATTGTTCAATAAGTTGATAGTGCCAAAAGAATGATAATTATTCAAATGTTGAAATTTTACTGTCTGTTCAAATATTATGTTGTTGTTTATTTGCTTACTGTCAACAGACTACTTACATATAACATTATAACATACAATATTACAAGTAATGTCCAAATCAGACTCAAAACGTTTTTAATACATGTTTTTAGGGTCTCAAAACCAATTTTAGAGCCAAAAAAAAAAAAATTTACATCAATATTTTAAAATTTTATTCAAAAAATATGGAAAAGTATCAAGTTTATTGAGTAATGCAATTTTAAAGAGGCTTTTAAAACTAAATTTGAAAAAATTTGGTTTCAACTGTGAGTGGATTTTTTACTATTTTTCAAAGAAGCTACGCATTATAAGGCTCATTCTCCCCATAATTAGTCCTATGGGTAGTGATGCAGCGGAAACAAAGGATTTTCTCGCAGATTAAAAATTAAGGTGAGAGTTGAAACGAAGCAACAGTTCAGGACAATTGGTTTTACCACTAATCATTTTGGCAAAAAATTTGGCAAAAAAAAAAACAAACATATGGCAAATATCAAAGAAATATTTTGGCATCCTCTTCTAGAGTTTTTAATCCGAAGCTTTATTTTATTGAGCTTTTTTGGGAGATTTTTTGGGGAAGCCCATTTTAGTTTTTTGTCGCAAAAATGCGCAAAATGTTTTTTGGACAGATTCTAGGCGTTCAATGTGACTTTGATAATTAGGAGACCAAATGATGCTTGCATTCAAGAAGCGTACTAAGGAGTTATATAGAGTTATATGAATTGTCAAAAATGGATCCTTAAAATCTTTTGTGAATCTTTTAAAAAACCCAGCATCTTCATTATTTTTTTAATAATATTGTCAATTTGTGAGGTAAAGGACAGATTCGTCGAAACTTCAACCCCTAAAAAAATCGCGTATTTTTTCGCAACGAGAAATTATTGTTCCATTAAAATTGTAAGGAAAATTAATTGTTAAGCAATTTTTACGAGTCAAAAGATTATTTTTGCATTTTGAGATGTTGAGTTTCATTCCATTCAGATAGCCCTGGAAATTTTTGAAATTTTTGCCAAAAAAAAGTTTTATACGCGCACCAGCTATAGAAATTATATAAAGTAAGTTGAGGGGATGCGTAGTCGGAGATTGAGATAATCTCTTTGTACATTTTAACATCGTCTGCAAATTCTTCCTTGTCGATTCCAGGGATTACGAGGGGCAAATCGTTAATGAATAGGACAAATAGAAGTGGGCCAATATGGGACCCTTGTGGGACACCTGCCATTAAAGTATATATAACAAATAAACAAAAATTCAAATCAAAAAACATTCTAGATTTTTTTTTTAACTGTTTAATTTTAAAAAGTTAATATATCTATGATCATAACATAAGCAATGTACAATGTACTTTGTGCAACATAAAGAAAGTAAATAAATTAAGTGTATACCTAAATAATTAAAATCATTTACGATATTTTTATAGAGGCATGTTGCAAAATCAAGTTATTCACACATCAATGGTAACAATCAATCTAAAATCATCATAAACTAATTTTCATTGAAGGTCATTTATTTTTCAATTAAACAAATTAATTCAGTTTAAAATTGTTACCAACATAAGTACAAGTATGTTAGTTGATTTTTGTCCATCAGATTTGTGGTAAAAATGCACTTTTTTGTAAATTATCCAACTTTGCGCTTTTTTCTCATCGCGAAAAAACAAAAAAAGATTAATTATACGTGATTAATTTGAAAAATGGCCAATAAAATATCTGTGCATCCTTTACTACAGAAAAAAACTAAAGCGAAATGAGTCATTCGTTAAATTGCAGTTTATAAACTTAAGAAATCCCCAATTTTAATTATTTATCATTCTTCCTCAGTTATTCTCATGTTAAATGAATTTTCTGTATCGAGCGTCATAAAATATCATATGTTTTAAAATGTAATAGTGTTGTAAATGAATTCAAGCCACATAATTTCATACTGTTTTTAAATTGTTAAAATTCCTTATTAAAACTCTGAGAATAAGTAATATTACTTATAATATTTCTTTGAAAATATATACTGGAGGGGAAGTTTACTTCTCTCAACAGAAGTTCAAGAGCTTTTGATACATTTTAGTCATTTAGTATAGTATTAAACTCGACTAAATCAAGTTCTGTTGAATTATTCTGCTGTGAAACTAATAAGTTGTGTTGAGCTAACTAAAATTTTGGAGATTATGCATTTCTCAACAGATATTTTGCACTTGAACAGAAATTGAAGGTGAAAGATTTTCTAAACTAATGATTTTGTGTGAATTAAATCAAAAGCAAAGTGCAGGTTTTAAAAATTTAAAATAAATTTACCAACCAATAACCAGTTATATTTTGGTCGGCTTTTTAGTGACTCAGTTGGTTAGGTGTAATTTGCTACAATTAAATTAAATGTAAATCAACCAAGTGACCCTCATAAATTAACAACTTTTCAGTGAACTATAACATTTTGTGAAATTTTAGTGATCATAAGTTTGAATATTTTTCAGCATTCCTGCTGTAGTAGCAACCAGAAAAAATTAATATAAATCAAGTGATAGCAGATTTTGATACTCCGTTCTACAAAAAAAAGAAGAGAAGATGCTCAAATTTGTTGACGAATTTGGAAAGATAATTGCAGTATTTTTCGGTCTGGTGTTATGTCTAAGTAAGTGAAACAACGTTTGACCATTGTCTATTTAAATTCATAAAAATATATCTGAATAGAAAACACGATTCAAATATCTAAATATCTATACTTCTAGATATTTTTTGTTAAAACAAAATGATTGTAAATTGTAGTTTTGCATGAAAATATGCAAAGCTCTTTATCAGACCAAATCGCAGACACAATTTTTTTTTGTAAATTCTCGGTAAATTCTGAGTTTTTCTGTAACAGTTCGAATTTGTGTAAGCCGTTTCACCAACTAACTGCAAAAAAACCATATTTGTGTACCTCATTTTTGTAATACAAATCAAAAATGTATTCATTCGGTCATCTAAGGCTCTATGGCTCTGTTAAGCATGAGCAACAAGTGAAAACAAAATATTTTAAATTCTTGTGTTTCATTATGATAATGATAAAAATAGTTATTACTGAATCAACTATGTAGACTGCTGAATTGAATAAAAATTGCCCAAATAATTTTTATTAAATTTAACAATGATTTTAATTGAAGAATATCTACCAGCTTTTTTACATTTTCAGAAAAGTGTAAGCACCGAAACAAAATCAATTAATTAAGATGATGAATGAATCGAACGAATATTTTTCAAATTACAATGATTTCAATTTGAATGCTCTTAAGCTTAATTTTTTTGGAATGATTCTTGAAGATTAACTTGTTTATTTAATTTAAATGTGTGTTACATATAATTTTGTGATAATCAATTTGATAACAATTGGCTGCTTTTAAAAAATTCTCGTATTTTACTTGAATCTGAACAGTATATTGTACGTTAACATCGAGTAGTTTTTTCAAATTACCAATTTCATGAAATATGTATGAGTGAATTATAAATTTGAAAACATTAATAAGCAGACAAAGTACAGAAAAAATCTGAAAATAACTAATTAATTTAAAATTTTAAGTTTTTTTCAGACAAAGAGTTTGAATACAAAAAGTTAATAACTTCTGATCAAAATTACAAATTGAATAAATATAGTGAAAAAATAATAACAATTTGAAAAACTTTTGCACTGAGGTCACATATATAAACTGAATTTCCTTGAACAATGTATTGATGCCACTAATAAATTTTTAAGTTAAATTATTAAGAATGTCTAGTTATATTTTTAACTTCTACGGTAGTTAACAAATTAATTTTAACTATCACAAAAATTTATTCATTCTTACCAAATCATACTTTATTCGACTCATTAATCTCTTTTCAGGGTAAATTGCGGCTTTTAACTGTTTTGATTTTTTTACTATAACATAATATTGCTACAAAATGATTGAATGAGTCGATATTTAATTCAATTCTGGGATCTCCCAAGCTTTTTTGTACATCATAGCTGTTATGAGTTATGAGAAGTTACAAGAAAAGTTTAAGAACGATATATGTTCAATATGTTTTAATTACATCAAATAATGGATTAAATGTCCATTGACTTATTATTTATCCATGAATTTATTTTAGGTCAAACATCATGCTGGAACAATGATGATTTTTATGACTACAATATAAATACCATTCCAAAATCACCACGAGGAATTCAAAACTACCATCAAATGACTGTACAAAATTGCAACTGTATACAGCTTAAGTTATGCAAAGTTTTCTTGGATCAAATGAAAACAACCAACTATTTCCAGAACCAATATATCAACGCACAAATACAATTTTCGTCATGCAACTACTTTGAGATTGAAAAACATGTTTGTTGTCCTCCAACTATAGCAGCACCAGCTAGAAGCAATTCTAATAATCATGTAGAAAAGAATCATGGATCATGGAGCTGGCCAAATTCTGAAAGTCAAGATTCTGGAGAGTATGAAAGCAATGAACATCATGGAGGACCACCATTCCATAACCAGAATCAGTTTTACTATCCAACCCTATTCAATAATTTTCAGAAAAACTTCAAGAACATATTCCACTCACATCATGAAGGTATTTTATATATTTATAACAACCAATAGCATAGCGTTGAACTAATAATTTAATGCGTTGAACGCTGTCCACTAAATTTACTCGCATGTTTTTAAAAATAGACTTTTTAAAGCATTAGTATCGAATAACAAAACATTTAATTTAATTAATAGATCCAAATTTCCCAAACAAAAACTGTCCACAAAAATTCTCAGAAGAGTTTTACTTGGCTCCAAATCACACATTTTATACAAACAATGCTACTAAAGAAATAACAACTACTTTACCAAAAGTTGAATCCACGACCATAGCAAACCGAATTCAAGTCGAGACAACGACACCAATTCCTATGACCACACAGATAGTTCCATTAGAGAAAAAGACTTTATTGAATACTAAAGGTAAGAATTTTACTTATCAAAAAATCAGATTAATTAATCAGCATACTTTAAGGGTGTGGTATGCGGATGAATGGACTAGGAAGCAGAATTATTGGTGGGGCAGTAGCTGGGGTTGGGAGATTTCCATGGTTTGCTCGTTTAGCTTATCGGAATACAAGTAAAAATTTGGCAATTTCAATGTTTGACAACCTACTAAGTTTATTTCATTTTACAGCTTCGGGACGTATTTCATATAGATGTGCAGGTTATTTTTTGTTCTTAAATAGTCTTTAGTTCTAATGTAGGTTATTTTCAATTTAATATTGTACGTTCATCGTTTGGATTTTGCTATAAAATAGCACTTAAAATGGTACCGTACATAATATTTAACATCTAATTAATTTTATTTATAGGCTCATTAATCTCCGATCGATATATTTTGAGTGCTGGTCATTGCGTTCGTAATCTAATTTCAGAGTTGGAATTGTATGTTTATCTATAAAAATTTAGGAATAAGTATTCAGTTAGAACCAACCTAATTTTTGCGATGTTTCATTAAGAATTTTACATTTATTCAAGAGTTCTCGTGCGACTAGGAGAAGTAGATGCAACAACTGAAGTTGATTGTGACACAACATCTGAGAAAGTTTGCTCTATTGAACAGGATTTTGAAATTGACAAAATTGTAGCACATCCATCTTACAACAATCCTAGATATGCGAATGATATAGCCCTAATAAGATTAAAAGAATCTACATCAACATTTTGTAAGACTACTTATTGCCTTAGTACTTTACCCTTATAATTTTCAGTAACAAATTTTTATTAAAGCATCATTATCATCAATATGTCTTCCAATTGATGAAATCTCAGCCATTCCTGAAGGCAATAGCGCTATCGTAGCAGGATTTGGAGCAATTTCAAGATGTAAGAGACCAGATTGTTTGTTCACCGGTTCTTAATATACATCTTTTCACATTATATTTTTCTAGCTCTTAATCAAAGTCCATCGTTACAATGGACCTCATTACCAATCATCAATAATGCAGAATGCGCGAGTTTTTACGCAAATTATACCCAAAATAGCAAAAACCCAATTATAATTTCACCATTTCAAATATGTCTACAAGGTATGTTACTTTTTAATAGATTAAAAATTATAACTGATAATTTTAATATTTCAAGGTGCCGAAGGAATGGATGGTATGGACATTTTTAACAGTTAACCTTATAACTTTTGAGCTTCAAATAGTTTTATACTCTTATCTTCATTATTTTAGCTTGCCAAGGAGATAGTGGTGGACCTTTGATGAAATCATTTTCTGAAACAATAGATGATCGATATTTCTTATTAGGATTGGTAATTTAAAAAAAAAATGGAATGAAGGGTTTCATATAAAATTTTCAAAATCTACCACTCATGTAATCAAACCAGGCTCATACTTTGAATTATTGTTATTAATCATAGAAATAACGTTTCTGCATATTTCGGTTTTTTATGTGACGCATCAAAGGAGTGCATTTGATTGAAATTGGTACAAAGGTACCCATACTCATGGTAAAGAATTACCGTAAAAATTACTTTGATGCAAAAACATCCACAGTGATTCTGGTTTGACTTCATGAGTGCCAGATTTGGAAAATTTGATATGAAAACCGTCATATTCTTCAGTATTATTAAGAAATGCAACATGAGCTTTTATTTTATGAAATATTTTTTTTAGGTTTCATTTGGACCAAGAACGTGTGGACTCTCCAATTTTCCTGGTATGATTACATCTAAAATATTACATTTATTCTCTTGATTTATTGCGTTAAAAGGAGGACTCAGAATCAAGTTTCGAATCGTTTGAAATTTGCCTAAAACTTTTGTCGTTTTCCGGAGTATTAATATTGTTTCGTCATTTTTTTATTACATGAAGTCTAGTAACTCAAGAATATCTTTTGATCATTATTCTTTAAAAAGAATCAGCAAAACAAAATATTATCAATTTACAGCATTTACTTATTTATTCGTCCAACAATTCGAGTTAGTCTAAATGTTTAGTTCTTTACATTTTATGTTAGAATTGTGTGTTCTGTTTGTATTGAAGTAGGTACAAAAGGTACATACAATACCAATCATTTATTTATTTTTGATTCTTTTTGATTTAGCATAACAATTTTATAATATCAATTTGAAATTTTTCAGGTGTCTACACAAAAGTTGCTTCTTATACGGATTGGATTTTACGAAACATGGAATTTTAGAGTTCAGAAATTGTCTACTATTTAATTTACCTTAAGTTTAAGCTAAGTGTGAAAGTTATGCACCAAAATCAAATATTCAGTTGTAATGAAATTGTTTTAATCTTTCAATTGAATGTGTTTTGATTTTATTTTATAGATTTCGGCAGATAAAATTCGATGATTATAAGCTAAATTTTCCCATGATTCAAATATACTTTTTGCGCTTCATTGTGTTATGGAAGTCGAACCAACACACCTGAAAATTTGCTCACCTCGCAAATACACAGGTCGCAGCAAAATTCAGGCCGAGTGGTCCAACATTCAAATTGACACCAAGATTATCTGAAAATTATACTTTTATTGTTATTATCACTTTTTTCACTGTAAAGTCGTATTTATCTACTGAGCTGTTAAATATCGTCTAATTTTGCCATTTAAAATTAAAAATACCTACTATCAAATTTTCTAAAAATTACTTATAATGTCAATTTAATTTTTTTTTTCCCTTCACAATCCTTATAACGAATTTATTAAAAGGTTCTTTCCACTTTGCCTGCCAAACTTAAACTGAACAGAATTTTCACTCGCTAACAATGGGTGTGGACTGTGGAACCTCATTTTCCGTCTCGCATTGCAATTTTATTACCATCAAGTTTATAGCATAGTATGTTGAAACTAGGTACCCGTCTATGTAGTTTTATTGAAAATTAAATAATAGGTCATGCTTCAAAAATTAATGAAATGTCAAATGGCAGAAGAGTCACTACAACAAATTTTAAATCATTATTATTGTATAGTTATATATATTAGAGCTGAATATTTAACGGTGTAGGTAAGTAGTCGAAAAAATGACAATAACTGCTGTCTATTACTCATACATATTTCAGTTTTCAGCGAGAATTTTTTAAACAGCTCTTTCCACTTCTGATGTCCATTCGTCCATCAAATAAAGTTCTTGCGACTCCGTAGTTCCGAGTTCATCACAATCTTATTTTTTTTTTTTCTAAATATGAACTTATGAAAAAATAATTTGAAAAATAAACCGAAATGATGGTAGAATTGAAATGGTTGACCCACTTGCCCTTTGGACTTATATTTGCTATTTTTTATTGTTAGTGGTTTTTACGGGGAATTTGACGATTTTCAAGGCGCGGAGCGCGCTTTATCCAATTAGGGTGATTGCCTTTTATCCTTCTAATAGACAAAAAAGGGTGTGGGAGTGGATCAAAGTGGCAGGGGTTTAGAAAGTAAAGATTTAGAATGATATTTAAAAACGTTTGGTCTAGGGTGGGTATTCGACAATTTGACTCAATTTATAACTACGGTATGAGAATCGAAAGTAAATGTTTTTTCATTAATATACCTCATGAAAATATGAAGGAAATTGCTTTTACTTGCAACAAAACAAATTTTATGCCAACAAGGAAACTTTTATGGGACAAAATCGCTTTAAAAACTTCCAGTAAATTTGATTTGGATTCGTTTCTTATATGTTAGCTTAGTGACCAACCCAAATTATTTGCAATGTTAAAAATTTCTTCATCGTTTTCACCAATGCTTTTCATACATATATATAATGTATGGATGATCCTCAAATGCTCCATTTTTTTATCGAAGAAATTTTCAAGAAAATAACGGGGCATCCTTTAATCGACTACGATTTGTTATATAGGATTATAAATAAATAAATAAATATAATGTATAAATTTATTTAATTTTCAATTAAATAACGGGTATTTTTGAGAGTTTTCATTCCCTATCGTGAAGATATCAAACATAACATAATATAGAAATAATTTTCCATTAAACAGTATACCGTCTCATACAATTGTGTTATGAAATTTTGCTTTTATTGGAGAAACTGAGACATTTATTTCCAAATTATAATAAAGAAGGTATTCCAAAATTTTATCTGATTTGTTGCATAATACTCTTCAATTGAGATGCCAAGTCCATCAGCAATTTCTGAGAAACCATACTTGTGTTATTTTCTGTAGAAAGTGTTCCTGCTCTTAGATTTAGATTAATTTCTTGCATAGTATTTTGAATTTCATCAAAAATGGCAATATTTTTGATTTCTGTTTGCGTTCTGAGAGGCAATTTAGCGGGAGTTTTAACAAGATCTATTACTATATCCATCAACTCTTCCTCAGCACCATTTTGGGCTATCTCAGTAATCAATTGATCAACATTTTCACGTTCGGCACTAAAGTGCTTTGCCGTTATATCAGGCGCTGAATCAATATTCCACTCATCATCATCAGCTATTTCAAGAAGCATTTTTCCAAGCTGACGTTTAGGAATCTGTAAAGCTGCTCTTTTCGGAGTATTTGCAGACTCTTGGTGTTTACCTTGAAGAAAAATGGCTGGGTATTTCCTAGAAAAAGAATCATGAAATGATTCATGCAAGCCTAATTCAATGTCTGCTAATTGATCTTCTTGGCTAAATTGCTGAAATAGCTTGCTCATCTTTTGGTTTTCTGTTTTCCTAGGAATCGAGGGATGACGGCCTTGTAGCATAAGGCTTGGTACATTTGCATCTAGTGAATGTATTGAAGTGGGAGATAGAGGCATATCATCTTCTAAACTCAATTCTAAGTCAACGAGCTGGTGATCATCTTTTAATCGCTGTATTAAGCCTAAAATTTGCTGTCTTGGTGATATTTTGGCGGGTATAGTATGTTGTCCTTGTAAAAATCTGCTCGGAGTGGTACCAGCTGATTCTAAAAAGTGATCATCCACTAAATCAGCCGACAAGTTCACCAGCTGATTTTCTTTTTCCATTTCCGCTATCAGACTTGAAATTAAGCGCCTGAATATGAAAATAGATTCATTAATTAATGAATAGTGAAAAATACATCCATAGTGTAAGCAGCAAAATCTTATGTACATTACATTCAAGATAGTACACTTTGATATCGGTAGTTAATTAAATATATATGCTAGAGACCTATGAAATTGAAATGCAAAGTTTTATCTACGTCAATCGATTCGAAAATTTACCTTGAAATTGGAATCTTCGGCGTATTTTGTGAAATTTTTATATCTGCTAATTCTGGCTCATGAACTTCTACATGTTGACCTTGTAAAAATCGATAAGGCGATTCATTTAATATGTCACCAGAGGAAGTTTCAGTGGGAGTTTGTGGCGTTTCATCTTCTAAACTCATTTCCAAGTCATCGAGCTGTTGATCGTCCTTTATTTGCCGTATTAAACCTAAAATTTGCTGTCTTGGTGAGATCATGGAATGTTGACCTTGTAATATGCGCACAGGAGAAAGATTTAAATGATCTTCAATTTGCGCAGGAGACTGTGGCAGTTCATCTTCAAAGTGTGCTGATAAATCCTCAATTAGTTGTTCTTCATTATTTAACTGCTGTAACATTTCTGTGGATACAGAATGTTGACCTTGTAACATACCACTAGGTGAAACTTGAGCTGAATGGACACTAATTTGAGTGGGAGACTGAAGTATTCCATCATCCAAGCTCATTTCAAAATCAGCAAGCTGGTGATCTTCTTTTAATTGCTCTATTAAACCTAAAATTTGCTGCCTTGGTGAAATCCTGGCTGATATAGTATGTTTTCCTTGTAACAATCTACTAGGAGTTGTACCAGCTGATTCTAGAAAATGATCATCCACTAAATCAGCAGATAAATCCACCAACTGATTTTCTGTATCCACCAGCGCCATAAGGCTTGAAATAATGGGCCTTTAAAAAATAATTCACGGATTAATTAATATGTATTGGAAAAATATATCCATTTGTATAACAAAACCTTATTTCATAGACAAGCTTTGCATAACATAATAATTCATACAATATACTTTACCTTGAAGATATGACTTTTGGCGTGATATGTGAATAATCAGTTTTCAAATTTGCTAAATCTGGATGTTGTATTTCTACATGTTGACCTTGCAAAAGTCGATAAAGTGATTGATTTGTAACAGAATGTGGCAATTCTTCTAATATATCACCAGAAAAAGTTTGCGTGGGAGTTTGTAGCGTTTCATCTTTTAAACTCAATTCAAGATCATCAAGCTGGTGATCATCTTTTAATTGCTGTATTAAACTTAAAATTTGCTGTCTTGGTGAAATTTTGGAATGTTGACCTTGTAGCATGCGAACAGGAGAGAGATTTAAATGGTCTCCAATTTGCGCAGGAGATTGTGGCAGTTCATCTTCAAAGTGTGCTGATAGATCTTCAATAAGGCGTGCTTCATTATTTAACTGCTGTAACATTTCTGTGGATACAGAATGTTGACCTTGTAATATACCACTAGGTGAAACTTGAGCTGAATGGATTCTAATTTGAGTGGGAGACTGAAGTATTCCATCATCCAAGCTCATTTCAAAATCAGCAAGCTGGTGATCTTCTTTTAATTGCTCTATTAAACCTAAAATTTGCTGCCTTGGTGAAATCCTAGCGGATATAGTATGTTGTCCTTGTAACAATCTACTAGGAGTTGTACCAGCTGATTCTAGAAAATGATCATCCACTAAATCAACAGATAAATCCACCAACTGATTTTCTTTATCTACATTCGCCATTAGGCTTGAAAGTATTCGTCTAAATAAAGATTTCAATAATTATTATTAATGTGAATCGGAATTTTACGAAATCTACTTCTTGCTTATCAAATTATTGTATTTATTGAATTTGTATTTTATTTATTCGAACATATAGCATATTTGATTTAGGTTTATGTTTAATATTACTCAAGTTAAAACCTGACGATCACAATTACATACATCGGATCTAGATGATACGAGTATAAAGTATTCAAAGTTTTCCACCATTAAAAAAAATGGCCACCAATTGCCTCCTCAATTTCCCAAAGCACTTTTGCTAAAGACACTAAAGTTGAATCTTCACTACGATTTTTTTTAAGATTTCATAAATATATTGGTTTCTGTTTCGATATTCTAGCCCATCCAATTCGTTTGAGAATTATCCTGTCCAGGACAAAAGAATAGAAATGTTTCAAAAAATTTACCTTGAAGTTGGATCTCTTTGAGCGGCAAATGAAAGATCAGTTTCGAAATGTTCTAATTCTGGCCGATGAACTTCTGGATGCTGACCTTGCAAAAATCGATAGGGTGATCGAGAAAACTCCTCTGCGCCAGATTCATCTAATATATCACCAGAAGAAGTTTGCGTGGGATTTGGTAGCGATTCATCTTCTAAACTCAATTCAAAGTCATCAAGCTGGTGATCATCTTTTAATTGCTGTATTAAACATAAAATTTGCTGTCTTGGTGATATTTTGGAAGCTGGACCTTGTAGCATGCGCACAGGAGAAAGATTTAAATGGTCTCCAATTTGCGCAGGAGACTGTAGCAGTCCTTCTGCATGTTGACCTTGTAAAAATTGATAAGGCGATTCATTTAAAATGTCACCAGAGGAAGTTTGCGTGGGAGTTTGTGGCGTTTCATCTTCTAAACTCATTTCTAAGTCATCGAGCTGTTGATCGTCCTTTATTTGCCGTATTAATCCTAAAATTTGCTGTCTTGGTGAGATCATGGAATGTTGACCTTGTAGCATGCGCACAGGAGAAAGATTTAAATGTTCTCCAATTTGCGCAGGAGACTGTGGCAGTTCATCTTCATAGTGTGCTGATAAATCCTCAATTAGTTGTTCTTCATTATTTAATTGCTGTAACATTTCTGTGGATACAGAATGTTGACCTTGTAGTATACCACTAGGTGAAACTTGAGCTTGATGGACACTAGTTTGCGTGGGAGACTGAAGTATTTCATCTTCTAAACTCATTTCAAAATCAGCAAGCTGGTGATCTTCTTTTAATTGCTGTATTAAACCTAAAATTTGCTGTCTTGGTGAGATCTTGGCGGGTATAGTATGTTGTCCTTGTAAAAATCTACTCGGAGAAGCTGCGTATTCGTCCATTAAATGAGGTGAAAGGTCATTTTCTTTCAGTTGAGCCAAGATTTCTTCAATTTCGCGCCTAAATAATATAATACCAATTTTTAAAACTTAAATATGTTTACGCCAAAAATATATAGCTCATTACCTTGAATTATTAGAAGACTCAAGCTCGAGAAATGCTTGATTTGGAGATGCAGGAAAGTCAATCATTGAGATATTTTCAAGCTGCTCATGACTTATAAACATTATTTCTGCTAAGTGTAGCATCAGCCCCTGAGAAACAATCTCCAGTTTCATCAAAATATTTCCACAAAGCTCATGCAAAATTTTCTTTTCTTCATTATTTATCGTTCTCAGTTTTGTTATTCTCCCACGTAAATTTAAAGTGTTTTTAGTAGCTTCCTTAATTTTTAATAATGCTTTATGGACATTCAATGTGAGTTTTGAATTGCCTACGGCCTTGTTTCCATTTTGAATGCCAGTGTTGAGCAATCCCAAAGCTTCATTACGATCCTCCGATTCAACATTTGTATCAGTTTTTGGCAAAGGCTGAGTAATCTTTTTAACAGTTTTCAAAATGCTTCGGTAGTTTTTTGGATCTTTCAAGTTTTTTTCCGAAGTAGCCATTCCTTTTGGACCTAAAATATATGAGTGCTTCAAATTTTTTTGAAAATGGTCTAACTTTTTTACCTCCAATAGCAGATAAAACAACTTTTTTCTGAACTGGAAGCTTAGCTTGAGGCTTGTTTTTTGTTCTATTCATATCTTGGAATTTTGTAGTCAAGAATTTTAAAAAGTTGAAAAAGAGCAACGGATGTTCAAAACTTTAAAATTTTGAATAAAACTAAATTAAATTAAAAATGACTTTTTTTCAGACCTAATGGGCTCCTCAGTTTTTAAATTTAGATGTTAGAGCTAATAATGTAATAATATACTATAATATAATGAGCAAGTTCTGTTTATTTATATAAAAATAACGCTAACTGAGCTCTTATAGCTCGGAATCCTTAAGACTTTTGTATGGGCATCTTAGTCTTAAAAGGTTCATCCATGTCATAAAATTTGCTCTGTATAATTTTTGGACCGGTTCCACAACCCTCCTGCTCACCAGCTAGGATCCAGCAAGACATGTTTTCAGTATATTTTACCTTACTTTTTACTATTTACTGAGAGTTTGGGTCGAGGTAGGGTTTTGGTTTCAAAGAAAAAAATAATCAGAGTGACGAGTTGACCCAGATGAATGAGGTGAACCCATGAGATGAACTCACCAGCAGCTGGTGGCATGACTTGGTGGCTTTGGACAACATTTTTTTTTTTAACCTTAGAATTCCACAATTCGTTCAGAAAACCAACAAAAACGATTTTTGCAGGAATTTACACTTTTTATCCTGCTTTATCCTGGTGCCACTTCCAGAACTCGAGAATGGCTTAAGATACAGTTTCTGTTTTTTGAGTTAAATTCTTTGGTATGATAAGCTGAGTTTTATTAAACCCTTTTATTTAATAAATAATTGCATTCAAAGCTTTTTTGGAGTTTAATCAAGAATTAACTATTTAGTTTTTGAAAAATGCACAGTCTAGCCATAGCAACAACATCACAAGCTACCGCTAATAACCCTTTTTTTTATCAATTTATTTTAATATGGTATTGTTCTGTAGCGAAATCCTTACGACTTATGTGCGGGTATCTTAGTCTTAAATGGTTCATGCATGTCATAGAATTTGCTCCGAAAATTTTTTTGACCAGTTCCATAACCCTCCTGGTCACCAGCCAAGATCCAAGGGAAAAGGAGGAGCGAAACGTCATCGTAAAGTTTTACGTGATAACATCCAGGGTATCACTAAGCCAGCAATCCGTCGATTGGCTCGCCGTGGTGGAGTAAAACGTATTTCAGGATTGATCTATGAGGAGACTCGTGGAGTTCTTAAGGTTTTCCTTGAGAATGTTATCCGTGATGCCGTTACTTATACTGAGCACGCAAAGAGGAAGACTGTCACCGCTATGGATGTCGTCTATGCCTTGAAACGTCAAGGACGTACTCTCTACGGATTCGGAGGTTAAACAAAAACAAATTCAACGCCCAAACAAATACAAAAACGGTCCTTTTCAGGACCACAAACTTGATAAAATTTAATAAATTTTGATATAAATATATACATATAATGATTAATTAAATGCACACCCAATTTTTAAAGAGATAATAAATGCAACTGCACTTATTTTGAATCTTGGAGATTGTTTCTATACTTATTAATAAATCAGTAAAATCTATATGTATAAAACATAAAAAATGCTTTATATAAATTTAGAATAATCAACAAATGCAACTGCACTTGGAGTAAATTTTATATAAATATGTTGAACATATTTCGATTGTCAGGCTTTTATTTTGAATCTTGAAGATTGTTTCTATGCTAACTAATTTATAAATGACGTCAAATCGGTGAAGATATAATTTTTTTTGCAATTCTATGAAAATTTCGTATAATAATTATTATTTAAGTAAATTTCAAGATAATTTGTATATATTTTATCAAATAAAATTAATTATTTAATTATATTTGTCGTCCTGAAAAGGACGGTTGGTATTGTTTTTGATGTATGCAAATTACTTAGGCTTTCTTCTCGGTCTTCTTGGGCAACAAAACGGCTTGAATATTTGGTAATACTCCACCTTGTGCAATAGTTACTCCTGAGAGCAGTTTGTTCAACTCCTCATCGTTACGGATTGCCAATTGCAAATGACGGGGGATAATACGAGTCTTCTTGTTGTCACGAGCGGCATTACCAGCCAACTCCAAAACTTCAGCAGCCAAATATTCCATTACAGCTGCCAAGTAAACAGGAGCTCCGGCACCAACGCGTTCAGCATAGTTGCCTTTACGTAAAAGACGATGGATACGACCGACTGGGAATTGAAGACCAGCACGGCTTGAACGGGACTTTGCCTTTCCCTTAACTTTTCCTCCTTTGCCGCGGCCAGACATTATGAATAGATTTCTTGTTTGTTAGTTGCTTACGAAACGAAAGAACGAATTAAACTGAATGTAAAACGATTCGTGCTCTCCCTTTATATGTTTTTTTTTGGTTCGTACAAAGAGGGGAGAGGCGTGGCCTAAGAAGCACGAGCAAAGGGTATATAATAAATGTGTATTTGTACGATAGCTTCAGTTTCAAATTGAAAATCAACAAGCAATCATCATGCCACCAAAGACAAGCGGAAAAGCTGCCAAGAAAGCCGGAAAGGCCCAAAAGAACATCTCAAAGGGAGATAAGAAAACCAAGCGCAAGAAGCGTAAGGAATCTTATGCCATTTACATCTTCAAGGTGTTGAAGCAAGTTCATCCCGATACTGGTGTATCCAGCAAAGCCATGAGCATCATGAACAGCTTTGTGAATGACATTTTTGAGCGTATTGCTGCCGAGGCTTCTCGTTTGGCTCATTACAACAAACGCTCCACCATCACAAGTCGTGAGATCCAAACTGCTGTGCGTCTTTTGTTGCCCGGTGAGTTGGCCAAGCACGCTGTCAGTGAAGGTACCAAAGCCGTCACCAAGTATACATCATCAAAGTAAATTCTCTGGACAATCCACCTCAAAAACCCCCAAAATGGTCCTTTTCAGGACCCCAAAATTAATTAAATTTAATCAATATTGATAAATAAATATACAAAAAACTTGATTTTAATAATTTAGTTAAAAATACCTTAAAATTAATATATAACATTATTTTTATTTTGCTTGCGTTGAACTGTTTTGAATTATTTGTATGGAGATATTGTTTCCTTGTTAGTTAAAAAGCCTAAAAATGGTCCTTTTCAGGACCCCAAAATTAATTAAATTTAATCATATCATTGATAAATATACAAAAAACTTGATATTAATAATTTAATTTAAGATATAAAAATAATATGATGCATTATTTTGCTTGTTGAAATGTTTTGAATTATTTGTATGAAGATATTGAATTTGTTTGTAGTTTCCTTGTTAGTTGACTTAAAATTATGAAAGTATTTCTAAATTATAATTTATAATTTAGTCCTTGCAATTTTTGGATAAAATAAAATATTTAAAATCGTTGAAACATTAATTAAATAAATGTTAGTTTCTTGAGGATTGTGCGTTGTACTTTGGCCATAACATACCCTCACATATTCGACTTTTTCATATACCTAATGGAATATTTTTAATAAATTTGTTTAATATTTGTAATAACTGATAAATGAGTTAATATTATTTGTGATAAAAACTAATAAACTATGGATAAAACTAATAAAAAATAGTTGAATTAAAATAAATTGCTGGTTGAAAGTGTGAAGTGGAATTTTTAGAAGGTTGTAAAATAAATTTCTAAACAAAAATAATACAATAATTAATATTTTTCATACACTTCAAACACTACTCTATAAATATTCAAAATAAAAAATCCACTTAAAATTAGTTAACCTATCTGAAAATGCAATTTAAGCATTCACCGTCTTGAAATGAACATGAATTTTGATTTGAAATAAAATTGTGGTTGTCTCTTCTACAGCGTATGTCAAGGGTATACCGTTTACTTGTAGTATGCTTTGACTCAAAGCTATAAAAGTAAGTTCGTCTCTCAAACACTTTAAAGTTTAAACCAAAGCAAACAAAAAATCAATTCAACATGTCTGAAGAAGCAGTTATTGCCGAGAAAGTTGCCGTCGCATCCCCAGCCAAGAAAGTCGCAAAGGCTGCCGCTTCCAAAGTGAAGAAACCCAAGGTGCCAGCTACTCATCCACCCGTTAGCGATATGGTTATTGCTGCCGTGAAAGCTCTGAAGGAGCGAGGTGGCTCATCTTTGCAAGCCATCAAGAAGTACCTGGCTGCTAACTACAAGGTTGATACTGGTAAATTGGCTCCCTTCATTAAGAAATTCTTGAAGAATGCTGTAGCCAGCGGTCAACTTTTGCAAACCAAGGGCAAAGGTGCATCTGGATCATTCAAATTGGGTGGTGCAGGCAAGAAGGAAGGTGGTGAGAAGAAGAAGGTTGTCAAACCAAAGGCCAAAGCTGCAGTCAAAAAAACTGTTGCTAAGAGCAAGAAATCCGGCAGCCCAACTAAGGTGAAGAAGCCAGTTGCCAAGAAATTGGTCGAGAAGAAGAAGGCAACTGCCGTCGTTGCAGCAAAGTCCGCCAAAAAAGCTGGTACAGTTAAGGCAGCACCTAAAGCTGCTGCAAAGCCAAAAGCAGCCCCAGCCAAGAAAGCTGTAGCTCCCAAAAAAGCTCCAGTTGCTAAGAAACCAGTGGCAAAGAAGGCTCCAGCTGCTAAGAAACCAGTAGCAAAGAAGGCAGCAGCACCAAAGAAAGCAGCCAAGTAAATAGTTAAAGTAACTATTCAAAACATGATTTAAAACAGCCCTTATTAGGGCTACAAACAAAATTCAAATTGATTCATTTCATTGAAAAATATACCAAAGATACATTTTAATTTAGTTAAATAAATATTAAATATCAAAATAATTGTGTTAATATTATGTTAAGGGAAAATTGAACTGGATTTCCTTTTAAACGTAAATATTAATTAAAGATTTCACACATACTACGAAGATTTCTATTTGCTAGATTGATTAATTAATTATTAATTTAAAGAATATTTCTATCTCGATTCTATAAACAAAAAACATAAATGAATGTGTATATTTTAAATCAAGTTTTAATTAATTAGATTTTGTTTGTGGTCCTGAAAAGGACCGTTTTTGGGTAAGAATTATAGAGATGAATTAAGCACGTTCTCCACGGATACGACGAGCCAATTGGATATCCTTTGGCATAATAGTAACACGCTTGGCATGGATTGCGCACAAGTTGGTATCTTCGAAAAGACCAACCAAGTAAGCCTCGCTAGCCTCTTGCAAAGCCATAACGGCAGAGCTCTGGAAACGCAAGTCAGTCTTGAAATCCTGAGCAATCTCACGAACCAAACGCTGGAAAGGCAATTTGCGGATCAACAACTCAGTTGATTTTTGGTAACGACGGATCTCACGCAAAGCGACGGTACCTGGACGATAACGATGAGGCTTCTTCACTCCTCCGGTGGCTGGTGCACTCTTACGAGCAGCTTTGGTGGCAAGCTGTTTACGTGGAGCCTTACCTCCAGTCGATTTACGAGCAGTTTGTTTTGTACGGGCCATTGTTATTATCTTGCTTCTTGAACGATTCAAAAAATTATGATGCTCGGCAAAATGTGTACAGAGCTTATATATGTTTTAGTTTCGGGGAGAGGGGAATTATTTTGGTTTTCACAAAAGTTAAATTATTTCAAGTATCATCGGAAAATTCATTTCTTTGGCAGTATTTTGTAAAACAACATTACAATTTTGATATATTTTTAAGAAAAAATTTAAATTTTTTTGACAAGTTTTTGACTTATTTTCAGTTTTGTGCGATTTTTTTGGTTTTTTAGGTGGGGAAATGTGTTTTTTGAAAATAACTCAACTGTGGTTGAAAAAACTAAATTTTATATCAATCTTATGTTTTTGGTTGATATCACTTTAATGATTATTCATATCATCAAAATGATATTTTTAATCAAAACAGTTAAATTTACGAAAAACGAAAACCCGATCTAATTTTGAGGGGAGGTAAGGCTATATAAGCAATCTGTACGAACCGAACAAGCATCAGTTTATTATAAACATTTTCGAAGTAAACACGTACTCGAACATTTAAAGCAAATCTCATCATGACAGGCCGAGGCAAAGGAGGAAAGGGATTGGGAAAAGGAGGAGCGAAACGTCATCGTAAAGTTTTACGTGATAACATCCAGGGTATCACTAAACCAGCAATCCGTCGATTGGCTCGCCGTGGTGGAGTAAAACGTATTTCAGGATTGATCTATGAGGAGACTCGTGGAGTTCTTAAGGTTTTCCTTGAGAATGTTATCCGTGATGCCGTTACTTATACTGAACACGCAAAGAGGAAGACTGTCACCGCTATGGATGTCGTCTATGCCTTGAAACGTCAAGGACGTACTCTCTACGGATTCGGAGGTTAAACAATAACAAATTCAACGCCCAAAACAAATACAAAAACGGTCCTTTTCAGGACCACAAACTTGATTGAATTTAATAAATTTTGATATAAATATACATATAATGATTAATTAAATGCCAACAACAATAAATGCAACAGACTTGTAGATCGGAAGCCAATAGAATAATAAATTTTTCTGTATAATCAACATATTTTATAGTTAACTCCTTGCGCCCTCTAAATTAAAATAATAACTAATCTTATAATATGTTACGATTTTCTCAAAACTATGATTTTCTTCAGAGAGTGGGATAGCAGAAAATATACGAACTGCTATCCAAGTAAATTATTTAATATTGAATATATTTCGATTGTCAGGCTTTTATTTTGAATCTTGATGATTGTTTCTATGCTAACTAATTAATAAATGATGACAAATCAGTGGATATAAATTTTTTTTGCAACTATGTGAATTTCGTATAATTATTATTTAAGTAAATTTCAAGAGAATTTGTATATATTTTATCAAATAAAATTAATTATTTAATTATATTTGTCGTCCTGAAAAGGACGGTTGGTATTGTTTTTGATGTATGCAAATTGCTTAGGCTTTCTTTTCGGTCTTCTTGGGCAGCAAAACGGCTTGAATATTTGGTAATACTCCACCTTGTGCAATTGTTACTCCTGAGAGCAGTTTATTTAACTCCTCATCGTTACGGATTGCCAATTGCAAATGACGGGGGATAATACGAGTCTTCTTGTTGTCACGAGCGGCATTACCAGCCAACTCCAAAACTTCAGCAGCCAAATATTCCATCACAGCTGCCAAGTAAACAGGAGCTCCGGCACCAACGCGTTCAGCATAGTTGCCTTTACGTAAAAGACGATGGATACGACCGACTGGGAATTGAAGACCAGCACGGCTTGAACGGGACTTTGCCTTTCCCTTAACTTTTCCTCCTTTGCCGCGGCCAGACATTATGAATAGATTTCTTGTTTGTTAGTTGTTTACGAAACGAAAGAACGAATTAAACTGAATGTGATACGATTCGTGCTCTCTCTTTATATGTTTTTTTTCGGTTCGTACAAAGAGAGGAGAGGCGTGGCCTAAGAAGCACGAGCAAAGGGTATATAATAAATGTGAATTTGTACGATAGCTTCAGTTTCAAATTGAAAATCAACAAGCAATCATCATGCCACCAAAGACTAGCGGAAAAGCTGCCAAGAAAGCCGGAAAGGCCCAAAAGAACATCTCAAAGGGAGATAAGAAAACCAAGCGCAAGAAGCGTAAGGAATCTTATGCCATTTACATCTTCAAGGTGTTGAAGCAAGTTCATCCCGATACTGGTGTATCCAGCAAAGCCATGAGCATCATGAACAGCTTTGTGAATGACATTTTTGAGCGTATTGCTGCCGAGGCTTCTCGTTTGGCTCATTACAACAAACGCTCCACCATCACAAGTCGTGAGATCCAAACTGCTGTGCGTCTTTTGTTGCCCGGTGAGTTGGCCAAGCACGCTGTCAGTGAAGGTACCAAAGCCGTCACCAAGTATACATCATCAAAGTAAATTCTCTGGACAATCATGATTCAAAAACCCCCAAAATGGTCCTTTTCAGGACCCCAAAATTAATTAAATTTAATCAATATTGATAAATAAATATACAAAAAACTTAATATTATTAATAATTTAAATAAAAATACCTTAAAATTAAAATATAACATTATTTTTGATGATACATTATTTTTATTTTGCTTGCGTTGAACTGTTTTGAATTATTTGTATGGAGATATTAAATTTGTTTGCAGTTTCCTTGTTAGTTAAAAACCCTAAAAATGGTCCTTTTCAGGAGCCCAAAATTAATTAAATTTAATCATATCATTGATAAATTTACAAAAAACTTGATATTAATAATTTAATTTAAGATATAAAAATAATATGATGCATTATTTTGCTTGTTGAAATGTTTTGAATTATTTGTATGAAGATATTGAATTTGTTTGTAATTTCCTTGTTAGTTGACTTAAAATTATGAAAGTATTTCTAAATTCTAATTTATAATTTAGTCCTTGCGATTTTTGGATAAAATAAAATATTTAAAATCGTTGAAACATTAATTAAATAAATGTTAGTTTCTTGAGGATTGTGCGTTGTACTTTGGCCATAACATACCCTCACATATTCGACTTTTTCGTATACTTAATGGAATATTTTTAATAAATTTATTGAATATTTGTAATAACTGATAAATGAGTTAATATTATTTGTGATAAAAACTAATAAACTATGGATAAAATATATATACAAATGAAGATATCTTGAAATTTTCACAAATTTTTATTGTAATTATACGAAATTCACATAGAATTGCATAGAAAAATTATATTTCCACTGATTTGTCGTCATTTATTAATTAGTTAGAATAGGAACAATCTTCAAATTTTGAAAGACTGACAATCGAAATATGTTCAAAATATATATATATATATAATTTACTTGAAGTGCAGTTGCATTTGTTGATTATTCAGATTCTAAATTTATATAAAGAGTTTCTTATATTTTAATTGATGTTTCACTGATTTATCGTCATTTATGATTTAGTATAGAAACAATATCCAAGATTCAAAATATTGCATTTATTATCTCTTTAGAAATTGGGTGGGCATTTAATTAATCGTCATATGTATATTTATATCAAAATTTATTAAAGTCAATCAAGTTTGTGGTCCTGAAAAGGACCGTTTTTGTATTTGTTTTGAGCGTTGAATTTGTTATTGTTTAACCTCCGAATCCGTAGAGAGTACGTCCTTGACGTTTCAAGGCATAGACGACATCCATAGCGGTGACAGTCTTCCTCTTTGCGTGCTCAGTATAAGTAACGGCATCACGGATAACATTCTCAAGGAAAACCTTAAGAACTCCACGAGTCTCCTCATAGATCAATCCTGAAATACGTTTTACTCCACCACGGCGAGCCAATCGACGGATTGCTGGCTTAGTGATACCCTGGATGTTATCACGTAAAACTTTACGATGACGTTTCGCTCCTCCTTTTCCCAATCCCTTTCCTCCTTTGCCTCGGCCTGTCATGATGAGATTTGCTTTAAATGTTCGAGTAAACTTTACTTCGAAAATGTTTATAAAAAACTGATGCTTGTTCGGTTCGAACAGATTGCTTATATAGCCTCACCTCCCCTCAAAATTAGATCGGGTTTTCGTTTTTCGTAAATTAAACTTTTTTGATTAAAAATATCATTTTGATGATATGAATAATCATTAAAGTGATATCAACCAAAAACATAAGATTGATATAAAATTTAGTTTTTTCAACCACAGTTGAGTTATTTTCAAAAAACACATTTCCCCACCTAAAAAACCAAAAAAATCACACAAAACTAGAAATAAGTCAAAAACTTGGGAAAGAAATTTAAATTTTTTCTTAAAAATCTATCAAAATTATAAAGTGGTTTTATAAAATATTGCCAAAGAAATGAATTTTCCGACAATATTTGAAATAATTCAAGTTTTGTGAAAACCAAAATAATTCCCCTCTCCCCGAAACTAAAACATATATAAGCTCTGTACACATTTTGCCGAGCATCATAATTTTTTGAATCGTTCAAGAAGCAACAAAATAACAATGGCCCGTACAAAACAAACTGCTCGTAAATCGACTGGAGGTAAGGCTCCACGTAAACAGCTTGCCACCAAAGCTGCTCGTAAGAGTGCACCAGCCACCGGAGGAGTGAAGAAGCCTCATCGTTATCGTCCAGGTACCGTCGCTTTGCGTGAGATCCGTCGTTACCAAAAATCAACTGAGTTGTTGATCCGCAAATTGCCTTTCCAGCGTTTGGTTCGTGAGATTGCTCAGGATTTCAAGACTGACTTGCGTTTCCAGAGCTCTGCCGTTATGGCTTTGCAAGAGGCTAGCGAGGCTTACTTGGTTGGTCTTTTCGAAGATACCAACTTGTGCGCAATCCATGCCAAGCGTGTTACTATTATGCCAAAGGACATCCAATTGGCTCGTCGTATCCGTGGAGAACGTGCTTAATTCATCTCTAATTCTTACCCAAAAACGGTCCTTTTCAGGACCACAAAAAAAATCTAATTAATTCTTGATTTAAAATATACACATTCATTTATGTTTTTTGTTTATAGAATCGAGATAGAAATATTCTTTAAATTTATAATTAATCAATTCTGTTTGTGAAATCTTTTAATTTATATTTACGTTTAAAAGCAATCCAGTTCTATTTTCCCTCACTATGAAAGCTGTTCATCTATTCAATTGAAAATTATGTTAAACAAACTATCTTACTTTAATATTTAACTAAATTTTAAATATATGATTATAATGTATCTTTGGTATATTTTTTAATGAAATGAATCAATTTGAATATTGTTTGTAGCCCTAATAAGGGCTGTTTTAAATCATGTTTTGAATAGTTACTTTAACTATTTACTTGGCTGCTTTCTTTGGTGCTGCTGCCTTCTTTGCTACTGGTTTCTTAGCAGCTGGAGCCTTCTTTGCCACTGGTTTCTTGGCAACTGGAGCTTTTTTGGGAGCTACAGCTTTCTTGGCTGGGGCTGCTTTTGGCTTTGCAGCAGCTTTAGGTGCTGCCTTAACTGTACCAGCTTTTTTGGCGGACTTGGCTGCAACGACGGCAGTTGCCTTCTTCTTCTCGACCAATTTCTTGGCAACTGGCTTCTTCACCTTAGTTGGGCTGCCGGATTTCTTGCTCTTGGCAACAGTTTTTTTGACTGCAGCTTTGGCCTTTGGTTTGACAACCTTCTTCTTCTCACCACCTTCCTTCTTGCCTGCACCACCCAATTTGAATGATCCAGATGCACCTTTGCCCTTGGTTTGCAAAAGTTGACCGCTGGCCACGGCATTCTTCAAGAATTTCTTAATGAAGGGAGCCAATTTACCAGTATCAACCTTGTAGTTAGCAGCCAAGTACTTCTTGATGGCTTGCAAAGATGAGCCACCTCGCTCCTTCAGAGCTTTCACGGCAGCAATAACCATATCGCTAACGGGTGGATGAGTAGCTGGCACCTTGGGTTTCTTCACTTTGGAAGCGGCAGCCTTTGCGACTTTCTTGGCTGGGGATGCGACGGCAACTTTCTCGGCAATAACTGCTTCTTCAGACATGTTGAATTGATTTTTTTTTTGCTTTGGTTTAAACTTTAAAGTGTTTGAGAGACGAACTTACTTTTATAGCTTTGAGTCAAAGCATACTACAAGTAAACGGTATACCCTTGACATACGCTGTAGAAGAGACAACCACAATTTTATTTCAAATCAAAATTCATGTTCATTTCAAGACGGTGAATGTTTAAATTGCATTTTCACATAGTTTAACTAATTTTAAATGGATTTTTTATTTTGAATATTTATAGAGTAGTGTTTGAAGTGTATGAAAAATATTAAATATTGTATTATTTTTGTTTAGAAATTTATTTTACAACCTTCTAAAAATTCCACTTCACACTTTCAACCAGCAATTTATTTTAATTCAACTATTTATTATGAGTTCTATCCATTGTTTATTAGTTTTTATCACAAATGTTATTAACTTATTTATCAGTTATTACAAATATTGAACAAATTTATTAAAAATATTCCAATAAGTATATGAAAAAGTCAAAAATGTAAGGGTATGTTATGGCCAAAGTACAACGCACAATCCTCAAGAAACTAACATTTATTTAATTAATGTTTCAACGATCTTTAATATTTTATTTTATCCAAAAATTGCAAGGACTAAATAAATAAATTAGAATTTAGAAACACTTTCATAATTTTAAGCTAACTAACAAGGAAACTGCAAACAAATTCAATATCTCCATACAAATAATTCAAAACAGTTTGAACAAGCAAAATAATGCATCATATTATTTTTATATCTTAAATTAAATTATTAATATCAAGTTTTTTGTATATTTATCAATGATATGATATGAATTTAATTAATTTTGGGCTCCTGCAAAGGACCATTTTTTGGCTTTTTAACTAACAAGGAAACTGCAAACAAATTTAATATCTCCATACAAATAATTCAAAACAGATCAACGCAAGCAAAATAAAAATAATGTTATATTTTAATTTTAGGGTATTTTTAACTAAATTATTAATATTATGTTTTTGTATATTTATTTATCAATATTGATTAAATTTAATTAATTTTGGGGTCCTGAAAAGGACCATTTTGGGGGTTTTTGAGGTGGATTGTCCAGAGAATTTACTTTGATGATGTATACTTGGTGACGGCTTTGGTACCTTCACTGACAGCGTGCTTGGCCAACTCACCGGGCAACAAAAGACGCACAGCAGTTTGGATCTCACGACTTGTGATGGTGGAGCGTTTGTTGTAATGAGCCAAACGAGAAGCCTCGGCAGCAATACGCTCAAAAATGTCATTCACAAAGCTGTTCATGATGCTCATGGCTTTGCTGGATACACCAGTATCGGGATGAACTTGCTTCAACACCTTGAAGATGTAAATGGCATAAGATTCCTTACGCTTCTTGCGCTTGGTTTTCTTATCTCCCTTAGAGATGTTCTTTTGGGCCTTTCCGGCTTTCTTGGCAGCTTTTCCGCTTGTCTTTGGTGGCATGATGATTGCTTGTTGATTTTCAATTTGAAACTGAAGCTATCGTACAAATACACATTTATTATATACCCTTTGCTCGTGCTTCTTAGGCCACGCCTCTCCTCTCTTTGTACGAACCGAAAAAAAACATATAAAGGGAGAGCACGAATCGTTTCACATTCAGTTTAATTCGTTCTTTCGTTTCGTAAGCAACTAACAAACAAGAAATCTATTCATAATGTCTGGCCGCGGCAAAGGAGGAAAAGTTAAGGGAAAGGCAAAGTCTCGTTCAAGCCGTGCTGGTCTTCAATTTCCAGTCGGTCGTATCCATCGTCTTTTGCGTAAAGGCAACTATGCTGAACGCGTTGGTGCCGGAGCTCCTGTTTACTTGGCAGCTGTGATGGAATATTTGGCTGCTGAAGTTTTGGAGTTGGCTGGTAATGCCGCTCGTGACAACAAGAAGACTCGTATTATCCCCCGTCATTTGCAATTGGCAATCCGTAACGATGAGGAGTTAAACAAACTGCTCTCAGGAGTAACCATTGCACAAGGTGGAGTATTACCAAATATTCAAGCCGTTTTGCTGCCCAAGAAGACCGAGAAGAAAGCCTAAGTAATTTGCATTCATCAAAAAAATACCAACCGTCCTTTTCAGGACGACAAATATAATTAAATTAATTTATTTGATAAAATATATACAAATTATCTTGAAATTTACTCAAATATTAATTATAATTTATACGAAATTCACAAAGAGTTGCAAAAAGACTTCATATGTCCACTGATTTTTCGTCTAGATTAATTAATTAGTATAGAAACATTGTTCAAGATTCAAAATGAAAGACTGACAATCAAAATATGTTCAACATATTTATATAAAATTTACTTCAAGTGCAGTTGCATTTGTTGATTATTCAGATTCTAAATCTATATAAGTTTTTTAGAAATTTTAAACATTAAACATATTTTAATGGATGTTTCACTGATATATCGTCATTTATTAATAAGTAATAAGTATAGAAACAATATTCAAAATTTGTGTAGTTGCATTTATTATCTCTTAAGAAATTGGGTGGGCATTTAATTAATCATTATATATGTATATTTATATCAAAATTTATTAAATTTTATCAAGTTTGTGGTCCTGAAAAGGACCGTTTTTGTATTTGTTTGGGCGTTGAATTTGTTATTGTTTAACCTCCGAATCCGTAGAGAGTACGTCCTTGACGTTTCAAGGCATAGACGACATCCATAGCGGTGACAGTCTTCCTCTTTGCGTGCTCAGTATAAGTAACGGCATCACGGATAACATTCTCAAGGAAAACCTTAAGAACTCCACGAGTCTCCTCATAGATCAATCCTGAAATACGTTTTACTCCACCACGGCGAGCCAATCGACGGATTGCTGGCTTAGTGATACCCTGGATGTTATCACGTAAAACTTTACGATGACGTTTCGCTCCTCCTTTTCCCAATCCCTTTCCTCCTTTGCCTCGGCCTGTCATGATTAGATTTGCTTTAAATGTTCGAGTACGTGTTTACTTCGAAAATGTTTATAATAAACTGATGCTTGTTCGGTTCGTACAGATTGATTATATAGCCTCACCTCCCCTCAAAATTAGATCGGGTTTTCGTTTTTCGTAAATTAAACTTTTTCGATAAATTGTATCAATTTGATGATATGAATAATCATTACAGTGATATCAACCAAAAACATAAGATTGATATAAAATTTAGTTTTTTCAACCACAGTTGAGTTATTTTCAAAAAACACATTTCCCCACCTAAAAAACCAAAAAAATCGCACAAAACTGAAAATAAGTCAAAAACTTGTCAAAAAAATTTAAATTTTTTCTTAAAAATATATCAAAATTGTAATGTTGTTTTACAAAATACTGCCAAAGAAATGAATTTTCCGATGATACTTGAAATAATTTAACTTTTGTTCAAACCAAAATAATTCCCCTCTCCCCGAAACTAAAACATATATAAGCTCTGTACACATTTTGCCGAGCATCATAATTTTTTGAATCGTTCAAGAAGCAAGATAATAACAATGGCCCGTACAAAACAAACTGCTCGTAAATCGACTGGAGGTAAGGCTCCACGTAAACAGCTTGCCACCAAAGCTGCTCGTAAGAGTGCACCAGCCACCGGAGGAGTGAAGAAGCCTCATCGTTATCGTCCAGGTACCGTCGCTTTGCGTGAGATTCGTCGTTACCAAAAATCAACTGAGCTCTTGATCCGCAAATTGCCTTTCCAGCGTTTGGTTCGTGAGATTGCTCAAGATTTCAAGACTGACTTACGTTTCCAGAGCTCTGCCGTTATGGCTTTGCAAGAGGCTAGCGAGGCTTACTTGGTTGGTCTTTTCGAAGATACCAACTTGTGCGCAATCCATGCCAAGCGTGTTACTATTATGCCAAAGGACATCCAATTGGCTCGTCGTATCCGTGGAGAACGTGCTTAATTCATCTCTATAATTCTTACCCAAAAACGGTCCTTTTCAGGACCACAACAAAAATCTAATTAATTCTAATGATTTAAAATATACACATGCGTTTATGTTTTTTGTTTATAGAATCGAGATAGAAATATTCTTTAAATTTATAATTAATCAATCCGTTTGTGAAATCTTTTAATTAATATTTACGTTTAAAAGCAATCCAGTTCTATTTTCCCTCACTATTAAAGCTGTTCATCTATTCAATTGAAAATTATGTTCAACAAACTATCTTTTTTTAATATTTAACTAAATTTTAAATATATGATTATAATGTATCTTTGGTATATTTTTAATGAAATGAATCAATTTGAATTTTGTTTGTAGCCCCTAATAAGGGCTGTTTTAAATCATGTTTTGAATAGTTACTTTAACTATTTACTTGGCGGCTTTCTTTGGAGCTGATGCCTTCTTTGCTACTGGTTTCTTAGCAGCTGGAGCCTTCTTTGCCACTGGTTTCTTGGCAACTGGAGCTTTTTTGGGGGCTACAGCTTTCTTGGCGGGGGCTGCTTTTGGCTTTGTAGCAGCTTTAGGTGCTGCCTTAACTGTACCTGCTCTTTTGGCGGACTTGGCTGCAACGACGGCAGTTGCCTTCTTCTTCTCGACCAATTTCTTGGCAACTGGCTTCTTCACCTTAGTTGGGCTGCCGGATTTCTTGCTCTTGGCAACAGTTTTTTTGACTGCAGCTTTGGCCTTTGGTTTGACAACCTTCTTCTTCTCACCACCTTCCTTCTTGCCTGCGCCACCCAATTTGAATGATCCAGATGCACCTTTGCCCTTGGTTTGCAAAAGTTGACCGCTGGCCACGGCATTCTTCAAGAATTTCTTAATGAAGGGAGCCAATTTACCAGTATCGACCTTGTAGTTAGCAGCCAAGTACTTCTTGATGGCTTGCAAAGATGAGCCACCTCGCTCCTTCAGAGCTTTCACGGCAGCAATAACCATATCGCTAACGGGTGGATGAGTAGCTGGCACCTTGGGTTTCTTCACTTTGGAAGCGGCAGCCTTTGCGACTTTCTTGGCTGGGGATGCGACGGCAACTTTCTCGGCAATAACTGCTTCTTCAGACATGTTGAATTGATTTTTTTGTTTGCTTTGGTTTAAACTTTAAAGTGTTTGAGATACGAACTTACTTTTATAGCTTTGAGTCAAAGCATACTACAAGTAAACGGTATACCCTTGACATACGCTGTAGAAGAGACAACCACAATTTTATTTCAAATCAAAATTCATGTTCATTTCAAGACGGTGAATGTTTAAATTGCATTTTCAGATAGTTTAACTAATTTTAAGTGAATTTTTTATTTTGAATATTTATAGAGTAGTGTTTGAAGTGTATGAAAAATATTAATTATTGTATTATTTTTGTTTACAAATTTATTTTACAACCGTCTAAAAATTCCACTTCACACTTTCAACCAGCAATTTATTTTAATTCAACTATTTATTATGAGTTTTATCCATAGTTTATTAGTTTTTATCACAAATAATATTAACTCATTTATCAGTTATTACAAATATTGAAGAAATTTATTTAAAATATTCCATTGAGTATATGAAAAAGTCGAATATGTGAGGGTATGTTATGGCCAAAGTACAACGCACAATCCTCAAGAAACTAACATTTATTTAATTAATGTTACAACGATTTTAAATATTTTATTTTATCCAAAAATTGCAAGGACTAAATTATAAATTATAATTTAAAAATACTTTCATAATTTTAAGTCAACTAACAAGGAAACTACAAACAAATTCAATATCTTCATACAAATAATTCAAAACATTTCAACAAGCAAAATAATGCATCTTATTATTTTTATATCTTAAATTGAATTATTAATATCAAGTTTTTTGTATATTTATCAATGATATGATTAAATTTAATTAATTTTGGGGTCCTGAAAAGAACCATTTTTAAGGCTTTTTTACTAACAAGGAAACTGCAAACAAATATAATATCTCCATACAAGCAAAATAAAAATAATGTTTTATTTTAATTTCAATGAATTTTTAACTAAATTATTAATATTAAGTTTTTTGTATATTTATTTATCAATATTGATTAAATTTAATTAATTTTGGGGTCCTGAAAAGGACCATTTTGGGGGTTTTTGAGGTGGATTGTCCAGAGAATTTACTTTGATGATGTATACTTGGTGACGGCTTTAGTACCTTCACTGACAGCGTGCTTGGCCAACTCACCGGGCAACAAAAGACGCACAGCAGTTTGGATCTCACGACTTGTGATGGTGGAGCGTTTGTTGTAATGAGCCAAACGAGAAGCCTCGGCAGCAATACGCTCAAAAATGTCATTCACAAAGCTGTTCATGATGCTCATGGCTTTGCTGGATACACCAGTATCGGGATGAACTTGCTTCAACACCTTGAAGATGTAAATGGCATAAGATTCCTTACGCTTCTTGCGCTTGGTTTTCTTATCTCCCTTTGAGATGTTCTTTTGGGCCTTTCCGGCTTTCTTGGCAGCTTTTCCGCTAGTCTTTGGTGGCATGATGATTGCTTGTTGATTTTCAATTTGAAACTGAAGCTATCGTACAAATTCACATTTATTATATACCCTTTGCTCGTGCTTCTTAGGCCACGCCTCTCCCTCTTTGTACGAATCAAAAAAAAAAACATATAAAGAGAGAGCACGAATCGTATCACATTCAGTTTAATTCGTTCTTTCGTTTCGTAAACAACTAACAAACAAGAAATCTATTCATAATGTCTGGCCGCGGCAAAGGAGGAAAAGTTAAGGGAAAGGCAAAGTCCCGTTCAAGCCGTGCTGGTCTTCAATTCCCAGTCGGTCGTATCCATCGTCTTTTACGTAAAGGCAACTATGCTGAACGTGTTGGTGCCGGAGCTCCTGTTTACTTGGCAGCTGTGATGGAATATTTGGCTGCTGAAGTTTTGGAGTTGGCTGGTAATGCCGCTCGTGACAACAAGAAGACTCGTATTATCCCCCGTCATTTGCAATTGGCAATCCGTAACGATGAGGAGTTAAACAAACTGCTCTCGGGAGTAACAATTGCACAAGGTGGAGTATTACCAAATATTCAAGCCGTTTTGCTGCCCAAGAAGACCGAGAAGAAAGCCTAAGTAATTTGCATTCATCAACAAAAAAATACCAACCGTCCTTTTCAGGACGACAAATATAATTAAATTAATTTATTTGATAAAATATATACAAATAATCTTGAAATTTACTCTAATAATAATTATAAGAATTTCACATATTCGCAAAAAAAATGTATATCTCCACTGATTTGTCGTCATTTATTAATTAGTTAGCATAGAAACAATCTTCAAGATTCAAAATAAAAGCCTGACAATCGAAATATATTCAATATTAAATAATTTACTTGGATAGCAGTTCGTATATTTTCTGCTATCCCACTCTCTGAAGAAAATCATAGTTTTGAGAAAATCGTAACATATTATAAGATTAGTTATTATTTTAATTTAGAGGGCGCAAGGAGTTAACTATAAAATATGTTGATTATACAGAAAAATTTATTATTCTATTGGCTTCCGATCTACAAGTCTGTTGCATATGTATATTTATATCAAAATTTATTAAATTCAATCAAGTTTGTGGTCCTGAAAAGGACCGTTTTTGTATTTGTTTTGGGCGTTGAATTTGTTATTGTTTAACCTCCGAATCCGTAGAGAGTACGTCCTTGACGTTTCAAGGCATAGACGACATCCATAGCGGTGACAGTCTTCCTCTTTGCGTGTTCAGTATAAGTAACGGCATCACGGATAACATTCTCAAGGAAAACCTTAAGAACTCCACGAGTCTCCTCATAGATCAATCCTGAAATACGTTTTACTCCACCACGGCGAGCCAATCGACGGATTGCTGGTTTAGTGATACCCTGGATGTTATCACGTAAAACTTTACGATGACGTTTCGCTCCTCCTTTTCCCAATCCCTTTCCTCCTTTGCCTCGGCCTGTCATGATGAGATTTGCTTTAAATGTTCGAGTACGTGTTTACTTCGAAAATGTTTATAATAAACTGATGCTTGTTCGGTTCGTACAGATTGCTTATATAGCCTTACCTCCCCTCAAAATTAGATCGGGTTTTCGTTTTTCGTAAATTTAACTGTTTTGATTAAAAATATCATTTTGATGATATGAATAATCATTAAAGTGATATCAACCAAAAACATAAGATTGATATAAAATTTAGTTTTTTCAACCACAGTTGAGTTATTTTCAAAAAACACATTTCCCCACCTAAAAAACCAAAAAAATCGCACAAAACTGAAAATAAGTCAAAAACTTGTCAAAAAAATTTAAATTTTTTCTTAAAAATATATCAAAATTGTAATGTTGTTTTACAAAATACTGCCAAAGAAATGAATTTTCCGATGATACTTGAAATAATTTAACTTTTGTGAAAACCAAAATAATTCCCCTCTCCCCGAAACTAAAACATATATAAGCTCTGTACACATTTTGCCGAGCATCATAATTTTTTGAATCGTTCAAGAAGCAAGATAATAACAATGGCCCGTACAAAACAAACTGCTCGTAAATCGACTGGAGGTAAGGCTCCACGTAAACAGCTTGCCACCAAAGCTGCTCGTAAGAGTGCACCAGCCACCGGAGGAGTGAAGAAGCCTCATCGTTATCGTCCAGGTACCGTCGCTTTGCGTGAGATCCGTCGTTACCAAAAATCAACTGAGTTGTTGATCCGCAAATTGCCTTTCCAGCGTTTGGTTCGTGAGATTGCTCAGGATTTCAAGACTGACTTGCGTTTCCAGAGCTCTGCCGTTATGGCTTTGCAAGAGGCTAGCGAGGCTTACTTGGTTGGTCTTTTCGAAGATACCAACTTGTGCGCAATCCATGCCAAGCGTGTTACAATTATGCCAAAGGACATCCAATTGGCTCGTCGTATCCGTGGAGAACGTGCTTAATTCATCTCTGTAATTCTTACCCAAAAACGGTCCTTTTCAGGACCACAACAAAAATCTAATTAATTCTAATGATTTAAAATATACACATGCATTTATGTTTTTTGTTTATAGAATCGAGATAGAAATATTCCTTAAATTTATAATTAATCAATCCGTTTGTGAAATCTTTTAATTAATATTTACGTTTAAAAGCAATCCAGTTCTATTTTCCCTTACTATTAAAGCTGTTCATCTATTCAATTGAAAATTATGTTCAACAAACTATCTTACTTTAATATTTAACTAAATTTTAAATATATGATTATAATGTATCTTTGGTATATTTTTTAATGAAATGAATCAATTTGAATTTTGTTTGTAGCCCTAATAAGGGCTGTTTTAAATCATGTTTTGAATAGTTACTTTAACTATTTACTTGGCGGCTTTCTTTGGTGCTGCTGCCTTCTTTGCTACTGGTTTCTTAGCAGCTGGAGCCTTCTTTGCCACTGGTTTCTTGGCAACTGGAGCTTTTTTGGGAGCTACAGCTTTCTTGGCTGGGGCTGCTTTTGGCTTTGCAGCAGCTTTAGGTGCTGCCTTAACAGTACCAGCTTTTTTGGCGGACTTGGCTGCAACGACGGCAGTTGCCTTCTTCTTCTCGACCAATTTCTTGGCAACTGGCTTCTTCACCTTAGTTGGGCTGCCGGATTTCTTGCTCTTGGCAACAGTTTTTTTGACTGCAGCTTTGGCCTTTGGTTTGACAACCTTCTTCTTCTCACCACCTTCCTTCTTGCCTGCGCCACCCAATTTGAATGATCCAGATGCACCTTTGCCCTTGGTTTGCAAAAGTTGACCGCTGGCCACGGCATTCTTCAAGAATTTCTTAATGAAGGGAGCCAATTTACCAGTATCGACCTTGTAGTTAGCAGCCAAGTACTTCTTGATGGCTTGCAAAGATGAGCCACCTCGCTCCTTCAGAGCTTTCACGGCAGCAATAACCATATCGCTAACGGGTGGATGAGTAGCTGGCACCTTGGGTTTCTTCACTTTGGAAGCGGCAGCCTTTGCGACTTTCTTGGCTGGGGATGCGACGGCAACTTTCTCGGCAATAACTGCTTCTTCAGACATGTTGAATTGATTTTTTGTTTGCTTTGGTTTAAAGTTTAAGTGTTTGAGATACGAACTTGCTTTTATAGCTTTGAGTCAAAGCATATTACAAGTAAACGGTATACCCTTGACATACGCTGTAGAAGAGACAACCACAATTTTATTTCAAATCAAAATTCATGTTCATTTCAAGACGGTGAATGTTTAAATTGCATTTTCAGATAGTTTAACTAACTTCAAGTGGATTTTTTATTTTGAATATTTATAGAGTAGTGTTTGAAGTGTATGAAAAATATTGAATATAGTATTATTTTTGTTTAGAAATTTATTTTACAACCTTCTAAAAATTCCACTTCACACTTTCAACCAGCAATTTATTTTAATTCAACTATTTTTTATGAGTTTTATCCATAGTTTATTAGTTTTTATCACAAATAATATTAACTCATTTATCAGTTATTACAAATATTGAATAAATTTATTAAAAATATTCCAATAAGTATACGAAAAAGTCGAATATGTGAGGGTATGTTATGGCCAAAGTACAACGCACAATCCTCAAGAAACTAACATTTATTTAATTAATGTTTCAACGATTTTAAATATTTTATTTTATCCAAAAATTTCAAGGACTAAATTATAAATTATAATTTAGAAATACTTTCATAATTTTAAGTCAACTAACAAGGAAACTACAAACAAATTCAATATCTTCATACAAATAATTCAAAACATTTCAACAAGCAAAATAATGCATCTTATTATTTTTATATCTTAAATTAAATTATTAATATCAAGTTTTTTGTATATTTATCAATGATATGATTAAATTTAATTAATTTTGGGGTCCTGAAAAGGACCATTTTTAGGCTTTTTAACTAACAAGGAAACAATATCTCCATACAAATAATTCAAAACAGTTCAACGCAAGCAAAATAAAAATAATGTTATATATTAATTTTAAGGTATTTTTAACTAAATTATTAAAATCAAGTTTTTTGTATATTTATTTATCAATATTGATTAAATTTAATTAATTTTGGGGTCCTGAAAAGGACCATTTTGGGGGTTTTTGAGGTGGATTGTCCAGAGAATTTACTTTGATGATGTATACTTGGTGACGGCTTTAGTACCTTCACTGACAGCGTGCTTGGCCAACTCACCGGGCAACAAAAGACGCACAGCAGTTTGGATCTCACGACTTGTGATGGTGGAGCGTTTGTTGTAATGAGCCAAACGAGAAGCCTCGGCAGCAATACGCTCAAAAATGTCATTCACAAAGCTGTTCATGATGCTCATGGCTTTGCTGGATACACCAGTATCGGGATGAACTTGCTTCAACACCTTGAAGATGTAAATGGCATAAGATTCCTTACGCTTCTTGCGCTTGGTTTTCTTATCTCCCTTTGAGATGTTCTTTTGGGCCTTTCCGGCTTTCTTGGCAGCTTTTCCGCTAGTCTTTGGTGGCATGATGATTGCTTGTTGATTTTCAATTTGAAACTGAAGCTATCGTACAAATTCACATTTATTATATACCCTTTGCTCGTGCTTCTTAGGCCACGCCTCTCCTCTCTTTGTACGAACCGAAAAAAAACATATAAAGGGAGAGCACGAATCGTTTTACATTCAGTTTAATTCGTTCTTTCGTTTCGTAAACAACTAACAAACAAGAAATCTATTCATAATGTCTGGCCGCGGCAAAGGAGGAAAAGTTAAGGGAAAGGCAAAGTCCCGTTCAAGCCGTGCTGGTCTTCAATTCCCAGTCGGTCGTATCCATCGTCTTTTACGTAAAGGCAACTATGCTGAACGCGTTGGTGCCGGAGCTCCTGTTTACTTGGCAGCTGTGATGGAATATTTGGCTGCTGAAGTTTTGGAGTTGGCTGGTAATGCCGCTCGTGACAACAAGAAGACTCGTATTATCCCCCGTCATTTGCAATTGGCAATCCGTAACGATGAGGAGTTGAACAAACTGCTCTCAGGAGTAACTATTGCACAAGGTGGAGTATTACCAAATATTCAAGCCGTTTTGTTGCCCAAGAAGACCGAAAAGAAAGCCTAAGCAATTTGCATACATCAAAAACAATACCAACCGTCCTTTTCAGGACGACAAATATAATTAAATTAATTTATTTGATAAAATATACACAAATTATCTTGAAATTTACTTAAATAATAATAATTATACGAAATTTACATAGAATTGCAGAAAAAATTATATCTTTACTGATTTGACGTCATTTATTAATTAGTTAGTATAGAAACAATCTTCAAAATATAAAATTTACTTCAAGTGCAGTTGCATTTGTTGATTATTCTAAATTTATATATAGCGTCTTTTATATTTCATACATAGATTTTACTGATTTATCGTCATTTATTAATAAGTATAGAAACAATCTCCAAGATTCAAAATATGTGCAGTTGCATTTATTATCTCTTTAGAAATTGGGTGGGCATTTAATTAATCATTATATGTATATTTATATCAAAATTTATTAAATTCAATCAAGTTTGTGGTCCTGAAAAGGACCGTTTTTGTATTTGTTTTGGGCGTTGAATTTGTTATTGTTTAACCTCCGAATCCGTAGAGAGTACGTCCTTGACGTTTCAAGGCATAGACGACATCCATAGCGGTGACAGTCTTCCTCTTTGCGTGCTCAGTATAAGTAACGGCATCACGGATAACATTCTCAAGGAAAACCTTAAGAACTCCACGAGTCTCCTCATAGATCAATCCTGAAATACGTTTTACTCCACCACGGCGAGCCAATCGACGGATTGCTGGCTTAGTGATACCCTGGATGTTATCACGTAAAACTTTACGATGACGTTTCGCTCCTCCTTTTCCTAATCCCTTTCCTCCTTTGCCTCGGCCTGTCATGATGAGATTTGCTTTAAATGTTCGAGTACGTGTTTACTTCGAAAATGTTTATAATAAACTGATGCTTGTTCGGTTCGAACAGATTGCTTATATAGCCTCACCTCCCCTCAAAATTAGATCGGGTTTTCGTTTTTCGTAAATTAAACTTTTTTGATTGAAAATATCATTTTGATGATATTAAAAATCATTAAATTGATATCAACTAAAAACATAAGATTGATATAAATTTCAGTTTTTTCAACCACACTTGAGTTATTTTCAAAAAACACATTTCCCCACCTAAAAAACCAAAAAAATCGCACAAAACTAGAAATAAGTCAAAAACTTGGGAAAGAAATTTAAATTTTTTCTTAAAAATCTATCAAAATTATAAAGTGGTTTTATAAAATATTGCCAAAGAAATGAATTTTCCGACAATATTTGAAATAATTCAAGTTTTGTGAAAACCAAAATAATTCCCCTCTCCCCGAAACTAAAACATATATAAGCTCTGTACACATTTTGCGGAGCATCATAATTTTTTGAATCGTTCAAGAAGAAAGATAATAACAATGGCCCGTACAAAACAAACTGCTCGTAAATCGACTGGAGGTAAAGCTCCACGTAAACAGCTTGCCACCAAAGCTGCTCGTAAGAGTGCACCATCCACCGGAGGAGTGAAGAAGCCTCATCGTTATCGTCCAGGTACCGTCGCTTTGCGTGAGATCCGTCGATACCAAAAATCAACTGAGTTGTTGATCCGCAAATTGCCTTTCCAGCGTTTAGTTCGTGAGATTGCTCAGGATTTCAAGACTGACTTGCGTTTTCAATCTGCTGCTATTGGAGCTCTTCAAGAGGCTAGCGAGGCTTACTTGGTTGGCCTTTTCGAAGATACCAACTTGTGCGCAATCCATGCCAAGCGTGTTACTATTATGCCAAAGGATATCCAATTGGCTCGTCGTATCCGTGGAGAACGTGCTTAATTCATCTATAATTCTTACCCAAAAACGGTCCTTTTCAGGACCAAAACACAACTTTATATACTCCAATTGATTAAATATACCTTACCTTATAGAATTAACAATAAATATAAATTAAAATTAATCTAATTTATTATTATTAAAATTTAGTTAAATTCAGAATCAACACAGATTGAAATTTTAAATGAAATGGCAATATTTTTTTAATGCTTCTTTGGGTGATATCATAGCTACAATATTTTGTGACGTTAAATTATTTTAAAGCCCCAATATGATTGCAAACAATTTTAAAACATTTATCTCAACTTGAAAGTTCACAATAATTTTTTTCTCTTTGTTATTCCTCTGAATTAAATCTGATTATTCTCTATGTATAATCCATAGAGTATAATATGCAAACAAATTCGCTTTCTGATATATGAATACACATATTATTTGCCCCTGTTATTGACAATATATGAATGTAAAATCGATTTTGATATATATTTATAAATGTTTTATAACATAAAAATAATAAAAATATAAATAGTCGACTAAGAAATGACTTCTTTTCAATATAACATATTTAAACATATTCACTTGCAATTTGTAAGAACTTTACTATTATAAAAATATTGTTTATGAGTTGATTAATCAAATAAGTTGATTTCAAAATTTTTAATCAATATAATACTCGATTAGTCACAACCTGAATACAAAAACAAAATGAACGCTGAACAAGAAGTTTAAATTAATTATCAAAGATATAATATGGCCAGTCTAAGTAATAATTCTAAAACTCAAGTTGGAAATTCTAGTGAAAAGTGTTTAAGAAAGCATTATAAAAGGAAGAAAAACTATTGCATCATCCTAGTGACCTTTATGGACAGCTCCTACAAAAACCAATTACAATAAGAACTCAAAGAAGGCTCTAGAACATGAGCATTTCTAATTATTTGTAAGAATTGAGCTGAAACAAGTGTGTGGGTTAAAATTCACATGGTACGACACCAAAAACAACAAAAAAAATGCACTCAAATTTTAATTTTAATTGCAAATCGCATTCTAAAGCTGCTAATTCATTGCTTTCACCACAGCAAAAAACAGGATCTATTTACAACCTTTGTGCGACTCAATCTTATCCGAATTACAGCTCGGCCATGAACCATAGAAGAAGTTTTTGTACAGCCCAAAAAGTAGCAGATCAAGATCAAGCACCACAAAATACGTGTAGCATAAGACCAACTATAATTCCAGGTTTCTTGAGAGACGCCTTAAAAAAAATAATAGCTCCTTCACCTCATCCAGCCAAACTGCACAGCAACGGCCTTGAACATCAAATTGATCTACCCACGTTTGCTGAAGTTAAGGAATCAAGCTCATTTCAAACCAATTTAACCAAAGAAATCAACACAATGGCATCTTCCACAGAGTGCAATAATGAAAATACAGCAGATATCAGTGCGATGCAAAAAAATCGGAGAAATAAAAGGGGAAAGCGAAGGTCTAAAAATAAGAAAAGTCTGCATGTTGATAAGACAAATGAAGAAATTAATAAACAATTTCAAATTAAACAGTTGCATCACAACTCTCGAGAATTACATAAAAATGTGCACGAGAAAATTCGTCATGCTATTGGAAAAGACATGAATGAAGACTTGAATGAAGGCGAAGCTAACACTAGAACATCTCCAGTAGAAGAAGATGACATTATCCAAAAGAGTGATTCAAAAGACAGTTTTGCCATTGTTACTGTTCAGACAGCAGACGACAACAAAATGCTTTTTTCGCCAGAAGACTTTCCACCAATCGCTCAAAGCTGTCCAGCCCAAGGTCCAAGAATGCGAGATTGCATTAAAAACCGTTCACCTCCACGTCAAATTCAGTCACTACTCGATAGTGGATCTGATGACGATGATTTTATTATTTTTAGACACGATGCACCAAAATCCACTCCTTCAGTCGTCGCAAGGAAATCGAACTTTTGCGGAAAAATCAACAAAATTCTAACCGCCACCTCACCAAAAATTGCATCCCTGAAAATGTCTTTTCAAAAGTCAGCCGATTGTGTTTTTGCACCAAAACGGGAACGTCTCATGTCAGAATGTAGTGACGACAGTTTTGTAATTTTCTATGATCCAGACTGCCCAACGACCAGCACCAAGCATGATGACGACTTTGAGAGTGATTCGGAAGATTTCAGCGAAGATGATGAAGAAAAATCCATAAAAACAATGGGCTCTACTGAAGATTTGCATCCCCCAGACTCTGGATTCGAAGAAAAAAAGGTGAGATCAGTTTCATAACATAAATAAAAAATGTATTACTTCATTTCCAAGAACACGTATATTAAATGTTAATTATCATTTTTAGGTCCGATTCAATTTAAGTCTGGAGATACATGAGATGCGTGTTTGGAATTTTGCGTATAGGATGGCTCGTAAAGGACACTGGGAAATATTTGTTAGAGATCGAGACCGATTTAATAAGAAAATTAAATGTTTTGAAACTATTTTACAACCCATTCTGGAGCCTCAACATAGAATAAAAGTACATCAAGAACGATTTGAGAATTCTTGCCAATGAGCTTCTTCATAATCAAATTAATAAGCATATTTATTGAATTTTCTATGGAATGTCTTTATCAAAATATTCAAGTTTCGTGTTTAAATTGAATCTTTGTATGCAAAAGTCCTTCAAAAACATAGAAATACTTCTATAATGGGATGTAGTTATGTAAATATTGATAGATTAAATGATTTTGAGAGAAGAAAATTAATTTAATAATATATTATTTAAACAGAGATATTTTATTAATTATTTTTATTTTGAAATTTTGTGTTAAATAAATTAAACTGGAATATCAAAGAATTTTGTGTGTTTTGTTATTACGTACTTATGGTGCTACGATTGATTTTTTAAGACACTCATAAAACTGAAACTAGCTTTATGATCCAAACATTAAATTTTTGGTTTATAATGACAGCTGAATATTTGTTCTAATATATGTGAGTTAACTAGCAATAAAACTTGCTTAATGTGACCTTGAGATGCATACTCATGATTAAAAACCAAAACTATCAAAACCAATGAGTTTTCATCATTTTTTTACTTCTATAGCCCTGATTTAAAATAATCCCAATTTGATTAATGTTGAGTAGAAGCAATTTAGTATGTGTCTCACATAAAAGATCTAATAAGTATTGTTTTTTTATAGATTCATCTGAGAATGTCACGATATTTTTGGTCAATATAGCAAGCTCATGATTTTTCAAAGAAACATTTTTGAGTTTTTTAATTTGCTAAGTTTTCCGCCAGTGCAGACAAAAAATGTAGAAGTTGTTATCAGATGTATAAAAATTTATCCACAGCAAAAACAAAATAATTTTAAAAGAAATATTAAAGTTTATTTATATAGCATAATAATAATTTAAACCTTCATGCAATAATAAAAGCGTAGAATAATAAAACAAATCGAATTTTCTCTTAAAAAATTTTTATTTTACTAATTACAACTTTATAATTTATTCAATAGAACAATTTTTTGAATAGTTTTTAAATTTCAACAAGATGTTTTTCATAATGGACATTCAAATTGTGTTATTTATAGAATATCATGTATGATATTGATTTATCACATAAAGACTTGAAATTTCAGATCAAATAATATAAATCGAGCTTCAAAATTTAAATAATATGATAGATAAATATTGAAACCTGATTATTATTTTAAATGTTACAGATGCTAAGTATTCTTATAAAAGAAATATGATAAAGTAAACGAATCATTGAAAATGTCAAGAGATATACATATAATCTTAGATTTGTCAAGGGAATACTTATCAAGGACATGTTCAAGGACTTTATTTGTTTTACTAACAGTATCTTAATTAATCTATTACCCACCTATGCCACAGATTTGGTAAAGTGTCTAGATAAGAAAGTATAAGATTCACAGGATATTTGTGAATGTTTGCATCAATAACGTAACGTCTCTACGGAGCTCCCTGACCACTGACATAAAGAATTTTGCAACCCAAACCAACAAATCCCTGTTCTCATACAAAATAAATTATGGTGGATGATTATGTCAGACAAAAATTCAAATATGCGTCCGATGCATCTTGTACTTTCTTATATAGATACTTTATGTTTTTGCATATAAATATAATATGTATAGAGGTTGCTAATTTTCTAATTTAATTTAACTTTAATAATCAAAAATTAGTTATATTTACAAATCGTTACACTTTGATCGTTAAAATTCTCTATAGATTCAACCAAAAATATATATATATGTACCTAATAAATACTTGTGCAACGTAAAATACGTTAATGAATTTAAGTAAGATCCAAAACTTATGTTTCATTTAATCAGATAAAATTGATCTTTCAATATTTTGTTGATTTTTTTTAGTAGCTACATATAATTTCTATCAATTGTAAAATTTAAGATTCTTCAGGTTTATTTGCTTCCGGTGTCCATTTTCGCTTTCTTCTTCTGCTGATCGATGTGAGCTGTTGCCAGATAATTTGTTCCATCTAAATGCAATGTGCCTAAAAATATTTAATGTTTAATATTATTAGTTTACGTATGAAAATAATTTTTGAATTCTGAGTGGATTTAAAATGTTCATATGATAATAAAATAGTTAACAAAGTTCTAAAAATACTCACTTTGTCGATGAGATTTTCGAACTAGGCAAAATACTGATATTACAAAAAGCAAAGCTCCGATTGTGTAAAGTGCCACCATCAGAGAAAACTGTGCTTTCGCTGGCACTTCAACTGCTATCTTCATAAGATCAACGATTTCATCAGGCAATCCATCAATACCTTCCTCAAACCACAAGATTGGGAAAACAATATCTGGGAAATTAGCCACTTGTTTGATATCTACAACTTGGCTGACTGCCAAGTTGATTTGCACTCTAGCGCGTGCACGAAGAGAGGTCCCCATTTCCTGCAGATAAATAATGTTGAATACTTTTTCTTTAAAAAATAAAAAAACTCACTGGTTGAATATCAACAAAAAACTGATGTTTCTCTTTCTCTGGCGGTGAAATTCCTTCAACAGCGGTTCTAAGCTCATCGTCAGCCAAATAGAAATGTGGGAATCCAAGCAAAATAGGTGAATCTGTAATTCATGTTATTCTTTAACTGTCAATAAAATGTTCAGTCATGTACTTACCATATTGGCACAAAGAAACATTAAAAAGTCCATTAGGAGCACATGGTGGTCCATGAGGACAGTAGCACATATTGTCAGGATTTTTTTCAACCGAGGCGAAAACATTCAATGGTGGAGAAAATCGATAACCCGGGACTCCTCCTCTAGCAATAACCTGAAATAAAAAAAAAATTGGATCTTTAGCTGATGACAAATTTCAATAAAACGCTTCAATACTCACTTCTTTCTCAAACTGTAATGGCAACGATCTGCACAAATCTTTATCAAAAATGTATAATGTAGTATTTTTTGTGATATGTGGGGGAAAAATTGAGCCATCTGTTCCTTTCAGTAAATTACATTCATCAGTAGTCCAATGAGGCAGGTGTGATCGACCATTGAATTTGTCCATAACTCCATACTTTGTGATGTCATCAACTCCACTCCAAATTGTGATACGATCCGTTGAAGTGCTGTTTTTTCCATACATTAAACCAAACTCTTCGTAAGGCAATTTTTGTTCTTTTGGAACAACATCTTTAGCTAGTTTAAGCAGTGGATCTTCATACCCCCATAAAAGCTGTCCAACCGAAACCTCAACGAACGGTTTTATCTTCAAGATGTCCATGATGGATGCCATTGCTAATCGCAAAAACCTAAAACGAAAGCGAAATTTTTTAGCCATGAGCGCCGGAAATAAGAATTATAATAAAATATTAACCTTGCTGCATGTTTGCTCTGGGATGTGGCACTCAACATCGGAATATTTGGCACAATGACGACATCATCTTCCGATCCAGTTGACATGTCCTCGTTGAAGATGTAAACTTTCTTCTGGTTGTAGCTAATTGTGCCATTCTCATTGTGCACAATATTGACCTTTTCCCATTTTTGTCTGAAATGATGTAATTAAAGATGTAATTAAAGAAAAAAATTTATATTGTATTTATTAAATTAAACCTATACGCATTTTCAGAGGTCAATCGACGATGTAATGAAACAGTGATCTTGAGCTAAAACTAATTTGGTAGAAAAAACGGCTCATTGATCAATTGAACCAAAATCTTGGCGCAGCAATCGATATTGCAAAACAAACAATAATTCCAAAAACTAGTGATGAGTATGATTGTTCGCAAAAATTAATAGTTTGGAAAAAATATTTTCAACCACACAAACCTGCTAAATTGCATAATTAAATATTATTTTACTCGTCGGCAAAAGTAAAATATTATTTAAGCTCGAAAAACACTTTCCATTGCAACAACAATTGCAAGTTAATTTCCGCATGTAAAAAAAATGAAGTAGTTTTAGTCAAGCAACATTCATAAAATATGCAACAATGTTCACCCAGCAGACAATTGAATCGAAAACCGCTAAATCAGTCCAATTTTAGCTGATTATCTTTAACAAGAGTAGAAAAAAATTTAGTAGTGTGAGAAGTATTTAGTTTACTTACATAATAAATTAATAATTCCAAAAAAAATAAAAACGTTGCTGCAATTAACTAATTTTATAATTGCCATTCATCCTTGATACAAATCTCGGAAAGGTCAATTTTATTTACGGAAAACTAGAATGATAGCTATTAATGCTATTCAAATTTAATTTAATTAAATTTTATCAATATTTTTGTAAATATTTGATTGAAGTAAAACTCAAACACAGATTGTATTGTTATCTGCGCGCAATTAAGATGTAAATGGACTTTGATGAGAGCATTATAGTACGTCAGACAACCTCACGTTGCGATAAAACCTGACGAAGAAATCTTTACTTTACTTATAATCTTGAATGAACACAAAATAATAGTATGTTTATAATTTATGAAAAGGTAACCTTCAATAATTACAGGGGAAAATTATTAATATGCAATTACAAACTATGAGTAAAATAATTCAGTTTTAATTGAATGCTGAAAACTGTTGATATGAATAAAAAACTGATTATCAATATCAAAGAAACATCACATTAAACCATCAAAACAAATATTTATCAATTTATTTACAAATAAATGATGAGCTTTTTAAATTAAATATTTGGATGCTTTACCTATTAATTTATTTTTACAAGTTAAGAAAATTGGACAAAGATAGTCAATTTATATATATAGTGACACAATTAGCTCATCTCTTTAAAAATGAACAACAAGCTAAATTTTCGGCGATTTCTTTGATAAAAAAATCGCGGTTTTCGCGGTTTTTCTCACTGTTCCAATCTTTTCTATATAATGAGTAAATAAAGAAGCCGCGAGTCAATATTTTAATTCTACAAAAGTTGAATTATAAGATATAAAAAACATACATCATAAGCAAATTTACATGTTTATGGTGTACAACTTGATGGCTTGATTTTTGTTTTGAAACAGTATGAAAAACTGATGAATAATTATTTTGCAAGATCCCATATTAATTATTTTTGCAACTTTGGTAAAAATCAGCAGTGTATCGTATGTGTTTAAGACTGTTTTGAAAGAAGCTATAGCTACATGGTTAATTGAAGCTAATGTGAAATAAAAATATTTACTTTTTGGTCTGAAAGTCCTTGCGTTATATGGTTTAGTGTTGATCAGTTGGAAAAATACATATGAACTAAAATAATTTTTTGTTCGAGATCCCAATATGGAACCCAATATAAATCTTTTTGTATTGAAAAAATTTTACAAAATTTCTGAATTTTAATGCCGAATGTACACAGCCAGCGTTAATGTTTTTTTTAAACTAAATAAATTGATGTTTAGATATAAACGTTAAACAATGGTTTAATTTATTAACAAATATTAATTCAACTAATTTTTATTCACATGATATCATGTAGAATCTCTGTTTTTTGCATGCAACTGCTTCAAAATTATTGTTAAAGGCCAAATAATCCAGTTCAACTTAAGTTTTGTTTATTTTTTTTTGAGCTTCATATGATTCAAAATTGTATTGCAATTAAAAGTTGTGTAAAAATGTAAATAATCCACACAAGGCAAGCAAGAATTTTCTTAAACTATAGTATCTGTTAAACGCATTTATATAATGTAGAGTTTATCATTATTTTATTTCCATTCTGTTATTCTGTAAGATTCTGTTATATTAAATGTATGAAGTATTTATTACTTGTAAAACGCAGTACTACTTCAATTTTTTATATTCACGGTCGTCATTAAGTTGAAGATTTATAAACCGTTTTGTGTTTTATCCAATTAATTAGAAAATTCATTACACAATGTATCTCTGACCTTGGAATGAAAACACATATTCTGCCGATAACGTATAATTATAATCTTTATGTTTAAACTTCAGTATTACTTTGTCTCAATTATTTAACTTGCATTCAACTTATCAATTAAGTAATTGACATTTTTCCAACAAAAATTATTCTAGAACTTGAAACAAGCATTATTGATACCATATTCTTGGCTTTTATTATCTAAAAAATAAAATTATAAAAAATTAACGCACAAATATATTAAAATTTTGCTTGTTTTAAGTTTTTTGAAGAAAAATTCAAACATTTCAAAAAACTCTCAGCTTGAAAATGAATAAATACATTAAATTTAGATTCGTTGAAATAGATTATATGCCGTGAGAACATTCAACGAAATATTAGCAATTATAAAATTTACTTACATGTATACAAAAGGCCCCAATTCGTCCAGAATTGGTTTGGAACCATTATTTAAAAATTCATCTGCATTCGTTACATTGTAAACGTAAACTTTGATAAAAGGTGATACTGGAGGCTTCGACCACCAGCCAAAAGACTGTCCACCAGGCTTAAGGGCTACTCGATGGTCAATTATTAATCTAACTAATGCAGAAAATCCAAATGTGACTAGAACTCCCAGTAAAAGTAAGCATAGTGAAAATGCTATCACGAACCCTGAAAAATAAGATAAATCAGTTAAAATGTGCTTTTATGTTGAACAAGTTTGTTAATTATGTTAATCATGAGATTAACTTAAAAATTATCATATTTCATAGTCTCAAGGTACTAATGGTTTGTGAAGAATATTTTGTTAAGAGCTTTTTTTCAATTTGATTAGCATACAGGAATTCTCAGTCAATAACAAAGCGATCAAACTTCTCAAATTTATTAGATTTAAGTTGAAATATACTTCCGTGTCATCATTGCAAAAAACTAGAAAACCTTCATAATTAATTTCAGTTTTCAAGTGATATGTTTGAGCAAATAATGACTTAAAGTTTCAAAACTAAATTAAAATTTTCAGTTATACACTAGGTATTCAACTTTATACTATATCAAACTATATTAATCTATTTGTGTACTAATAAGAATGCACATTTACTTAGTAGAAACTACATTGGTCTCTACTAGATTGCTTAATATATAATTTTGACCAAAAACAATCTTAATTTTTTTGTTGTAAATATGACAAAAATATTTTGTATGTAATTTCAATTAACGTTCCGATATTTTGCGTTAAGTAATAATTTGCAACGTTTCACTTGTTGGGATTTACAAAAATCAAACTGGTTTTCCAGTTTATAGCAAACAGGTTTTATCACTTTTCTGAAACATTTTTTAAGCAAAGATTTAAGATTTAGCGTAACCTTCTCAAAAACATCTAAGTGATGTAATTACTTGCCTAAAACTAAAAAATTAAAAAAAACGCGTTTTGTTAAATTTAAGTGGATAAAGGCATTTTGATCTAAATACAATTATTAGTATTGCTATACATTATTATTATTATTATTTTAATTTTATAAAAATGTACAGGAAATATGTATTTTGTTAAAATAAAATGTCACAAAAAATAATGCAAATGACATGATTCTAGTTATATGTTATTTCATGTGAATCAATTATTCATTTTGTAAATCGAATTTATCATAGTGTTTAGTAAATTTTCAATTCTTTTGCTAGATATGCATATGCAATTAAATATTTATACATGATACTGACCACAAGTTCAAAGCGGAACAATATGACATTTTTAAGAATCCTATATTTATGTTCAATAAACGTTATTTCTATTCGATAAAATTTTCATTATTTTTGGAAGAAAATTTTTAAGTAAAAAGCTCATATAATAGATTATTTGTTCTTGATAAATCAAAGTGATTTGAGTATATAATAATCTTTCATTTTATATCAATATGCTGTTGATTCTACTTAAAATTTGATGTAAATTTAGATTTTTACTGCTTGACACATCTTTATGATCAAGCTTAGATAGAAATATTGTCGTTTGAGCAAAACAAAACACTTGTCACCAAACTTCACAATGTGATGATTTGTCGTGAGTCTTGGGTTTTATCAAAGCTTTGTTCCAATTGTTGTACTTTTGAATGAAACGCTAAGCTGAAAAACAAAACCTGCTCCAATTTATATTCATGTGAGCTACAAGCTCACAGGCTAGTGACTTAACGAAACCTGAGAAAATACCAGTTTATAAGTTTGCAATGATGCCGGTTAAAAATATGTTTTTAATTTCTTGTCGATCATGGATCATGAGTATTGCTTAATGTTAATGTGCTGCAATCCAAGCCAACACTACCTGTGCTTATTCTCAACAATAAAACACTGATCAATTTAGGAAAAAAATTTATATTATATTATATTTTGTATTCATTTTTTTGGGACGCAGATTTAACTTGCCACTGATTTTTGTAATTTGTGAATGTCAAAGGTTAGGAAGAGTAATTGAATGTAGTGTAAAAATGTTGAGCAATTGAATATTGAAGTTATTGTAAAAAAGTATAAATTTAAATAAATAGTTATATGGTTCTATAGTTCGATTTATTATTTACAAACAATAATATTATTTTAATCAACAAGATTTAAAGTTGAATGCGCGAACTCTATAGAGTCTTCAATAAAGTTTGATTTGCTTGACTATTGATTCTAAAAATTATATTTTGTATTTTGATTGCTATCTAGTTAGTTTAAACATAAAATTCAAATGAATATTCAAAAACCACTGTACACAAAAAACATGCCTGTATATTATGCCATGAAATTGGATGTTTTGTAAACTTTCAGGTGCTGTAATATTTTTATGGCCATTACAATAAAAACCGTCAATACCGGTTTGACTACTTTATTTAGTTTCTAGAGATTGATTTGCTTGAAATAATACCTTATTTCCGCGGAACGCGACATAGATGATTCAATATTAATCAATACATTTTATGTGAAATACTTTCAAGGAATTTAAACAAAATACTGGTAATTTAGAAAAATTCTAAGATTAATGATTATGATGTTATATGTTTATTCTTTATGAAAAGATCAAGATATTTTTAGAATATCTTAAATTTGTAATTTTATTTCTTTTAAATATTTTTATGAAATTTTTTGCTTAAACTCAAGGATGATATAAAAAATGAATATAAACACATCTTTCAAGAATGTTTTTGTCTTAAGAAAACTGTCCGCCGATTGTTTCCGTGTAAAGCATCTAATTATTTTATTGTTATTTTGTTAAAAATTAATCTCAAAAGTGACCTTTGTGTCCGTTTTTTGACCGTTTTTGATTCAATACTCTTATAGTTTGGGTTTTTTATTATTATTATTGGGAAATACAATGAATATCAAAGGAATTAGGTAGATATTATTAAAAAATATTTATTTATTGTGAGATAAATAATACCGAGAACAATGAAAGAATGGCAATGCTACCAAAAATGCTACTTAAGTGCTGGATATAGTATATATGTTCAATGACGTCAGTTGTTGGACTTTAAAGACCTGTTTTGTACTTTAGTTTTAAATTGGCAAAAAATTGATGGATGTTAATTGAACACGGCTCACGATTTTGGAAGCAATTCGCATCATAATCTACTCATCAATCAACTTTTGCTGACATACAAAACAAATTAACACGAACGGAAACCGAGATTTGTTTTTTATCTGAATAATTATAATAAATAGAAATTCACTTACACCACTTTCTTAAAAATGTGCTCGATAATTTTGCATACAATTTTGTTTTTCTTGAATGCATATTTCAGCTTTTTGCCACTTTTTAAAACTTAAACGCTGAAATGATCATCAAAATCCACTTTCATTAGCACCACGCGACAACAAGTTTTCATTTCTTTTTTGATTTTCGCAGTTAGTTTGACGCGGTATTTAATTGTGGATTGTTTGTTACACTAAACCGCACTTTGATGGTTTTGGCTGATAACAGGCTCAGAATAATAAATAAAATCGATCTTTTTTTGAATTTTGCTACTTATGTTTTTTACAACTCAAAGATATGTATATGTACATTCCAAGTTTAATAGATATTTCATATGTTGCAATGCAGTTAATTCACAGAGCTAACAATTAATTATAAATTGAATCATAAATAAGCAAAAACTATGCTCTAAGCAAAATAGGAAAAATTTCCATAATATGTATTAATTTTAGCTTCGAACCCTTACGTAAAAAATGCTGAATATTGAAGTCTTTGTCTTTCTTAGGGTGTATCAGAAAAATTAAATACCTCAAATATAAATACATATGGTTAACTTGATGGTGACTTTTGCAATCCACTTGCAATTAGACTATAATCATGTACATACGTACACCTGTAATTTTTTGTAAATACAGACATTGCATAAATTGGATTGGGAAATACGACTCAAAAGGTATACGTTACTCGGAAAAGACATGAATGGTCTGAAAAATTTGCTAAATCGGAAAACTACCACACGCGTCTTGTATGCAAGACACAAGTCTTTAAAGTTAATAGAGGAAAATTATTAATGTTAAAATATACCATAACATATAAAAATGTTCATGTGTGTTTCAAGCTTGTGCAATTCGCATTGAGTTTATTTTGTGAACCAGAATTCAATACGCATATATGTGTGGTTTTCAAGTTTAAATTATTACAAACGAAACAGTAAGAAATTAAAAAACTTTCATAGTAGAGTAGTTTTTAAATTGAACGGTTTTAAATGTATTTTTGTGTTGAGCAATTTTTATTTTTAGTAGTTTTCAGACAAAAGTAAACACAAAAAATTCAATAAAGCACAATAAGGAACGAAAAATAATATCAAGAAAACTATATTAAATGTTATACTTTCTTCACTTTGAGCGAGAAAAATCGAATTGTAAATTTTAGCCTTTTGTGTGAGTTTTAACTTTTAAGTCGAACATATCGGGCAACAAAAATTTATTACAAAATAATAATTTGTATAAAATGGTATAATTTAAATTCCAAATTGGAATTCCATTTCCTTATTTCTTCAATATATGTTTTATTGATAGTTTTTGTGATAGAACTATAAATATTTCTGCATTGATTCGATAGAAATTCCCATGTAACTTTGTGACTCAACTACTACCGTAGTAAAAATTATTTTTTTTAAATTCTACATTCATTGATATAAAATTTTCAGAGTACATTTTTAATCAATTTTTATTAATGAAAACAACAATTTTAAGTTACTTATTTCACAACGGAATTACATTATTCAACTTTATTCAAGTACAACCAGAAAAATCACACTTGCATGAAAAAAGTTTGTGATGATTTTGAAACCAAAACAACAAAAAAGTAAAGTCAAAGAATGAACTTTAAACATTAAAATACGAATTTTAGATTTTTTAAGTAATTTTCCATAGAGTATAATTCCATTGATTATTTATATCATTAAGAATTATCGGTACTAAATATATATATATCACGATGAAAATATTTCAGTGCACCAAGTATGTATAAATACTAAATATTAAATACTTTCTACAAAAAAAATGCAGACAAGTCAAACACATTGTACAAGAAATGCTGAAAGTGAGAGTCCAAGTAGTGTTGACTGGATAATGGAAGATGAATGGGCAAGATTTTTCATTTTTACAAAAACAAACTCAATGAAAAACAGCAATTCATTGTGAAAACACAAAATTCTTGTTAATTTCATTGTTGCGATTGAAAAAAATGCGGTAATTAAACAGTATGCTTTTAAATGTATATAACCAATCTGGGATTTTCGCATGCAATTGCAATATTCAATTTGCAATCGAGATCAAATTTGAATTTACCAGTAAAAGAAAATAGAAAATAGATTTTGATATATTCTAATAATTTTCCATCGTTACAGAAATGAAATCTTCAAAAGAAAATCAATTATGAACAAAATTTAATTGATGCAGTGTGTAGTATTTACTACTTTTATATAAACACTTGTATGTTAAGATGCATTCGAAATGCAATTTGTTGCAACTTGATTTTTTGCCGAGTCTGTATATCTGGGTTACTAGCTCATGCTTCTCGCTACTTGACGACATAAAAGTGGTATTAAAGAAACTAATTAACTCGAAAAAAATGTACATAATATAATGTTGTCTTAAACTCCATAAAGTTTCCTTTTGTATGACCATTTAAAGATTCACGAAAAATCCACGCTTATTACGAAAATCAAAATAGTAAACGATAAATTGTTGTTGTCAGTGCGTTTCCGTAGACTAATTACACAACGACTCAAAAAATATAAAATATGTGAGTCAATTGGTAATCACAGGTAAGTTAGTTCGTCACTTGTGCCGAAATTCAAGTCTTTTGTTTGCTTAAATTTTGCGTAATTGTATGCTGCCTTTTTGTATTGAGCGGAAAGTTTCACTTTGCAGGCACAAAAAATACACTCAATGTTAAATCCAATAATGAATGGAATATAATTGATTTACTTAATTTTTTTAGTGACAAATGAGCATATTTTTCCGTAGCACAATCACTTATTAAAACTTTTTCATTGGAACTAAGATATCATTAACTGGTCCAAAGCTCATCGATAAGTCACATATGAAAATCACCTCAAGTATTTTTTAACTTTACATAAAATCTTGTGAACACTTAATCACCCAAAAGCAATTCAAATTTGAAAAGTATTCATTTATGTGACGGACGTTTGTGCACAAATAAATATAATAATAATTCGACTTGGCGTTACCACGTTCTCTTTTGAACTGACTTTTCCACTTTTCAATGCAAAGAAACAGAAATTAACTGAAATTATTTTTGAGAAGAAAAAATATTTTTCTTATGTTGGTGTGGCTGGTGCTCAGATCAATACAAATGAAGCGACCATGTCTTAAGTGCAGAGACTACAAAAAAATAAAAATTATAGATAAACTTAAAATGATGTTGCGGAAAATACTCAATTATGTATTGGTATGCATGCAGTATGTACTAAATTCTGAAATAAACTCATCGATAAACAATATTTAAGTTTGTTGGTATGTGAATCATAAGAAAATGTTGACATTCCAGTTTTTTCTCAAATTTATATTGAATATACACCATTTTAAGTGCTCTAAAAGTTGCTAGCAAAATTAATGTCCAATGCGCGTTTAAAATCTTTGTTGTCTGTCAAAGGAATTTTTGTTTGTAATTTTTATAGCTAGTAGTATGTATAATCAACAGTTTTCACGTTTTTGTAATTATTTATGTTCCCTGAGAATAGATTTTTTCATCTTTGTTTTTATCCATACAATACTCAAAGAATTATTCTTATTTTTGTCGATTGGACTTTGAATTAATTATAAATACAAGCATAATGATTCATAATAATAAATCGTTGAAAAAAACACAAGTAACCAATAATAATTTGTACAAAAAGTTAATGACTTTTAATTGTTCATACAAAATATGCGTTGCTTTTAGAATTTCTTTCTTGACTCTTTGCAAATATTTTAAACAGACATTTCTATTTTTAATAAAAGCAGTTGTGTAATTGCATAAATAAAATGAAACCAAACTTAAGTTTTGTAATACCTACTTGAGCCATCCAAAAAAGTATATCCTTCAATTTTGTTAATTTATAAAAACTCACGTAAACACATTCATAAACCTCACAAGTAGTAATTTATTTTGCGCAAAATTTATCAACTATACCTTTATACTATTATTTGTTTCTTGTTGAACATTGGATGTAAAGACGTAAATACATAAAGACATATTATATTGAAAAGAATGTGTCATTGACGTGTGTAACCTTCATTGCAATTTACATTTTACAATTATTTCTTTGGAAGTTATAGCATAGAGTTATAAATAGTAAGTATTAAAATTCAAAAAAGATTCACAGTATTGTCACTGAAAACAAATACTAATAAATTGGGTATCTAAAGCTCATTATATATTTTTTATATGAAAAAACTCAATTAATTATTTGCGGAAGATCAAAATAATTCTGAACTTCCTTGATTTTTTTAAAATCTTTGTCCACAAATATATATTCTATTAGTTGACATCAATCATCATTCATCATAGTTAATTAAACTCACCCAAACAAAATATTTTCAATATTTCTAACAAATCACACATGATTCACAAAAGATTGAATCATTCAAATCACTAACTCATTGGAATCGGAATTTGGAATATTTTTTGTTACCGAAGGTTGCATTTATTAAATTAAATGTTTACCTTAATAACTATTTGCGGAGGATGAGCATTTTTGACAATAATAAGTAAAATTTCATAACATTGAAATTGCACAGTTCAGTCACTTGCTATCGTTTTATGTAAACCAAAAGCGTGTTTTGAATTTTTCATTTAAAATTCAGAAATTTTTATTTGAACTACCAGGTTATCGATCACCTAATTTCATTCCAATGATTGTAGATATTGTTGCAATCATTACAAACACAGTGTGTGATTGGTCAAACATTCTTTATCATGAACAATGATAATTACAGTAATTAAGACAAATTATAAGCTATTGTTTAGCATGTTGATTGTATTTTGTAGTGAGTCAAATGCATTTTAACTTAATTATAATTTGCAATGGAAATTATCACACGAAAGGAAATGTAAAATTTCACACTTTCAAATAGTACTGTTGATTTAATCATTACAAAATTTACAAAATTTACTTAGAAAATTTACAAAAAATTTACAAAAAATTTACAACAATTTACAAAAATTTACAAAATTTACAAAAATTTACAAAAATTTACTTACAAATATCTACAAAAAATTTACAAAATATTAAAAAAATTTACAAAAATTAACAAAAAATTACAAAAATTTACAAAAATTAACAAAATTTTATAATATTATTACTAAATTAAATTTTGTGTAAATTTTGTAGATATTTGATAACAGAAAACCGGATTCTAAGGTTCATGATTAAAAAAGCACTGCAATTTTTGAATTATATAAAATTATCAATACAATATTATGTCAACGATCAATATCATTTATAATATTATATTGACGTCATGACTGAAGGTGCTTTTATGCGTATTTATGCAACTTTCTCTTTTTATCACATGCTTGCTTTTTTCCAGTTACTTAAATAGTATTAGTCTGAGAAAATTTATTGTGAACTTACTGTAAAATAATGTTGGTAAATTTGAGAAATAAATATACATTAGCTTGATTTATCAACGTTTTGGGAAATTCATTGATATAATTTGTGAATCATTGGAAATATTGATAGCACGTTTTCATTACAAAGTTACATATTATGTTAATTTTATTGTGTAAAATACCACTCAAAAATTTTGTAAATCTTCAGATACTAATTTTACATATAGGTGTATCAAATAATAAATAAATTACTATCTTTTTATCAAAAATTACAAAACTTTAATTCATCGTTTAAATTCGAATCGTGAGCAATATGTTTATATTATATTTACTGCATACGCCGTTGGATTAGACAATCGCAAAACAAATCCCATGTGGAAATAAAATAAAATTTTAAGTTTTCTTCAATTTTCTTAAATGAAAATCGATTTAATAATTTAAACTGATATAATTGTTAGTGATTTGATACGTTTTTAAAAATTCTTTAAACTAAAATTTTTCAAGTAGGTGTTTATAATAATTATGAAAAAATTATTCAATCAATTCAAAATCTAATCAAATAATAAGCAAGTGTTACATGTGACCAAAACATTTTAATGCATATTAATTGATTAATTGACTATTTGGTTTTTACAGAAAAAAAAAAACTTAAAAGCCAATTTTAAGACCACAGAGTAAACTTAAACTTTTGAATTTTCAATCATTTTACCTCTCTGTTGAGGTTGAAAGACTTTCGGGTCACCTTAAATTATATCAGTTTCGCTCAAAAATAAGCAAATCATGCGCTTAATTACAAATTTGTTGAAGTTATTTTATTTAAATACTTTTCCTGTGGAGAAATATTTTAAATTAATTATGTTAATAAAAGCGTTCAAGTAACCTAAGAAGTAAACACCATGTCACGTGCTTCAACAGAAGATTTTTTGGGTTTTTCCAAAATGATCACTTATTTTTTATTCAATACACGATAATAAAGTATTATTCCGATTGAGGTTTGTTTTTATTTTAAATTCTGACTATTTATCAAAATTCCAATTCAAGGATCAAATTCAAAAAGTTGCATTTTCAATTATGTATTACTGTTCGCACTTATAACCTAAACTTAAACTTCAAATAAATAAATAGTTAATTTAAAAGTTAACTTAATTTATCATTATTCTTACTTTTAAAGACACCTCAATTATTTTTCATAAGAGTGTTTTTTCATCGATTTGTTTATTAGTCAAAAGACCAAAGTTCTTTCGCAAGCTGCCTTGATATTTTGTGTTTTGAGACAAAAATATAGCTTCTGCATAATCAATTTGTAAATAAAGTTTTTTTAAAGCAGGATGTTTAATAGGCGCCTGAACTTTGAAGAATTTACGATGCTTAAAGAATTTAGTCAAATTTAACTAAAAAGCAAAAACATCTTTAAAGACCAGTTTCATGACAACTTATAATCTAGTTATAGTGTTTTTCAATACATTTTTTTGTGATTATGAATTCTAAAACGTTTATTGAGTTTTAATATGCCATAATTTAAGAATGCATAGTAAAATTCCACTTGTTTGTTGATTGACGTCAATTAATTAAATTCATTATTCTAGAGATGTGTGATATAGCCCAAAAAAATGCAAAAAAATATTGAAAACAAAATGTATGCAAAATCAAGACTATGCTAACAGGAAAACGGGCAATCAAAATATTATAGAAGTTTCATAAATCCATAACGCTTTGTTTTTAGTATTTAAAAACTTAGTAATTATTTTGAAACATACACTTAAAGTATAGTTGTTGTTGAATGTAATTAATATTGTTGAAATTACTGGTAAAGGTTAACTGCAAAGTAAGATATTGCAAAATCTTACACATATAAAATAATATAATATAAATAAATACATGTTATATGTTGAATGGAACAAGTGATTTTACTACAAAGAAAAGTTTAGCAAAGTGAAGCTGATTGAGAATGACATTTTATAGAATATTCTTTTGAAGATATCTAGATGTCAACTTTAAAATTTATTTAGAATTTATATTTTCAAATATGACTTTAAAAATAAACAGATATTATAACTTTAGTTAAACACTTTTTGAAAACTGCAATTTTAAATTTATAATCAACTGAATAATGAATTTTGAACTATAGTGGATTAGTAACTGTTTGATTTTTTTTTGATATTTGCAAACAAAATGCAAAACCAAATCAAAAACAATTTTTATTACCTCGTGTTTGAAAACATACGAGTCAGCAAATATTATTAATCAAAATGAGCTTCTGATTAACATGTAGGTAAATTATTTTTGATCTTTTTGTTAGAAATCAATTATTATGATTGTGGTTGAACCAGAAGTATCAGAAAAATCAAATATTATATCGTCAATAGATATTATAGAATATCTAACTCAATATATAAGTTTAAAAAAATGCAAAATGTTTATAAAAATTGCCTTGGTTGCCCATACAAAAATACGTGTTCACTTATTAGCTGTAAATTCTGAAATTAAACTCAATGCTAGCAACTGGTTTGAAATCAAAATAAAGCTTAACGAATTTCATTGTCAATTTTCATCCTTTAACAACTTGCATGTCAAAGTAAAATATTCGCAAAACAGGTTATTCAACATTCAAAGTTATTAAAAATGTTAAATATATCGTCACTGCGGAATTTAGTTTGAATATTGATTGTGGATTTTACTAGAAAATACGTTTATTCCGAGTTTATTCCCATAAATTGTGTGAATCAGATATTTTTATAAATAATAAGAATTACGAAAGATTGCACTTTCAGTAAATTGATTGATTATACAATTTTTAAAAATTTTCAGTAATCTATATTTGAAACTTATTTTATTGGTGTAACACTGTAATGCCAGTCCAATTAAAAAGTCGTGTAGTCATGTACGTTGAGTTTATTATGACTTAAGAATGAAATTTATTTCACTCGGCATTGGTTTTGGTGACCTGCAGTTACATCACGTTCAATTCTGTATTTCCCAACAAAAATTCACTTAAATGGTAAATTTTAAATTGATATTTGCACTCGACCCACCTTTGCACAGTTATAAAGAGTTTTTTGTGGTTTTCGTTTTTTATTAACTGCTTGAGATTTTTTTGTTTTTTCAAAATTTATGAATTATTAGAAATTTTGTTCATTTTAAACGTTTCACAAAAAGCTCATTAGGTTTTGAGGCTCAAATCATATAAATATTTAAGACATTTTTTAGAACTTGTATTTAAAAATCAATTTTTGTTTCAAATGATTATAAAATTTAGTTAAATTATTATTATTTTAAAGTAAATTATCGATTAAGATTATTTATACTATTATTTAAAGAGTACTTACATAGTTTTAAATGTTTTCCAAAGCCTAAATTCATTTTTGAAATTTAGTAACCTTATTGTTGTTAGATTCACTAAAACGCTAGTGGCACAATTTTAGCGTTTCAGCTTAACTAAAATTTTTGATTTTAAAGTGTATGTTTGAAGTTGTATTTTGCTGCAAAAATTTACAGCAAAAGAAAGTATTTTTTTTAATTTGTTGCTTTGCTATCAAGCTATTTCCTCAGTAACAAAGTGTTTTCAACCAAAAAGTTAAAGCCAGCGAAAGTTTAATTTACTTCCTTCGGGTTTTTTTTTCTTATATTGCACTTTTTCCTGAAACTATTTCACGAGATCGTTTTGTCTTTCTATTGAAGAATAAGCAATAGAACTTTTCTAAAGCTTTCAATTTCTTTAAGCACTTGAATAGTCTTTTCAGTTCAACTGACCATTAACAACTGAATTGAAGTTTCAAATGTGAAAAGCGTATAAACCGTAAAGTATAAACTTCTTCAACGACTTTATCACCACACTAGTTCATACTGTGTTGTATATTCGCATTTTACCAAATAAACAATACAGAAATACAATAATTTATTTAGTAGAGTTATTTATCGACTTGCAAGTTGAATATAACTTAAGTATGTGTTAAGTAAGTAAATTGTATTTGTAAAGTAAATGAAATTTTAAAGCAATATGTTCAAAACAGAGACCTGGAACTAATTGGAGACTGGTTCAACTTCGATGTTCATATGATTTTTTCCAGAGCAAAAAACTTTTTTCTTCTTTCAAGTTCAACTTATTTTGCCGCTCGCTGCCCTAAAAACCAGATAGACCAACGCTTTTAGCTTTTAATGACTTCCGAGGTTTCAGGTTTAAGTTTCATGTTTGTTTAGTTTTCGTTGTTTCCAAAGCTTTTTGATACATTTTAGATTCCATCACTATAAATATATGCATTTTACTTATTCAAAGCTACAAATTCTACTCTAAAATCCAGATTGAAAGAATTCTTACAAGAAAGATTATCATTTGTCGTAAAGAAATGAAAAAATAATTCGGAGATTTAAAGAAATTTCTCAGATAAATAGATACTGCACAATTTTTATTTTTGAAATACATTTTTGCTACAAATAAATATCAAAACTACGCTACTAATATTAAAACTACGCTAAAACTGTAATGAGCGGCAGAATCATTTATCTTTTGAAAATTCATATAAAACTTGTAATCAAATCAAGTTTTCAATTATATATTGCATTATATAGTAATTGGAATTTGACATGCTCCATCGATTCAAAATCAACTTTTATAAGACAAATAAAATAGATAATATATTTTTCAGATAATATTGTGAACTTCTTTGTATAAACATATAAAATATAGTGTATAACTTATAAATATCTAAATCTATTATGAATTTTAAATATTCATACCGCATGTTATTTCTGATTACATGAATATAATGAAAAATACATAGAAGCAATAATAGTAAAATTCCCAATTTTCAATTTTAATTTTGAGTATTGATTACGAAAGTTATTAAAAGTGTAACGCTAATTTTCCTAATTACTGTGTTTTATATTACTTAGATTACATGAATATAATGAAAAATACATAGTAGCAATAATAGTAAAATTCCCAATTCTAATTTGCTGATTACGAATACTTAAAAGTCGTTCGCGCGATTGTGAGGTCGAAAATCTTCAAATGAAAGCTTGGCATACTCAATATTCGAATGGCCATACATTAAAAATTTCGAAAGACATGAGTTTTTAAAGTTTAGCGAAAAAATTTGAATTTTGTGAACTTGACTTTGGTTTATCATTTTGGTTTTTGGAAACCCATTAAAAATTGTACATAAATTTCATAGTAGCAGTTGAGTGCTGCGAATTATATAGTTTCAAGATGCACACTTTTATAAATTTAAGCAACTTTAGGTACTAAGTAAGTGAAAATATCGTAATCTTAATCAAAATATAATATTGTGAGATAAAGAATATAAAACCATATAAAACTATTTATCTACGAAATATCTTATAGAAGAGCCATCAAATGATCCAATGTCGAAGCAATTAAATGAATTATTTATGTTTCAAGTTTGAATCGCTTTTAATCGGAATTTTGGTGAGTGAGCACATGCTATAAAGAAGGTGAACGATTTTTTAAAATTTATTTTGTAGATACGTATTTTTTTTGTAAAAAAATATAAAGAGAAATTGATAATCAGCAACGCGTAAACAAAATTTTAAAAGCGAATTTAATTAAATGCATGGATTAAACTTTGATCAAAATTGTCAATAAGTATATTGAAATAATAAAGAAATTTAAAACGCACATGAAAATAATTGGACCAATTAACTGCGCGTTGCATTTTCAATGTCAATCTTTTATTTCCTGACCATCAATGCTATAAAAAATCTGCAACTATAGCTACTCAAAGTCAATGCCCTTTGGTATTAAAAAAAGTTTTATTTTATTCATATATTTCAATAAAACCGATTTTAACAAATAAATTTTTCAAAAATCATTCAAACATTTGCACAACAAGGAAGAAATACATACAATGCAACTATTTACATAACTAATTAATTGGATGTAATTTTCCACTTGAAAGAAAAACTATTCAGTAGCTTTTAATACTAAATATTTGGCTTAATATTATTTTAATTACAATTTTGAGAATTTAAATTCAGTTTAATAATTTCATTTGTTCATTGCCACCATTATATTTTGTTCAGTTTCGAGCTGCAGTTGATCCTTCAGTCTTCTGTTTTGTGCAATCAGGAAACAGTAGGAAGTGAGAAGCAATAGAATTGCAGATACAAGTACACAAATTAACGAGCCGTATTGCAAAGAGAGGAACATAAACTATAATAAAAATACAAAATAAACTTAATATTTAAAAAAAAGTGAAGAAAATATCCTTGTACTTACGTTAGCGCTAAAAGTTGTGTGATCTGCAACGATATATTTTTTAAATAGTAAAATTTTGTTTTTAACTAATAAAATTATATTAACTTACATATAAGTTGCATCAGCTCCTCTGGAATTTCACCTGATGTAAATTCAAGCCAGCAAAGTGGTAAGATTATGTTGTCGGGGAATTGTGAAAATCTTGAAACCATTTTATTTTTTTTCAATTGAATATTAATTTGAAAACGAGATGCACCATTTATTGGAAATGCTAGTCGAGAGTGAATGTCTGCATAAGTGCCATGCTCTTTCTCATTCGGGTTCAAACCTTAACATAGAGATTATAAGCAATTAATTTAATATTATTAAATAAGTCGAGATAATCAAAATTAAAGAAAAAACATCGAATCTCTCACGCATCTATATATATATGCAAAAACAACGCTTAGATTTGTTGCAGAATGTCGACATTATTCTCATCAATTCTGAATCTCTCGATTAATAAGAAATCAACATAATATCAGTTAATCTGATTATTTTATTAGTAAAATAATTAGTACAGTATTCTCACCTTCAAAACTCTCACTTAACTTTGGATCACCCAAATAAAAATGAGGGAATGATATAAACATTAACACATTGTAGGAGCAGCGTGTCTAAAAAATTACATATCTAGGTAAGTTGAGTAATTGATTAATATCTTATAAGAAGTTTCACTTACAGAGTTGAAGGTTCCTTCTGGCGGACAATTTTCATCTGTACAGTAACATTGGTTTTCAGGGTTGATTGATGGTACTGAAAATACATTCTTTGGAGGTTTATAACGAAAAGCAGGAATTCCGTTCAGCACTGTGACCTATAATCATATTAAATTTATAATCCAATATCTCAACATTATAATTTTAATACTTACCTCCTTATCAAAAATCAGAGGAAAGTTGCGGCAAAAACTTCTTATGAAAATATTTAGTTTATGTTCTTTATCTAATAAATGTGGTGGAAACTGGCTACCATCACTTCCATTAACAGCATCACATTGTTCTGAGTCCCACATGTTCAGTGACGTTTCACCATTGACGGCATACAATCTTCCCAAGTTTCTCAAACTGTCTTCACCAGTAAATGTAGTTAAGTTATCCACACTGACTCCTTTACGCTATTAAACAAAATAAACATTTTTTATTTTATCATGTTCATCAAGAAATCTGATTGCACGAGTAAAAAACATACCGCTTTCAACATGCCAAACAAATCTAAAGAAGATGTATCTCCCATTAAACTCATAAGGGTTTTAATTGCTGTTAAAAAATTATCCGAGTATCCCCAAATAAAATCCTTTTCAGTGAGACTCTTAAATTCTCCAGAAGATGTAGATTGCAATACACTACTGAAAGTCCATGAAGCCACCACATTATTAATATGAGGCAAGGCAGCAATAACAGGTACATTGGGAACTATGATTTTATCATTCTCATTTAGATTGTTGGACATAGAAGGCTGGAAAAACTGAGTTCGATTTTCCTAAAAAAAGATTATTAATAAATTTATTCTGATGAGCAGTTTATGATTCAATTTAGAAGGAAACTAACATTGTAGGTTATTTTATTGTCTTCGTAGACAACTCGAACTTTCTCTACTCTCTCTTTGTATGTATAAGGACCTATATCAGATGAAAGAGCAAAAAAGACCTGATTGGTATTATTGTTCAAATACCAAGATTTTAATTTGCTGGTCGAAAGATGTCAATATAATGCTTACCTATATCGACAAGTTTGAGTTTTTTGTCTTTTCCACTCAAGTATTCTTCCGTATTAGTGTAATTGAAGATATGTACTAAAATGAAATTGATGTTTATAAATCAAACTCATAAACTTTAGAATAAATAATTTATTTAATAATACCTTTAAGTAATGGTTCTATCGGCTACTCCATAGATTCAAATTTTACATTAAAAAAACTATAATTGATATAATTCGTCAATAATAAAAATATGTTTTATTTTACTTACCGGCTTTATCCACCAGTCTAAAGCTTTCGTGTTATTTTTTAAAATTAGATTCTGCAAATTGTTTTTAATTTTTAATGTTAATATATTAAAACAAAAGAAGTATCAACAAAATAAAGTACCTGAACTATTGAATCATTGTAGGTCTCTGTGAACCACACAACAACAAAAGCCTATAAATGTATAACATTAATATTATATTATTCTATTTTGATTGATAGGTTCTTACAATTGAGCTGCCTACAAAAGCTAAGAAGAAAACGACCATCACTATAATAAAGAAAGAAAGTTTTATTCTCATCCTGCTGGTCAAAAAGTTCACAATTATAGTTAAAGTCTCAAGATATTATTCTATTTGGATTTTTAAAATGCTTACACATAAAAAATATTTAATCCAATATGGAATATGACGTATGTAAAATAAGTTCAGCAGCTTAAAATCATAATATGGTTCAAAAACGACAGATTTATAAAAAATTGCATACTGGAAGACTATATGAACTTTATAATGTAAATAGTTTACATATAAAATTTAAAAAAATTATTTAGAAAAATGAAATCAATTTTTCGTCATTCCGAACTCAAAAAACGCACGGATCGAGTTTTAAAAGTATTTCATCAAACAAAAGATGTTTATAGTTAATATAAAATTTTCAATACTCAATTTCGCTGATAACGAGTAATCTTTTAAAAACTTGACCCAAAACGGTAAAAAAATTTAAACAAAATTAGAGATAATAGCATAGTTAATAGGTTCACAAGATCTTCTCCCGAAATTTATAAATTTTAGTTATTATTTTACTTAACCACGAAAAGAAAACCTAAAAAACCTGCAAAAAAACAAATCTTTGATTAAAACTAAACAGCAATATATCCTTAGATCTTTCTAAAATGGTTGATTATTCTGAATTTATCTGTATTTTGCGCACTGATCACTTATTGATTTTATTACTAAGATTCGGTTGATGACCTTTGCAAATAAAAATTAAAACATCAAAGTTTCGCGGAAACTCAAAACTCTTTTTGACAACAAAAGCGTGGGCTTTTTCGCTTGAAATAACTGATAACATGCGTCCTCACTTGACCCATTTATCTGTCAGCGTCTCAACAATAATACTTTTTGAACTTATAACCTTCGTTATCTTTTCGTAATTCACACACTGAAAATTTATTGTGATAATAATACGAGTTCTGATGCTTACAAAGAATGGTACAAAACTTTTTTCCTGTATCGTCTGATTCTTTGTCGGGATTTGAGTTAAAACTCTCTTTTTTCTCCTTGACTAATTTATGTGTAGTGGTAGGGTTGTACGATGATTGACTTTGATCTTTGATGTAGTCCATAGACTTTTTGAATCCTTTGTTGTCCATTGAATTTTTAAGATTTCCAGGGTCTTCATTTAAGTTCGATGTTTTTTCCATAAACATAATTTAATATTGGTATTTTATTATTAGTTGATTATATCTTAATACTCATTTGAAAAGTATTTTGAATATTTAGATTCTTGAAAGCACTTATCCCACATCTCCCTTCAAATTCAATTGTGAAACTAAATTTGAAACTGACAATCGAACAAGTGAACGCTAAATAATAAGCTATGTGCTTCTTATCTTTTTTAAGGCATATTATTTATATTTTGTGGTTGATTCAATAAAGAACTTTTAAATGTTTTTTTTTTTTTGGAAAAAATACAATTTTTCACTTTGTCCATTCGTCTATCATAGATAATTGTCTATTTATTTTTCGATTTTGTCTTTTGAAGAAAGCTTTTAACATTAATATTGTACTGAATCAAGAGAAATTTTATGAAAAAAAACTTTAATTGCTGGTTTGATTTATTTTACGACAATGTTTTCAATATTTTGAAGCTTTATATTTGTAAAACTTTTACTTAAATTAAATATGATTCTTTTCTCATCACTTTATCATCAAAACACCTAAATTATATCAAATAAGGATTATAAATAAACAAAATATCATCTTGCAATATTTACATGCAAAACAAACCTAAATAATCACCACTGAATTTTTTTCTCGAAAAAAAATTGAAATTCATGAGAAAGATATTTTTTAAGTTTGGAAAATTACAGAAATTGAGGAAAACAACTGAAAACTTATCTTATATAAGATATTTTCCGATAATTTAAAATCCCTAAAATTCGAATTTATCGTGGATTAACAAGATTTTTTGTGTTTACATGAAATTCACTACTGAATTTTATAAGAAATTTTATATTAAAGATTCAGTAATGTGAAAATTTGCAGTGGTCTTATTATAATGAGATTTGAAATTTAGCGGTTATAATTTTCGTTGATGCTTCAAAACTTTAAAATTCAATTATTGAACTAAATGGGACTCTATCAACATTTTTTCAACGGAGAGATATTGGAAGATAATGCAAAAGTATTGCAGCGTATTAGGGTAAGTGAGCAAAGGTAAAAAAAAAATGTTTTTTGCATATAGGAACGATCTTATACTTTAGAAAAATGTATGCTATTTATACTTGCCAGCTGGCAATTCCTTCTTTACTTGTTGTATTTGGGTTTTCTCTTCAAATATAGATTACAGAGCAGACAAATCAATGAAATACTTTAAAATGGTAATGATAATTCTCAAATTAACATTAAGGGGATTAATAAGATAATTACCTAATATTCATAATATTAAATAATATTCCAAAAACATTTAATTCGACATCACTTCCTTTAATTATAATTCATATGTATCGTTGAAATTTAAATTTAAAGATCTTGTATTCTTGTGTATTCTTGTAAAAGAGTATTCTTGCATTTCACATTATATCTCATCAGCTCCCCCTCTAGTCCCAGTCAACAGATAGGTCGCAGGAAAATTCTTTTTAATTAAATTAAAATAATTAGTGAATAACACTGATTATAAAATGGGATCACCCAAAACACATGGAAACACCTTACTAAAGAACCAACAGGGTCATACAGTTAAAGAAACATTTTTGCGAGCATTCAAAATTTCAAATTTTGAGGATAAGGTAACTAGCCAATTATTAGTTTTAAATGAAAGTTTAACTAAATGTATGTATTTTAATTGCAGGATGAATTATTAGATATTATTTATTGGCTTCGTCAGTTCGTAGGCATTATAATCGGGATAGTCTTTGGGATCATTCCAATTAAAGGAATATTCGGTTTGGCTCTGTAAGTTTATTTTTAGATACAAACTATCCAGGATAAACCACTAACTATACATATATTTTAAAGGTTTGCCGCTTTAAACTCAGGCTTTGTTTACGTTTACGCCATCAACTTCCAAAAGATCAACGAAGATGAATATGACATTTGGGAGATTGTTAAAGAAGGGTAAATATATACCTCTACATTTTATTTTTCACGTCATCAATTTCTATTGCAATTAATAATTTATTTTAGGTTTATGACTGCATTTGCTGGGTTTGTAGTCACATGGATAATTTTCTTCAATATGTTTACAAATTAACTAAAATATTGAAATCTATTGCATTTTGTAAATTAAAATACCAAGACACGGAATGAGGAAATCTATATTTTTAAATCACTTCCAAAAGAACATTTTCATTTAAAATATACCGTAATTAAATGAAACATTTTTGATGTTATTTAAGATTTCGTACAAAATAAATTAAAAGATGATAAAAAGATATTAAATGAGATTCTTTTAATAGCGTTTTCCTCAATTTAAAATGAATCTACAACTATTTATTTATTCTTCGATCGATATTCTTGAGCTACTATTGCCTGAAAGCAGCAAGAACTATGAAAATGCATTAAGGTGCATTTCCATCAAAAAATCATGGTTAAACTAGGATTGCTAACAATGATTTTGGTACTCAAAGTTCTGGTCCGACTATCTGTTCGGAAGCTATCATGTAAACGGACAAACTGACAAAGTGAGAACATTTCTCTTTCAAATTAAATTTCTGTGGAAGAACAATTGATTAAAATAATTTAACAAATGAATTATACCTTTTTGTGTTTATTATTACTCAATACAAACTTATTTATTATTTTACAAAGATGTTTTTTTAAAAGAATTAAAGTAACAAAAAAATCACAGAAATCATAAAAATATTTAAAATTGCAAAAATATTTAATAAAGTATTTTATGTAGCTAATTGCAAATAAAAGTTGTGTATAAAATAATTTGCTAAACTTGCAAAGGGAATGTGAATTTATATATCAAGTAAAGTCTCTTGTTTTTAAGAGTTTCTCTTGAAATTTTTTGCATTCCTTAAAATAAGAAGTTTGAAAACTACATCGTTAATTGCTTATAGTGTATTCTATAATATATTGAAGTATTTTTGATCATTGCGTTTATAAGTTTATCAATATACGTTTGTTTTGACTGTTTTTAGATTTTCTACAAATCACTCCTCTAAATTAAATTGCATTAAAATCGCGGAATTCAATAAGACAGTTGCGGAAAATTGGCACAATACTCTTCTTCTTTTGATTACTCAAAAATTCAATAAAAAACGGTCATTCATTCTCATTATTAATTCAAACAATAAATTTAAGAATCTTCCTCATTCAACATATTTTTACTTTAACTTAATAATATCATGCATTCGGAAGTTTAATTTTGAAATTTAAGATTTTTGGATTGTCTATTTATTATTTCGATCTTGAGTCCTCAAAAATTCAATTTGTTTTTTCATTGCGATTTTTATCGTTAAAGTCAATTATGTTGGTAATTCATTTGAAAGTTAGAAGGTCAACAGACTGCGCAATCTCTCGCTAAAGATTTTTTTCTATGAAAACGCGAATTTTTGAAGTTTCAGTTTTTCATACATAAAATGCGAAAGATTGCGCAGTGAAATAGGGCCTAAAATTAATAAAAAGGTAATAAATTTTCAATATATCATCACCGATCTTAAAATATAGTCTTTTCGCCAAGATAGCTCAACTTATGTAAGCATCAAATATGCATTTTTATGGTATTTCACACCGAAATATTATCATTGGTAATTAATTCAAAGGCAAAGTAGAAAAAAGATCTCAAAACTCTGTAATGAATCAAATTCAGTTTTAAAACATTCGGCCAATAAATACTCATAAAATTTGTTATTTATCCTGGTGAAATCGGTTGAAAAATATATCAACAATCCTTAGCTCAACTGACTCGAAAAGGTTCATACAATAGAACTCCAACAGTTTCAACCACGGTTATGAGTATAAGAGTCATGCAATTAAAAAGATTGCTATTTTATATATTTTGTGTTCCTAATCCCTAAAATTACCATTTACTTGTTTCTTTTTCTGAAGAATATTCCTTCGAAATTTCAATGTTAATACTTTTGTTGTTGGATTTCCTAAATCTATAAAACTTTGAGCGCATTTCTAATAACTTAAGATAGGTTTCATTAAACGTCGACTGAGTCGTCCTTCAAGTACGCGTCTCTATAAATACTTGTAGCTGGTCGTGATTGTGACTTTTGAAGACCTTCAACCAACCTCTCCTAAAATATTCAAAATTTTATTATTAAAAATATTTGCATAAAATAGTTTTTATTAATTATTGTAATAAACTTGACAGAATTTAAGAATATTTAAACAAAAAAAGTGCCAAAAAAACATACAACAACAAATTGAACATCTTTTGCTCTCTTTTGGTAGTGATTTTCGAATTGCAATAACCTAATAAGTTATGCGAAAATTCCGCAAGATGAATGGCTGTTGCATTCAAAAATCATTACCAGATTGTACCATAAAGCAAAAAACAAACTAAGATATCGATATCAAAATTATGATAAAAATCTAACTCAATTCAAATAACCATACGAAAAGATAAGGATTTCTAACCTCGAATAGAGCAGAAATTTTCTTTCCAGCAATACGCCGAACAAACTCTGGCTTACTATTTTCTTCTGTTGAGCTATTGCTATTGCTAGACAAACGATTTTCACTAGTCAAACTGATTGATTCTGTGCTACTTTTCATACTGTAACGATTCGTGCTACTTGGTCTTGGTTCTAATTAATGGCAAAAAAAGAGAAACACATAATAAAAATCATAAAGTACATCCAAACAAATAAAATTATAAAAATCAAGCAAACGGAAAAATTTCATGCATAAGCTGCCATCTTATAGCACTTAAGCTTACCACCGAGTTTGTTTAAACCAGCAGCTATATCTCGTACGGATTTTTTCTCTAGTGCAGCGCCTGGTGTTATTCCTACTATGCTTCCGCCACTTGTAATACCGGGACTTATTCCTACTATGGATCCACCACCGCCACCTTGACCAGAAATTGGAACCATGTCGCAATCTAAAAATAAGATATTTGAATTGAAAATAAAGTAATCAAAGTGTAAAGCGTTTACGCACCGTTTTCAATCGCATCTGGAGTTGTTTTAGTCGAATCTCCGCTAAAATCATGTTTTGACTCATGCCCCAAAACTGACCAAGGTCTCGGTTTTTGAATGGCTATAGGAGTTTTTATGTTTCCATTCCCTTGCTTGTCACCAAAGATGTTCTTAATTGACTCGTTGCTGGGAGATTTGAAACTAGCGTCTTTAACGGGGGCATTCAATTTTTGCACATCCTCGTTTATGAGTTTAACTTCCTCTTTTCTATTTTTGATAGTTAATGGCGATTTACGTCCAATCATTGGTGAGAATTTTTCTAGATTGTCTGTGGAACGAGATCGAGGGGTCCAAGCAACTCCTGTAATAAGAATTTTATCAGTAAAAAGAGTTTCAATAAAATTGAGAAAAATATTTACCCTTGAGCAGTGGGGAACCCCGTTCCAGCTTTATTTTGCGTTCTTCCATGATTGGTGTAGTTTCTCCAGAAGTCAGATTGCTAAATTTACCACCAACATTATCCTCGCGACTGTTGGAAATTGTTGGACTTTCGACAAAGCTCAAAGAGCTACATTCTTCGGAAGTAGGCGAAACTAATGGAGTTAAGGTGGGAGTAGCCGAGCCAGGTCTTGTGAAAAATGTTTCCAAACCTTCACCCAAACTGTGTGATGACAACTCAGTTAGAAGTGGTCTAGTGGGAGCTCTTGTTTTTGCACGTTTTGGTCTCGACTTCACCAAGTGTTGCAATTGCATTGATGTGCTGGGCAGCTCGGTAATCGAATCACAGTTTTCATCGTTTTTATCCGGAGAACCCACTTTGGAGCGGTTGGAAATATTTGGGGATTCTAATAAGTCGGGAATGTGGCCTAGACTCAAATTATCGACTCCAAATCCAACCACTGACTGAGGTCGAACCTTTTTGGCGATAGATTGGCGCTTAGACTTGAACAGCGAAAGTGGCGTGGCCTGCATTGTTTGAAGACAAATTTATTAATTAGTTAGAATTTTAAACAAACAAAAAATACTGATGTATTGAAGTGAGTTTTTACTTACAAGATTCAAATATTCCAGTTTCTGTACAATGATATGGATGAGTGCATTGATGGGAGAATATGAAAAACAGTTTAGTTACATCACAATTATTAATACAATATTTATCTAAAATCAATTTATAGAACTTAACACAAATAAATCATTTTAAGTAGAGGGAGCTGATAATATTTCAGGTGATAACAAATTTTAGTGAGAAACTTAAAATATGTTGAAAAAATTGGAGGAGTGGCATTTGACCGGAAATAAATAATATAACAAATAATACAATAAACAGTTTTGCATTTTTCAAACAATCTCATTTAATTCATCACTGAAATGTATCAATTCACTAAAATTTTAGCTATAAATAGCATTTATTTTTGATTGCGCTCAGATAAAACAGAGGCTTTATAAGATAAGACAGATAACAAAATGTTTTATTCAATTATGTGTATACTGTACACATAAAAGATATCCAGCATGTTAGGGAAATACCATTAACATTTATTTTGGAAATTAATTTCCGTTAGAGTTATTTAAGTGAACGAACCGAAACCTAAACTTCAAACAATGTGAAAAAGTTCCTAAAAATGGACCCCATATGTGAATAAAATTAGCCATGTTGATTAAAAATGTAATAAATATATTTAAAAAACAAATGTTGAATATGTCTATTTAAAATTAACAGCATAATTGGGTTTGTCATCAGCAAACTTTTTTATGAATCATCGTTTGAGAAGTTGTGAGTGATATAAAACAAATAATACAGAAATTGGTGTTTGGTAATGAATGAAAAATTGATGAATAAAGCAAGATATTTTTCAGCAATGACCAAAGCAAAAGCTACTTACAGTTGGTGAGCCAAAGCCATATTGTCTCTGAAAGTCCACTTGGTGATCAGCAACACCGACTGAGTCCTGGATAATATATATGGTTGACTATGAGTTATTTACATTACTTACCGCAAGCATATTTTGACAATAAAAAAATAGCTTTAAACTCACATGACTGGATCGACTTCGTACGATATCAGGAGTGAGTGGGTCGTTTAGCGTATTATTGGGCGAGTCTGGGATGCCTAATCCTCTTTTGTATCTTGTTAACGCTTCCAAAACTTCATCGGTTGCCCGATCTGCTATCAAGCCAGCCAACGATTGCTCCAGCTCACTAAAACAAGAGATAACAAATGTTATTCAAAAGTCTTTTAAGTAAGACTACTTCTAACTACTCATCGCCCGCGCAACAGAAACAACAGCAACAGAATCTGCGGAACATTTTCAAAAAAACTGCACACCGTACAGTAGCTTTTCTATATTCACTAGTTTAACGCACAAATTGTATTTACAAACAACAATTGGTAACTGAAATATAACATTTCTTATCTAAATGAATTTATTAAAGTACATATGAGGAGAAAAACTGCCTCACTCATTAAATTTTTTTTATCGGAATAAATTCAATGTGTTCATATATATGTTCGAAGAAAACGATACAACAACAGTTTTTAATGGAGAATTTCGAAAATTCAACGGATGATGAATCAGAATAAAGATATATGAGCGAGTGTACGAACATTAAATAAAAATAATTTGATTGCAGCCACTTTCGATTTTCAAATTGTGCAACATTAAACTCGGTTCAACCCTTTCAACAGTAATAAATGGAATATTTATTGCATCTTTGTTTTTATAACACAAAAACTTACTGAGGAAGACTGATCACCGATAAATAATAAAGAAAATAATTAATGTTTTACCTTATTTTGTTCATGATTTCGCAAGATTGTAAAAACTCATCTGAGATGACCAGACGTTCTTCGCAACTTTTTCTCAGCTCAGATATCACAGTAAGATTTCCAAGCGTTTTTGGGCATTCTTCTATACCAGTTCGTAGCATCGTCTCCATTGTTTCCTACATTGCAAAATTAAATTTATTTAAAAATTAAAATGTACCATAACATTTTAATAAAAATGAACAAACCTCAAGATACATTCGAATGTTGTGAGCCAGCTCATTGTTCATTTTGGTAAGTCTTACTTCGATCGGATGAGGATCACATCTAACAGATTCTTGTAGCTTGGGTAGAAGCTGTTTACAGTTCTCAGCATCTTCTAGTAATCGATGAATTCCAGAGTTTTCAGTTGAATTTTTTAGAGAAATCGTTTCCTGAGTTTCGGATACCAGCTTGTCGACAAGTTGATGGGTGGCCGAAAGAAGGAATCCATGTTGTAGGCGAAAACCTTGACCAGTAGTGCGTTTTATACCGCTACTATTTCTATGTAAATACTCTTGCATTTTTCGCATTACTACATCAGTTCGTTCGGGATGATTTTTCAAGCTAGGTGCAATATCAAAAATTGGGAATGGAATGTGGCGCATTGCTGAATTGTTCTCAAGAGCATAAACAATGTCTGAATACCCCTGCAATGTTACATTGTTACGGTCCAAAACAATTGTTTTCAGTTTGTTGTTTATTTGCAAAGCTTTCGCCAGTAAACGTGCACCAATATCGCCCATTAAATTGCCACTTATATCAAGCACTTGAAGATGTTGGTTGCTTCCTAACGCATTTATAAAGTTGTGGATGTCATTTTTTAGCTTGTTTTCAGATAGGACCAGTTCTAGCAGCTGAAAGTCGTCTTTTTGGATCAAATTAACCAGCGACTCCATGACGGTGTTGATATGCTTTAATTTCATGCCTGAAAAATTCAGAAAATCAGAAATGCAATTTCAAAATCAAATAAAAGCTCACCATTAAAACACTTTGTCATGTGTAGCGTACGAATCGAGGGATTTTTACCAATAGCAGTTAAAACTGACGCCAATTCTGAATCTAAATTGTTATCTCCGATGTCGAGGCTTTGGAGTACACGGACACCATGAATACAAGATTCAAGTACATGAGCTCCAAGTGCCCCTAACTGATTTCCATTCAAATCCAAATATAGACCAGCGGTTGACTCATTACACGCAAGACCCAAAAGTAAATGCTTTAATGCTTCCAGTGGAATTTTACAGCAAGAAATATTGAGGTGTTTTAAGCTGAGACTGCTAGTAAAATATTGTTTGAAGGATGGAGGAATCTCTTTTCCTTTTTTCGTTCCAAAAATATTATGTGATACATTCAGATGCGCCAAGTGAGTTGAGCAGCCACGTAATAATGCCCCAAATAGCTGAAAGAACAATTTTTAAAGTCAAACCGAGAATATCTTTTTAATCATCATCTACTTACACTTTCTAATGTAGTATCTGTGCTCGATATATCCAAAAACTCCAAAACATTGGGTTGAGCAAGGAAGTTGTTCAAGTTCTGAAAACACAAGTTAGATTATTAGTCTTACACTAAAAGAAAAATATTTTTACATCTTACATTTATGTCGTCTTTTAAATTATTGTTACTTAAATCAAGATACGTTAATGAGCTGGCAATGCTTGTGTTAAGGGACAGGGAATGTGCTATCTGGTTAACGCCTTTTGCAGTGAGACCACAGTGTCCTAAACTAAGTTTGCATAGTCCTTTAGAGATTTTGGCGATTGGACCTGCCAAGTGAACCGCTCCTAGATTAGAAAAAAATAATCAAAATTAAAATTGTCGATTTTAAATGGGTATAAAATCAAACATGTATTATGAATGTGCCAATTGTTCTTATGGTCAGGGTCAACATTAAACGCATTGTAATCAATCAGGTGGAACCGAGCAAAATTGTTTTTGATATGAAAACTCAATGATGTGTTGTAAAATAAAATGTGATTTGAATTCAAAGGTGTGTTTTTGAGACTACAGTAACCAATTTCCAGTTTCCATTTAAAATGGTTGAACAGAGTAAATTATAAATAACATAAAAGAGCCCTTGCGACCAAATTAAATTTATAAAATAATATTTTATAAGTGTAACAGAAATGATATTTAAACAAAATATTAATAATATGGGCAAAAGATTAACGAATAAATTCAGGTTCAAACCTTGAACTAATTTCCCGACAAGAGCACAGAATGGTGTGGCACCTACAAAATACATTTGAGACAAGTGTGGATGTAAGTTTAATCATTAAAAGGTACAAGCACTCAATAAAACCACGTTAAATTTGCAATTACCTTTATCTTCAATTAAGTTGTGATTCAAGTCGATTGTTTTGAGGGCCGGACTATTGTTTGAAATCACAGATATTGACAGTTTGTGTATAAAATCTGCTTTTAGGCCTAATCCTTCCAAGTGCAACTCTTCCAACCACATGGATCGCTTTAAAACGTGGAGAATCCGGTCCAACGTATCATTCGAGAGACGAGTATTTGAAACTTTGAGGCCACGGAAAAAAGTGTTATACTCTAGTGCTGACACGATCGCCATTAGATCTCTGCAAAATTGTCAAATGTCAGTAATGAAAATTTGTAAAAATGTTTTGATAGCGAAAGGTCTTCTTACTTTGGATCCAAGTGATCGAAATCGCGAAGATTCATGATTCGATTTTCGTGGCTCATGTAAATAGTGTCGATGTCAAAGGCCACATCTTCATGGTAAGCCACTCTATAGAAAAATTATAATTAAAAATCATTTGATTTCTAAAATTTTAATTAGGTATTACCCATGAAAGTCACACATGCACGCGTACTGGAAGCTGAAACCACCGCATGGTCTAAAATTCAGTTAAATACAAAGCCATTATTATTAAAACATTACAATATTATTCTTTAGTCCTTACCCAACATTCCTTGGATCCGTAGGTCTCAACTCATCAGAAAAAACAGATAGTCTCTCGATTGGCTGAACTTCTATCTGAAAAGCGAAGCAAAAAAATATATTTAATGTAAATAAAAAATATTGGTCAAATTTGCATACTTTTCTTATAATGTACTTCAGAGGAACAGTGGGGAAGATTTGTTTGATTGCCGAAGATAGGTCCGTTAGGATGACATCTGCGTTTGAGCTGAAGTTGCCGGCATCACCGATTGTGGTGAACGAAAAAGTTTTTTCTGTGGTCGTAATAGAAAAGTGCGTTGGCTTTTTGCTCTCAATCGATTGTATATCCAAGTAATGAAAGTGGCAGTCTATCTGCAATGAAAATAAAATAAATTGATTAAAAATTGAATTTTTTAGCACTACCATATTTGAGATACTTACTCTTGTTGGTACTTTGGCCGTTAATAGGTAAATTCTGACTGGTGTGAAAACCTAAAACGATCATAGGGAGTTAGTAATTCATAATTTTAATGATTAAACCACTTACCAAAACTCTATTCTCTGTTTTATCGCTTTTGGTCTCGAGTTTTATGATGTATTTGACTAGAATTTTTGTGTGCCGCCCCAAGAGTGCCTTAACACTGTCTGCAATACATTATCAAAAAAAGAGCATATATTATGTTGTTAATGCTCGGTTTTTGCATTTAGGCAAATTCATTATTGAATCTTAAAACCATTTGGTTTTTTTTGTTGTAAATTTTGAAACGGTTCATATTTGCTATACGAATAATAATGAATTTGCATTATTTTCTCACTTACATGATAATAGTTTAAAGTAAAAATAATTTATAAGAAACACCATAATTGAGATTGTTAAATCAAGAATCTGGTGCCAACGGATCTCTCAGAACATCAGAGAATTTCTTTTTTTCGAGTGAAACTGAATAATTAAAATATGCTTCTAACGTGATACAATTTCATTTTGTAAATAAAAATGAACACACGCAAAGTTGGATTTAAAATGTTTAGACGCAAATTTGATCGTTTATACTTTTCGATATGCACTTAAATTTTTAAAACATCAAAGCGATTTCATCCATAAATATTTTTATTGCTTTTTAAGTTCATTGATTTTGGAATTATGTAAAAAATTTAATATGACTTCAAATTTGTACACAACAAAATCTTTAATTTTCACTTTTAATTTCAAAAAATTCATTCATTAAACAATTTAAGAGTAATTCCAGCCGACACATTGCTCTAATATGAAATTTAAATGAAATCAAAAATTATTCACACTTTTATGAGCATTAAAAACCTTCGAATGCTCATCATCATCAACTAAAGCGAGCAAATTTTTAAGTGTAAACCATAACATAATGCTTTTTCAACAATAAAGTGCAAAAAGTTTCAATTAAAAATTTCCGTGAAAAAAAAAATCAGGGTATATATGACCGTATCGACTGTTTACATACAACTAACTAGTAAAGCTATTTTGTTCAAAACGATGATTTTGTTTTTCTTTAAATTAAATACTTGCAGAATTAATGAAAATATGTATTGATGTTAGATATTTGGAGTTGCCACTACAAATAGTAGAGTGGTTTTAAAATCAAAACTAACTATCTTTACAGTATACTAATCTACCCATCTCGTGCAACACCTTTAATATTTATCTTTCATTTTTAATTATTACATCAAGCTCATTTATCTTTTCTCTCCAGTAATTTGTGCATTGCTCAAAAATTTCTGCTGTAAATTAAATAGATTAGACAATATGATTTGTAGCGGAAATAATTGATATTTTCACACCAATGTAAAAATTACTGCGAAAACTTGTGTAGCAGTGTTACTAGCATATATCTAGTTAGAACCTGCTAGTTAAAATCAAATTAAATTTTTGCCCAAATTTAATTAAACAAAAATGTTTTTCCATTAAGGAAGTCAATTTTATATTTGATTTAATAATTATCATTTATCACATATTTTGAAACAGTGTTACAGATACCTTCTACAGTTTGATTGCTATTTTGCATAACTTCTGCTAACTTTTCCATCATCAATTCTACGTTGATCATTAATTGTGACACTGTACTCATTCTGAATGATTCTTAAATCCAAATCTCTAAAAAACAACCACTGCGTACAATATAAAACACAAATTTTAGTCATCGAAGCGAATACGTTCACGAATCCAACGATACTGATTGATAAGATATCTTTAACAAACCGATGTTAGTACAGTGCAAAAAAAAAGTCAATAAATTCGGTAAATTAAAATCAGTGAATCATCAGCGAGTTCAATTGTACTTTATTAACATGTTTATTACTATCCCTTGTCTATAATTATGTTTCTGATTTTAAATAAATCTTCCGAAATTTTACTCAATTGATTTTGGTTTTAAGAATACTGACAGTTAATTCTAACATCTTTATAAAATAAACACGGTTAATTAAACCTTATTTTTTTAAAACTAGGTAATCGAGAACAAATCATTATAACAGTATAGGAAACATCTGAAATATGAAAATGATGATATTTTATTCAACATATACACTAAAGCTATCGTTCTATGTCGCAAAAATTATTAAAGTTTATTGTACTGACTACTGACAAATCTTGCGCAATATTTAATTGTTTACAAGTGACTATGTTTTTAGGCAATTATTTTTTACAAAACACAAATGTTGCTTTAGTAAGTTAGATAAACAACTTAGATATTTTTCAGAGAAGCTAAAGTTTCCTTAATCTAGGGAATTCGTTTTAGAATATTATAAATTTCATTGGTCAACAATAGTTTTAACATGAATAAAATTTAATTTTCATGTTGCAAATTCAGCTCAATTTTTCAATTGCAAACAAATGATGCGATTTTCTTTTTTTTTAATTTTCTCTCCAAATTTGTGATATGCATACTAACAATTCAATTTCTACTTGGTTTGTATACAATTAAATTGGCTTAATTCATATGAAAATTGGCTTTGTTGTTGTTCTCTTTCTTCTTTATTTAATCATAAGTCTTTTATGAATCATCTAAACTTTGCAATTGTTAAATTTCAATTAGTCAATTCTAGATTGTCTAGATTGTCTATACATTAAATATTCCTGGTGACAGATCCCTAAAAATGTCACTAAACTCACCAAAAAGCACTCGATTATCTTTTAATTCAAAGCTTCGTGAAGACATGTTTTTTTTGATTATCTTTAGCACTTGGGGGTACACTTTGAATCAATAAAGGAATGTTCAATCGTTCCCCTCCGTTATCCTAGAACATCCACTAATATTTCTTATCGAAAGTAGAGCACTACATCTTAGTTTCCAAAGCAGATACCTTAAAAATACTTGTAATAAACACAAATTTTCTTAATCATCAATTTATTCGGCTTCTCACTGAAGGAAGATACTGAGTCTAAGACCTGAAATTCTCTAGTGAACGTCACTTTTTTATAGAACACTCTATCTTCATTTTGAAACGAAAATTCACTGGAACGATTGAAAACTATATATGTTCAAGGGGCGATTATTATTGTATTGATTCAGTAAAAAATTTTTATAATCAATTAATTTATGCTTAACTAGTATATTATTGTGTTTCCAACAATATTAAAAATGGATTGGCTGTTATCCTTACGAAAAAAGAGAGTAGCCAACAAAGAAAATCTAGAGGAAGCAGCTTCGTCAAATGTTTTCTACACAATCCGAAGAAAGCTCCAAAAACCATCCAAAGCATCCAATGACGAACTTAAACTATCAGATGAACAACAGAAAGACTCGAAGCTTCATATAGATGAAATTACATTAAATGAAGAAAGCTCAATAATTCCCATTGAGATTCACACCAACCAGCTTCTGCCCCCAGAATCGCTTACCGATTTTGATTTGTTAATGCAAACAACAAGAATAGAACTTCGAAAATACAAATGGTTTTGGCCTAATCTAACTAGGAACAGTGCTCAAATTAAGCTTAGTAATCAAGTTAGTAAAATAACTATAGTCAATCTATGAAAAATTTTTCTAAGATGGGTACACTATTTTCAGCCCAATGGATCATTTCTTGTACGAGATTCTCAGACTACTAATCAATTCACTTTGAGTTTTCGAAGCTCGGGATGTACACTCCATTGTAGAATTGACCTGAAAGACAATTATTGGTAAATACTGGCTAGGACTTCATTAAGTTCGGAAAATATCTTTCAAAAATGTCTTCTAATCTCACTTGCTATTTTTAGGTCTTATATACCCGACATACGAAGCAAAAATTTAGTGGTAAGATTAAATCTTAGAATATTTTATCAATAAATTAATTTTTATTGAATTTTTAGGACTTGATTGAAACGACTGTTAGTCAGTCAAAAACTGCAATATTGGGCTATGTAAAACAAAATTGCTTTCCTGTTCGATTGAATTATCCAATTAAGAGATCTATGCCAACGCTACAAGAACTTTGTCTAGATTCTATAAAATATTCAATTTCTCTATCAAATGATAAGTCAAATCAATATAAAATTGACAAATTACCGTTACCCTTAAACTTAAAAAATCTTTTAGCAGCTGATTAATTTCTTTTATTTATGTAGACTTTATATTATGATATGCCGAAAAATTTTGCACTGATTTCCAGATGATCTTTGGATTTAAGAAATATTAATAAAACACAGGGCAATATTTAATTTAATATATATACCAAAGAAATTTTAAATTTAAGTTTAATTTCTTCTTCTTAAGCTGGAATGTTTTTTATTGATTGAATGTTATGTGTATGCTATTATGCTGAATGGATGAATATTAAATATACACATATATTTTTAAATTCTTAAGCAATTTTAAACTCGCATATTGTTGTTAATTAACATCCTCTATCTAAATCTTTATATATATATATCAGCAGCGAATATATATATAGTTCTAGAAAAATTTTAAATCGTGGAATCTGTAATGAGTTTGAAGTTGTATTTTTATCTGCAAGCTCAATACTCATTCCAGTTTTAATTCGAACTTATATAGCTGCTAGCAAATATTTTGAAAATGTCTTTTTACGCTAAATATCAAAAGTTTTCATATTTACGTTGTTTAACAGGTAATAAGCTCTCTTAAAACTGATTTAAATGGTTTAAAGAGATCAATTTACTGAATCTGTGTTTCGTCATTTATTTGCGAACTTTGCCATTTCATTTAAATATATGTTAAATTATTCGAAACGTCAAAAAATTCATTTTATTTGTTGTTGTGATCAAATCAATAGTTAATTGAAAATAAATCGCGAGTGGTTTAAAGCATAAAAAATGAGCACTGCAAAAAAGTTAGTGGACCTGCTAGACTATAATCTTACCACCAATAATTTCAAAAATGCCATTCTGCTTTTCGAAGACAACAAGCATGAAACTATTTTGCTAACAAACTATTCTGATGTCCTGGAATTAGTGATGAAATACTTAACCGGCGAGAACTACAACACTGAACCTCAGCTTTATGAAGTATGTGAAAGTATCATTAAGATATTGTCTGAAAAGTGCTATCAAGAAGGAATTCTTTTTGAGTTTCTGGAGATCATCGAGACTGTTAAAAATGATGATGTTTTTACCAGCATCCTTAAAGGGTTCCAAATTATCATTTTAAAACAGAATGACAGCAAATCACGATCTTTAGAGTACTGCCTTAATAGCATTGAAGATTACGTATTGGAGCTTCCCTATCCAGAGCAGCTCAGAAAAGGCGCCGAGTACGAGAAGATGCTTGAAAATGATGATGAAATTCAAAGAATTCTTATGCTTTACATCACCTTGGACCTTTTTTACCAGCCAATCATTACAGCAGAGATAGGACAGCAACAAAAGTCGGAAAATTTTCGAAACAACAAACTTACCAAGAAAACTGCATTGACAAGTTTCATGATTCGATTGCTTGGTAAGCCACTGGCACTGTTGGATTTATCACAATCATCATCTACAACCTCTATAACTTACTCAAGACAATGTGCCAAAAACTTAGTAAACTCTCTAGCTATTTTAGTTGGAGATCTTTTTTACTTTTTGGCATATGTTGAACAACGAGTGCGATGGCCCTTGAAAGACTCAGTCAACTATGATTTTCAAAATATATTCTTGATTGAAGAGAAAACCCCACTGTTGGCGTTGAGCATCCTCTACTACTTGATCATCGCGGAAGACATCTTGCCACCCAATCAACCAAAAATTTATAGCTCATTATACATCTTTCAAATGGCAATTTACTTAGTTGACCAAATGTTGCAAACAAACGAGCCGGCAATCAATAATAAAGGCTTAAAGCTTTGTGATCGCCTGTTGGCTCAAGTACCAGATAGTCTATCATCTGATGAGTTGGATCTCTCAATCCATCGTGATTTTTGCAAGAATCTGGTGAATGTTATAATCTACTCTGAATCAAAACGCAACCGCTCCACTGGTCTAGTAGTTCTTAAAAACTATATTCTTAAGTTTGACCAGTGCGGACAATATCTGGTCATAAAAAATCTTTTCAAGACATGCAATCACTCCGGCTTGAAGGGATATCTCGTTACAATTTACAAAGACATTATTTTGAACGAATTAAAGAACGAAAAGAATGCTGTACTGCTTTCCACGTACGTAAAAGACGCCCAGTTGAAAAGTCTACTGGTGGATGATATGTGTGTATTAAATGGTGGAGTTGCCTGTGACCTAATGAACAACTATGAGCAAATAATTTCATCTCTCAACATCTTAATTGCATTGTTGATTCGAGATAAAAGCAACTCAACTGGGTTCAAGGTATTATAATCTCAATTTTAAATTAATATGTTGAATAATACGTATTTGTCAAAATTCTTTATTTTAGGATTTTTTCGTGGAGATTCTACAAAACTTTTTGGATCCTCTAAGATCAGCTTTGGATCTTTCACGAGCTCACTACAAAAACGAGATAAACAACGTACAAGATGGAAAACATCAAGATAAAATGAGTGACATGTTTCAAAATACCAAAATCTTAAATGGTGATCCCATGGCAGAGATTTCATCCGAAGATAAGCTCAATATGCTGCGATGTGCTTTGAATAATTTTGATATAATCAACCATTTACTGGCTAGAATCACAGAGTTGATGGATACAATGAACAAAACTTGAAATGAAAAATAAAAAATTTGTAACACAGATTGTGGCTTTCTTTTAATACATATTTAGCTAGTTGTGAATCCATTTATAGAATCATTATTCTCACTCATCTATTAAATTTTTTTTAGACAAAAATTTCAACATAAGCCGATGCTACTCATCTAGATTTTTAACTAACATTTGCAATGAAAAACAATTCAATAGAAATCAATGCCAGGTATACTACAATAATACGAGAGAAATATGCCAGTCTAAAACTTATCTCAGCTCTGATGAAAAACTGAAGAGTTTTCGGGAGCGTGAAGAACAGAAAGAAGCCGAATACAACTTGACTCCCGAGGTCAGTGCCCCTGTGAAAGAGGATGTTTCCGAGGAAGATGAGCAATCACAAGTAGTTAGAAATAAGATTCTAGAAGCATCATTACCTTTCGTTGAGGGAATTGATAATTGTGGATGGTCTCGTAAAGCCCTAGTTAAAGGCGCAGAAAGCGTTGGCTATCCTGGTGTTATACATGGTGTATTTGCTAGAGGTGGTGTAGAGCTCGTAAACTTCTACTACCTGAAGTGTAATCAAAGTTTAATGGAACAGATGCAAACCAAAATTAATAGTGCTGAAAAAATTCAAGATCCTAAAGAATTTGTACGGTGGGCATTGCAGCAACGTTTGTCAATGAATATTCCGTATATTAAATCTTGGCCTCAAGCTTTGGGTATTATGACACTTCCACCAAATGTTCCCACGTCCCTGGCTAATTTACTTACACTTGTTGATGATATATGCCATTTTACTGGAGATCGGTCTGTTGATGTGAGCTTCCAACATAATCTAATATTATAAGTCTTAATAACTTTTGTTGCAAATTTATTTCAGTTTAACTGGTATACAAGGCGTATTGGGCTGGCGACCATTTACAAAGCAACTGAACTATTCATGCTTCAAGATAAATCTCCAGGTTACGAGAGTACTTGGAAATTCCTTGAGCGACGAGTCGAAGATGCTAGTATTATTCATGATGTACTTGTAAAAACAGAAGATGCTACTCAAAACTTGCAAAAATCAGTTGGCACTGCTTTTACTACGGTGAGATTGATAAAAAATTATTCTATATTCTAGTGAATATTTTTGTAAATTTTAGGCGAGAAATATACTTGGCTTGAATTTCGATAGAAGATGATTGTAGTCCTCGAGCATTTTCAAAGTAAAATATAATAATTTGTTAATGCGAGTGTAAAACTGCTTAAAGAAATATAATAAATGTGCTTGAAGTGTAGATGTTTCATTAAAAATGTTTTAATAAATTTACATTAATTCAGTATCATACTTATAACATTAGATCAATAAAAGTAACGTATTTGAAGTTTCAAAAAATGAATAAACGTAAAATTTTTGGTATAATATATAAAATAAATGTATTTTCTATATCTCTTGAATGCAAATATCATCTAAAAGATCTCAATGCGCTGCTAAAAGATTTTTTAAGTTTAAGGGTAACGGTAATTTGTCAATTTTATATTGATTTGACTTATCATTTGATAGAGAAATTGAATATTTTATAGATTCTAGACAAAGTTCTTGTAGCGTTGGCATAGATCTCTTAATTGGATAATTCAATCGAACAGGAAAGCAATTTTGTTTTACATAGCCCAATATTGCAGTTTTTGACTGACTAACAGTCGTTTCAATCAAGTCCTAAAAATTCAATAAAAATTAATTTATTGATAAAATATTCTAAGATTTAATCTTACCACTAAATTTTTGCTTCGTATGTCGGGTATATAAGACCTAAAAATAGCAAGTGAGATTAGAAGACATTTTTGAAAGATATTTTCCGAACTTAATGAAGTCCTAGCCAGTATTTACCAATAATTGTCTTTCAGGTCAATTCTACAATGGAGTGTACATCCCGAGCTTCGAAAACTCAAAGTGAATTGATTAACAGTCTGAGAATCTCGTACAAGAAATGATCCATTAGGCTGAAAATAGTGTACCCATCTTAGATAAATTTTTCATAGATTGACTATAGTTATTTTACTAACTTGATTACTAAGCTTAATTTGAGCACTGTTCCTAGTTAGATTAGGCCAAAACCATTTGTATTTTCGAAGTTCTATTCTTGTTGTTTGCATTAACAAATCAAAATCGGTAAGCGATTCTGGGGGTAGAAGCTGGTTGGTGTGAATCTCAATGGGAATTATTGAGCTTTCTTCATTTAATGTAATTTCATCTGTTGTTTTCTGTTGTTCATCTGCTAGTTTAAGTTCGTCATTGGATGCTTTGGATGGTTTTTGGAGCTTTCTTCGGATTGTGTAGAAAACATTTGACGAAGCTGCTTCCACTAGATTTTCTTTGTTGGCTACTCTCTTTTTTCGTAAGGATAACAGCCAATCCATTTTTAATATTATTGGAAACACAATAATATACTAGTTAAGCATAAATTAATTGATTATAAATTATTTTTACTGAATCAATACAATAATAATCGCCCCTTGAACATATATAGTTTTCAATTGTTCCAGTGAATTTTGGTTTCAAAATGAAGATAGAGTGTTCTATAAAAAGTGACGTTCACTATAGAATTTCAGGCCTTAGACTCAGTATCTTCCTTCAGTGAGAAGCCGAATAAATTGATAATTAAGAAAATTTGTGTTTATCTTACAAGTATTTTTAAGGTATCTCTTTTGGGAAATTAGATGTGGTGCTTCTTATTCCAAAAATAAGAATACAAACGATTATTGTATATAATTTCAAATCTGGAATGCTTTCAGAGTCTGTGCTCAATGTGCATAATTAATAAAAACTCTTTATTCCACTCGAGGGGTTACTGAAAAGTTTTAAGCTCCTGCTAGCACGTTTCCATAAATAATAAATACCATCGAGTTAATTTATCTAAAATATGGCTGATTTGAAGAAGAAAAAGAGATCTAGCGATCAAATAGAGAGTGATGGTGGTAAAGTAGTAAAGAAAATCAAGAAGAGTATCGATGTAAAGCCATCTGAGAAAAAATTTGACAAAAAATTTAAAAATTCAAAGCAAGGAAAACATCAAGTACAAGCTCCACTCGAGAAACCCAACTGGAACGAGCTTAAGACCCAAAAAAAAAATCTGAAGATTGAACGTAAAAAGAAAAAGACAAAGGAGCTATACGATATTTCAGTTCAGAGCAAGCAGATTTATGAGGAGCTCAAGCGGAAGAATACCAAGGACAACAAGGACTCGTTATGCGAACGTTTACACACACTGATGAAGCCATCATACAGTAAACTTATTTTTTCCCATGACATTGCTCGAGTAGTTCAATGTCTTTTGAAGAAAGCAAATCTTACGATCAAAGCCGAAATATCTGAGGTATGTTATTACATCTTTAGCAACAATGAAACAGACAATGTCTTATTAATATAATTCTATTTTTATTTTAGATCATGATGCCTAACATTGTTCAACTCTCGACCACAAAGTATGGACATTTCTCAGTGAGTCGGTTGCTTACATACTGTGGAAAAGAAATAAGATTCAAAGTGGTGAATGCTATGTTCTCAAACATCGTCAAAATGACCTCACACGCTTACTCAAATGCTATAATTGATGTGGCATACCTAACATATGCTACGCCTGAACAAAAGGACTTTATGAAGCAAGAGTTTTACTCAGATCTGTACAAATCTGTAAGTATCTTTTTAATTATTTTATAATAAATTACAAATTTATGAATTTTAAATTTTAGGACAAAAACAAGAAGTTGAAAACTCTGAAGGATGCGTGGGAAGGAAGTGTAACACTGAAGACCGGTATTTTGTCAGCTACTAAAGCCAATTTGTTGCACATTGCCAACAAAAACTATGTTGACAATAGTTTGGTGCATGCCGTTTTGCTAGAATACATGTGCGAATGTGAAGAAGAAGACAAAAAAGAAATGATAACAGCATACACACAACATATTCCTGCTATCTCAAGCACAAAAGACGGTGCAAAAGCAGCTTGCCTGGCTTATTTGCAGTAAGACTATTTTCAAGACCATTTTTATTAGTTTTTAAATTATATTAACCTTTTCCTTATAGTTCTGTCGCAAAGGAACGTCGTGCTATTTTGAAAGCTATTAAGGATCACATTGAGAAGCTTTGTCAGCACGAACATGGACACACATTGATGCTAACGATATTGAACACAACAGATGACACACTTATGATCAAAAAAATTATTTTCCCAACATTGATCCAAAAGTTGGAAGCCATCGTTAATACGAAATATGGCAAAACTGTTATCAATTGGCTTGTTGTGCCAGGTGATAAAAAATATTTCCATCCAGAAGTGATTGCCACATTGAACGAGTGTGCCAAATTCGGTAAAAAGGATGCTGAAGTGAGAAGGACCGAATTATTTGACGGTATAGAAGAGGCATTAAGCGAGGCTATAAAAACGAACCCCAAGTTCTGGCTCAAAGGTGGACACACTGCATTAGTAACATTGTCAATCCTCACAAACAGTAAGTTAAATTTTCTTGAAAATGTTTAAGATACTGTTTCATGAGTATTTTTTAGTGAAAGCTGATGGTGTAAAGAAAGCGTACGAAGGACTGGTGTCAGTTATTTGCGATTTGGATTGGAAAGTCAATGGGAAAGAGCTTAAAGAGGAGCCAGTTGAAGAAAAAGTCGACACTATCAGCTTGAAAATCAAGAAAAAGAAAAAAAATCCATATGAAGAAGAAAAAATTGTTCCAGAACTAGAGGAACTGGTGTTTGGTGTTGAACATTCAGGGCTTCATATGGCTTTAAAGAAAATCGTGAAAATGGACAAAGATAAAACAAAATCAGGACTTTTTGGAAACGCACTAGCTGCTGCTTTAACCACTGAAACGGTTCGATAGAAATCTTTTAATATTTAGGCCTAACTAATTAAGATTCTAATTTTTTTTTTTTTGAATTTCAGTTGCAGATGTGGATTCCATTTAATCGAGCCTGCTTCTTGTTAGTGGATGTTCTTGAAAACGGAAATGAGAGTACAAAAACCAAGTTTGAAGAGTTATTGAAGGAGCACAAAGATTTGCTCAACAAACAAAGTCATGCCGGATCCAAGATTTTAAAGAAAAAACTTAATTTTAATTAAATCATTATGTACGTTCCATGAAAAACGTTTAATCTAAATAAAATGAAATTTAAAATTTGAAATCTGTTATAAACTCTCCAATAATTCCATTAATTTATGAAGATGAGTTAAAATGGTTAGTTGCCCCTTATTATTGAAAAATTCGCATCCCTCGCGTATTTTATTAAATTTTCTATTTACCTAATTGTGTCGAAGATGAATCGCATTTTAAAGATTACAAGCATTTCCAACTGTAAGTAAAGCATTCTTCATTATGTTTTTTTCTTAGCAAAGACTCTTTTTAGGTAATTTCGTGATGAAATCAAATATTCACCTAAGTAAAATGTGTTTTGATCAGAAATGGCGAAGAGATAATGGCTTGGCAGAAAATTCAAATTCTTTTGGCCCACTTACTAATCTTCCGGATTATACCTATATGGATGGAAGAAAAACACCACTTGGGGTGAAAACTATACAATACATTTTAAAATAAAAAATTTGAACAAGTAATTTTACCTTTAGCAACGTCAGAAGACGAGAGTTCTTCAGCAGAAAGAGATTGCACAGAAAATTGTCACACTATCTAAAGAAATAGATTTTGCTATTAAGAGGGACCAAACTAATAGAGATCAAAAAGAACAAACTCGCAGTTACATTTTAGAAAATAAATTAAAACCCAAAGGACACCTACAATTGAAAGCAAAAAAATGAAAATTCTAGAACTTTATGGATACAATAGAATATGAAATCTTCGATTTATTAGAAATAAAAGAGTTGTTTAATTAATTAATTATCAACCATAGATTTTTATTACACAATACTACACAATATTAAATTATTATAGCAATATATTGTCTGATCACAATCATCACCATATTATGTTTATTTTTTATATAAATTTTAGTTATGTTAAAGCTTTACGATGAAAGATATTTTTGAAGAAAACATCACTTTGGAAGCTTTCCTCTTTTGAGCAAATAGTTGTCCATTAAAAAATGCTGGAACAGGAGATGAAAAAATATAGGTACAACATTCAGGATTTCAAAAAACTATTGTAGCAATTTGTAGACTTGCTCAGGTCTTTCAAAAATTTATTGTGAAGCGATAGTGGAGGGCTTCTGGCAACTTTAAACACGGTTCATGCAATCAATATAGAGTAGGTATTTAATTCTTAAAAATTGTTTGAATTAAATTAAAAGGCACCTATGGGGTAATTTGATCTTTAATAGAAAGTTAGGTAAGAGTTTTGCTAAACATATTTTGATATTCACATTACATTCAAAATATATATGCTACTCTAAATTATGAATACGTTCGTTTTAAAATCATGTGCCTGTTGTTTCAATGTAAAGTACAGCTAAATATAGGAATATACGTATCAAAAGATGTACATGAAAATGTAGAAAATTGGAAGAATATAATATTGTTTGTCAAAGAATTATTATGGTAGTTCTCAAAATATCTTTTGGTTCTTTGGAAATTTGATACATTTTATCTTCTTATTCTAGGTAAGTATGATATTAAATTAATTATTTTAAAATTAACATTAAACATCTTATATTTGTATCAACAACGCTTCCTAAATTAATATTACCATCTAAATTACATTGGTTCTATGAAATATTTTTTTGAAGGATTGATTTAGAGAATTAAAATATTAAATTATGCCTAACAAAATGAGTTTAAACTAAAGCTGTATGTGATCTAAATAAATATTGTTACACACAACAATACTCCTTATCCTTAGAGAACATTCAGGTTTTCACAATTTCGAAATTTTGCGTCCTCTTTGCCAAACATCCACGTGATCATTTGCCTCGCTTTCACTAAAAAAAGTTATTAGTAAAATAAATAAAATTATAATAATCTATTAAATAATCAACTTACTGCTTGCTCGAACAACGTTGCGATTTTTATACCAATGGTTGCTTCGAGAGCTTTCTTTTGCTCCCTGTAGAAGACATAATATGTTAAGTTAAAGGATGCAACATTTAATATGTTAAAAAATCATCTAGCTAGTAAGATCATTCTGGTTTAATAAATTACCTGAAGCTCACTGAATTCTCTTTTCAAACGTATTTGTGAAAGTACTCCCGCTAAGAGCTCGTCAACGTTGTGATTTATGCCGACAGAAACTATAATAAGTTTAATCAATGCATATAACAATTTATAAACTAAACTATTCTTAATTTATTTTATTTTTATTTTTCATTGATGTAGATTTGAACTATAGCTTACCTTCTATGAATTTGACGCGATACGTACAAGCTAAACATTTTCCGTCTTGTGTGCTAACCTGGAATTACAAATTTTATAAATAAATAATAATAAAAGATAAGATAGTATCTTATTAAAAATATTCTTAATTTTAGTTGATAAGTGATGTTTCACTTACAGCCCTCGATCTTGCTAAGTCAATCTTATTTGCAACCAAAATACAGCACCGTGATCTTATAAGATCTATTTCTTGCAGCATTATCAACAGTTGCTCTGCTTTACTAAAAGAAGACTTGTCCACCACTGAATATATTACTAAAAATGCATCACAAGTATCGATTATTTCCTGAAAATAAGAAAAAAAGCATGTTCAATTTTCAATTTTGACAGACCATATATATGCTATCGAACTGATCAACCACTAAATTTAAATTCAAATGATTTCAAATTTTTTAAAAGAATCGAATATTGATTTATGTTTAATTAAAATATTCACCAAAAAAAGAAAACCTTGAGTGACTAATGGGTATAATTAAATTGTTCATAACTTGATTGGCATAATTTTTTTCGACAAACCCCCTTGATTATAATCTTGATTTAGAAATTGAAAAGATTCTTCGATTCTTCTCTTTTATAAAAAATTCTCGATGATGAGTTTTATTATTGGAAATGGGTTTATTAAATTGAATTGACTTTGTTGTAATAATCTATTTTTACTTCAATGCTTTGAGTACGAATTGGAATGAAAGGTAAAAAATTTCGAAACTGAATCGCTATGTGGTAATCAGACTTAATTATGAATAAACGTTTTCCCAGAAATCATTTTACAGCTCTAATATGTTTTTTAAAATCTAGTTTTATTTTCTAAGAATGCCCAAAATTTGAGATGTTTGAAAGAATTTTCTTTCAATTCACGTTTTTCTTTGACGTCCTCAATGAATCGGCTTTTATTATATTTTTGATTTTAATTAAAAAAATTATAAAATAGCTAGATTTTGAAATGAAATATTTTACTTTGGAAAGATTATAGCATAGAATTATAGTTTGCTTGTATATAGTCCAAGTTTATTTTGGAGGATAGAATTTCATACCCGCTGTGAAAACGCATCAAATGTATTCATTACGATTTACGATTGAACAAACATATTATGCAAAGGCTATGTACAGTTTCTATAGTTTTCCATATATTTGATAAATTCTGAAAAAAATATTACTTAAGTGATTTTGTTAATTGCTTTTAAAAAATTTTTAAAACCAATAAAAATCTTTTCATGTCGATAAATGACGTACCTAGGCTTATTTCGCAGAGCCTTTATATTTACAATATCATAGTTTTTATTTCACAAAGATTTAATTGTTTTACTTGAAATTGTAAAAATAACAAAAATGTGAAATTTGTAGACGGAGTTCTTTAAGTATCAGCTACTAGTATAGCTACAATGAAATGCTCGTAAAAATGGTTCATTTTTATTTTTAGCCGTAACGCGCATTCAAAAAGATTTCTACCAATTGTTCGATTTTCTTTACAAATTTTTGCGCAATAAAAAATCAAGTTGCAGAAAAATTGTGTGTGAAAAATATCTAAAATAATAATTTTGACTTTACTATAAATATCGATCTAAAAAAACTCTATTTTGGTATATTTTGGTAAATTTTATGACATGCTTTCTATAGAGAAATTACCACCTGTTGTGTTTTTATGTAGGCATTTTGAGATTGTTTTAGATTTGTGTTTGATTTTCAAGAGTTTTTTTTTCTAAATGAATATTAACATCGCTAGACTGACTGTGAAAATACACTGTAACATACCTATACTTTGTAATTAGCAATAAGGAATATTTTCGGTAAATATGTACAGTAATTTTAATTTACATAATTATGGGCTAAAAATACTTTTATATGAAAAAATTATTTAATTTTTCATCAGCTCAAAACTCATATAAATTATGATTATCTATATATCTATCATTTATGGAAAAATAACTGAATTTTAATTGTATAATGCAGCATTTAATATTTCAATTGATAAAATGATATACAAGTTCAAAATGGAACATATTATATTGATCGTAGAGCGTAAATAAATTTTCATGAAAATGTTCATCGCAGTCGATAGTATCTATCTGAATTGTGTGACGCTATAAACGTATAATAAATAATCGGACAAATTTGTGGTTTCATTAAAATTCCATTCAAAATGAATTTACATTCTTGCCAGCTAAATGTAAATTGCCTATTAGAATTTTCAATTTAAGTGGTTTTACGTTAAACAACAATATCCTTGTATAAAAAAATCCTTAATATTTGGGTGAACAATGAACATAGACACTCGTGACAGTTCTATTTATAATTTCAAATATTTTTCTACAAGCCGCATATAGACTTAATGTTATACATCTGATTGCTTCAGGAATTCATTCATATCAATCTTACGAATTATTCAAATCAGTAATGTACCTTGCTTCCTTTATTGTCTGTGACGAATTTCAATTCAGACTCGATCCCGTTCAGTATGATTGATATATTTTGCTCTCCGGGGGATTCTATACGATAATAATAAGAGAAAGAAAAGGTAAATTAGAATTAAATATTCGATTGCAAAACCGCATTTTAAAAAAATATCAGTGTTTCAAATTGTTTTCTTTTTCAAAAGCTTATAAGATGCTTTCAGCAGTAAGATATGGCACATATAACTCCTGATTGCTTTTATTTTTATGATTATTTCCTGTACGAGATTTCTTTCAATATTTTAAAACCTGTCGCTAGATAGTGAAAGACTTTCATAAAGACAATGTAGGTAATTAGTTTTCTAAATGGAAATAGCTGTTTGAAATAGCTGGTAGCTTACATAGTTTTGCAAAGATAGGTAGTTTTTACATCAAATAAGTTAATGTTTTTAACTGAAAGTATGTTTTGTTGGAATTTGATTATATTTTATTTGATCGAATATCATATATTAGCTCAAAGACTTGACATGAAAGATCTTAACTTTTAAAGGATTAGGCAATTCTAATGTAATATTGATAATGGTTTGTACCTTCAATGATATGATTTTGAAATCAAATGGTACGTACCTCGTCCACCATCATAAGCATTGATGCAGTCTGATGATTTAAACTGTGACAATAATGCTGCTTTTCCAACTCCTGCCGTTCCAATCATTGATACTAAGTACGAGTCATCGGGCCCATTGCTTTGCACTGGATCAGGCATCCTCATTGGGCTTAATGGTGGTATCAAGCTACTGCTTCTTGAACGTCTTCGACGAAACGAGTCTCCTCTATTTATGATACCTGCAAAAATGAATATATTTATGTTCGTATTTTTATTCTTATTATGTTATTAAAATTCGAGGTTTTAAAAATGCGAAATACAAAAAATTATTAATATTTACAAATAATTAAATCATACAATTGATAATAAAATCTAACAGTAACAATTTTATCGATTTCCGGAAGAATTTTCCGAATTTATTTTTAAAGTTCCAAATGTCGTAAAACTGGAAAATTACTGCGAACTCCTTCATTTGCTTTTGATTCTATCATGTTGAAAAGCTTTCAAAGGTGTTTCAACCATTTCAAGAAATTATCGGAGGAGCTAAACTTTTCCCGACTGACAAAAGACATGCCTTATTATTATTAATATAATTAATATATAATATTTATGAAACAAATGTTATAGAATATAATAATCCTGGTTATAAATAGTGTGCTGAATTATTATGTTTTCGCCTGAAAATCGATTTACAATTAGTGATATTTAGTAACATTGTCAACATTTCAGCGTATTTTTTATAGATTTGCATATTTAAATTCCTAATTATTATAAAAGACCCGGTATTTTAATGTCAACCATTTACAATATTGCCAATTGAGTGGTATTGTAAAGTCTAGAATTAAGGCGACAAGGTTTCCATTTTCTATACAAAATAATAAATCAAAATAAGTCCGGACGTAAAAAACAATTTTCATTAATAAAAGTTGTGTCACCGTAATAAATTCTAAATTTGGTCACTTTCGCAAAATTGAATTTTTGATGAAATTTTTTCGGATATATTTTACATATTTCTACTGCAAAACAAAAAATAACATATTGATTATGATAAATAATTTTAAAATAAAATATTTTTTTAATGTTTTTCAACGCAAATCTGCAATTGAACCAAATTAAACGAAGTTGGTTGGACTTTTCAGAGGACTTTTGAATTTAGCTTTAGATTTTTCAGCAATGTCGTCTAGTTTATTGCTATATGGATATTAAACAAATCCTTTTTTATAATTACTTTTCAAGCCTGGTTTTTTCATGATTTGAAATATTCAGTAAAATCTAAATTATTTTACATAAATTATGAGGTGGAAAAATCAATTTAGTTAGCGTTGCATCGGTTGCAGAAAATTTACAATGGTTATAATCAAGGTGCAACACGACAAATATATATTGTATATATGTGATGTCACGCTTGAAAAGATTGCAACTTATAATTATAATTATCATGAATTCCCGCCTACGCTATAAACCTATAGGTTCATAATGACTATATGGAAGTTACATGAAGCCAAAACAATATGATTAAACAAAATAACAATAGATATATCTTAGATATCTAGGATTTTGATATTTTATGCCTATAATTGATTTTTCAATTTTAAATGCCGAAATATGCATCTCTAACTCTGCACAAGATATTAAGTTTATAATACTCGTATATATAATACCTTCATTATGGTATAAAGTATGCTTGGAAAACAAGAAACAATTTCTATTAAGTAGTGTTACACTGTATCTTATTATAAATGCAGACCCCATACGTGCCACAAAGTAAGACATTGGTCTTAACAACGTTCGTTTGAATTTTTTTGATAACAATTTTATATGAAAATTATGCTACCGATATTTACACTTTGATCGAGCAATGAGTTTTCAAAATAATTTTTTATTCAATAATATTAAAATTTTATGGCAAACAAAAATTATTCCTTTAAACCACTTTTTTCTATTTTTTGTGAAAAATTTGTTTTTTCACTTACTAATTGGACAACAAGAAAAACGAACTTTCAATATCAGAAATAAAGACACACTGAATTGTATTTTCCAATCATCAATTAATTAGATCACAAGGAACTAAATATATAATTTCAAATATTTATTCGTTTGTGACGCAATACACTGCAAAATTTACAATCTTTATTCGCTTTTGAATTGAATTATGACGTTTTTGTTTAATTGATTATTTCTAATTAAAGTTTGTTTTCATTTGCTCAATATGTATTCCTATTTTTAAAATTGCAATGATTTATTTTTAGAGCATATTGAATGCATGAACTCTTGAATAGTGTTTAGGAAAAAAGCACGCGAAATAACAATTCTAAATATATAAAAATTCGTTGGCTAGCTCTCATTTTCTCTTGAAAATGTTTTTTCATATGAAGTCATAAGAATCTTTCATCACATACGATAAAAATGCTTCAAATTTATTCGTTTGTTGAATTTCGAGATTCAAATTATATTATGATGTTTTAAAAGAATTTGAGTTTTCACGCACTTCGCAAATGAAACATTAAATCAATATTTAACGGAATTAGATTAGACCGGAAAAAAATCATACATACTCAAAAGCATCAACTTTATGACGCTTCACTGAATTTTAAATCATTATATTGAACTTGAATGGATTTTATAGAAGTGATATCAACAAATTAACAATTAAAATGGATTTTGAGCTTTCAGAAACTCTGAAATATTAAACAGCATATATTCATATACAAATATTATTAAAATACTTGTTGGCAAAACTCACATTTCTTTTATATATTTAGTTTCATACGTGTTACTTTTTAAAAATATATTTATGTCTAGCATTGTAAATACATTCTGGCATCAACAGAGTTTATACAAACGTGTAAATGAAATTCTATTCAAAAATATGTTTTAAACAAAATGTCTCTTTTGAAAGCAACAATGTCGTCATTGATGTAGAAATACAATTACATTATACTCAAATAAAGGTATAAAGATTCAGAACTATGGCTTTTATGGTATATATATTTGAAGGAAAGGACTTTATTACACATACATATTATTTATAATTTAGTAATAGTTGGCAGAGAAAACTGGTTGTTCTCAAAAATCTACTTTGATTAAATACATTTTTGCAATGCATAAGAAAATTTCGAAAATTTTAATTGAAAACTTTCACTTAGCTTAAATACACAAGTTAGCGAAGTTTTTTATAAATATTTATTAGATTTGATTTATAGAAGCTTTATAAAATCGGAGCAAAATTTCAACAAGACTGAATAATACATATTTTTGGAACTCCTAAAATTATTATATGAGTCGTGGTTTTATTCAGAGAAACCACAAAGATTTTCTGATAATTACAATTAGAGCAATTCAAATTATTGGATTATGATATGCTTAGAGGTTTTTGAGAAACCCTCCACACTTTTCAATTTTTGTTAGAAGCTTTCAGTAATTGTTTAATGAAATAAAACGAAATTTTGATCGAATAATACTCGATTGTTTACATTTTTAATTACATAAAAAATTTGATTTTCCATTTTCTTTGTAGATTTTAAGTTAAAAACATTTATATAGTTTATCCTAAGAAGCATACTTTTTGAAATTGAGATATCTTAGAAATAATAACATAGCGCTATAAATAACGAAAATTAATGAACCTGCTGATCAATTCGAACAATAAATTTTAAAAAATGCTTATACATTTTCATCAAATAATGATATATGGATAAATTTTTTCTTGCTTATACTGACCTTTATTTGAAGAGCTAAATGTTCGCAGCGTAATTGTGTCATCGTCCTCATCACCGCTCGCATTTTGAAAGCTGATTGATGGGACATCCAAAAAGGTATTTGATTTTCGGCGGCCTGTTACAATAAAATTTGATTAATGAGCATTTATTAAAATCGATCCTAAGTTGTCGTTGACATAAAGTATCAAAATAGATCAAATTATTACATTAAATATTTGCAGTTTTATCTCAATTGTGTCTATAGTAATTCAATTCTCTCTGCAGATTCAGATTAAATCAAAAATTTATATTTATATTTACTCTAACTTTTTGGAATTCTTCACTGCACACAATAAAAATCTAAACAAGATTGATTAATTAAACCCATGCATTTGCAAACAATATACATTTCATTCAGTTTTATGTAGGTATGATGTAATCATTCTCAACTGTTTCACGCATGCTATTCAGTTAATCAATGATAAATCGTTATTTTATTGCCTTACCTGTGCTATGTGTCGCCGATGAACTATTATTATTATTGATAGGCCTACGCTGAGAAGCTCTTCTATGATGGTGCGAAGAAGTCTCTGTTTCAGTTAATCGAGGTTCACTGTTAAAATGTGATTTTGCATCTTGCAAGTTCTGTTGCTGATTTTGCTGAACTTTTTTACGAATTTGCTGAAATAATGATTATAAGATTATAAATTTTAATTTTAATTATATTTTTGCCTTGAATCTATTATATTTTATTGAGCTGATAGAAAAAGAGTTTTTAACATGTGGATGCTCGCTTAAATATTATTTAGAAATCAAAAACGTCAAATGTATACAAAAGAATGGACTATTGCTGGAATAAAGATTATATAATCTCAGACCTTTCAGTAATATTCCTTTCTCTTAGAATAAATTAAAGAACTAAAGAACTACTAACCGCTCTTCCTCCAGTGATTCTTGCACTTTGCGACCTTGTTGCTGGCTTACGTCGGTTTTTAGGCGTTCCATTTTCAGGAGTGTCAGATGATTGGTTAGCAATTGTTTCTAAACTACTACTGCCTGGTGCTGATATAGATGAGCTCCTGGTTTTATAAGGTGGTCTTCCATTTGAATCATCAGCCATTGCCATAAAGTTTTCAAAAATCCTGTATATAAAGGACAAATTGTTAATCGATAACTATATGATAGATACAAAGTTAAAATTAATTGTTAAAAGGCTCCGTTCAAAACAAATTATTTTCTTCGATGGCTTGACTGGTGCTTCTTTATAACTATAGATTCAGTTCTATAATCAAACTGTTTAAATAACCATTTATTTTACGAAAAATATGTATCCCTATTATATGATTTAAAGTTGGATTGAAAATTAAGCAGGCGGTTTTGTTTGATACTTTTATTCTATTTATATCAGCCGGCTTTTTTGCAAAAAGACTTGAGAGGTTTTTTTTTTTTATTTTTCCATGATGCTTTAAATTTCGAACAATATTGTAAAATATTCTGTACATTTTGTGTAACCTCATTTTGGCTCTGCTATATTTAGAAACATTTATTTCTGAAATTATTTGAGTTATTTTCATGCATTCGATTTTTTCCCAAAACTAAGTTCTTCATCCTATTGTTTGACTTTATGATTCTTCTAAACATTAAATATATACATTGAAAACCAAAATGACCTTGCTATCAAATGTTTAAATATTTAGAAACATTGCTTGTTATCAATTCTGGTTTATAAAGTAAGAAATTCATTTATTATATTTATTTCTTTCTATGAAATTCAAACATCTCAAGTGAATGCACACATGACGACAATGCGTTAATTTATACAAAGAAAGATTTTCACAGAAACACTAGAGATCCAAAATAAAAATAAAGCTATGTTTTAATTATACATAAGATGATTCTGAATATTTTTGAGCATGTCAGTTATAAATAGAGAAGCCAAGGAATTTGGAACAGCCACAAAAAAATTTAAAGATTTTAAATTAAGTTTTTGAAACCTTTTCGCAATAAAAAATTTTGACTCGAAACTTTGCTAGTAAGAGTTTTTTAAATAATAATAATATAAAATTATTCAGTGACCGATACTTAAAGCTTATAGATAGTTTACCTTTTTGATTGGAGCCGGAAAGGGTGAAACAAATCCTAATTTAACTTTTCACTTTAATCCTAATAGAATTTGTTGATGTTCAATTTAGAAAGTTTGTTGAAAATTGAGATGTGTTTTTTATTTGGTTTTTAATATCAAATCATTCCATTATAATTTGTTGAACACTTTTTCAAAATTTCGAACCACTTATACTTGTTGAACCATAAACTAAAAATCTATTTATATGTACTTGTTTTCATTGTGGCTTTCCTCAATTGTTTTAATGAAATATTAATCTCTAAATAATGGTAGACAGCTGCACTTCACTATTACACTTATTCAATTTAAAACAATTTTTACAGTATAAAAAGGGACGTCTAAACTTGTGAGAACTGAATCCATTTTACAAGAAACTTAAAAAAAATGTTCAATGCACTTCAATTTTATTTCAATATATCCACATGAAATTAACTATCGAAAAAAAAACAATATTTAACTTCTAATGATCTCTATTTTTAAGTATATTTTTTTAACACTGAATGTTTTACTTATGAACATCTAAAAGCTATATGTGCGCTACAACTAAATTTTAAAACAAATAAAGCACCAACAGCTATACAGTACAGAGTTTTCCAAAAGACTGGCGTCTCTTTATATGAATTTTCCGAAGTTCGGAAAATTTCCGAGAAAGAGAAAAGTTCGAAGTTTTACTGATTTCCACTCAGATTTTCCACATTTTCTCATATTTTCTCTGGTTCTCATATTTTTAAGCGATGTGATATTTAACAGGTGATGACAAACGGACACAATTATATAAATTATATACTTATAATAAAATACAAAAAGTCATCGTATATTTTATCATGAGTTAGTTAGTCTACAATGAGCTAGGATGTCATTACCTGTTATAAATAACCTCGATTTAAAGGTTCATTCATTGAACCTCGCTCTCAGAATGTTTGTAAGTTTGGCTAACTTAATCGATAAATTCTGTACAATTCAGTACAAAACTGAAAATATAAAATGTATAGCTTTAAAATACATTCATTTCGAAATTGAACATTGCTATATAATATACATATATAACATATATATTATATAATCTAATGAGAAGTTATTAAGCAAGTATTTGAGATGAGTTTGTTGACTGATTGTAGCCAAAATAGAATGAACTTTTATGTATGACAGTGCATCGCTTATGTTCAAAATTATAACATTAAATATGTTTATAAATGTTTTTAAATTTTTAAAGGCTTTGTAGAATAAATGGGACAAAAGATAAAAATCTGTTTTTAGTCCGCTAAAACTTTCAACTTAATAGCATATGTGGATGTATTATTTTATTATTCTCAAATCAATTAAAGATGAAATAATACTAAACAAAAGCTTATGGTTGGAATCTTTTGAAATTTAATTAATGAATTCATTTCAATAAAAGTCTTTGAAAAAAAGATTTTGGAGCACGGTGTTGATGTCCAAAATAATATTCCAAAATAACTTCAATCGAGCTTGGCTCAAAAATTAATTGATTCATTGATTTTTACAATCTTCTCGCTGAAAATAATATTTATAAACTTTAGATATCATTAATATAATTATATTAGCTGGAAACTTACGTAGATTTCTTCAAATCGCTTAGAATCACCATTATGTTTTTGTTTTGATTTTTCAGATGTTCAATTAGCTTGAAGTTGATATCCTCCAAGTCAGCATTTGGCTCATATTGATCCACTTTACCAATCTGATAAGAAACAAGATCAGTAATTTTTTGTGGAGCTTCAGGAATGAATGTTTCAGTTGAACTTTTAACATCTTTGCCCAAAACTTCTGGATGAACCATAACTTTTGGAGAAACTTCAGTGACTTCTACAGGTTTTTTCGATTCGTTGTACATGGTCTGCAATTTTAACTCGAACTCATCTGGATCAGCTCGGGCAGGAAACATGGCAGCTTCGTTTTGACGGATAGTGAGAACAGATGGCGATGAGAACATAGTAGATCTTGGCTCATTAATAGTTTTTTCTTTGAATCTATTGACCGTTGACTTGAGTGCTTTAGAAAAGTCATAGAATGTGGGGCTGCATTGTCCAGTTAAATCAGATTTCTTTGGGCGTTTTGGAGATGGAGTAGCTGGAATGTCTTCGTTTTTGTTGATATTGACTGTTTTGTCAGCCAATGAATCAGAAGGACTCCATTTAATTTCTGTAAATATATGCTAGTTAGTTGAAAATCACATATTGTGGCATATGGTGAAATTTAGCACTATGCAGTTCAGGTACAAATTTTTACAAAACATGACTTATTTGATCAATTTTTTAAAATTATTCTTAAGAGACTATTTAATCTTAAGTGAAAAACTGAGTATTGAATCACAATTTGGGTGTCTGCAGATAATCATAATAATCAAACATATCCAATTTTTTTAAATCAATTTTTTTAACACATTTTTAATTTTATACGTAATAAAAAATTTTGAGAATTTACCTTGTTTCACTCCTTTCTTTGTAAAAACAGACGGATTAACAGGCATTGTGAAGAAATACCTAGGCAATTACACTGTAGTGAATTTTCAACGTCTTCTTAAAAAAAGTTAACAGTTGTTTTGTTTTATATGCGTACTACTTGCGTGTCGGCAATAACTTTGACGTTTCGAGGGGTACGTAATCATTAAATGAATCGGACCCTTTAAGTAAACACCGCGCGTTATTTTGCTTTTCATAAATAAATCGCTAGAAACAAAATAACTACTGGCTTAACTGAAAGTTTGAAAACCTTGCGAGTATAGTGATGACCTCCATCATTAAATTGCATGTTATTTCCGGTGGAGCGGACTCTGAATCTCCTCAATGTTATATTTTACAAGGTGAATTCCAAAAATGAAATAAATATTGTGAGCTCAATTTATTTTTGTATTTTTTCCAGTGGACGAAGTTCGTATATTGTTGGATTGTGGTTGGGATGAAAAGTTTGATCCTAATTTCATCAAAGAGCTCAAAAAGTAAGGTTTATTTCAAAGCGGCTTACATCATATCAATATTTAAATTATTTTAGATATGTTCATACGGTGGATGCAGTTTTACTTAGTTATCCAGACATTTCACATCTTGGTGCTCTCCCATATCTCGTTGGAAAGCTAGGCATGAATTGCCCTATATACGCTACAATTCCTGTTTATAAGATGGGACAACTATTTCTCTACGATTTATTTATGTCTCACCACAACATGTACGACTTTGATCTCTTTTCTTTGGACGATGTTGATGCAGCTTTTGACCGAAACTTGATTCAGCTAAAATATAACCAAAGCGTATCATTGAAAGGCAAAGGCTATGGAATAACCATTACACCTCTACCAGCTGGTAAGATTAAGGTTTATAATTTTTTATAAGATTAGTTAATTTTTTTTGTTTAATTTCAGGACACATGGTTGGAGGCACTATTTGGAAAATCATCAAGGTTGGTGAAGAAGAAATTGTTTACGCTACAGATTTTAACCACAAAAAAGAACGCCACCTCAATGGATGTGAGCTTGAGAAACTTCAACGACCATCACTTCTGATTACCGATTCGTATAATGCAAAGTATCAGCAAGCCCGACGTCGAGCAAGAGACGAAAAATTGATGACAAACATTCTGCAAACACTACGTAATAACGGAAACGTTCTACTTTCAGTAGACACTGCTGGTAGAGTATTGGAGCTTGCTCACATGTTAGATCAACTATGGAAAAACAAAGAATCTGGACTAATGGCTTACTCATTAGCTTTGCTCAACAACGTCAGTTATAACGTTATTGAATTTGCCAAATCCCAAATTGAGTGGATGAGTGACAAAATGATGAAGAGCTTTGAAGGAGCCCGAAACAATCCATTTCAGTTTAGGCACTTACGCATCTGTCACAACATGAGTGAACTTGCTAAAATACCCAGTCCCAAAGTAGTGCTTGCTAGTAGTGCTGACATGGAAAGCGGATTTAGTCGAGAGCTTTTCCTTCAATGGGCTCAAAATCCTCTCAATAGTATTATTCTTACAACACGGTATTTTAGTGTAAATTACATTTAAAAAATTGTTATTGAAATGTTCTCTTTTACAGATCATCTCCTGGAACTCTAGCTCGAGACTTGATTGAGAATGGCGGAAATGGTAGAAAAATTGAGCTGGACATCAAGAGAAGAATTGAACTTGAGGGAGTAGAGCTGGAAGAGCATATTATGAGAACAGAAGGCGAAAAACATGTTCGTTCTATAATCAAAAGGTAAAATTTAATGTCTGAATTTCTTTTTATATTTTTTATTCACGATCATTTTTTTTAAAGAGATGTTGAGGAAAGTTCATCAGACTCTGATGATGATGATATTGAAATGAGTGTTATAACGGGTAAACATGACATTGTTGTTAGACCTGAAGGACGAACTCATTCAGGATTCTTCAAGTCAAGCAAGAAGCAGTATGCCATGTTTCCGTTGCACGAAGAGAAAATCAAATATGATGAATACGGAGAAATAATTCAGCTGGAAGATTATCGCATGGTAGATATGGGGCCTGAATCCACTATGGAAGACAAAGAAAATCATCAGATTAAAACAGAAGATATTAAAAAAGAAAAGGAGAAGGATGACGACAATTTTTCCATTGATAAACCTACAAAATGCATAAGCAGTCGCAAGTTAATTGAAATTAACGCTCAGGTTCAGTTTATTGATTTTGAAGGTAGGTCTGATGGAGAATCACTTCTGAAGATCTTATCACAGCTTCGACCTCGTAGAGTTGTTGTGGTACGGGGTAGTGAGAGTAATGCTCAACATATTGCCCAACATTGTGAGCAAAATATTGGAGCTCGCGTTTTTACACCTACCCGTGGTGAAGTAAATAAATTTGTACAATATAAAAATACATAACTTGTATTAACTATTGTCTGTATTTAAAATAGGTCATTGATGCAACAACCGAAACACACATCTATCAGGTTCGTTTGACGGAAGCATTAATCTCTAAACTCGAGTTTCAGAAAGGTAAAGATGCAGAAATTGCTTGGATTGATGGACAAATTAACATTCGCAACAAAATGATGGATTCAACGACGATGGAGGTAGATGACCAAGTCGAGATAACAGATGACAGTAATATACTCACTTTGGAGCCAGTGAAAACGGTTCATGTGTCTTCACATAACTGCGTATTTATAAATGAACTTAAGTTATCTGATTTTAAACAAATTTTGGCGAAGCACAATATCAGCTCAGAGTTTTCTGGTGGCGTTTTGTGGTGCGGCAATGGAACTATCACATTGAAAAGGGTTAGTGTCCTTATTCATACTATGCCGGTTTCAATTTTATACCAATCTGGATTTTTTTAGATCGACACTGGCAAAGTTACTATCGAAGGATGTCTATCAAGTGAATATTTCAAGATTCGTGAGCTCCTTTACGAACAATATGCTATTGTATAAAATTTATTGAACTATTTGTTTGTTTATTTTTTTAATTTGAAATAAATAACTTATAATAAGCATAAGTATATAAACATACGTTTTTTCTCATAATGACCTAGATAGTTAATTCTTCTTAAAATCCTAACCTAGCCTGGAATAATTAAATAATTAAATACAAATCATTCTTTATATTTGTATGTTGTTTAATTTTTAAAAACAAAATGAATTGAACAGTGTTTCTTGTTTAAACGCGGTTAACGAATTGCAGTGGAATTCCTCGTTCTAGCATGTAATTTGCTGGAGCCCTGGAGATCTTTGGAAAATCTATAAGAAATAAAAGAAAGTTATAGAATTTGTATTATATGAAAAATACTAACAGTGAACAATCGCTTCGAATGCAATAACGCTGAGCTTTGGTATTCTGAAAACAAAAAGAATTTTTAAAATAATCTAGATGGTCTGAAAAAGTCATTTGATAAAATTACTTTATCCACATCTTTTGAAGAACGTTTGAACGTTTCCTGCGAGGACCGAATATGCCACCGAATACGTACATAGCTCCTTCTCTAGTTATGCATGCATCATGAAATTGTAAGTTGTAAGGCAAAGATGTTTGTTGAAAGATTGACCATTTGAGTGTTGTAAGCGATAGTTTCCAAATATCAGACAACTCTCTTTCCAAATTACAACCCCCTGATATTATGACTTCGATTTCTTCAGTGCCATCTGAGTGGGTAGTAGTTAGTTGAACTAGAGAATGACATTTCCGATTAAGTGGATATTGTCCAGTTAGAGAATCTAAAATGAATATGAAATGTAATAAATATTAACTCTCATACGACTTTTAATATTCTATCTAACCTGGCTCAGTTTTCAAAGTTATCCACTTTTTAGAAATCATATTAAACACAGGAATTTCGTCTAAAGCAAAAACTTCCAAGGATGATCCTCCTCCAAAGACGTAAATATTTTCTTTATCATAAGCGATCTCATGCCTATATCTTCCTTTTGGATCAAGTTCATTTATTTCTGGTTTACTTTGATTTGCAATTTCCCATTCCTTTTTTTGAATGTCCAGTTTGTATACATCGCAAGAATAGTTATAACCGTCTGTACCTCCTACAGTATAGAAATACTTATCATTGTCGTTGAAAAAGACTGCAGTGCCGTATTGTTGAGGTGGGCAAATACTAGTTGCAGCTTCTACTTTTTTAAATGATGGCTGATTGACATCACAGAGGCTTAGTGAGTTGCTACAATGAACTCCGAAAGGATAGCTAGTACCACCATATATCTAAAATATTATTTATAATATATTGTATCTAACTACATATTAAAAGGTGAATAAAGATATTTCAGACTTACCATTAAGACTCTTCCATGCATAAAGAGCGAAATGGAAGCAACTTCGCTTGGCATGTCAGAAGTTTCTGGTGTAAGCATAAGTGACCACTCCTTGGAAACAAAGTTGAATTTAAGTAGCTCTGGGAACAAGTTGTGACTGTCATTTGTGTCGTCAAAATTGTATCCGCCAAACAAATAGAGATGTTGATCATTACAAGCAATTCTGTGGCCTGAACGTGCTTTCGGTTTTTTTGTTCTTCTCGTAGTTCTTTTGTAAGTAACTTCTGTCAGCTCAAATGGGCGAAAAGAGTAGGGATTCATCTTCAACTAATCAGGATAAAAAGGAAACTTTCTTTGAGTTGTTTTCATGTTTTACTGAATAACAAGCTTTATAATTTTTTGATCACAATACCGCAAACTTTTTCTGTTTTCAATATTTTAATTAAACATTATGGCAACTTTCTATATTAATTACAAGCTGGAGACAATGCATCAACTATCTAAATACACGCTTATCAAAAATTATAATATTGAAAACGTTTCAATAATATGCAAAAAATTTATGTAAAAACATAAATTCTTAATCCTTTAAAAGTACAAACGTCAAGATAAAGCATCAAATCCAGATATTTGATAAGTTAATAAAACTTACAAACCTATAGATGAAGTGCCAATCAGTAGAAAATTTGAATTGAAATAAGTAAATATTGAACCAAAAATTATATCTTCAAAATTCAGAGGGGCAAATAATAAAATGTTATAACTGACGTTTAAAATCTTAGTAACATCTGCTTTTTAGTTCAAAGGGTATAGAATCATTATTCACTGGTCATTCGTAAGGTATACAGCACAAAATAATACTTTAATTCAATTATAAATTCAGCTAGCCACCAGTTTTCCGTCTTAAAACCAAGCAACTAGACCAGAAATAATGACGACCCGATCTCGAGTGTTGAATAAACAAGAGGTAAGCCAATTTCCAGTAAAATTATAATTAACCCGAGAGACCGAAGAGAGAAGCCCATTTTAAAAATTGTAACGGTTTCTAATTTTTTGGAAATATCTTTTGAAGCCAAATCACTGCCTTAAGGGCTCATTTAATTACTTTTTTGGGTCACTGATCATCTGGGCAGTGTTCTATTAATAGCGTTTAGCATTTGCATTTTTGCCATTACTTAAAAAAGCTTTCTTTTTTTTGTGTCTGGAAATTCAGAACTCTGAAGACCATTTCGTGGACAACAAGCTTAAGATGGGTGGTGAAATTGAGAAGAGACGTGCTCTAGGGGATCTGCATAACAAGCAAATGGTTCAACTGCACGAGAAGAAGTCCAGGTAAATCCAAATTTTATATTATATCACGGCGTCACTTGAACAAATTTTATTTATTTTCCAAGCCTGGATAAGGAAAAGTTGAAGACTGGTGTGTTAACCGCAGTGTACAAAGATATCAAACCTCGAGTGGACTCAAGATGGAAAAGGTCCAAAGAGTCATCAGCAATCATTGTAAAAGAGTCTATAATCAAAAAAGATACCGCTAAAGCTGTGGAAATCATCAAACCACAACAAAGTAAGTTTAACCCAAAAACAGAATCACATTTAATTGAAATTATAAATTTTGGCTTTTAACTTAGAACCAGTAACTAGGGCTGCTACACTTACCACGGCAGTATTTGGCGATGGCCTCCGGATGATGAAACCATGCAGTGTTGCCAAAAAAGATAAGGTTAGCCCAGTTAAGAGCAGCAATCTGCAATCGGATAACTATTTCATCAGTCACTCTGCCAAACTGATTACTCAAGTGAGTTTTTTCTTCTTTATAAAATTCAAAATTCTATAATTCCGTTATTTAAGATTGAAGATATAGATGCTAAAGACCATGCTAACCCTCAGTTGATGTCTGTGTATGTTAACGATATTTACGCGTACTTGTTCAAGCTGGAAAACATCTTCTCCATCAGACAAAACTTTTTAGACACGCAAGTTGATGTAAGTTTTTAAAATTAAAGTGCATTTATATTTATTTTCTAGCCAATTTATCATTATTTATCAGGTCACCCCAAAAATGCGAAGCGTCCTACTCGATTGGATAAATGAAGTGCATCACCAGTTTCGTCTTGAAAATGAAACTTACCACATGGCAGTGTCAATGATCGATCGGTATTTGCTGGTAAATATTTTATCTGTTATGAGTGTTTTAAAATCTATCGTAGTTGAATACTTGATACATTTATTAAATACATTATTCCTTATTCTAGTCCTGTTCCACTACGACCAGGAAGCAACTTCAGTTGGTAGGTGTCACTGCTCTTTTTATGGCCTCCAAGTACGAAGAGCTGATGCCTCCAGATATTGCTGACTTTGTGTTTGTAACTGACGACACCTACACCAAGAAACAAATTCTGGAGATGGAGAAAAAATTATTCCGCACACTTAAGTTTGACCTGAGCAAACCACTGCCAATTCACTTTCTACGGCGCTTCGCGAAAGCAGCAGGAAACATGGGAGACTGTAAATACACAATGTCAAAGTATCTGATTGAATTGGCCAGCAACGAGTATACCCTTACACACTACAAACCTTCGGAGGTAAAATTAAAAAATTTGTTATTATATTTTCAGTATAAAATTTAAAAATTGAATTTGCTTTCTAGATAGCAGCCGCTTCATTGTTCTTGTCCCTGTATTTACTTAACCATAATGACGAAATGACTGAAGACTTTCACTCAAATAAGTTGTGGACACCATCGTTGCAATACTACTCTACATATACCAGCCACCATTTGCTTGAGATTGTTACGCAGCTGGCCAATTTGGCTAAGTATGCGAAGGATTCAAAACTGAAAGCAGTTTATTCCAAGTATTCCAGAGAAAATTGCCAAAATGTGTCGACTATGCCTGAGTTGTCGAGCGGACCAAAAATTGATGCTATCTCTTTTATTAGTTAAATTAGTTCATACATTTCTTCCGCATCTTGAGAGTTTTTTATTTAAAAAAATATAAATGCTTTATTAGGAAGAAAATATGCACTTTGCATAATTTTTGGTATTTTGTGTTAATTAACTATTACTGTAAATTCTTTTTAACACAGGCAAATTATATTTTTGATAAGACTAAAATTAATTATATTTTTCATTATTTCATAAGAATGGCTTCAAAATATTTTGCTAAATAGCTCAAATGATTGAATATATATTACAAAAAAATAAAACTTCTTTAATTGAAATTTTTAAATTGCTGCTACTTTCCCAACTGGTAGTATTTTAACTGATACATATTTTAGAAACAATGAGAGCAGCTACCTATTTTTTACGATAAAAATGAAAGGAAACCTTGTATCTAACTTCGGTGATTTGAGTTTTATGGTAAATTAATGACTTAAAATATTGGATTAAAGGAATCCCACTAAGTAGCGAAGTTTTTCCGGGGGAAACAAATATAATATCATCAATTTTTTTTTATTTACACTAATTGTATATCGTGTATTATCTATAACAGATACATTTAGTGAGCCTTCTGTTTACTTATTTCTTAATTATGGGTAAACCCAATATATTTTAAAATATTTATGCAAAATATCAACCAAAAACTACCGTGGTATAAAATACTACAATTCTCTCCTGCGCCCCCTCTTAAATATTTTAGATGAGAGTATCGAGCGAGAGCGTAAAAATTCATTCATCTCTCAACCGTGCTCGATATAACACTGAAAATTGTTTCTTGTAAAAGTGCAAAAGGAAAATCCAGAACTGTTTAATTAAAATTACCGTCAGTCAAATTCCCGAGGAATCCCAAAAACCAGCAAGTAAGTAAATAGCTCTATTGAATGCATTAAAGGAGTGAGCAAGTGGTCAGAGTGGAGTTTTGTACTTTTGTTGTGAATTTTCTTTGCATTAAAGATTTTTCTTGAGCTTGGATACTGTGAATAAGTTGAAATCCACAAAAGAGACGCCATTTCGAAAAATGACGAAAATGTTCAATTCACTTGAATTCGAAGCTTATTGAATGAATTTTTTTTTGGAGAAATTTAAGTTTTGGGGGGAAATTTAGAGATGCATTGATCATTTATTTACGTTCGATTGTTTCCATACTATCGAGTCTTGCCATTAAATGCCCTCAATTTGAGGGTTTTAGCGCCAATTATCGACAGAAAATTGAACTCGAGAGCCCCATTGTTTTATGTAGTAGTGTGCGTTTGTTTTTAAAGATTGTATTGAAAATAGTATTTTTATTAAATTGTGACTTTATTTCTCAACAGATCTTAAAAATGGCTCGTACTAAACAGACTGCCCGTAAATCAACTGGAGGAAAGGCTCCACGTAAACAGCTGGCCACCAAGGCAGCTCGTAAAAGCGCTCCATCCACCGGTGGAGTTAAGAAACCTCATCGTTATCGTCCAGGTACCGTCGCTTTGCGTGAAATCCGTCGTTACCAAAAGTCCACTGAATTGCTTATCCGCAAATTGCCCTTCCAGCGTTTGGTTCGTGAGATTGCTCAGGACTTTAAAACCGATTTGCGTTTCCAGTCCGCCGCTATCGGAGCTCTTCAGGTAATTCATATTTTTAGCTATTTATCCAATTTTACTTGACTCTTTTAATATTAATTTGCAGGAGGCCAGCGAAGCCTATTTGGTCGGTTTGTTCGAAGATACTAACTTGTGCGCCATCCACGCCAAGCGAGTGACCATCATGCCAAAAGACATCCAGTTGGCTCGCCGAATCCGTGGTGAACGAGCTTAAGCAGTGTTTCTCATACACTCCAGCTTTTCGACTCATAATTACATGATAAACAATATAATAACTCTAATCTTAATTGTTAGATTTAAGCAAGATTTTTCTTTCTTTACTCTATTTTGGTTCCTGTCAAATCCAAAAACTTTGAACTTGATGATTACAAATTTTGCATTTGTTTAATAGAAATTCAAGATAGTTTCTTCTTACTTTTTCATCAAACAATGAAAACCCAATAAAAATTTATGTTTCTTGTATTATTATTAAAGAAAAATAAAAATAAGGATTTTTCAAATATACTAAGTGTTTTATTTTATATGTTATTGAGTCTAGAAATAGATTACATTTATGTGACTAACATACAATCAATATGATAAATTTACTTGATGTCTTCCGTTTGTATGCCCATTTCCCTTAGTCTGTTTTCTATAACGGTGTTGTCTAGCCTGTTTTCTGTATTGTACTTGTAATTCATAATAAGTTGAGTCTCCTCTAACCCAGGGACACGTTCAAATAATGAAACCTCGAGCTCACGGTCCAGATCACTAAAATTTCAAAAATGTTTTAGATACATAGACAATTATTATTTTTAATTATCTTAGAACTATATACTTTTCTTCCCTGAAGACACAGAAATACAATAAAAATACAGCTACACTGGCAACCACTACATATGGTTGAAACCAAGGGATGTCCTGTGGATTGATTGCACCAGCTCTTCCTTGCTTAGCTTGCCAAGCAGCAGCAGGTGAACCAATAAATTTTATAGGATTGCTATGTTCTTCGGGTTCCAGTTTTTTGCTGTATGATCGTAGTATGCTGCTTGTTATAATTTTAGTGGAACTAGGGCTGTTATTTTTGAGCAGAGTTCTGTAATTAAGATGTTTGAGAATTAAGCATAATACTATTTCCAATATTCGATGTATCATACCTTAAAACCATACTATGGTTTGACAAGGCAATCCTTCTAATTAAATAGCTCATTTTGATGATTCCTGAAGTTTAGATGCTAATTCTTAAAAGAAATATTTTATTATTTGAATCTGATGAAATTCTCAGGAAATAAATGTAAATAGAGAGCTGAGAGAGAATAATTTCTAACAGTTAGTTTCAATTTCTAGACTGTTTACATAATTTTTATGGGGCTAGTGTAAGGTCTATAGTGTAAGGGTTGATGTCAGAACTCTTGAAAATCGATATTTCTTTATAGAAAATCAATGGAATTTCGGCATTCCGGAAACTCTGACAAATTGTCAAATATCTGAAATTTGAAAAAAAAAAAATTTCATTCCATTTCGAGACTCCTAAACCATAATTTGAAAAAATACGCAAATAATATGTAACTAGCATACCTATGCTGGGATAAAATTAAATGTTATTAATTCAATTTTCTGAAAGGGCTGTGAATTAAATTAACCTGTGAATTTTTTTCCCTCCAAAACTTGTAAACAATAACATAGATTCTATCAATGTAATTTTTTTTGAGTGCTGTTATTTTTAATAAAAACACAATCTTCAACATGGATTCTGAGTCATTGTTCACTGATAATGTCCTTTTGGAATTGGAAACTGCTGAAGATTCTAACACAGTTTTACAAGAGACACAAGAGCAACCTGAAAACTACCAAAGTGATGACGAGCAAATTGATTTTATGGAGGAAGACCCAGCAGTAGAAGTCACTGAAAACATTGTGGATTCAGTTGAAGAAGCAGGTATATCATCTTAAACTACTTATATAAAACATTTTTTCATTTTAAAGTCTTTAAAAATTTTTTTTTACGTTTTAGCAGCAACTGCACCAACAAATTTATTTCAATTGTCGAAGCTGGCTAAACTACCGATGTCAAGGATAAAGTATATCATGAAACTTGACCCAGATGTAAATTTGGTCAGCCAAGAAGCCATATTTTTAGTATCTGTGGCAGCTGAGCTTTTCATTAAGGAAATGGCAAAAGAATCTTACAGCCATACTGTCCAGCAAAAGAAGAAGACAATGCAAAAAAAAGATGTAGAGATGGTATTCAGTTCAGGAATCGATTCACTAATGTTTATGGACGGAGTAAATTATTAAAATGCAGTACAAAATATTTTTTTATAAGGTTTTATTAAAAATAATGAAATAAAAACTACTTGCTAACATATTACATTTAATAATTTTTATTAGAAATTTGTTTAATTTTATGTGAACAAAAGAACAACATTAAGATTTTTGAGATCCTTTTTCATTCACGTCATTTTCTTTAACCTTTTATAGTTTCCATATCATGGAATTTGGGATTCAAATGCTCTTACAAATTCAAATATTGTGATAAATTAGATTGAATATATATTAGCAAACTAATAAACTGAATGTATTAACTACAAACCGATACAAGTGAAAGCGAAAAATCTTGCTTAAATCTAACAATTAAGATTAGAGTTATTATATTATTTATCATGTTATTATGAGTCGAAAAGCTGGAGTGTATGAGAAACACTGCTTAAGCTCGTTCACCACGGATTCGGCGAGCCAACTGGATGTCTTTTGGCATGATGGTCACTCGCTTGGCGTGGATGGCGCACAAGTTAGTATCTTCGAACAAACCGACCAAATAGGCTTCGCTGGCCTCCTGCAAATTAATATTAAAAGAGTCAAGTAAAATTGGATAAATAGCTAAAAATATGAATTACCTGAAGAGCTCCGATAGCGGCGGACTGGAAACGCAAATCGGTTTTAAAGTCCTGAGCAATCTCACGAACCAAACGCTGGAAGGGCAATTTGCGGATAAGCAATTCAGTGGACTTTTGGTAACGACGGATTTCACGCAAAGCGACGGTACCTGGACGATAACGATGAGGTTTCTTAACTCCACCGGTGGATGGAGCGCTTTTACGAGCTGCCTTGGTGGCCAGCTGTTTACGTGGAGCCTTTCCTCCAGTTGATTTACGGGCAGTCTGTTTAGTACGAGCCATTTTTAAGATCTGTTGAGAAATAAAGTCACAATTTAATAAAAATACTATTTTCAATACAATCTTTAAAAACAAACGCACACTACTACATAAAACAATGGGGCTCTCGAGTTCAATTTTCTGTCGATAATTGGCGCTAAAACCCTCAAATTGAGGGCATTTAATGGCAAGACTCGATAATATGGAAACAATCAAACGTAAATAAATGATCAATGCATCTCTAAATTTCCCCCCAAAACTTAAATTTCTCCAAAAAAAAAATTCATTCAATAAGCTTCGAATTCAAGTGAATTGAACATTTTCGTCATTTTTCGAAATGGCGTCTCTTTTGTGGATTTCAACTTATTCACAGTATCCAAGCTCAAGAAAAATCTTTAATGCAAAGAAAATTCACAACAAAAGTACAAAACTCCACTCTGACCACTTGCTCACTCCTTTAATGCATTCAATAGAGCTATTTACTTACTTGCTGGTTTTTGGGATTCCTCGGGAATTTGACTGACGGTAATTTTAATTAAACAGTTCTGGATTTTCCTTTTGCACTTTTACAAGAAACAATTTTCAGTGTTATATCGAGCACGGTTGAGAGATGAATGAATTTTTACGCTCTCGCTCGATACTCTCATCTAAAATATTTAAGAGGGGGCGCAGGAGAGAATTGTAGTATTTTATACCACGGTAGTTTTTGGTTGATATTTTGCATACATATTTTAAAATATATTGGGTTTACCCATAATTAAGAAATAAGTAAACAGAAAGCTTATTAAATGTATCTGTTATAGATAATAAAATTAGTATGCTATCAACAAAAATATTGATGATATTTGTAGTATTTTTGGTTCCCCCTCGCAAAAACTTCGCCGATGTAAGTTGCATATTGTTAGAGTTATTTTACTGAAATGAAACTTGTGTTAATATCAGCATTCAAGTCATCACAGAAGTTACAAAAGACATAATAAGCTGTTTTAAATATTTTTCTTGACAACTTGGTCGCAACTTTCAGTGTTTCGATTTAGTTCGAATAAATAAGTAATGGATCCACCAAGTAGCGCTTCTTCTGAGAGGTACCTACTAAAAATGTGCTTCTGATTTAAAGATCTTTTGTCGTAAATCTAGTGGGTTTTAAAGTGTTTTTTAACTTCAAAAGCAATTCTTCTAATGCGTTATTCTTTATTAGTGCTTCATAAACAATCATAATGCAGTCTAAGATCAATTTTTCTTTGTTCGAGTTGTTGCAATTTTATGTAATTTAATAATAAGAATACGTATGGAAATTTCCATACGTGAAATTGCACTGATTAAAATATTTGATTTTAACCTGCAATTATTCAATTTTTGCTTCTTTTTCTAATTCTCTGTATGAAAATGTCTAAAAATAAATCATTCCTCATCATGCCAAAACTACAACTTAATCTTGGATGCGTCGTGGCATTAAGTACTTTTATGTGAATTGCATCAAATTCAATAAGTACTTCTAATTAACACACAGTATCAACTTCCTGATAATCAAAATATCTAACGTCTACTGTTTATTTCAAGTAGCTCGATATTATTGTGTTTTTCTGCTTCTTTAAACTTCTTTTCAAAAATTCTAAAATAATAAGAAAAGCTACCGTAGGTATCTAAACTAGGTCAATGAGTATCGTCATCAACTCTCAATGCATGAATTAACAAATATTGTTTTCGCCGGTGAAAAATTGCGATCGATTCTAGTTTTGTTGATGAAATTTTTTGCGACACATTATTTAAATTCCTTATAATGCAGTCTTTTATTACGCATTTGCTATTTTACCATTTTTGTCAATTAGAAGCGAGATAAGAAATTCACTCAGAAATAAATAATTGATTAAAATAACAACACGAGCACGAGTATCAAAGTGGTGAAAAAAGCATAACTTATAACACATTTCTTGATAAACATTTCGTGTTAGTTTTTTTAGACACAATTTAAAAAAAAATAGCTAATAACTATAATATCTAATTATTTTTTAATGGTTCACGTTTCATTTAGATATCTTATTTCCTTAAACTTTTCAACATTATCGAGCAATTATTGTATTTTTAATATAAATATTTTCTGCATAAATGGATAATTTTCTTCATTTGTTGCAATATTGAATAAATTTGACAAAATTTGACAAAATATGTGAAGTTTATTTGCAAACATTCTGATTCGAATGAATATTTTTTAAGAACTACAAACAATAACAAACAATTTTGAAATATAAAGTAGGAATAGGTGAGCTTAAAGTAAAAAATTTCCTACTTTAGGCTCAAAATTTTCTACTATTATGAAAAAAAAATTGAAAGGAAAAGTAGAAAATTTTGAGCCTAAAGTAGAAAAATTCCTACTTTAAGCTCAAAATTTTCTACTTTCTATTACAAAATTGTTTGTTATTGTTTGTAGTTTTTGATAAAATATTCATTTTTTTTTTTTTTATAAATTTTATTAAAATGTTGAGTTTTCAGATATACAGAGTTTTTACAAAATAATGTTTTATTTCTATTTGTTATTCTTAAGATTAAGAGAATAGTTCTCTTCAGTTTTTACACAAATGAATTTTACAAGATGTTTTCTAGCAATGCTAAACAATTGTTTAAGAACAATTGTTTAGTAATAAAATACAATATTTAAATTCCATTCAAACTCGATTTGTTGTGTGTAAAGGATGGCTTTAATCTAGGAATTTGAATTCGATGACCTTTTGTGGATAAACACTGCTTGAGTGCACAATTTTGTAGTAAATATCAAATCGAATGTTCGTGTAAATTTGAAAGAATTTTTATTTAATACTTTTTATTCATTTACATTAAAAATATTTTAATATTACCCCATTTTTTTAAATAAAGGTTATAAAAAATCATGAGTATTAAAAGTTCTCTCCAAAGCGATTTTTATGTAATTTTATTGAATTTTGAATTGTATACTACATATGCTATCTAATAATTTTGAAAAATTTATCGTTCAGCAAGTTTTCCGAAAGATGCATAACGATGTGTTAGGAAGTTCTCAATTGTGTAGTGTTGACGTATGTCTCTCATTAAATAAATAAATGAACTTCTTACAGGTTCCGGGTTTCTGCACTCATTATAAAATACAATTTGAAGCCTTAAATAGTGCAATTTAATTTTGCCACAATGACTATTTGTATCCAAAAATACAATTTTTACGGAATCTAATGAAATGAAGGCCTGAGTTTCAGTCGTAATTTTAGACAGACAGTGATACTGAAACAAAGGCCTTTGTAAAACTTTATATTTTAATCAAACATCTTATACAATAAATTTCTTTTAGTGATATCGCAGAGCGCCCAGTTCTAACCATCGAGATAGCGCTAGACAGTGGCTATGATGGTGAATGTCCGGCTTCGCCAATCACTGTTCCTGTAAAATCAATGCGTCAAAATTCAACTGGATTGCAATTGCGTTCTCCGAAATTAGGAAAGCGAACTCGAACTACTTCATCCAGTCAAAATACAATTAAGAGCAATGAAGCCATCATTCGGTCATCAAATAACAAAACTATTTACACAGCTGGGAGGCCACCTTGGTATAATTGTGCGGGGCAACAAGTGGAGCCATTTGTTATTGGAATCTGTGGTGGTTCTGCCAGTGGTAAATCAAGTTTAATTTTTTTCTAAATGTAATTTTCTAATTTATGAATTTTCTTGTATTAGGTAAAACAACGGTAGCTCAAAAAATAATTGAAGCCTTGGACATATCATGGGTGACTTTACTCAGTATGGATTGTTTTTATAAGGTAAAAGAATTTAGCCTTACTAAGAATTTTTTTACTTATGCAATATTTTCTCATATAGATCTTGAATAAGAAGCAGCATGATCAGGCCGTATTGAACGAGTATAATTTTGACCATCCAGATGCATTTGATATCGAACTCATGGTAGACGTTTTGAGAAAATTGAAAGACGGAAGAAAGGTTGAAGTTCCCGTTTACAATTTTGTGTCGCATTCAAGAGAAATTAACACTGTAAGAATTTTGTTAAAATCTAAGATGAAAAATTAATTTTTAATATTTTTAGAAAACTATGTATGGTGCAAATGTTATAATTTTTGAGGGTATTCTAACTTTTCACAGCCCAGAAATACTGAAAATGTTGGATATGAAAATTTTTGTGGATACAGATGCCGACATTCGATTAGCGAGAAGGCTTAAAAGGTTAGTAAATATATGTTGATTGTTGAAGTTTTATGAAAATTTTAGGTTTTTTAAATAAAATTGATTTAATATGAGAAAAAATTTTAATATACGTTTTAGGGATATATCACAGCGCGGTCGTGATCTTGAAGGAGTCTTAAAACAATACTGCACAATGGTTCAACCAAGTTATAGCAATTACATTGCCCCCACTATTCACTATGCAGATATCATCGTTCCACGCGGTGGTGAGAACAAAGTTGCAATTCAGCTGATCGTACAACACGTTCATACACAGTTACAGTTGCGAGGTTTCAAACTTAGAGAAACTCTGGCTCATTCTTATGCCAATCAGCCAATGCCAAACTCGTTGAAACTATTGCCATCAACACCTCAAATCAAAGGACTCCACACATTTATAAGAAACGCCAGCACTCCTCGGGATGAATTTATTTTCTATTCTAACCGACTTATTCGACTGGTGGTTGAATTTGCCATGAGCTTAATGCCATTCAAAGAAGTGGTTGTGGAAACTCCACAAGGTCACACGTATAATGGCCAACGGATGGCGAGCCAAAAGATTTGTGGCGTTTCCATTTTACGCGCAGGAGAAACTATGGAACAGGCCGTAAGTGATGTCTGCAAACATATAAGAATAGGAAAGATTCTCATCCAAACCAATCAAACTACGGGAGAGCCAGAAGTATGTTTTAAATTAGAAACTCGATATAAACTATGAGAACAATTTTAATTACAACATATTTATTTTAGTTGTATTACTTAAGACTGCCAAAAGATATCCGTGATTATCGGTAATATTATTATTATTCAATAATATTGTCATCATTGTTTATTAATAATATTAATATTGTATGTAGGGTTATTTTGATGGATGCTACCGTAGCTACTGGAGCAGCAGCAATTATGGCAATTAGGGTTTTATTGGATCATGACGTCCCTGAAGCTAATATTATGCTTGTAAGCCTGCTTATGGCTGAGATTGGAGTTCATTCTATTGCATATGCTTTTCCTAAGGTATATTTCTTTGTTTGTTAATGATAATTAATATATTATCTTGAGCTATTTATCCTTTAGGTTCAAATTGTAACATCTGCTCTGGACCCAGAGATTAACGAGAAGTTTTACGTTTTGCCTGGCATAGGGAACTTGTAATTATTAATAAAAATCTTTATTCGTTTTATGAATCTCTTTAAAATATTTTTATCATTTCAGTGGTGACCGTTATTTTGGAACTGAGCCGGAAGAATATGATTAATTCCTAAGTCGTAAATTCGACTAAATAATTGATTTTTTTTGCTATTATTGATTTTAAGCTAAAAGTCTCGTAATTTTAAGTTCACAATTTTATAAATTAATTTATTGAAAATCACAAGAGTAACGAAGTTTAATTAAAAATTTTATTCAATCAAGTTGGATGTGGCAAATCATGTTTAGTTTTAGTTTAGGCTTAACTTAAAAGTTTGTTTTATTTGAAAATTTGAATTATGATTATTTACACAACTAATACAAATAAATACAAAAAAACATTTTTTCAGTTTCAAATTTATTTATTTTTAAAGCAGTTTAAATTTATTGATTTATTAAATCGTCCAATTACTGATGATCTTTCAATAAATTCCAAACAAATTTATAGACAAGGGTCATGAAAAGAAAAACCAATCCATAAATATATAGTTTGTCATTAGACTGAACAGTAGAAGACACACAATCCTTATCATTCGAAGCTTCACCATTTGTATCAACATCTGAATTGTGAATAAATCCATTGCTTATCATCTCATTGGTGTATTGAACTTGATTCACGTTTACTTGCTTCCATTCAGATTCTTGTTCAATTATTTCTCCAAACATGCTGAATTTAGTAGACTGTTTTATTTTTACAGAAACTGACTTGCCCAAGAGATTTTCTTTCATTGGCAATAATATTTGCTCGTAGAACTTATTGTGCCCTACATAATATTTTTTGTCGCTCGATATCTCAGTAACAAGAACTGAGTCGAAAGTCATACCCACCTAAAAAAGAAACAAATAAAAAATTACTTGCACTCAGTGATATAAATTCGAATTTACTTTTTTAGTGTAAGGTGCGTAAGTATAAAACAAATCCGTCTGAAATATTGAAAGAATCATAAATACTTTATTCATTAGCATAATTTAAAAAAAAACATACCAACTCTTTTGTCCTCAATTTTACCAAATTAGCTGGAATTCTCGGCATCAAAGAAGCAGGCGTTCCTGGTCTTGGAAAAAACTGATTGATAAACAAGCTCGTGAACTTGTATTTTTCACAGAGCTTGAGTGTCATTTTGAAATCTGCCTCTGTTTCTGTTGGAAATCCACAAATGATATCTGTTGCAATGTTAACACCAGGAACTTGTTCTCTCAAAAAATCAACAACTCTTTCAAAATCTTCACAGCAGTACTCGCGTTTCATATCACCTAATACCGAGTCGCTTCCACTTTGTACTGGAACGTGTAAAAAAGCGTATACTTTTGGATGTTTCAACACTTTAGCAATTTCATCAAGATGCTCCAAAATATATGGTGGATTGGTCATACCGACTCTTAACATGCAACCTTAAAAAAATTAAATTGGCTTTTACTTTAGACAGTTTTTAAGAAAACTACTAACCAGCTGGGATAACATCCACAAGTTGCCACAATAGTTCTGGAAGGCTAGAGCCAATGTCTCGACCGTAAGCTCCTGTGTCCTCACTTGTTAACCAGATTTCACAGACTCCTTCTTTGAAGGCAGTTTGAGCTCTATTTACAATTTGCTCTGTAGTATAGCTAGCTAAGTCTCCTCTGGCTGATTTAGTTTTGCAGTAAGTGCATTGGTTTAGACATCCCGAGTTGATGGGAATAATTTCAATTAACGGATTTTTACGAACTTTGGGTAGATCGAGCGAGACATTAACTTTTTTTCCATTTTGCTTTCTCTGCTGCATTAATCGAACTGTATGCCCTTTCAATGACTCTTCAACAACTTCTACGACTCTGTCAATTTGTTGAACGCCAATCATGCTAAGCCCTTTCATGTAATCCTAAAAATTGTCACTATGAAAACTAAATTTTTCGGACCACTTTAAAATTCAAATCACCTGTTTGGGTGCTCCTTGTGGCACGCATCCAGCCAACACTATATGCTTTCCAGCAAGATTTGCTGATTGAATATCATTTCTGAATGTATCCTCTGCCGGATTTTTTACTGTACAAGAATTAAGCAACCACAAATCCGCAAGCTCTTTTTTGTCAGTTAAGTGATAACCAAACGCGGCCAATTGACCCGCCATATATTCTGAATCAGAGTTATTATGTGCACAGCCCCAGGTCTTTAAATATATGGTTTTTTTAGCAGGATCCACCATTCCTTGCTCCATTCTTCCAGATATAATGGGTAATTCAAGATCTTCCTCTTCAACTTTTATTTTTTTTATTTTTCTGGCCCGAAGATTCACATCTTTTTTGTTGGCATATCGATCTTTGGGAGTGATATCTTGAGAAGATATCAAATCTTCAATATCCTTGAAAAACTCAGAATCGTCTCCTGACATTTCTTGATGATAATCCTAGCTATTTATTTATTTATTATTATTTTCTTCTTGCACGTTTCTACAAATTGCAAAAATTAAAAATTTTGAACTTGCGGTATATTAATTCACTGGGAAATGTCACAAATATCTAATATATATTAATATATTAATCGTCAATATAGGGATGCTGATTAGTGAAATTACTAATCAAATAATCAGATTAATTAATCGACAGAAAAACTAATCAGATTAGTGATTAATCGGCCAGTTTACTAATCAGTGATTAATCAAACTAATCAATGACGTAGACTCAATTTTTAAATCAAAAAATTTCAAAATTGACTGAAAATTTTTCCAATTTTCAATTTCCTTTAAGGGTTTTATATAAATTTCGTTATTTATTATTTAAATCACATTTAAAGAAAAATTTGAGTTGTAAATGAACCGTTGTGAGCAAAAATTATGAAAAATTAAAATTAAAATAATAATTGATTAGTTGTGACTAATCGACCTAACAAAACTAATCAGATTAGTAATTAATCAACCATTTTACTAATCAGCAATTAATCAGATTAATTCGCCTTGATTAGTTTGATTAGTTGATTACTGATTAATTAATCAGCATCCCTACGTCAATATATTTTCGCAAATGTTATATTGTTGTTGTATTATATTTCTAAATTTTACAGTGAAGTGGAAAACTTTAATATAAATTGAAGAATTGAGGCATGGATAGTCAAGTTCTACCTGAAGGTGAGTAATTATTGCTGACTATACACTCATGCTATTTAGAATATAACATAAATTAAATAAAATTTAATATTATGTTAATCTTTCTATTTAGATGGTGGTTTGATGGATATTATCGATAACGATAGAGCTTGGAGAAATGACCAGCTCCCTTTTGATGAAATTGAGTTGCCATTGGATGAGCTACCAGATCCAGAAGCAGACACAGATCAAATTTCACTAAAAGAACAAGAAGAGAAGTGGCTTGATTTGGCATTGAACAGCCTAGCTCCAGCAGAACAGCCCAACAGTAGTTAACAACATCAATTTCTAATAGTTACAGTGCAAGATAAACAATGAATAAATATTAATGCATTAATGCATAAATCATAAAAATTAGTTATACTGTGGTATTAATAAGAGGTAACAAGTAAAAATGGACAAAAATGTGCATTCGCACAAGAATTTACATTCTAAATCAGCTCTAACTGAGTTTTCAAGAGACTTTGACACATTTCAAACTGATTCTATACTTTCAAAAATATTTAGTAAAGTAACATTGGTGTATAACAATGTCAACTCTTACCCTGAAGCCTTACCGTCATCATCAACACTCAACAAACAGGAAAAAAGGACTCCAGATGAAAGCACTTCTGTTTTACCAAGTGAACCACACAGTAGTCATTCTCCGGACACTAGTCCAACGTTAACAAAAACTGTTTCACCTACAGTAAGATCAAGATTTACTAATCTATAGCCGTATTTAATGGTAATTCTTTTTATTTAAAGATTGTTATTGTACCTACTGATCCAATCGAAACGTACCAAGCACGAACTACACTTAATGTAGTCAGAAGAATCAGTAATCTGATCAAAAGCAATGTAAGTAACTTATTAATTCTCATTCTGAAAAGTTTAATTGAAACAACTTTCAAATAACTTTAAGGATTTACATGATTATAAGAATAGCGAACTGCAAAAGCTTTGGATGCCTGATTCAAAGTCAAAGGAATGTTATGAATGTTCTACAAAGTTTACAACTCTAAGGCGTCGTCATCATTGTCGACTTTGCGGACAAATATTTTGTTCCAAGTGCTGTAATCAGCTGGTTCCTGGCAAGATTGTTAAGTGCTCAGGAGACTTGAAAGTATGTACTTACTGTTCGAAGGTAGTTCTAAGCTACTTAAAAAGCTCTGACATTGCGTTGGATTTAAAAAATGATCTCCAAGCCTTGGAAGATGATTTGTCGAACAAGTTTGTGTCAGCTTCTACTAACAACTCAACAAACTCTGATGTAGACTTAATATCACGTCGAAAAGTATCCGTAGGGTATCAAGAAGAAAGACTAGTTTCACACACCAATGTTCTCTCCAATGCAGATCGGAAATCAATTTTGCAGGTAAGTTTCTAAAAAACTACTATGAATAGCATTTTTCAAATAATTCATTACATAAATTTTCCAGCAATCCAACTCTTTAAGACTTCTGTATGAAGAGATGATGTATTCTTTGCCGCGACAAAATAAAGGACAAGATCTTGTAACATTTCTTATTATAAATCAAAAATCTTCGAACAAAATACAAGCTCAAGCTATTTTAACGGCAATGATCGAAGCTGGATTTTTGATGCCGCTCACCAACTATGAGATAGAAAAAGGTTCAACTTTAAACAAAAATTTGCATATTTTACTTTGCTTTTATAACTTTAGATCAAGAGGAAAATTTTAAAGATGAAGATAGTTTTACGATCGAGTTCAACGACAACTTTTACTATAAGTTGCAGAAATTTGAAGAAGTTCCCAATGACGCCGAAAGTGGATCTATAAAAGAATCAGTAGAGCGTTTAAGCTCATTATCTGATAATATTGTTGGAGACATTATACCTCCAAGTATTCAGGAAAACTTATATACTGCAACCAAGGAGCACGAGCTACAGAATTCACTGCTTGCAACCGCAGGGTCAAAACCATTACTTGAAGCTTATTGTGATCATGAAGAACTGTTGCTTGCACAATTGCTCCATGCTCAAGGATTAGACCAGACTTGGAGTAAAGTTTTAATTCCTCTGTGCGCTCGTATAGCTCACACCATTCATCCGGAATTTTGCCGCACTACAGATTCTATGGACATACGAAATTTTGTAAACTTTAAAAAGGTACTTAAATACGATTTAATTTTAGTATACGACCTTTCTATCTTCTATCAATAATTGCTTCAATTATGTTTTCCAGATTTCTGGTGGTACGCGTACCGAATGCAAAATAGTTGGTGGAGTAGTTTGCTCAAAAAATGTGGCTCATAAGAATATGATCACTAAAATTGATAATCCCAAGGTTTTACTTTTGCAGTGTGCTATTGCATATCAGCGTATAGAAGGAAAATTTGTTACCATCGAATCACTTCTGCTTCAAGAGAAGGAATATCTTCGAAATGTTACTTCCAGAATCTTGAGCTTAAAGCCTGATGTCATGTTGGTGCATAAAAATGTTGCTGGAATTGCCCAAGATATGCTACGGGATAACGGAGTTACTCTCGTTTTGGATGTAAAGCTGCCAGTGCTAGAACGATTATCTCGTTGTTTAGAATGTGACATTATAACGTCAATTGACTCCAATATTGGAAAACCAAAACTTGGCAAGTGCAGCAATTTCAACACTAAAAATTTCCGAAACGCTGATGGTAAATTAACGTTTCTAATATAATATATATCACATCTGAATTAGATTAAAAAAGTATTATTTCAGGTGTTTCGAAAACTCTCATGTACTTTGAGATTCCATACAGTCCGAGAGGATGTTCGTTACTTTTGAGAGGTGGTTCTGATGAAGAACTAGGAAAAATAAAAAAGGTGGCTTCATTTCTGCTTTTCGCACGGTACAACTTTCGACTAGAGTTATCTTTTTTGTTGGATGAGTTTGCTCGTCCACCTTCACCAAAGCACAGTATTTTTGACTCCAAAGAACAAAGCCCCTTAAATGAAGATACCACCATAGAGAATCCAAAACTTGACGAAAAGCTTAACATAGCACAGAATTCCAAGAAAGACAAGGTTGTAACAATTGAAAATGTCTGTGACAATTCTGATCCATTACGAGCTGAAAATCTATCGCCAAGTGCATTTGCTCCCAGTATGGATTTTGCTGTGCAAACTCCATTTGATAATCGGTTCAGAACGTCTTTGAGCTCTTCAATTTTATCAATCAGTCCGTATATATCTATTCCGCTGCCGTATTTGGAGTCAGAAGCTGGCCGAAAGTGCTCGTTCAGGAGTTACTTTCCACATGAACTTTACTATTCCAAACAGTGGGCTGAAAATGTTGATCGAATACCACTTATTGAAATACCACAACAGTTCAATAAGCAAGTTTATATTCACCCACCTCACGAGTTTCTTTCTATGAAAATTACTGCTCCCATCGAAAACAAAGATCAACAAACGGCAATTGCTAATTTCAGAAGATGTGGTGGACGATATCCGAATACAGCAACTAGTATGTTTTTAAGCCAGCTATTTCTATCATCATGATTTAATCTTCTTTTTATTTTTAGTGAAAAAGATTGAAAAAAAGTCCAGTGAATTCAATTTAGTAAGCATATCAATTAAAATTCAAAGTTTTGTTTACTGAAGATAGAAATTATTCAATGCTATAACTAATTAAATTTCTAAATTATTATTAAACTATTTTTAAATTATGATTTATTATATATTATTTAGCAACGTTCCGTGGAAGATTACGTCTACAAGGATGCACTGGATATCATGAACCATCAACGCTTGCCTGTATTATTTTCCAGTTATTACTACAATTCCAAAGAACTGCCCACATCGTTTTGTGCTCAGCCCTGCCTCCTCGATATGCATTTTTATGGACAAGATGATATCATGCTTGGATTGTTCTTGGAACGGTATTGCTTTCGTAGCTCTTATATTTGTTCTTCTTGTAAATTGCCAATGATGGATCACGTGCGTCGTTACGCACACTCGATGGGATGCGTTCATGTAAAAATCGATGAAGACCCTATCAAAAATGACAACACGAACATTTTGATCACCTCCAAATGCATGTTGTGCAATAGTTTAACACCAAGTGTGGCAATCTCGGCAGATAGCTGGTGTTTATCACTCGCTAAATTTTTGGAGCTCAAATTTCACGGTCACTCGTATAAAAAAAGAAACATAGACTCTGAGCAAGGAACGGTTAATCCTGATATCGGAATTTGCGGACATTCCTTACACAAAGACTATATCCAGTATTTTTCCAGTAACGGTGTTATTGTCAGTTTTATGTATCAGCCAGTCGACATCTGGGATATTAAATTACCATCTTTGACAGTTAAACTTCAGCTGCCTGAAGAAGTCAACCACAAATCGTATGTAGAGAAAATTAAGAATCAAGCACTGAAAGGCTATGAAATTTACGCAAAGATTCATGAAAAGTTGGCCAATCTATCATCGGACGTTGAGCTGCCAATGCTGGCCAAATTAAAAAAAGTTCTCCATCGGGATCAATTGTTGTTTAAACATCGTGTCGAAGTGGTTCAAACTCTTTTGGCCGGCAAAGTTTTCGATAAATACGAAATTAATGATGCCATTTTGCTTGTACAGAAAGACTTGGCAGACAGTATCGAGCTGTGGGGACCTCGATTAAACGAGGCCACCATTCACACAAAAAATTCGCTCAAATCTGAATCAGTGATGACTTCATCGACCAGTTCAATTGAAGCGGCTACTATTTGTACTGAGGAATTACTGACAATTGAAACACCTGCAACCGAAGACAACAATAGTATTGAAATTTTCGACCAATCAGAAGGCACTAAAGCATTAGAAGAAGATTCTAAGAACTCCAAAGATAAGATTGATTCTAAGGAAAAGATTGACAAGAAAACCATTCGAAGTTTGCTGAGCACTTTGCTCCCTTCAACAAATGCAGAAAACAACTCCTTGCCTTCACCATTTTCAACGCAAGAACATTTTTGTTTGCCCACTGGACAATTCCCAGTTTTGGTTCATGATCATGATTTGAGTTCAATTATTGCTTACAGTTTGGTTTCTCACGATTATCAAAAGGCAGTCAATAGTTTGGGAGCAACTAAATCAAACTGTCCAGGCTACAACGAAACCAGTGGAAGTCCTCATCTCAAACGAAAGTCAGCCGGCGAAATGTAAAAATAATAAATTTTAATACTTGTCACTTAATTTATAACCTTTTTATTATTAAACAGACTAATTGACAACGAAGAAACTCTTCCAGTGAACATTCCAAGCACAAAAGAGATATCAGATAAAGATAAGCCTAAAAAGTGTACTTCACATGTGGAAATTCATTTTTCAGACCCTGGCGCTCAATTCACAGCAAAACTTTATTTTGCTAAAGAATTCGATGAGATGCGGAGCAAGTTTCTGGATATGCCAAACACTACAGAAAATGAAAGAAAACCAACGATTGAGGAGGCTCGAAAATGCTTTGCAAGGTCGCTTAGTCAAAGCATTCGATGGGAAGCTCGTGGTGGCAAGAGTGGTTCAAAATTCAATAAAACGTGCGATGATACTTTTATTCTAAAAGAAATGAATAAGCAGGACGTGGGAGAATTTGAGAAATTTGCTCCCAATTATTTCGAATACATCAATTTGTGCCTTCAAAAAAATATGCCAACACTTTTAGCTAAAATCTTTGGCGTGTATAAAGTGATTATCAAGAAAAAAGAGTAGGTTATATTTTTTACTTTTTGTTCCGTATATTATAATTAACATCTTAAATTAACATTTTTACAGCTCTGTCTCTGAAAAGGCGTTTTTGGTAATTGAAAACTTATTTTCGTGTCGAAAAATTGCAAACAAGTACGACTTGAAAGGTTCAGAACGAAATAGATTAGTAGATTTAACTGGAGAACAAAGTGGAGAAACTGTTTTGTTGGATGAAAATCTTATAAAAAGTAAGACTTAAATAAAAAAGCACTTTTCAAACTAATGGAACACATCAAATATTTCTACAGGTTCATGGTCGAAACCACTTTACATCCTCAATCATTCCTCAACCATCTTGAGGGATGCAATCAAAAGCGACTCTACGTTTTTGGAAAAGAACTACGTAATGGATTACTCCTTGCTTGTTGGCCTTGATTCTGAAGAAAACTGCTTGGTTGTTGGCATAATTGGTAAACAATCTAATTGAACAACGTAATTTCATTTTAATTGGTCAATTTTTTTTTACCTTGACAGATTACATTCGCAAGTTCACCATTGACAAACGAATTGAGTCTTACTACAAACAATTTGTTGATCAAAGTAAACTTCCAACTATTGTTTCACCTACTGTTTATAAGACCAGGTTCATTGATGCAATGGATCGATACTTTTTGGCAGTGCCTGATCGTTGGGAAGGTCTCCAAAAGAAATTCAACAAGTGACAAGGATATCATTTATATTTATCCAATTCGTAATTCAGTTTAAATAAAATTGAAAATATTGCGATGAAGCATTTAAATCTTTGTTTTTGGTTTATCATTTTTATTTTTGAACATTTTGTTTTGATGGACATTTTTTTAAATTGTAAATAGATGATATAAAATGATGTATTTGTTATTAGAAACCTAGTAATCACATTATTGAAAACTTTCTTGAAAGTATGAACTTAATTCTCTCGTTTGCAAAAATCCAGCACATTCATTTGTATTTCAGTTATCAAGTAAACCAGAAAAGTAGCTCTTTAGTAAGCTTTACTCATTTTCGATGGCACCCTGTCGTAAACACATGAGCTTAGAGCTTCGCAAAAGAGCTTTCTTTCATAAGTTTCTCTCACAACGTGCACTGTTCCATTCGCGTGAAACACTTTTTCTAGTACAAGGTCGGGCCTTTTTTTATGTTCATTTCTCACTTATATTTGTGTTTTGGTTTGCAAAAATAGAAAATATAGTTCAAGCGGTTAGTAAAATTTTGGCAGCGCTCTGATACAGTTGAAAAAAAGCTCAAATTCCGGAAAAGGATTTCCAACAAGGAGCGCTTCGGTTGAGGCAAAATCGTTTAATATCAATTACAGTTCAATGAAAAGCTTAATTTTATTAAAGGATAAAGTTTAAAGTGCTTCGTAATGGATAATAAAAATAGATCTGAGCAAAATTCGTTGAAATGGATTGGCATGAAATAAAATATGCATTGAAAATTCAATCAAAATTCTCATGTTTAGTAATGTGCATCATTATTAACGAAATAAAATTTTGACGATCAGCGATGAGTTTCTAGACTGCGGCATTAATGTTTGGTGTTTGGAAGGAGACAACAGAAGCGTAAGGAAATCGTTAGCTTAGGATGTTTATGATTGATCGATTACAGGATACTCAGATGATAATAATCAAAAGATACAATGAAATAACTGAAATAGTGTACTGAATTAGTGATTCGATTAAGAAAACCTTAAATTTAGTATAATTTTTTTTATAAACGGTATTCAAAAATTTTTAATAAACATAATATAGAACAAAAGCTGATTTTGTCAAGGAAAAGGATTTAATAATAATCGTGTCGTGTTGTGTGGGCCAGCCAGTGAATAAATTAATATATTCTAATTGTTGATTTTCTTTTGGTGGTTTCGTTATACTTTCTTTATACAAAATGAATGAAATACACCGGGCGTTTATGGTTCCACATAATGGATAATAAATAGGTCACAACTAGGTCAATTCTTCAAAGCAACTGCAAATTCAGAATCAAAATAATACCTTTAATATTGTGAGGAAATTAGATCACCATGCTGAAACAATCTAAAAAGTGAGTAAATAGATTGTAGATGAAGGAAAGAAAAAAGATTGAATCGAATTTAAATATTTTAAATTGAATCAATTCAAGACGTGTGAATTAGATAATAAACTATTTGATTACAAGCAGTTTTACATGTATTGTTTCTAAAATAAGTAGATGTGTAATTATCTTGACGGCATCAAATTTGCAAAAAAGCATTCGATCAGTCTTTGTTAATCACGATAGCTTTTTATTTTGTTTCAAAAAAAAAATACCATTCAAATGCATTTTATTCAATTCATTGAAATAATTAAAGAACCTAAATAGGAAAGTAAGCGAAGCATGGATTGCATATTTGAATTGTTTTCTGACATAATCATACGCAAATTCCCGCCAAAATAAATTATGTATGAAAACAGGGATCTGTTTAGAGCGGCTTTTAAAAATTCTTTATGTCAGTGGCCAGGTAACTGCGCCGGAAAGTAACGTTTTTGACTCAGACATACGCAAACTTAACCAAACTTTTTCTGTGCTTCGATTACTTTCCTATTTAGGATCTTTAGAAATAATAACTTTTACAAACATTTCTGTTGCAACATAAATAATCGTTAAAATAAACACATTGTTCAACTAACCAATATATATATTCATAATTCATATACACCGTGTCCCATATGTAGTGATGATTACATTTTATGCTCTAAGAAACTTATTCAACGACCGATTTTAAATTTTTTTGATTTTATTTAAAGCATAACTAATGTGGATCACAAAAAAATATTATATCTCGGTCCTGCTTCCTTTTTCACTGATCACGGCATTCAAACGTTCATCGAAAAAAAGTCAACCGGCACGGACCAATTTTATCGAAACGTCCCATACGGAATGTCCCATACACGCTTGATGACATCCTTAAAATCTGCAACAGTGTAACATTTTTTGACCTTCAGTATACCAAGAATGTTTCCTCAAATGAAGAAGTCGAGATATTGAGATCCGGTGAGCTTGGTGGCCAGTCGTTTTTGAGTATAAAATCGCATATATTCAAAAATGGTCAAAAATCAAATTTGTGCAATTTCATTTCCAAGAACGACTGACCACCAAGCTCACCAGTTCTAAATATCTCGACTTCTGCATTTAGAGATACATTCTTGGTATACTGAAGTTCAAAAAATGTAATACAGTTGCATATTTTAGGGATGCCATCAAGCGTGTATTGGACGAAATGCCGATGGAAGTCGTGCGTGTTTGTCGACCTATTTCCGATGAACGTTTGAATGCCGTGACCAGTGTCAGAGTAAGCAGGATCGAGATATATTTTTTTTTTGAGATCCACATTAGTCATTAGTTAAGCTTCAAATAAATTCAATAAAATTAAAAATCGGTCGTTGAATAAGTTTCTTAGAGAATAAAATGGAATCATCACTACATATGGGACACGGTGTATATTGGTTAAAAAGGTAAATGATATGAAACTGACAACTTGACGAGGATCTTGAATTCTTGACCCAAAACTATACACATAATAAAAATTTATTCACAAGAAATAAGTGTTTTTAGTGTAACATCTTGCTAAATTGTTTAATTGCCCAAAATGTTAGCGGAACGAACATCACGTGGTCATAAATAAATAAGTATCAAGTTCAAAATAATTAAACTTGAGTAAAAACATTAGAGTTTCTATACACGCACTAAAAGCACGATTCAAGTGTTATAAATACATATTTTTACAACTCGTTGGTTTACATACGTAGAAAATTTCTTAGTTTATATTCAATCCTTAATAATTAAAGCAATCATTATTATGGACTTGACCTAGAGCTTCAAGTCATCGGACTTGTTACAAAATAAACGAATTTTCCTTTGAATGCCTCTAAAGCAACAAATTTTTGCATAAAACATTTATTAGAAAATAAAAGCGAAAGGCGAGGAAGCAACAAAAAGTAATAAAATAACCGATTTGGAGGGTTGATTGCTAGAGAACTGTATGGAAATTTGAGTAAGAAAACTGCTGTGGAATAATTTGACCTAAATTGACCTCATTTTATTTTAAGTTGTGGTTGGAAGGAAGTCTGCATGCAAGTACATATGAAAAAATGTTTTTAAAATGCAATCATATTTGCTCCATCCAAACAGGTCACAACAGCTTCGAAACTCCTTAAACTTAAACCATTTTTCCAGACCAGTTTGTTGTAATAGTTGTATTGAATCACTAATCCTGTATTGATACTAACAAATTTTCTAAATAGTAGTCTGTTATTCCAAATTTGTTGTGTTGTGAGATTTTGTTTAAGATATGAGGGCCAAAAAAACGTTTAGTTATGTTAATAATAAATATAATTTACATATTTTTTTGCAAAAAGCTCTCAACCTATTTTACATTATGTATACATTATAATACTCATTAAGTTAAACTGTATAATAACTATACAGTAAAGAGATTATTTCACGCCCACATGTTTGCAAAAATTAAACATGAAGACTGGAAAGTTTTTTTGAAACTATCATCAATCATTTTATTTGAGGATATACAACATCCCGAAAAACACCGATAAGAATAATAATCAAAGCTATTTCTGATTATAAAAATTAAGGGGTGAAAACGATGCAAAATAGAGGCATTCTGCATTCAAAATGAATTAGAACAAGAAATTCGAGTGAATTGTTTCTCGTCGAGCTGACTAGTATTTACTAGATCTTTTATATAACTTATGTCCTTCAACAATTAGTTTTCAATATTATTATGCTCAATTTGACAATACTTTGCTATTTTCTGAGAACTTTTGAATTTTTTGCGTAAAATGGTGATGCATTTTTGTACCCAGTACGAATTAAGATTTCCACAAAAATAATTAGTAAAGGAAAATTTATGAAAATTTACATCTATATGCTGTTTATATATTTGCAGATAAAGTGTTTTAAAAAAAAATTTCTGCATAATTATGAGCTTATCTTAAAAATTTACCAAACCAAAAATAGGCGATGAACCGAATCATCAAACTTTGAGGGAAATTAAAAGGTGGAGCTGTAACTTCTTTGAATCAACTGTTATAAAAACTAATTAACATTATGAAACATATAGATAACTTGTGAGAGTTTCTGATTAATTAAAGTATTTTCTACCAAAATAAATAGTCAGTTGGTCATTGCTTTCAAAATATGTTGAGATTTTTCCGATCATTGTTCCCGAATAATGCATAGAATTGATTGGTTCTCTTTAAAAATATCTAGTGAGAATGTTACTCACTTATTATTTAAAAAAATCTTCACTGTAAATTTTGATCATAATTAGTCCATTTTTACGTTTCCTTTGGAAATTTTTTATAAAGAATCTATTTTACATATCTTGCAACTCGAAATCTAATGGCAATAATATAGAAAGCGAAAAATTACCAATCAAATTATGAATTTCACAAATACAATTGTATTTTGGTTAGCAGCCTAGGAAATGATACTCTTATATATACACTGCTTTGTTTGGGAACAGTGACTGGCACGGGCCGTTCCTGGCTCTATCCTGCGAACTTATGGAATTTCAGAAATAAATCAGGAAAATTGTGTTAATTTTTTGAAAATAGCACATTTCTTGCCATTGTAAAATAATTTTATCGAAGCTTGAATAGGTGAATGTGCTTTCATTCTTTTATCAATCTTTATCAAGCTTTCGAGTACGATTGAACGTTGGGAAATGTGTGTTTTTAAAATTTTTGGGATATATGATGAATGTTAAATATTGATAATTATTGTGTGATGATGATGTAGTCTTAAATCCAAAGCTTGCAATAATGTGTAGGAGTTTTGAAAAGCAAACCCTTTTTATATCCAGTTTTTCGCATAACAACAAACGTTAACTATTTTGTTTTAGTATTTGAATTCATGATTTGTATTTTGGTTGTTTAGGCTTTAGGGTGAAAGAAATTCTTTTCGAGAAGCTGATTGTATATGAACACATATAAAACATTATTAAACTGAAACTATAGTGAATGTTGTGTGAAAGCACTGGCATTCATAAATCGCAGTAAAAGGATTTCAGTTCTGGTAAAGGGCGGTCGTATTATTATATTACAGTTCAGAGGGCAAGTTTTAAAACTACTGGTGGCTGTAACAAAACATTTATCAAGAAATTTCAACAGTTAAAAAAAAAATTCAAAAGAAATACGTGATTTGAAGAAAACATAACATTAAAACATAATTTTTATGTATATTAGTAGTTTTTGTGAAGCTCCGAAATATTTTTCTGTTGCAAAATTTACCATAATTTCCAGAATAGTTCATTTTTATACTGAAAAATTGAAGTTAGAATATGTTTTAATTCATTTCAATGTGCTTCATATCCATTTTATTGTTTTGATCGATTTAAAAATTCCGAAGGAATAAACAAATTAAGCGGTTACCATGAAACAGGATGTCATTTGAAATTACGGTGGCTCTTGCAATCTTGCATAGTATATGCAAAATTGATAATTTAAAATATTACTCATCAAATATTAATTTAATTTTTAACCATTCTTCACGATTATTGTTATTTAAAATTAATAATAAGGTGATCATGGAGCACATTCGTAATAAGATGATTAATAATTTATATTTCAGGAGATCAGCAGCCGCTAGTCATAATTTTTTGAAGGATAGATCACTGTCCGAGCCCGATTTTTTTGGTGAGTTATTGAAAAATATTTTTGAACTTCACGGATAAACTCGTAAAATGTGTGGAAATTATCTCGCACTCTACTAGAAATTTTCAAGTCTTGAAGTGAGAAAATTATAGTTATTAAATGATATAACTAGGTATCTAATAGCATCTTTTGAGTAATTGATAAAAACCAAAGTTTTACAAATTAATCCAGTTAAGTAGTTTTATTATGTTCCTAAGCTTTCTTGATCTATTTCAATTTCATTTATAACTGATGTTGCGTGTTGAAAAGCTGTTTTAAAGTTTTTCCTTCAATCCGAATAGCAACAATGGGTTCGATGAAATTGAAATGGATTAAATTGGTTGCTTCAAAATTGATAAATCCACAAAGTTCATCTAAAACGAACATTCGGTAACAGATTGGCCAGGCTTTAGAAATAGTACATTCAGCTTTACTTATAAAATGTCAATTTAAACATTTTTACAGACAAATCTGCCGGTTTTTATTCCGATCGTTTTAAAACCCAAAACTTGCCTTCTGAATACATTTGTGTAGACGATTTACATTATTATAGAAGAAGAAAACCATGTAATTATAAGAGTATTGTGTCCCCTTTTTACAAAACAAATGCTTAGCCAAAATTGTTTTAACTGACACATTTCAAATTACAGATCTTTTTGAAAGTAAAATAGACTTATTCAACAAGTCGGAGCCATCTATACCTTTTGCATCCATAAGATCAGAGTACGGAAAGAGTTTTCAAGGGCGGCAATCTGAGGGATTGAGACCTAGCTTGTTCAAAGCAGTCCCAACATATTTGAGAGTTGATGCAGGCAAGTTTTTAATTATTATCGATAATGACTCAAATTTTTATTACATCTTTGCATATAAAAAAAATATTTTTAGATCCTTTTCTTACTGGCGCTACGAGCTATAAATCGGAACCATCACTACCATATTTACCTTACGAGACTGAATATGAGCACTGCTATCATCCACGTCCTCCTTCTCCGCGTCTATGTCCTTTGCGTAGACCTACAACCCTCAAATTAATATCTGGTATGATTCTATCATATTTATGGTAATAATTTTTACATCAACTGTTTCATAATTTATATAAATAGCTACAATGGATGGTTGTTCTGAATCCCGAAGACAATATCGCCCCTACTCAGAACATGATATTTTGACTTCACGGCCAAAGCTTATCGTCCACCCAGACAATTTAAGATTGAGTGGTGACATCGAATTATTTCCTGAGTATCGGACAAAATATGTTCATTACGACATTGATAAAATTATAAAATCAAATAATTCCAAAACTATAAACTCATACTATAAGATGATTGACAACAATTCAATGCAAAATGCAGTAAGTTCATCTCTAGCAACAAAAAAACCACCAACATTGCAATCAACTAATAGAGTGCAAAAAGAAATTGACGATGCTCAATCGCGCAATACAAATCGTTTCTACAGAAAAGTGGAAGGTGAAAAAAATAATTATATGCCTGAATATAGAAGTAAATACCAGGTACCAGTTCAGTTTGAAAAACGGGCTTCCATGCCACAAGGCAGCCATTTTATAAAACATAACGGTGACTTGAAAGCTCAAGGCTCAGAGTACACCGATCGCTTTCGAACATACGATCATTTCACTAAAAGCGCACCGATTAAAAAAACAGACCACCTTAGAAACAATCTCAAAGATGGTTACGAGACTCGCCCAGAATATAAGGATCGTTATAAGCAAATCGATTTTAAAACATTTGAAAAAAGTGCACCATTCAAGCATCAAGACAACCTACACATGGATGGAGAGTTTCCAAAACAAATACCCGAATACAATGATCGATACAGAGATCACCAAGCAAGACCACCTGTTCGTGCAAAACCTAAGCAAGATTATATGCATTTATCGACAGAAGCAATGGAATATAACCCAGAATACTCACGGGAGTTTACAGATTTTCCAAGGTCTCGCCCAATCATCAAGAAGCCCATTTCAAATATAAAGCTTTCCTCGTCAAACCCAAGTTACGACTCTGCCAGAGCCAATGCTACTCTTCCAATAATTACACTTCCAGAATATCATCAAAATGCAAGCCCAAGGCACAGAAAAAGTAGAATTGATGGTAGAATCGTGGATGAGGTTCCATTGTCAGAAAGACCAGAATACCGTACAGCAGTTAAAAACTATTTGATCAAGGAAAGATCTCCAAGGTAGTAATATTTAGATTATATATAATTAGTAATATTTTTAGATAATTTTACTTTTTCTATTAAAATTTAGATTAAGATTGTAAAGATAACTTTATTTCCAGTCGAGGTCCCCCTGATATTAAAATTACGGGCGCTGATAAAGAAAATAATAACGTAGATCAGGGAGCACAAAGAGTTTTTGGCGAACCTAAAATAAGTTTCGCTATGGATGATAACAACAACGAAGCAATTATTGAACCATTAAAGCCCCCAGAAAATTTCAAGATTGCCTTACGTTCTGCAATTGAACATTCTCCAGGTAAAGGTCCAACATATCCTATCCCAACGGATCACCGGTACGTATCGAGATCACCTGAAAGATACGACTCACCTTCTGTGAGGAGACAAGTGAAGAGCCCTAAACGACGAGATTCACCGGGTTTTAGAGCGAAAGTTGATGATTATGATAGCGATCGGTATGGGCAAAAAGTCGAACCTCGTTATCAGCAATATTACGGAGATGAACCGGCTCAATTTGATCCCCCAAAAAAACGTTCACCAAGGTTTGGTTCAAAATTTGTACCTTTATAAATATCATATTTTTACTATTTTTACCTATACCTTCAAAATTCAGGTTTGGTCGAAGAGCGCCACATCCAGTGGAAAATTATAATATACGCACGCGATCAAATGTGATCGAAGGAAATCCCAGCTATGTTAGAGATCACCAAAAAGATATACACCCTAACCGTCAACAACAAACTGCTTACCATCAACCGCAACAGCAATATGAACAAGATGTAAATCATATTCCAATTAATACTGAACGACGAGAAGTATACAGAAATAGAAAGCGAACTGAAGGTAATAATATGTTATATCTCTTTTAATAACTTCTACAAGAATTTTGATAAAAATCTTCTTTAATATAATCTTGAAAAAATTGCTTATTTCTACAGAAATTAGATACTACTATGTTATAAAATTTTAATTTCCTTAGCAAATGATTCTCGCGAAACCTTTCAAACTCAATATCAACAAGAATATCAAAAACCAACTTTTAGACAACGTGGAATTGGCTTGCAATCAATTGAGCCACAAGAAGAATTGAGCCACAATTTCAGACCCAATTACGAAATTGATAAGCAAACTCAGTACCGTCAATCTCTTGGTGAGGACGCTCCGTTTGTTGTCTTGGACCATACTCAGCAACAACAAAAAACTCAATCATGCAAACCAAACGCTTGGATGAAACCATCATGGTTTGAAACATAAATATAAATTAAGCAAAATATAATTCCAAATTTTAAACAAAATTAATTATGATATCGGGTATGACGAAAAATCTTCAGGATATGTTCATTGTTCAATGTGTGAATTGAAATTAATTTTTCATTTGAATATCAAGACTGCGATTTTTAATGGCCTTTTGATAATTTTGTATCACTCTCAAGTAGCTTACCGCACATAAAACGTAGCGAATTTATGAAAATAATAATTCAAACTTGTAACTATTTAACTAGCTATTTGATAAATAAGATAGTACCGTAATAATAAAATCATTATTTAAAAATTTAAAATAATTAAAAAATCATTTTATTCAAGAACTGTTCAAGTTCAAATTTATTTCAGTATAATTTTTTAAAGTGTCATAAAACTTTAACTTGCAAATACAGTTGAAACACAGCTAAATATATATGTTGAATGAATCATATGAGTATTAAAATTCATCCTTTTGTTTTTAAGTAAATTGAGTTTTAATTATTATTTTAGGAAGATTTCGTTTTAGTATTAATTGGTAATATGCAGTAAACATCTAGGAAAAACTGGGATTGAAATTTTATCTGAAAATTTTAGATATCTAAACATTTCTATAGATAAGTGATGTGATAGAATATAGAATAAGTTTTTATCATTTATTAAGAATTAAGTTTTCGATTTACTCTTATTTAATTGAGCCATGATTTATGAAGTTGAGCCACTGTTCCTACTATTTCTTGTACCATATATTTCACTACTTCTATCAGCTGACGAACTTTTTGATCTGTAAGATGGAGAATATAAAATCACTTTAATAAATTACGTAATATTTTACATCTTTTTGTTTCAAATTTACCTGCGCGATATATGTTCTTTGGATGGTTCATCTCTGTAGGACTTTTTTAATGGCGATTTAGATGGACATCGTGAATTTGCCGACGATTTTATAGGCTCCTCGTCCGATGGATCATCCCATAAACTATATTTTGCTAAAATTTCAGGATCATCGTCGCTGTCTTCTTCTTCCTCGTCATTATCAAGAAGTGTTTTCTCGAAAAATTCTTTTTTAGAACTAGTGGCTTCGTTTTCTGGTGGTAAGTCTCGAAGTTTATCTGATTTGGGTTCAATTTTACGAACAGGCTCTTTGGATTTTTCTTGTCTTGAACTTCGATCTCTAGATCGTTGAATTCTTCGGTCTTTTGACCTTTCTCTGGAGCGTCTTCTATCAGTAGATCTTCTTCGATTTTTACTACGTGATCTTGAATCTCTACGCCTCCTTTCTGGTGACCTTCTTCGATCTTTACTTCGTGATCTAGACCTAGACGCATGACGACTTCTATCATTTTTCCTCTTTTCGTCTCTTCTTTTTTTTCTGCGTCCGAATTCGTCATATTCATCATCTGATGACTCGACTCGTTCTTTATATTCAACAACTCCGCGATCCAGATACCCACCACCATAGCCTAAAAAAGTTAATAAATATTTTTAGCAAGAAGATCAAAAATTCAGTTCATCGATCAAATAATTGAGCACAGCATCTGATGGAATCAGTGGCCATGCACCATCATACAAGAAAGGAATCAAGACAGTTTTTAACAAAAAAAATTATATTGCCTAAAAATCTTTTTCCTTCCTTCGTTTTGATCAAATGATTTGAATTGCATTGAACAATTAAAATAACTGAAGTTGAATACATACTACGTTGATATCAAAAATACCAAATTACCAGTTCTCTCTTCTGAATTATCCGTAAACTTAGCTGAATTGCACAGGTTACAAGTGGATCGACGTGCCCAGTTCACATTTAAACATTTTACACAGCTCCAGTCATCAGCAGAAAAAAGACCCCTACAAATGTAATCATTGATTTTAAATATTTTCTTATTACTTTAAGAATTCACCTTATAAACAAAAGTAAAGGTATTAATTCAACGTATTTAAGGGAGATGAGTCTAAACTCTACACTAAGTCACAGATTTTTTGTGTAATGAGCCTTAATATTTTTCTATTAAAAGGACTCAGATCATATTTGACCACTTTCATGAACAACCTTTACCTGCTTTTTTCTGCAATAACTTTACCAATCTCTGTACCAATTTTCTTTTTTGAAGAGCTATCTCCGCTGGAACTTTGTTCCTTCTCTTTATTACAACGATTACATGAAGTTCGTCTAGCAAAGTTTAAATTCTTACAGCTTTTATCCGCACAGATCCAGCTGAAACAAAGAAGTTGGAAATCAAAATAAGTAAAATATTTATTTTTCACACAATATAAATTAAACTCTTAACCAATGAATGGATGTCTCCTCAAATTTCAAAGCAAGTATAAATAGTTTACGGTAAATTTATGGACAACATTTGGTTAACTTTAAAGCATATTCTATGTCATGTTTGCTGCATTCCTAAGTTCCACTTGTTTTTCATCTTTGAGAATAAATAATGAACTAATATTCAATCTCACTTAACCACCCCAAAAAAACTTACTCTCCAACGTTCTTTTGAAAAGTCTTCTTTGACGAGCTCCTACTGTCTGTTTTACTATTGAAAGACATTGAAGATACCTTATTTATCTCTTATTTTATTGTTCAAATTTATTTTTCATTTTTAAAAAGCTATACAGACTATATAATATATACAAATCGCATATATCATATATTCGCAAATATTGACTGTCAAAAAGTGAAAATGTAAAATTACGTTCATTGGGAAACGTCAAAATAAAAAATACGGCCCCTCGAACCACAACAATAACAAAAGTGAATCTCAGAAATTAAGGATAATCAAATATTTAGCAGCTAAAGTATTAAAAAGTCTTGCAGTAGCTATCAACTCATTTGTTAAGGTTAGTACTCGGGTTTTTTAACTTCAAAACTTATAGTTAATAGACAGTTCACTAGTAAAATAGCTTTGAAAATGATGAAAAAAATTATCGATCCGACGCAAAAACAAACATGTTTAATTATGAATCATCACGAGATTCCCTTACTCAAATTCATAATTTATTGTGAAATCGCTTAGTATTTTCAAATATACTATTTTCACCAATTAGTTAATTTTACATAGCATACTCATTACTCACAGATGAATCTAATGAATTTCAATGGTTCTTATTAACTTAAAAAAATGGAATCTTATCTTATCTTTTATGTATAATTTGATAATGATAAAAAAATATATAAATTACTATTTTATTAATTTTCAGGTATAACAGACCAGTGATTGTTTAAACTTTGCCAGTGATTATTCAAGTCATATATTTAAAATGCATGGTACGTATAACAAATTAATTATTCCCTAAAATTTTTCAGCATACAAAGGATAATAAATAGATCCAGTCACTAGTTTATAATAAAATCTAATCATCAAAAATGTGGCAAGGAGGACAGCAGCAACAACCACCATATTATCAAGGTTTCAATTGATTAATAATTCTATTATGTGATTTTAACTTGTAGGATAAATTAATAATTGTTAGTTTTTCTTATTCTAAAGTTGTTTTGCCTATTTTATATAACCACATAATTGCTTCATATTTTACGAATATTTTCCATACATTTAGGTAGTATTTGTTATTGTAAACTCAATAATTAGAACGCGAATTCAAAAGCTCGATGTGTTAGTAACATATTTTGAATTTGATTTATGTTTAATTTGCATGAGTGGAATCATAATTGTCTAACTAGCAAATTTTAATTAGCAAATTTGGGGAATATTGACTTAGCTTAAATACACCAATTAGTATTAAAATCAATTCAAGTTCATTATCAGTTCTTTATCAGTACTTTCTCAAATGGAAGCTCTTCCGATTAATTTTTATAAGTTACGGTATCTCATAAATTAAAACATACATTCACATTTGTATCAATTAACTGTGACGTCAATATGAGTCAGATTTTAGTCCAATGTAATCGCTAAACAACATGAGTAACTGGCAGTAGGCTGTAAGAATTCATTTGCGAGACAAATTTCAAGTTGAAAAGAACCAAAAATTTATCATGGCGGAAAGCGATCCTTTAAGTAAAATATAATTCTTCAAAATGCATGAATTTCGCTTATTAACACTGTTCATTGTTTGATAAGCAAATATTTTCTACAATTACATAACTATTTGCAGATCCAAATCAGCAACAGTACTACGGTCAGTATCCACCTCAACAACCGGGATTCAATGCTTATCCTCCACAACAGCCTGGATATCCTCCACAACAGCCTGGATATCCTCCACAACAGCCTGGATATCCCCAACAACCGTATCCGTAAGACGCTTAAAATATTTTTTACGAATCATTTGATTATAACTTCAAATTTCAGCACGATTCCGATCCACAATTACCCACCAAATCCAGGTTTTGCTCAGCCAACTCAGTCTGGATATGGTCAGCAGCCACCATATGCTGATCCCGAGGACCCAGACGGCGCAAAAGGTTTCGAGTTTTCAGACGAAAGTATTAGAAAAGGATTCATAAGAAAAGTTTATTCAATTTTAACGGTTAGTTTCGTTATCAGTGGCATTATTGTTATCACAATTTTGATGAATCGGGTGGTTCTAATAAGCTAACGTTTCATATTTCATATTTTCAGATTCAATTATCGTTCACTTTGGGTGTGATTGCACTGTTTGTTTACCATATTCCAACACAGCGTTTTGTACGTGCCCATCGAGAACTGATGTGGATATCTCTCGGTGTTTTATTTGTTACCATGATTGCAATGTATGGTTTTAACATATTATTCTCTTTTGTAAAAGATAGACTTTAATTTATTTATTGACATTTTTAGGGCTTGTTGCACTTCTGTTCGACGAAAGGCGCCAATGAACTTTGTTTTTCTCGGACTGTTTACCGCTGCACAATCTTTCTTGTTGGGTACAGCTGCTACAAGCTTCCAAAGGGAAGAGGTATATATTTTCACTTTTGTCCAGAAACCAAAATTAACCATTACAAAATATTCAAGGTAATTCTCGCAGTGGGAATAACAGCAGCAGTTTGCTTGGGACTTACATTGTTTGCATTTCAAACAAAATGGGATTTCACAGTAATGGGTGGCGTCCTATTTGTGGCCGTTATTGTTTTGATGCTGTTTGGGATTGTTTCAATATTTTTCCCCGGAAAAACCATGACGCTGGTTTATGCCTCTTTTGGGGCTTTGCTTTTCAGTATCTACTTGGTTTACGATACTCAGTAAATATAAAAATCTCTTATATTTTTGATTTAACACTAACAATTTATTTATTTTTAGACTTATGATGGGAGGGAAACATAAATATTCTATTTCTCCCGAGGAATATATTTTTGCTGCTTTGAACTTGTATCTGGACATTGTAAACATCTTCATTTACATTTTAACTATTATTGGCGCAACCAGAGACTAAATACTTGGAATCTTCGAGAACCACTTCTTAGTCATTGATGGATTGAAAGCTAATACTGTTGCCATAACAATTGCTTATCAAAAAAATAATTAAAATTGAAATCATCCCACAGTCGTTTATTGAAAAAAAACTCACTACTTTTTAAATGTAATAATGCACGGTGCAAGAACTCGTGCACTTATTATGATCTGTTTGAAGCATTCCTTTTTGAGATTCATATTGATGTTTTTCATGAAAATTCATAAATTCCTGATGTAAGACTTTTTGTTTACTTATTTAATGAAGAGGCAAGTTGGAAAACATACTATAAATACCAAATTATCACAAAAATTAACGATACCTAAAATTAAACATAAATTCATTTTATTTATTATAATATGTGTGTGTGTTAAAACCCTATTATCTTACAAAATCAAATAAATATATTTAATTATTGTTCAAGAAACTCGCCCACTTGGAACGGAAATTAGAAAATGTTAAGTGACTTGAATTGCAATCTGATTGCGATTTTAACTTTGAAAGTATCCTAATGAATTAATTGTGCAACGCAATATAAAATGTTATTTAAGAGTTCAGGTGGCCGTACATAGTTGTCGTTAATCGTAAATTTTCAATATTATGGAAAACATATATCAACATCGACTGAATATATTTTCAAACAATTATTTTAAATTTTACGATTTTCAGTCAATTATGTACGACACCTGAATTGTAGTATTTCTAAAATTATAGTACATAATAAAGCAAATCTTTGATGCTGACTTCTGTTTTTTAATGTTTTATTATATAAATATCATCTTCATAAAAATATAAAAGATTTTCAAATTCAGTTATTTCACTAGGTACAAGTGATAAAAGCATAAATGGTAGCATAAGTTAGACGTTTTTTTAGTTTTTGTTTACAACTTTTCAAAAAAATTAATTTTTTCCCTTTTCAACGTGTTTGTCGAACTAATTCATGTACTAATTAACTTATTAAAAATTGCTAGAAAAATGTATAATGGGTTAGAAAACTGATATATATTAAAAATCATAAACAATGAACAACAACAACAAAAATGTAAACATTGAATCTGTCAAAAAATATATTAAACAAAAATGCCCGTGCTCTGCAAAGCAAATTGTGGTAATAAAGCTATTTTAAAGGTGACATAAGAAACTTCCAGCCCATATTTGACACATTTATATAATTATCGTTTGATTTTCAGAGGCCCAAGACTGGGGAAAGCAGTTGTAAAGAATGTTTTTTCTTGGCATTTGAAAAAGAAATACACCATACAATTAAGCATGAGAATTTGTTCCACGAGGGTGAAACTGTGGCTGTAGCTGCAAGTGGCGGAAAAGATTCAACAGTTTTGATTCATGTGCTAAATCTACTCAACAAAAAATACAATTATAAGCTGAACTTAGTATTGCTCTCCATTGATGAAGGAATTACAGGCTACAGAGACGATTCACTGGAAACTGTGAAGAAAAATCGAGATGATTACGGAATGCAGCTGAAAATTTTGTCTTACGAAGAGCTGTATGGCTGGACAATGGATCGAATTGTACACGAAATTGGAAGAAGTAATAATTGTACATTTTGTGGAGTATTTCGTCGTCAAGCATTAGATCGAGGTGCAAGACTACTAAATGTTGATTGTGTGGCAACTGGTCACAATGCCGATGATATTGCTGAAACTATAATAATGAATATTCTTAGAGGCGATACTGCTCGATTGAGTAGATGCACTGCTATCAAAACATCTGGGGGAGAAGATGCAATTATTCGTGTAAAACCATTAAAATACGCTTATGAAAAAGAAATAGTCATGTATGCTCACTTTAAAAAATTAGTGTATTTTTCAACGGAGTGTATTTTCGCACCAAATGCGTATCGTGGTCATGCTAGAGCTTTCCTCAAAGATCTGGAAAAGGTATTATTTGTCAAAAGTTTAAAAATTCTTTTAATTCATCATTTTATTTCAGGTTCGTCCCTCTGTAATAATGGATATTATACATTCCGGTGAAAAATTGTGCTTTAAAGACTCTGTAAAGAAGCCAGTGAGAGGTTTTTGCAACCGTTGTGGATTTGTGTCATCTCAGCAGCCATGTAAAGCCTGTGTTCTTCTAGAAGGCCTAAACCGGGGATTGCCAAAATTAGGCGTAGGAAAAAAATCTAGAGGCGATCGAATGATAGCCGAACAAGAAAAGAGTCGTCTTACAGCAGCAGCTCTTCGTGAGAAAGCTCATCTGGTTAAAAACGATTTTTAAAATAATTCAAGTTTTATTAAAAGTTGGGATTTCCTAAACAAATACAATTCATTTCTTTTTTTTTAAATTCAGATTTTTCTTGTTGTTTTGCTGAATGCCATTAGTTCCATTCGATGATGCTGGTTTCTTATTCTTGCTAGTCTGTTTCTTGTCTGTTGGTTTCTTGACAGTGAAGATTTCTTTTGGAACTGCTTTTTCGACCTTTTCTTCGGAAACATTTACATTAGATGTGAGGTTTGCCGTAATTTCTACCTTTTCTTTAATGACTTTGGGCTTCTTGATTGGTTTTTCAAAAACAGCAGTCACATACTTCTTATCCTCTTTTGGTACAGATTTTTTCTTATCTTCACCGTCTTTGTTGAACCAGTCGCGTTTATCTAGCCTTTTTTTAGGGATAGTTTCATCTTCCTTGGCATTTTCTTCCTCAATAAGAGCTTCTTGTTCTTCATGGCCAGCTGGAATGCTGTCCGAGAATTTCTGTAGCTTTGCCACGAAAAATCCATCCATATTATGCGTGTGTGGATAATAACGACGTGTCAGCTTCATCGACGGATGATATCGGTGTTCTCGATAGCTGGTGAAACCTTCTGCTCCAAAGTCTAGTCCAGTTGGAACCAAACGAACATTTCTCTTTTTCAAAGCGTAATCGATGACCCATTCATTTTCTTCAGGCAAAACTGAGCAAGTTGAATATACCAAGTATCCACCAGTAGAAGATTTTGCACTTAGGCAATCGATTGCGCTCAGGATTAATTTTCTTTGCAGATTGTAGCACCGTTGAACATCCACCTCAGATTTAGACGTTTTCACGGATTGGTCTTTTGAAATAACGCCAGTGCCTGTACATGGAGCATCCAAAAGAACGCGATCAAAGCCTGCTAAGAATTTCGTATACTCGCAACCATTCATGCATGTAACAACAGAATTAACTACGCCAAGTCGATGAAAGTTACCAATTACGGCGTTTATTCGATCCCGATTCAAGTCGTTGGCGAAGAGTGTTCCTGTGTTTTTCATGATGGCTGATATGTGGGAACTTTTGCCGCCTGGTGCAGCGCACATATCCAGAACACGTTCATTTTCTTGTGGAGCCAGTGCCATAACAGGAAGCATACTTGAAGCTCCTTGGATGATATAGTGGCCAGCCAGGTACTCAGGTGTTGCACCAAGCGGAACTTGAGCGCTATAAATGACGAGACCAACCTAAAATGGTAAATGAATTTCATTTAGATACTTTCACATTTTTTTATCACATTAGCAAGTTACCTTTGACCACTTTCCAACTGGATCAAGATTAACGCCACGATTAATAAGTGCTTGAGCCAGATCTCTTCGACGTGTCTTTAAGCTATTGGTGCGAACTGTAAGTGGTCTTTGAACTTCAGAGGCTTCTAAAAACTCAATAAGCTCATTAATAGCAAATACATTCATGAAAGTATCAAGGAGGAACTCATTGTAGCTGTAGTATGTGCACAAGTCCTTTTTGAGTACTTCTAAGTACTCAGTGCGTGAACGTGTGGGATCTCGATTTCCAGCAAAGTCCATTAGCACTGCCGCCACATCTTTAATTCTTTGATGAACATCTTGCAAACTAACAGCTTTGTCAATATCTTCTGAGCCCAAGTCAAACTTTTCTTTGTCGGCAATGTTGAGCTGCAACTCCTCTTCAGCCAACTTGTCATCTTCTTCCTGCTGTTTCTTCAGTTTCTTGCTTGCTTTTTCAATAGGCAATTTAGTCGCTCCATCTTCATCTTCTTCTGAGCTACTTTCTGGATCTTCACCGTCAAGGTCACTGTCACTTTCATCACTGTCCTTGTCCAAAATGTCCAATTTCCTCTTGTTAGATTTTTTTGCTGAAACATTTTCTTCTTCATCACTTTCTTCACCAGCAAAATCATCCCTAGGAGCTTCATCATCCGAGCTCCCACCAGCAACACTGTCGTCGTTTTCAGGCATACTAGTGTCTTCTTCTTCATCAGAATCACTGTCAAGTGGTGTTTTGGGTTTTATTCGCATAGAAAATCCTTGCTTCATTGACTCTTGAACTTCTGTGACTGTCTCGTCTTCAGATAAGCTAGCTTCATCGCTTTCACTCTCCTGAGCACTTTCATCGCTACTGTTGTAAGTCACTGGCTTCTTTTTCTTATTTCTGACATTTTCATCACGCTTGTTGAGTTTAGCACGCTTTACCACTCGCTTTGCAGCTCTTTGTGATTGACGATGGGATAATTTTTTAGGCTCCGTAGAAACACTTTCATCTAAAATTTAAAAATAGGGTTATGTTAACGAAGGTGCTTGATCATTAGGCGAGTATTGTCGAAATGAAGTACTAACCTTTTTTCATCAAACTTTTGCTGAATTTTGGTGCTGGTTGTTTACGTGATGCCTTTCCAGGTCCTTTTTTGGGTTTGTCTGCGTAATTCACTTTTCGTCCCATATTTATTTATTGTTAGGGTAATTCGTTTTATTTTAATTATAGCTTGGTAGTTTCACTGTTTGCACTTTCTAATTTGAAGTGTGTCTGGAAACTAGAACCTTTAAATATATATGTTCAAAAAATAAATCTTTGACTCTCAGCTGAACTAAATTTACATGCGACTCCCAGTGATTTGTTTTTCAGAACTTTTGTTTTTCGATCATTTCCGTACAAAAATGATATACCAAATTACACTGAAAGAATATATTTACAGATCCAAATTACTCAAGATAGATTTAAAATAGATTTAGGTTTTTGATTTATATCAATTCATTTGTTTTAATAATCATTAAAAAAATTTACAAAATAATTTTCATCCCAAAGTCGTCGTGAATATTAAATCCACAAATCCATAATGGTATTTTGAAGACATTTTCTGAAGATAGCTGAGACTTGAAATTGTACCCTTAAAGTGTTTCCTTGAAAAAAATCCACTTGCATTTTCTTGACGCATTTTCTTCAACCATGTCCCGATTTTTCTCTCAAATTTGGCATGTGTTCCCCGAAAACATACTCTTCTCTGGAAAGTTTGGGCGTTTCACTACTCTGGTCCAAAGTTCCAGCTTAACAAATTTTCCTCTTTAATAATTGTTGAATGCCTTTATTACTTTATATCCTTAAAAAAAATTTTAAAGAATATATTTTTAAATCCTCACATATTTTCATGCTTGAATAATTTTTTAAAGAATAAAACACGTAGCATATAAAACTTAACATTGCAATAACTTTGATTTAAAAAGATTAGATACTTATAAAATTTCAATAAAATATTTGTACTTTTTCGAAGCATACATTTCAGCAATAAATTTCAAAGTTGTTGTATCGTGGCAGAGAGCGAAAACAAAATTCAAGCTCTCTTTGGAAAAGCTCTTTGGATGCCATAAATGAGTAGGGTTGATTTTCGTTGGAGTTTTTGTATTTAGTTAGTTGATAAAAAACTTTCGTTGCGAGAGTAAATCTTGTATCGTGCGAATTTTTCTTGCTAGTGAAAAATATTTTGTGTGTTTATCTAATTAGGTAAAAACTGAATTAAAAGTGGAGTTATTGTGCGAAACATCGTTAGGATTTAATTTATTGCACGATATATTGGAATAAGTGACAAAAATAACGACTGAAAATTGAAAAATTTAAATAGGGAAAACACCCCAAAAAGTGGAACGAAATAATTTTCTCGCTTTAATAAAATTAGGATGTATTTATCTTTATGTAATTAAAGTGATCCTTTAAATTGAATTAAGAGCTAGTTAACAAAGCACACAGCTCGGTGAATGTTTAAACAGAATTCGAATATTTAAATTGTACGAAAAAAACCAAATAGGAAATGAGAAATTATGCTTTGAGATAGGAAACCAAATAAACCGTACATGCTATTGATTTTAATTTGTTTTAACTATACGAATTCGTTTTAAATGAAAAATTGTTCTTGAAGTTCAATTGATGCTGTTTTTGCGGTTTATTCTAATAAAAGATAGGGCCAGCATCATAACCGCAAAGATAAGATTAAGCATTTCTTTGCCGCCACCCAATTTTAAGTTTTTTTTTCCAACAACAAAAAAGAAGCTGAAAGCCACTTTTAAGGATGCTTTTCTGTGAAAATTCTGTTCCGAAAGGAAAATTGTAATCATAAAACATAAAAGATTTTTTGCGCATGTTTGCAAAGTTTCTCTGATTTTTGTTGCTGTACCATTTGCTCTACAGAAGCTTTTCAAGCTACTTTTTCTATGTCAGCGACAATATATATGTATATTTTATATGTTGGACGAGAAAAATGTGTACGAAGATTAGGAAAATTACTTGCTACTTTAGAAGAAAAACTATGTGTGGATGAGTCCTAATAATTTATTGTTATTGTGTTTGCGAGAAGAAAAAGCTTGAACTACAACATAATGAGTGTATTCAACTGCTACATCAAGAAACCTGTGCAAAAGAAAAATAGGGCAATTTAAACGAGCATTATAGAAAATTTATGTAAAGCGTTGAATGAGATTGTTTCCTCTCCATGCTTGAAACATGATCAGATTGAAAAAGAGTTTTGAATTGGTTTCAAGGAAAAATATTACATTTCCAGAAATGTTTCATAAAATTACTACCTGAAGATAATTATTGATATATTCATTCATAGCGTAACACTACTGGAATGGAGAACCCATTCAGTGATGCTGCAATATTCTGAAACAGAACAACCGAACAATTAGCGGGATTATTCTACCTTACACACATTTGAATTACAATAAAGGATATGAGAATAATGAAACTCGAGTACTGTCGGCGTATTGAAATTTTGTGATAACGTTGAACTCAGTTATACCGTTTTTCCGCAAAAATACTCCATTTGCAGACGAGATATGAAAGTGTTATCTCCTCAGTTTTGATAAAAGAACTCATTTTGTTGACACACAGTTAGCTAATGTACCTTAGATTGTGAATATAGCCAACAATTAAAATTTTGTTATGTAATATGATTGACAAGTTTAAATAGTCATAAATGGGAGATGAGAAATACACGTTAATTTAATTAAAATAGTCGCGTTAAAACTTTAATTAGATTATCGTGATGTCACTTTTGTTTGTACTTTTTAATCTTGAATTTGAGAATTTAGATAAAAATGAATAAACTAGATCATGTGATCAAATCAATCTCAGAAAATGTTATACACAAAAATCAAAATCACGTGTACCGTATTTAGTTCTAATACTTGAAATTAAAAATATTTTATCTCTTGAAATATAGAATCATATCAATATTCCACAGAAATGAGGTTGATGGAAACATGCTCCGGGCTAAAATCCATATTCTTTTCAAGAGTTGCTTTTTCTCTCTGTCAGAATTTTGCTTACAATAAATGATTAAACTACAGGATATAGTTCCATGACTGTGAATATGTCATAAGTGTAGCATTTCATACTATTTGCATTACTTCTCATTGAAGCATCAAACGTTTTTGATAATTTACATACAACTTATATTGGTTGTACCAAAATCAAATTGAGATAGTATTCATTTTAAACATAAACATAATACACAAAATGTGAATTTTCCACAGAAAAAGAAAACTGTTTTCCTGCATGCTCTAATGTATTCCCATGACAAAAGTTTGAATAATATATTGAACTTTTATTGCTTTATTTCATCAACGAAAAGCGACGAATAAGATTGAAAAAGGCTGTTCTAAATCAAAGAATATCTCTATTCCCTGGATATTACTGAAGTGTAGCCAAACTTTTCAATCTGCGAGATTTTGATAAATGGATAGCAACACAGTCAGTCCAATGCCCACCGAAGCACCACTAGCAATGATGGAAACAGAAAAAACACCAATTGGAACACCAAGCCATGATTTACCGGCACCTCCAATCGATGAAAAGTAAGTATAGATACTCTTTAATTTCTTCAATATTAGTGAACTTATGTAAAACGTATAATGCATACGTTTAGGCAACACAATTCGGGTAAAAATGTATCAGACTCATCAATGGTCTTTTAAATCACGATGTTAATATTTGTGATGAAGTTCATACTGAAGCAAGTAGCTTTGCAACTCAGTTGTTTGATAAAATTAATCCGTAATTTAATTCTTTTTCATTGAACTTTGCTTTAACACAGGTGTTCCAATAAAGTAAATAAAATTTTGATTCAATTCTAAAACAATCCCCAAAAAGGTTAGAATATTGCATATTTCATGTGAAACATAACCAGATATTTTTTGGAAATAAAAATTAATGGTGAAACTTAATTTCATTATTAATATAAAATATGCGACCCCTTTCAAGTCCAAAGCTTCATATACATAAATATCATGAAATCGATTTTACCAAGTGAGGAATTCACTAAAAATGCTCAACATGAACTTCAATAGAACTTACTACATATAACGAGTTCAGGAGTTTATTTTATTTTCGAAAATACATTGTTCCACACAGTGTTTGAAATCACTTGAAAGCACGCTATTCAATCATCATATGCAATAAATAGTCTCGCGACCAACAATAAACTTGTGATAGTAAATATATAGCAACAGATTGTTCATTATTATTACTTCTTTTGTATAGTTCAAAAAGTAGAAAAATGTTAGGAAAGCTGCTCACTTATAACAGATATAACTTAATCACAGTCGGAGAGTATTGAAAGGAAGAATTAAACTGTGAATAACGTGCTGAAATAACTTGATCATAAAGCAATAAAATAGAAAATTAACTTGAAGCTTTTCAGCAAAAATTCAAATAGGGGTGATTTTGTGCTTAGGGTTGCGAAAACTCTGCCAAAAATTGCTGCTTCGGAATTTTGTAAGATTATTTTGAGAACACAATTTCGCTGAAGGGAAAATGCATAGAATGAAAAACATTTTCACTTACGTTCACATTGACCTACTGATATTTCCAGTTTAAAAGGTATGCATTAAAAATTCAAATTCTCTAGGAAACGATACGCCCTGCATCAATTAGTTCATTTCCTTATACTCTATGCTTATACTATCTCAACATACACCATGAAAGCTTCAACGTTTCCTACTGAATAGTTTAATTATTAATTTTTCATTATTTTTTTCAAATACTGAATCACAAAACCTAATGGTAATAAAAATAAGTTTATTTATGATTTATTTCAAAGGGGCGACAACCTTTCAACAACATGTAACGAAAATTTACAGCAGTAGAACGAAAAAAAGGAGAATTCAAAGGCTTATTTTTATTACTAGTAAGAGCAACAATATTTACTTCAATTATAGATATACTTAACAATAATATAGATTAATTATTAAAGTATATTCACTAGTTTTCAAATAAGCGAAATTTATATTTAGTTGCATAAATCAAAATATTCGCTGTTAACTTATTATTTTTATATGTTCAAATTAATGTTTTTATTGTCTTATTACCGTGTTTGTATTGCTAGATACTCCTTTTGAAAACTAATTTCAAAAACAAAATGTAAATCTAACATAGTTTCTGTGAAGATTAAAGTTCAAATCAATTACACAACAAATAATATTTATATAATTGATGAACAACATTCATCTAGTTTGTTCGAAATATTATTTACAAAATACACACAAAATGTATACACAAATAATAAAAACCTAATTATATTCTAATAATAATATTTTTAGAAGTTTTTGTTGAATGTCTTGTCTATCAGCAAGTTGTTTAACTTGAATAACAAATAATCACTGCTGATAAAAATCACCATAATTCACATGAATTTTTTATATTTTACGCATGTGACATATTCAAACCATTATAGAAAATGGTAGAAAGAATTACCTGTTTGCTTCCGTATTTCCACCACATTCAACTTCTAATTGACATAGAAATCATTTACAATAAATACTATAAGTAAGTTCAATCAAGTTCAAATTTAGTGCTGAGTTTTTTTTAGGGAGAAATAAAATTATTAAAATAGACCCATCGAGTCCAATAATAACCATGAAAGTTTGTTGTCAATAAGTGGAGTTAACACTTTCCAGAGTAATTTGTAAATTTTACGATCTCTATTAAAGCTATCTCTTGAGAGACAACTATAATAATTAAGGCATACATTATTAAATTAATTTTAACCCTAGCTGGTTAATTTCATTACATTTAATAAACATTTTCAAATATTTTTAGGGTGCTCTGAGGGCTCATTTTGGATGCGTAACTTATTATTTTTAATTATTATCATAGCAGTTTATTTTAATTCGAGCCACTAAGGATTTTACATTTTCCCGAGAAAATATTTTGATTACAAACAAGTGGTCCAAATTTAATGAAGCTTTTTAACTTTGTTGTTTAATTTTTTGATGGCTCAAGAATGATAATTGGAGAATTGAAGTATTCGTTAAAAAGATAAAATAAATATTTTATAAATTTTTGTGAAATTTCATAATTAAAAAATTTTGGATCAAAGTGCCTAATCGAAAGCATATTTATTCACTCTGGCTACAACCAATTAAAGTGCGATAAGTAGAAAAAAAGAAAGTAGATTGATCTTTACTAAAGAATTTACTCCTATTATTATTTAAAAAACATATTTGTTGATTAATAATATTTAAGTATATTTGTTATTATTGAATCGAATCACTTTATTCAACGAAATCTCTTGGGCAAATCAAAAGATTAAGCTAGCCGGTTGCAAGTTTTGAAATATAATTACATACAAATTTTAGATAATCTGGAATGGATAAAGTATTAATATCAGTATAATGACGTCACAGAATCTGCTAAAAATTCATCAATTTATTAGTACCGGGAGCTATTTGAAGAGCTTTAATTGGACAATATACCAATACACTTATATTTCCTGTTCTGAAGTCACCAACTTTAACCACACTCTCTATTAAGTATATGCATCATTAATTATAAATTAATCAAGATATCTGTCGAGTGATACAAATTTCAGGAACTGGAACATTTAATTGGTTTAAATTGGTTAATTTAAAAGGCCTGCGAGTTGATTGAAACTGCCGACCAGTGTCGCGGAAACTTCTGCAATCACTGAGCATGTATTGTGTGCAAGAAGTGAAATAAAATGTAAAGAGCGATTTTGTTATTATCTATTATGTATACATGTTGTAGTATTCTTTTATATAAAATACATCAACACGGCTATAAAATACTACCAACAATCATTCGAAAAATAAAGATAATTTTTTACTTCATTACTGCATGTTTTCAGTTATAATTCTTCAGTCAAAGGGAATACGACGCGATTCAGAGTATCGACTTGGGAAGTCTATAAAAAAATATATTGAAACAGCTTAGTGCGCGAACACAATCAGAAATTACTTAAGTCTAAAGAGTGATTAATCATTAGAATCTTCAAACAAATATAAAAATAGTTAATTAAGTTAAACGAAGCACAATTAAAGTGTTGAATTTTAAAAGAAATTTATTGATTGATGCTAGTAATTTAGTTTTTGAACAATCCGTTGTTATCAGTGATAAATATTTAAAATTTTAATTCAAAATGCCTCGAAACTCTGCAACGACGTAAGTTTTCTATAAAGTTAATTCTAAAAATGTTTTGTTATTTGAATTAAGGAGGTTTAATAAATAATCCAAGGAACTCAAGAGGTAAATTTAAATGAGAAACGAAATCAGGAGAGTCTCAAATTGGGTAAAAGATAATTAATCTAAAATCTTCCGTTGAAATTTTTGTCAAATGTTTTCCGGGTTTTGTAAGTTTTCCCACAAACCCACCTCAACAATTGAAAATTCTGTAATGCAAACAATTATTGCAATTAAATTTTTAAGCCGTTTGAACACTTTGACATAAAACAAATTGGAATGAAACAAAAAGTGGAAAATTTTCAATTGTATAGAACAATGACCATAAATCCAAAAAATGTGATTTCACCAAAATAAAAGTGAATACATTTTTTATAAATTTTTAAAAGTTTTAGAAGCAAAAACAAAAAACAAAACACAGAAATACAAATGGAATGAATATCCAACATTAGTTTCTTCAATTCGATAGAAACTTTCTAAATCTGATGTTTTCTTTTTAAATCAATTTACGTTTTTGGTGTCGTTATGCGAATGCACTTTCTTCTGGCGGCAAAATATTTCAAAATGTAATAAAAATTCTAAAAAATCCTATTTTGTATGAGGAATTTTAAAGCGTATTCTATGTTAAAGTGAATTAAGTTATGAGTTTAATTCTACAATAATTGACCGATAATAATCTTTCTACAAGCCTGCCAAACTAAAACAACACCAATCAAACTCTTACTAAATAAACCAAAAAAGAAAAGTTTATGGATTATTCTGCCATTATGGTAAACGAACTTGCCTGATGTACTAACCGGCAAAATAAGGAAAACACAAGTTTGTACATCATTATCAATATCTGTATTTATTGTGTTTATTTGACAAAACTTTCTAAACAAAAACAAAGCGAAAAATATTTCATATGTACCAAGATATGATACAGCTACAATTTAAATTTTTTTTAAATAACATGAACATTTTAAAGAAATTACTATAAATGAAAGTAAAACTAGAAATGTGCAAGTAATGTATAATTTTTTTTGGTTTCTTTTGAAAATCGAAATGAACAATAAATGGAGTTTATATTGAGAGACACTTCATGCATTCAAATCGAGAATACAGAAAACGTCCACTTTAATTATTTTCATTCAGTTATTTTTCAATTGAAATTTTTAAAAGAATCATAATATGTTAATTATGCTAATTCATTGGAATATTATTTGATGACCGCAATTTTTTATCATCAAAGCAATGACAACTTGACATGGTATTGCTAGACTAATTAGTATTTACATCAAGTGTAACATTGACTTTATGGAATTTCGGAAATGAAGCTTTTAAAAATGTTAAGATAAAGCAAACTCAGAATTTAAATACAGCTCAATAATATTTTTTTTAATTGACGAAGAAGCTTTTAAATACCTGTTAAATCAGAAAATATGTTTGTATGCGCCCTTTATTTGTATGTATTCAAATTATCAACAAATTACAGAAAAGATGTTAACACATTGTTGTGTTCAATCAATTACAAATCAAATGTAGTTTTACGGAATCAAATCGATTTATAAAGAATGATTCTATGTTCGATAATGATGCACGTATTTACTCACTGACTCGTTTTTGTCGTTTTTACAATGAGTAGTCACTTGATTCGAAACGCTCAATTAGATATTAAATATATAAAAAGTATGTGCAACACTTTTTGTTGATTAATGCTAATTTATTTTTCTTCTCTGTACTTGTACAAAAAATAATATCTCAATCCTACTTCAATATCAAGAATTGTGATTTATTATATTTTATAATATATTCAATACTCATGAATGCTTTTAAATGGATTGAAATATTATTAATTTAAACAAAAAATGAGTTATTACTTGCATTCCTATTATACCTATTATAATATTCCCATGCAGTATTGAATAATGCGTGTTATTTAAATTCAGATGGAATGGTTCTAATCACGGATCACAGTAGATATCTACTAAAAATCTGATCTAAGTGATCTGATATTTTTATTCGCTTTCACAAATGTTTTAGTGTTTCTAATTTTAGTAAGATAATTGAAGCATAATTTTACTATTTTATCTTCAAATAAAGTGTTGAAGTCGGTTTAAGTTCGGTTTAGCCACAGAAACCAATAACATCAGGATTCAGGAATGAAACAAAAATCCAGGGTGCAGGCAAAAATTTCGGATGAGTGGAGGTTCAAAAGTATTTTTTTCTTAACATACCGATAGTTTAAAGATCGCCAAAAAAAAATCAAATCTTTTACGTCTAGCCAATAAAAATTGTTCATATTTGTTGACATTTCTTTAAAGAGAGTTCTTGTTGCAGTTATAAAGGCATTTTTTTTAACCAACAAGTGAAGAGCAACCAAAACGACTGCAATACAGTATTAATTAAGTAAAATTGCTATTTAGATTAGTTCATGTCATGTTTCTATATTTACACAAATGTATGGCGATAGTTTTACAATATATTATACAGTCTGCGCCATAAAAAGATATTTGTGGATGATAAACTGCGACGAAACCGCAAAGATTCTAATCTTTTATTCATAATACCTACAAGATAAGCACATTTGTTTCCAGATAAATTTTTGGTGAATTCTATGAGATTAAAGTGTGTTATTTGAATATTTGTTGAAATTTTTTTTTTTAACATAAATTTTATCCATTCATGCGTATCACATAATTATCTTTAATGTTAAAGTACTATTGTTGTTGTTGTTCGATTTTATTAACTTTTATATGTTATTCAAAAATTTGATTTATTTGTTCCTAGCTTAAATTTTTAAATTAAACTAAGAATAGAATTTTACTTTATATATACGAATTCATCTGTACTCAAACACCCACTGTATTAAAAATACTCATTTAGTTTTATTTTGCAGCAAAAAAAGCAACAATTTGTTATAACAATAATAAAATTTGTCTCATTTGATTCAATTTGTTAATTTTAAATTAAAAGATTAGATTAATAAAATGGAGCTCGTTGAACCAATATAATTATATGCTTGGCTCAGTTCAGAATAAAATTGTATTCAATTAACTATTTAGTTTTTCGTAGTATATTCTTTATATGCTATACTCGGACAAATTTGCTATGCTTGATTTCAAATGAATGATAAATAAAAAGATAAAATAGTCGTCACTTTTCATCAAATCTACATAATAAATAAAGTTGACAATTTTTTTTCTTAGCATTGCAAGGAATTTTCCCAGACAGATTGGAGAAAAATATGTTTTACAACAAATGTTGGGAAGTTTTTGTAATTGTTTTTCCATTGTTTGTTAATGAAACATAAATTAACAGCACATCATATTTTTTTTTTTTCTTTCTAATGCTCTTTATTGACGAATTTCCATATTGCAATAATATGAATTAACTGAAAATGACACATTCTCCTTGAGTCATCTTCAAACACTCAGTAGTCTCCACAAATTTTATTTGCTTCCTCTTCTGGTAGTAGAAGCTCAGATTACTGTTCCATCTTGATTCAATCCTGGTGGTGTTCACATTTCGGTCCCTTTACACAGGCTTGAGGAGATGACAGCGGCACCGACTTATTGGCTCAAAAACTTGCATATGCATTTTCTGCAAACTCGATCAGTTTTCAGGTTAAGCTTTAATGATAGACGTTTAAAGGAGCACCCGCACTAAAAGTGTTGGCGTCTATCTTCACCCATATAACTTGATAACCAAAATTATTCAGCAGGAAAAGAAAATTTTGACGTTAAATTTAGATTTTTGGAAAATTTTGTTTGAAAATTCTTTGAATATCCTCAAACTTGATGAAACTGTGTGAACTCCATCTTACACACGTTCTAGGTCCTAGGCCAACGACAATGAAGCTAGCATAGATTATGATTTGCAGCTCAAAGCTATTTTAATTGGAATTTTTTAGTGGAGTAGAAAATTTCTCAACTGACAGAAGTCATGGCTAACTTGCTTACTACATATAAAATAATAATATAATAATTACATCATATAAAAGAAAAATTACAAGAATGAACCAGAGTGAACGATATCCATCCATTTAACAAATACACAAACAAATATGTGTATAAACAGGAAACGAATAATTAAAAGTCTATTAGAAACAATTAATTTTCAACAAAACAATGATCACAATTTGAGCGACATAACGATGTGCTTTACCAGCTCATTCCATGGGTCTTCACAGGGAATAAAAAAACCATTGTTCACCATTAAAGTGATTTTATTGATCAAGTAAGGGAAAGTGGGGGATGTAAACAAACTTTGAATTAATTCACTTTTAACCACTTAATTCATTGAAATATTCAATATTTTGCAAATTCGCCATTTTGAACATATATTTAGTGAATAAGACTGTGAAATAATTTTCCATGAATCTTTGGAGTAAAAAAAGAAAATGACAGTACTATGTATTGTGCTGTTCACCGCTGAATCTGGGTTCAATTCCTGGGTTTATGTGAGCGACGATTTGTTCGCAGAATTCCTGTGGTTCGGAAATCCACTATAAACGTAGGTCCCGATCGTCATAAAATCCATCAGGGTTGGAACAATCGTTAAAAAACTCTATTTAAATTTTTTTTTTTTTTTTAAAGAAAATGAAAATCTTTCAAAAAATACATAAACTAAAATAATTTAGAATAGAAACAAAATTTTCAATTACATCAATTTCCACTCTTAAATTTTTTCTTGATTTTTTCTTGTTAAGGTCACAGTCACAAATAGTAAATGTTTGACTTTTGGCTTTTGACTCCTGAAAGCATAACATGTTCGATGCCTTCAATAGGTTTTAAATTCTGTTTTACCTTTGATCGATATATTATGAGCATAAACCATAAAGATTAGAATAAAATTATAAACATTCATTTAAATTTCAAAAAAAAACTTGCAAGGCCGGCTTTTATGAATCATTTAGATAAAATGTAAATTGTTCAAAAAATGTAATGCAAAAAAAAAAGTTTTCCATTTTTACAACAATACAATAATTTCTATTTATTTAATGCACCCAAACATTAAATTTTAACACGCACATGATATTGTTAAAATATATACTGTAGCTTATAATCGCTCACTGTATGTATGATTGTAGTATGAACTATGAACTAAACCATATATGCTATGTATCTAATATGAGTTGTTGAATATGATAGTGAACATTGAAAACATTAATAGGTTGAGAAAGACGACATGCGAAATAAATTGATTTGGTTTTGAAAATTTACGAAGCGTCTGTGTAGACTTTTGAATATGTTAGTTGCGAGCTTTCGTGACAATTTTAACCTTCATATAAATGTGAATATAATTGAATGTATTCATATCATCACAGTATCGTCATAGTATGCTTTCATTCCTGTTCACAATGAGCTTTTACTTAAATTTATCGCCATAAAATGAAAAGAATAAGCTGTCCCTTCGGGATGCATTTTTGTAGAATTTACATTAAATGTATTACGTATTGGATAAAGTTAAGTAGTTTTCACATTATTAAAAATTTTATGTGCAAGAGCATGCATGAAAATAAATGCCAATTAGTTTTTAGAGTGGAGCGGATGCTTAAGTCGGTTGAAAAACTTGATTTAAAGAAAAACGAAATTTCGCTGAACATGATCATAAAATAGTGATTATATCTTTTTACTATAGACGTTGTGAATGAAGCAAATTATCGTGTTTAAGTTTAACGTTAGATTTATTTTCACTTTGAATGAAATCATGATAAATATAATCCTCCAATAGAAACCTATAAGAATTTTCAGAAAAAGTGAAAAAGCAGAATAACTACTCTCGATTTTGTTTGCACATGTTACTGCATTTACATTAAATTTTCAGCACACATTGCAAATAATAACTCACACCTCTACCCTATGCCTCTACTATCTGCTATGACTTGACATTGAATTTAATTAGTGTTTGTTATACAAATATATTATATTGAATGTGAAAGACTTGAACGAGTGAAGAGAAAATTGGAAAAATCTCAGCAAAAATGGAATAAAACTTTACTAAGTACTTAATATGGTGCATTCGAATGGTGTAACGATCTTGAAAGATAAAACTCACTTTTCAAAAAGTGCATACGCTGGATACGTCGATAACTTTTCTCTTTTGAGATTGAGAACAACGATAGATAGGAACTTTCTCATTAAAAACTGAACTGCTAATAGTTATAATGGGCAAAACTTTATTGATGGACTATTGACTACAGTTTGAGATCAATTTATTGTGAAAATATTTCTTAAGTTAAAATTTTAGTTTTTTGGGAAACTAGGAAATGTTTTTAGAGTTTTTTTTGTCAAAAAATAATATAAACGAATAGAGCTAGATCAAAACTTCTGGTACATGAAACTTTCGAATTGTACAAATTAGCGATTGGGTTTCGTCAGCTGAATTTTTCAATATGATAAAGAACTAATTGAGTACAATAGATAAATTTTTCCTTAAAAAAAATTAAAAAGATAACGCTTTTTGCTAACTGGAAATTCTTCAACTTCTTGATTTTCAAATTCTTACGGAAATCAGGTATTTTAATTTTTCTTAAATACTAGCGAACCGTAAACCAAACTAAATAAAATAAAATCAGTACAATATTGCAATATATTTTCAATTAAAACGATTAAATAAATTTTTTATGCGAGACACTTTCACTTTCTGAATAATTGATAAAACCCGTTAAAGCTTTCCATGCTCGGAATATTCGTTTGTTCGTTTGTTCGGGAAATTTTCCTGCAATTTTCTTTCGATATTAATATTCTGAGTATGTGTGCAGAATAAATAAGTTATGCACCTAAGTGATTCCACATCAAATCTTTTTTTGGGCCCAATTCAATTGAAATTAATATATTGTCTTATAATAGATCAAATTTGTTTCCAAGTTCTCGATCATTTATTAGATATGTTCTAATTGGACATTAAAAAAATCGTCGATTTTATTTGCAAAATGTCTAATTTTATCTAGTCATCAGCTAAATTAAGTGAAATATCACGCAAGATGGCTAGTTTTTGCAGTCGAAAAGGTGTTTAGTAGTACAATATAGCATAAAACGGTGTACATATATTTCATAAGTTTGGTTTTTACTGCTTCAATTGGAAGAAGCGCGTGCTAAGTGTTAACCACATAGTCGCCCGAATTTTGGATGAATTATTAATGCTTTGTTGGTGAACCACCCAAAGAACTATTAAACCATTAAATTTTGCCTGTTGGAAAAGATCTTTTGAGGCTTAGTGATATAAAATGATGTAATATTAATTTTGTTGTTTTTATTATCATAATATCTTAATAAATATTAATTTAAAATAAAAACTTTATAGACGCTATGACGAAGATGATAAATCTGCCTGGACCTGTGGCTCTTGGTGTGAATACATTCTGGTGGTGGTGCTTGGCTCAGTGCTCCTTCTTGCATCCGTTGTTCTGACAGTATTTTGGGTGATTTATTACCGAGGTGGCTTCAGTCTGGAAGATCCAAAACTCCAATTTAACTTCCATCCCGTTCTGATGGTTGCTGGATACATAACATTGTCGGGATTCTGTAAGTTTATTCATAATTTAGAATAGTTCAAAAAACATTTGGTTGAAATCGTATCTCCTCAGTCCGCACCTTCAAATTTTATAAAATATCTATGATCGAATTATCAACAAACAAAAAACTTAACTTTTCGTAATATCTAGTGTAATATATGGCTTTTTGAAATGCAACTAAAATGTCTTAACACTTTGAAAACAAAACATAATTTCAGAGTTCAAATTAGATATGAATTCAATTAAGTTTCCGTTTCGATCTTTTAGCTATTCTGTTATACCGCATTTGTCGTTGCTGTTCGCATTTGATTGTGAAGTTGTGTCACACATTCTTCCATGCTTTGGCAATTCCCTGCATTGTCGTTGGATTTTTGACCGTCTGGTAAGTTATTCCGATTCTTATTGGATTTTAGATTGAAATTAAAAACATCTTTTTATTTTAGGGACTCCAAAAACCAGCAACAGTTCACTCATTTCTATTCACTTCACTCCTGGTGCGGTTTGATAACATCAGGACTTTTCGGGCTGCAGTTTGTCTTGGGATTTTTCAGGTATATTAGCTACTCTATGAACAGTGTTATGACATATATACTAATAATATATACATTTGAAAAACAGTTTTCTCATTTTGTTGTGCTGCGACAATGCAACTTACAAGTTCCGCAGCCTGATGGTCCCGATTCATGCCAGCTTGGGAGTTGCAACATTCATGCTGGCAATTGCTACAGCAGTCACCGGTTTCACCCAGAAGGCTATCTTGGAATTAGGGTATGTTTGAACCATTACATTTCTTAAATTAAAAATAAATTTCTTCAAATAAACAATTCAAGTATGTTTACCTAACTTTTTTTTCCAATTTTAGTAACAACAACTACTCGCAAATGATTGAGGAGGGCATAATAATCAACTCAGTTGGAGTGATCTTGGTTGGCTTGGGAATTATTGTTCCATTTGCTGTAAGACGTACCAACTCCCCAGCAAGCTTTAAGGTAATATTATTAAAATTAAAGTAAATTTTTATATGTGAAACATTTTTTGATTATATTGAGTAAAAACACTTAATTAACACTTATTTTGTTTCACTTTTTATTTTTAAGGTTTATGTGACCGACCGCATATGAGACGCGAAGATTAAAGATGTCACCGTTACCGACATCACTGATATAGAGAAATTTTAAGAAGTGGCCAATCGAAATCGCAATTTTTTGCTTTATCTTGTTAAATTAACTATTATTATTTAGGTTAGTTCAAAATTACGTGTTATTGATTTAATAGTGCTTCATAATAGGATAATTGTTATGAGACCATATTAGAAATTAATAATAATTTTTAAGAACTCGTCTATAGCTAGAGTTTGCAATAATATACATTTCTACATAGTTTGTCGTGAAAACTGATAACTGAAAATATTGAATGACTATTATGAAGCAACTTCTTAATTATTTAATTACTCAATAAACGTAAACGATTTGCCAAATAATTCATATTTATTGAACGGTTTACTGATTATTATGTAAACTGTGTGTGGACCATTATGAAAAGTAGAACATTAGGAGACCCATCGAGTTCCACAGCTTCCACCATAACTATGAGATGCAATTTTTAGTGAATGAAAAAGTTTTTGCTGCTGTTTGTATATTACTTACATATCCTTTGAATTCAATTTGTTATTATAAACAACTACTTTTATTGTAATGTAAACCACCAAATATACGAAGCTTTTAAAATCAATTAACATCTCTAACTCAACAGAACCAATTTTTATTAAAACAATCGGCTCTTGTAGAAATTACCATGGTTCAACAACACAGATTTTTTTCAATCAAAATGATTTATTTTTGAAAATAATGAATTTTTAAAATGTAACACAGTTTTGAATGTAGTGAACTAATTCCAATTGATTTTTCAATTACAATTTTGCAGTTTTTTTATTTGTAAGAAGAAAAATAAAATCTAGAACAAATTTACATTTCTTAATATACAATTATATTGAGAAGAAGAATCTTTTTACTTTTTATATTTAAATATAATTATTAATGTTTTTACAAACGTCTTTTTGTATACATTTGATAAATTTTATAATTAAAAAAAAAAATGAACGTTACATGAAAAATTTACACATTTTAAAATAAAATAAACTAAAAATAATATTAATGAATAAATGTTGTAGAAATAAAACTAAAAAAAAATAAATGTAATACTGCTCTTAAAAATTTCTTATTTCAAGCAGAATTAATTTTTTGTAATGTCATGTTCATTACATTTTAGTTATAAGTCTAAACTCTATATCGAGTTCATTCTTAATGATGATGAGAATATGTTCACTTTAAGGATATTTTACCTATTATAGATAAATAATTTGTATAATCAAATATGATGAGATAAATTAAACAACGACAGTTTTGAAAATGTAGCTATTAAAGTTGTAAGTTGTGCTCATCGAACTTTTTGTTAAAAACTATTTTTAAAATTCACTTTAATTAATTAAAAAATGTTTATTCTGTTATTATTGAAAAACAACTGAATCTTCTTTTTTCAGTGTATCAAATCAAAAATTCAATCAAAATATAGAACATTTAATAAAACATAAATTCATAACATTCATAAAGTAGCAGTAGAGTGAAAAAATAAAATTCAAGAAAAATAAAAAGTAAATTAAACATTCCACGTAGTGTAAAAGAATAGTAAATATAATCGTTTATTCGTAAGATGACTGATTATTCGTCCAAGTCAAATTGATTTTAGTTCACACAAAAAGTTCAAATTTACATTTGTGTCTAGCATCTTTTTTTTAATTTGATTAACGCGTACATCCGCAAATACCATTGGTATAATGTTATAATATTTTAGAACATTCTAAAGGTAATTTATAAAGTTTCAGTGAATACTTTCTGTTGATTTCAATTAAAATCTATTTAATAATTAAATAAATTATTGTAATTTGAAAACATAACTATAGAGTCAAATAAAGTTTATTAAAAATATATTTGAGCCTTATTATCGGAAGTTTTTGATTTTCAGATGCGTATAATTACTGTAAATATATTAATTACGGTAGATATTTTATATTTAATATATCTACCTGAATTTTAAAATTTAAGGTAAATAAGGTAAATATAGTACATAAATCTATATCTACCTTATTTACCTTAAATTTTAAAATTCTGGCAAATATGGTAAATATATTATATCTACCATATTTACCTAAGAAATTTCAAAATTCAGGTATAATAATAATTATAATAATAATAAAAACTTGCGAAGCTCTCTTTTGAATACACGAACGGCCAAAATTACAACTTTTCAATCCAATAAGTTTGTGTGTGCTTTTGAATCTACAGCAAGTTAGTATGTATAGCAATATATTGCGTTCGATTGATATTTTATATTGAATTTGCAATACAAATTTTGGTTCAGTCTGTCGGCAAATCTTCAACAACTCGGAGGTATTGCGTGGATTAAGCATTACTGGTTTAATAAAAAGAAAAACATAAATTAAGAATTTGACGTTCTACAATTTATTGATTGAAAATTGTCTACTATTGATTAATTTTGGAGCAGTTCGTTAAACATTGATATTCAAAGATAAGCGTTTTTGTTGTCTGCAACTTTTATGCATTTTTGCATTTCTTGGATAATAATAGTTGACTGCGGTGGATAGTATATTGCAAATATTATATAATAGTAGGCAATCGAGTTAAAACTACGTAACAAATTAAATTGAATGGAATTGGAAAAATAGTTTTGTAGCAATAAATAAAAGTACATTAACTTCCAAAAGTGAGTTTTTGATTTTTAAGTAAAGTGAAGGTGAAATAAAAGTGCAGCTGAAATACGATGAGCAATATCAACAAGCTTTTTGTTTGCCTGGCCTTATTTCATTTGATGATCTTATTCGTGCCTATGGAGTCGAGCGGATTTGGGAAATGCTCTAAATACCCCTCAATTAAAAAATTTAATATGACAAAGGTATATAAAGTTATATAAACATAAAGTTTACTTTTTATGTGGAAAGTTCATTTTGACCAATGGAACTTCACTTGGGAAGGTCATTTAATCGATTTGTTATTTAAAAACTGTAAAACACGTTTTTATCGATTTTTGGGTCAATAGTTTTATTGAACTTATCATGAAGATTTGAAATTCTGACGAACCTGTGGATTTCTATTTTGATTTAGATTGTAAATTTTTAGAAAAATTCATGTTTTATTTATTAACAATTACACAGCAAATTAAAAAAACTATTCAAATTAAAAACAAACAAAGTTGAAGTTCAAGTGAATTTTTTAATTTATATTAACCTAACTTATTTTACTAAACAAATCCAACTTAAAAATAATTAATTCAATACTTATTTTAAATCAAGTGTATTAAATAAGTACCATTCAAGAAAATAATTTTTAATTGACTTTGTAGATGTTAAGTATTATTTTTGTAGAGAATTATTTTTGTTGAGCAATTTTCATGTAGACAATATTTTATAGTATAAATAATTTTCTTTCTTTCTTTCAAGTTTCTTGGACGTTGGAATGAAATTGAGAGATCATTTTACTTACCAGAAGTTGCTTCTGGTTGCACATCCATACATTTTGATAACATTACTACCAAACACTCTGAATTGGAAGACACTGGAAAAATGGTTCTTGAAATAGCAATAAAAACTGTTAATCAATGGACAAATACACCATCGGTTAGCATAGGAACAGCGATTCCGGAAAGCGACAAATCTTCAATTATGAACGTACAGGTGATATTTATTAATTTTATAACCGGAAATCTCTGTAATGTTAAAAATCGAAGTTGTTTATTTGAGCTTATCATGCTCATTAAGTAGGATTTTGAATGTTTTTTTATTTCTTCAAAATGCAGAATACCACTATTCTCAATTCTTTAGATAACATAATAAATAACTGTTAACACATTTAAATTCAGCTCAACTTTTAACATTACGATGCAATGAATTAAACAATTAATAATAATTTTAGCTACAATCAAGATTACCAGCTGCAATAGCTAGGTTTTTACCAGGTTCTGGCAGGTATCAAGTACTTTATACGGATTATGACATCTTCGCAGTTTTGTGGAGTTGCTCAAACTTTGGGATAGCATTTACTGGTAAGAGAAAGAGAAACACATTTATTAATTTCCTTTACCTATGGATTTGTATTTTAAAGTGATTTAAATTTATGATTTAAATACGGATTTAAATCACAATTTTAAACATTCAATTTTGGAGATTTTGTAAAACAAAAAAGTTTTTTAAATACCGTTTTAGATCAAATTTGGTTACTGGGAAGAGAAAAAGACTACACTGTTGAAGTAAGAACTAAAATTTACGATGCTTTAGCTCAATTAGGATTGGAAAGTGAGCGTTTAGTTCTTTCAAAAAATACAGCTTGTCCCAAACAACTATAATAATATATTCTTATCAAGTTTCAAACCTTAAAATTTATTTTAATTTAAAGACAAATACTAAATTTACAACGAAACTGTGATAGAACCTATTTAAAGTCGATTCATTTTTTTTTAATTCAATTATTCCTTAGATGATAAAACATTCACTTAAAAATATGAATAATATAAAAATGTAAGATCATTGTGCGATCTCCAGAAAATGTTGAGGAAAAGTACTAAGTCTATAATTTACAAAAAGAATCGATGGACAATAGATGTAAAATTATTATTATAAAATAAAATATATAATACAGACAACATATTTAGTTTTGATATATCTTTATTAGTATAGTTTCCAAATTATCTAATTACCTATGTTTCTATACAGTATCCGACTTTCAGCAGATCTTCCAAATCTAGAAAAGTTCATACTTTATACACTCATCGCAATTTTTGATTTTTTACAGTAACTAGTCTAAATATTAGTTTTCTCAGTTTTTACAGTGAAATTTTTATCTATATTTACTAATACGGTAGTAAAATAGTGAAACAAAATTCGAACCGATTAGATATTCCAACAATGTTCATATATACTTTTTCGACAAATTTAATTTTTATGTTGCAATTAATATAAAAATATTTTAAACTTTTATTAAAGATTTGTTTTATCCACCTTTCAGTGCTTAAAATGTGTAATATATTTTTAAAAGAATCCAGTAAGGTATGTTTGGATATTTATGCCTGAACCAATATTCAATCACCATTCTAAAGTACCTCTTGACAGATCATCAGAAATATTTCTGATATATAAGTTTTGCAACTCCAGGTACCCTATAATCCGTTCTAACTTTATCATATTAAATTTTTCAACACATAATTGGAGAATTCACGTGAAAACTAGAAAATTGCTCGAATGAAACTTATTATCTGTTATATTTTTAAAAGCATTATGTTTTAGGGTAATTTCAAGAGATAGAACTAAAAAATGTGTATTTATTACTTGCAAAAATTAAGGGTTTTCACGTAGAATTTCTCAAATCGGTGTATTTTTCTATTCATGAAATATATAAAAATTTAATTATGGAATTAAGTTCATAGTCAGATTTATTCTTAAAAATTTACCGAATCAAAAGAATGCCATTGCTTATAAATCTGAATTTGAAAAGCTCACGTTGATGAAATTATTTTTCATAAATTATGATCAGTAAGAAATAAACAATTGGTCAGGTTCAGTGTGATTCTATTAAAAAACAATCACTACGTTCACGCAAGATGCCCATGTTTGTTTAAAAAGTCTTGTGAAACTTGCATCAATTAAATCCACAGTTAACATAATATATTTATCTTTAGATAGACAAGCGTCTAAATAATTTGATGTGGCCCAAAATCTCACATATCTTTCATAAATTTTTTTAGAATGCTCTTAGACTATATCCCAATTAATTGCCAACAACAACTAAGAATGGCCAAAAATCACAGTCCTATCATTCGGATCGATTACTTAAATGCCCATTGGAATTAATTTTTTTAAATAATACTGCACAACATTAAATATTAATATTACAAGTGAAAGGAATCGTCAAGATTACTTTAAATTGAGTTTTTCAGAAAATCCAATTAATTTATTAATTTATTGAAGAAACTCAATCTCAAATTCTAAAAATTCCTTTAAAACTATACTAAACCACTTAACATAAGTTTAACACCTAGGCAATTGTATTTTTACTTCCTTTACCTATACTTTTAAAATTCAGGTATTTCAATTATTTCTCCTTTTTTTACCTGAATAAATATCATATTTTAGGTAAAAAGAGTAGATTATTTCAACTATTTTTACCTGAATTTTAAAAAGTATAGGTAAAAATAGTAGAAATAATTTTAACTTTTTTTACCTGAATAATAAAAAGTACAGGTAAAAATAGTAGAAATATAATATTTATTCAGGTAAAATTAGTAGAAATAATTGTTACTATTTTTAACCTGAATTTTTAAAGTATAGTATAAATTATAATAAAGTATAATTTTAAAAGCGCTACTGGTCTGGTTCGTCCTTTTTATTCTCATACCGAGCGTAAAATAGCAAATACGGCGTTACCATTACTTTTTGGTTGGGAGACAGCAATTCTTCAAATTCACGCTGTGTCATCAAATCAATCTTGTGATCATCACATTTATACCAAGTTTGTTGTGATGGCAACTTGTGGCCATTTGCAGTGCTACCACTGTTTTTGTTAGAGTCAGATCCGGTGTGGTTTAATGAGGCAGTAGACTGACCATCATGTTCCATGTTGATTTCGCCATTTTTAACAAGAGGCGGTGCAGAGTGAAGTTGACTGTTGTTGTAATTCTCAATCAAATTTCCCATGTCTTGAACATAAATTCCGCAGCAGTTGAGACCTGGGCAAACGGTAGTATGACTACCGGAACCGGCTGGATGGGCGTTGCTTAAACTACTGCTGCTTCCACCAGAGCCACTATTGAAATTCAGCTTCTCCATGCCGTTGATCATCAATTTGCTGATCCCATTTATGGGTTGTTTCAAACTTTTACTCATGTCACCACTGCTGCTTGCTTTGTTTTTGAACATAAGTTTCTTAAGCTTGCTGGATGCCTTCTCACCTACACTTCCAGCACTGTGTACGTTTGTCGAGTTATTGATGTTGTGGTTTCCGTTACTGGCAAATTGAGCTGATAATTTACGTTTTCCTCCGCAAGTGAAATACTCATTGTAAATATCCAACGAGCATGTATAGGCAATATAGTGTCCAACACTCATGGTGGCACCAACGTGAGTAATAACGCTATAGAGTTTATAGGTGTGCAACTTATTTTCATCAGTTTGCTTTACACACTTGTTACAGAAGCATTTCATCACAAAAGGCGTGGGAATGTAGCTATTGATTTTTTCCATGCCACCAGAGAAGCGTTTTAACTGAAGTACCAGTAAACGAGGCAATAGCTCATAAGATACTGAACGCACCGCTTCCGTGTATCCACAGCATTCGTCACATCTGTACTGGTTTTCAACTTTGAAGCACTCACGTGTAATGAGCGATGTCTAGAAAAGATTGAGATATTGTAAAATTATATTATTCAATATGAACGAATATTAATGATTAAGCTATGAAAAGTTATTTTCATCGAATCCAGCTTAATAAAATCATTTCAAAGAAAAATTACCTGGAAAAATTGTTGTGGATTCTCAATCATATTATTGGGCGAAATCGAAACTGATAAATCTATCATTGCTTCTTTCTTTTCGGTGGTTGTTTCACAAGTGAGGCACTTTGTGGTACACAATGTAACACCCTCAAAGTCTTCCCGGAAAAAATTCAATCCAAGGTTTTTGATTTTCTCCGCAAGCCGATCCTCTGACATGGTCAGATCACCATTGCTGTCGGTGTTATTGTGATTAAGACTGCTAGTGGAGCTCTTTAATTCAGTTTCAACTCCTGGAATTAAATCATTTTGTCCATCTTTCAGAGGTGATCCTGGTTTACCCTTGAAAGTATCTTTCCGCTTTGGTTTCCGAGAAAAAAGTTGTTTCAGCAGTTGAGGTGGTTGCGAAGGAGTTTGAGTTGGCAAGACCACCTCCGTTTGCTCGGGCAAAGTTGAACACCTAAAAGAAAGATTCAGTTTAAAATATTGTTGCAAATTAAATTAAATATATGTTAACTCTTTACCCATTGCCAATAACGTCCGGATGGTCTTTAATGGTTTTGGTAAGTTCTATGCAAGACTCTCGTATACTATCCAATATGCAGAGGAGAAGCTCATGAGCGTCCTGCTGCTGGTTGCCTTCAAATACTTGGTTGACTTCTTGAATTGAATGTAAGAAAATACCCGCATTTATCGGCTCAGTGCTGTCCTTAAACTCGTTCATGTGTAAACTCTGATACAAATCATGAAGTTTTTCGGTTGCAACTTGGCGATTATTCTTGGGAAAACCTTCGTTTGCACCACCTAGAGACGCCAGATCTTTGCTGCTCCAACTACGTCCACTTTGCCCTTGCAGTCCACTCACGTGACGTCCTAGCGATGAGCTCTTTAATTTACTCTGACCTAATTTTTGGTTCACTTGACCCATGTCATCAACTATTAAAAATTTAAAAATTAAATTAAAAAAAAAATTTGCATAATTTATAGGTTTACCTAAATGGTGGAGCTTGTGCAAAAACAGTGGAGCAAAACGTAGTGTATAAACTACTGAATTGAGGTAGCACGAGTTTCCAATGTTACACAAAGTAGCTATAGAGCTGTTATTGCCACCTAAGCTATACTGTAACGAGTTTACCATGTTGTCTTCATGTTCAACTTTAAAGAATCATTAGAAAATCAGAAAATCTAAATTTTACAGTTTATTATCCTTAAATACCTTTATTATTGCTGGAGTATGCATCGTTTTGAGAGTTGTTCGTCCCATTTGTTGTCTGATGGTTATAATGCCGGTTGTCGTACAGCGACATGACTTTAGCACGTTTCTTTTCAGGTGAAGCTCCTTGTTTTGACGTTACGTCTATCTCTAGCAGAGCTTTAGTGGTGAACTTAACCAATTTTCGCTTGAGGCTCAGATTTTCGATATCATCTTCAACAAAAAACGGCTTATTAATTTGAAGAGTGTTCTTTAAATAGTTTTGTTCTTGCTTTGATGCGGAGGCTGTATCTAAAATTAGAAACATGGTTATGATAAAATATAATTAAATTAAAAAATATAAAAAGTTGTTCGCACCTAGAATAAATGAATTTTCTTGCTGACTTTTGTTGCAACTGAGTATATGATCTCCTCCATATGATATGGGCTCACAGTTTTCTTTTAAGATAACGTCGGAAAAAATGCCTTTCTGCTCTTTTATTGATGTCTTTTTTGCTGGTCTTTTTGAAATTTTTTTTGGTTTTTTAACGATGTTATTGGCTTTTTTTGATGCAACTTTCCGCTTTACAATCACAACATCAGTTTCTTCAGAAGATGAGTTTAATAAGAATTTTACACTGTTGCTGATCTCATTAGACTGTGTGTAATTCGTCGATGTCGGGTTCAAACTTTTTACTTTTTGAACTTTCTTAACACCGTCCAAAACTCTATATAAGCTGGTGGGTTCTCTGTTGCTGTTTCTAAGTGGTTTAGTAACGGGCATCTTTTGTGCACCTAAAATGAATTGTAAAAACAGTGGTTATTTTGTTTAAATTTAAAATTTTTGACAAATTTCAAGTTGATATTATATGTAATATACAGAGGTCAATAAAATAGATCAAATACGATATGTATTTGTGCTACAATTGAATAATTGACTAGAAGCTCATTACAAATTCAGTGAATTCAAATATATATTTTAATGAGCTATGAATTAATGATAAGTGTTTTCAATCCTTATTCCTTTTGGAGCCAAAAAAGAATTTAATAATTGTGTTTAGTAATCTTTTATCGATAGGTTTCCAACCAAAATATCAATAAATGGTAATTGCAAGTCTAACATGCTCTTGATAAGGAAATTCTGTTCAACATACAATTCGTTGATATATTATTGGTATATGCATCACGTTGAATGTCAATAAATATAGATGATTACTCGAAATAAAAATTAGCACCTTTTATTGAAGAAACATTTGTCTTATTTTATGTACTGAAGTGAAATTAATGCTGCGGCAATAGAAATATTTCAAACAGCAACAACAATTGTTGCACAATTATGGCAAAATTCCGGCTACATATACCATTGATTTTTATTTAAACACACAGTATCCAGATGAATTAACTTGTAGCGTTCAAGAAAGAGAAGAACATGTATTATTAAGTAATAATTAAAAGTATGCTCTTCAAACTCCAGTTAGAAATCTTACTGTAAACTACTTTTACACGAAAAAAAAACTTGTAGCAAAGTCGACAATGGATTTTAAGTAGATTAGTCTCATATCAAAACATGGCCAGTGGAAATTCAAATCAATGATAGTTTATGTAATCTCATAGAGTGTTTTAATCAACAAAATATAATTTATAAAGCGTAATATAACATAATATAATATTGGAAATCACTCGGAATTCTCATTCTATTAAAATCAATGAAAAGTCAAACATAAGGTTATATTAATTATTGAGTACAAGTTTAGTTGATAACACTTCAATTATGCACTTAAATTATGTAGTTATTTGAGTTTTTAAGCATAAATTGACCGTGTAGACATATTTGAAATTTACTTATTAATATCACTTTTCACTACCCGAAACTCACATTATTCTGTTGTTCGAGGTTCTCTAAACTGAAGCCTTACATTAAAATAAATTTCAGATATTACTAATAAGCGAATCAGTGGTTTAAAGTCTTAATTATATATTTTAGCTGAATTTTAAATATATATTTATATATATTCAATTTATATCTTCCACTCACGCGTATATTTACAGCCTGCAGTATGGGCTGGTTTCGATTAAATCTAAAATTTTTGATGCAGCACCAGTTTAAATTAAGTTCATTGGGAGTTTATTTGCAAAGCGTCTATATTCAAAGAAATCTTAAATAAATTAGTAACTAACACAACCTTAATTAGTGGTATAACGTCTGGAATGACTACAATGGCTTCTGCAATAGTTGAAGTTGGTGTGGAGAGTTCATTGAGGACACAAATGTTAAAGATGCCTGATTTAAATAAAATTGAATTTGAAATTTCTCAAATGCCTAATTTGTCCAAAATTGAAAAGTTATTGAATGACTCCACTTACCGAGAATTAATAGAAAGCAGCGAGAACTTCAACACTCGGCTTTGCCTGGAGCGAAAATCACGATTACCATTTATTGATAACCACACCGGAATAGCGCAAAGAAACTCAAATTTGTACATGAAGAAGAGTCAGGTATAGAAAATATACATAAAGGATAACCAACCAAGGCAGTTTTTAATGTTTTTTTAAAATTTAATAGCGTATTCCAGGCTTAAAAGATGGCCAAATATATACTTATCCATCACAGAGATGGCGCAAATCAAGAAGACAGTATCTTTTGACTTCTACCAATTATCATCAGCCCTACTCTTACAGACCTTTCGGAAGATTCCGCGAAAGTGAGTTTGAAGTCCCTGTACAAGTTCCCATCATAATTCCCACTGGCCCCCCACCTATCAGTGAAGTAATGGTGGATAACTCTTCATCTATGGGAGTTACTGATCAAGACAGCAAAGATAGTAGCCACAATAATGATGTTCCAAAAGAGTGGTTTTATGATGAGATTGAAATGAACGAAATTGAGGGATTCGAGAATGAGCAGTGAGAACTTATCAAATAAATGACTTTATTTAAAATATAATTAAATATAATTTCAGTGAACAAGATTCTGAGGACCTCGATTATCAGGAACCTTATTCATCACGAAGGAAAAAACGAGGTCGTGCCAGTACTGGGAGAGGTCGTGGAACCACTGTTGCAACTAGCTTGCCTGAGACACCAGCTCGCAGAGGGAGAGGCAGAGGAGCAGGTCGATCAAAGAAAGCATCACAAATTGCTCCACCGCCAATGGATACTTCATCTAACAGTAGCGATAAATTTGCAGACTTTACCAGAAGTCGACGTGGTGGACAAATGCCTCCACAACAACCTATTCCAACTGGACCGGTATGAATCAAAATAATATACTAGTATTGATATGGTTTAACATTTTATTTTTAGCAACCACCGTCTCATGTGATGTCTTCAGCACATATAAATCTAAGCCAGCCAATAAACTTTGAAGATCCTATACCAATGCATACTTTGATGTGTAAAGGGCAGATGGACAAACACCTAGATGAAGAATTATCGTCTTCATCTACATCACAATCAAACAGCTCTCTTCCCAAATCTCATCCATACGCGCAACATCACAAAGACAAGCCAAAAGCAGCTCCATCACTCTATTGTGACTTCTGCTTGGGAGATGCTCGCTTAAATAAAAAGAGCAATTCACCAGAAGAACTGGTCTCTTGTTCTGATTGCGGCCGTTCAGGTCATCCCACTTGCCTACAATTTACCAAGAACATGATTATTTCGGTTAGAAAATATCGTTGGCAATGTATTGAGTGCAAATATTGTTCAATTTGTGGCACTTCTGACAATGATGACCAGCTTCTTTTTTGTGACGACTGTGATAGAGGTTTGTGAATTAATACTTTAAAATTGTGTCATATCAATTTTTCCAATAAGACCACCTTTGATGAAGTCTTTTTTATTATATTTAATTACTAAGTATAACAAGAATATTTCCATTTTAGGTCTGCATATTTACTGCCTCTCTCCACCGTTAACGCAACCACCTGAGGGTTCTTGGTCTTGCTCTATTTGCACTGAAGAATTCCATGCAAACAAATAGACTTGTACATTTTCAATTTTGTTTGATTTTTGTTATCTCGGTCTGTAGCACAATTGTTCTTATAGAAAACTCGATATTGTATTATTGACTATTGTATACAAAACAAAGGTCAAGTTACCATTGAAGGAATATTTTACGGATACCGAGATAACAAAAAAAAAACGAAAATTGATTAAATGTAACAAAAGATAATTAATTTTTTTTAGAAACACTGACTATCTGGTCGATTATTTTACTTGTAACGAAAATAGTATTAACATAGTATTAAGATAATACTTTATTAAGAGAGACAATTCATATTATTTGTAGAAAAAAAGGAATAATAACGTCGTAATTGATAAAAAAGGCTAATACAGCCTACATTTGATATTGCATATTATAGGTTTTAAGGCATAGTTTAAGTATCCGATCCAATTAATCAACTTTCAGTATCTTGCTGTTAGTTTTTGTGGCAGCATTTTATAATACTATAATATAAGAAAAAGTTTTTTTTACTATAATTTTAAAGTATTGTGTTGTATAAGACCTCTCATAAAAGTTGATAAATAGATTTTTTGCAATTTTTGCGATGTTCTGTGTAAAATACAATGTATGAAAACTAAAAAATTAAATAAAATTAGTTTAAAATACTTTTTGTTGTAAAATATACTTTATTTCGACTTAAATTTGCTTACATCGGTCTATTAATTTTTATTTAATTTAATATGAAATAGTTATGTAGCTTTTGAAATAATTATTGAAAAAGGATCTACTGATTATGATATATCGTACAAATTAAACCATGGATATATAAGCAAAAAATGTATTCTACAGTATAAGAAGAAATAACATTCTTTATGACCGAATCGCAGAACAATAATCCGGCTTCGGTAAAAAGATGTATGTGTAATAATTCTATTTATTATTATCACCCTTGACAAAAATTAGCTAATTAACTTATCTGAATAAATAATAAATATTTTGTTAAATGTTATCGTTTTTCAAACATGAATTGTCACTACATATATTAAGAGACGATTTACATTCTATTTCATATTATATGTACACAGATGAGTTATCAACTACAAATATATTTCATTGAATCCGATTCTATAAATATTTGCGAAACGCATCTTGGTTGCTATTTTCGTTCAGGTTGAGGTCATGCTCAATTGACTCGAATGAGGGCGGCTCGGTTGCCTCCAGCTGCTGGAAAACTTCTGCACTGGCACTTTCGCTCTTTGGTTCTGATAGTTTTTTACGGGAAGATTTACTTCTACATCGTCGTGTTCCAGTTCCGGTCAAGCTTCCAGGTGGTCGACCTTTACGTGGTGAATCGCTGCTTGAATTTACGCTAGGATGATATGTGGTGCTTGGCACAGCAGTTGGTTTTCTTTGTGCTGTTTTTCCCCGTTTTCTCTTCCGCTTGTATCCATTTATATTGTAATCATAATCTGAGTCTCCTTGCTCAGAGCCTTCGTTTGGCTCGCCTTCATTAATTTCTGCCTCATAGAAGTACCATTCTTTTGGTAATTCATCTTTCAATATTTGGCTATCTTTACTGTCTGTATCCAAAGAAACTGAATTAGGATTGCTGTTTGATTCGTCGATTAAAGCTTGAAAATCACTTTGTTCGCCGTCAGTAACAACTGGTAAGCTTATAGGAGGTACCACCGGAGGAACTATCAAGACTGTGTTGCTTATCGGTGTACAAACTGCGGCTTCTGATCCGTTGCGATAACGAATATTACTGAATGGGCGATTAAATTGTAGTTTGTTCAAGTATTGCCGCCTTGACTTACGCCATCTCGTTGATGGATACGAATATACTTGGCCATTCTTTAAGCCTGGCATACGCTGTCGTTGGTCCATGTACAAATTAGAGTGATTTTGAGCAACACCCGTTTGGTTATCAATAAATGGTAATCGCAATTTTCGCTCCAAGCATAGTCGAGTGTTGAAGCTGGCGCTAATTTCAATTGATTCTCGATAAGTCGAATCGTTCAACAGCTTTTCTATTTTGTTCAAATTAGGCATTTGTGAAATTTCTATAGTTGCTGCAGACATTTTTTATAAAAATTATCTTTTATCAGCAATTTGAAATGTTTTAGCACGGATCAGGAGACAATGTTTTTTCATTGGCAACTACGAGAATAATTAGATCATTACTTTTTTACACTTGACCGGCCCATTTTGATGCAATTCTTTGCGTTATTTTCTCCACAATTCTTTTATGAAAATATCATAGATTTTCAATTTTGTGCAAAAAAAATGACACTGATATATAAGGAAAATTAAAGGTAATTTTGCAATAAGCCGCTATATGCATTTTCGGAGTTTTTTCTCGTTGATATATTAAAACAAACTTTCTGTTGTACTTCCACAACTTTAATTGGATGAATAAAATATATATATATTCTAAATTGTAGAGTCAAATAATTAAGTTTTTAATTAAACTTTTTAATCATTGAATGATTTATTAACATAAGATATTTTTGTTTTAAATATTATTATTAAATGATAATTTAAACATGAAAATTAAGATATTAAAATACAACTTTACACGTATAGTTAATTTGATTTTACAATTGCTTGAATGATAGTTTCGCTTCATTGATGCATTCAATTAAATATCAGAAAAATCGAGGATATTACATTCATCATAGAAAAGCGTGAGATATTTGGGTGATAACATGTAAGTAATTTGATAATATAGTATCTTTAATTTCATATTTTCTGTCATTTTTAACATAAATTTAAGTTGTTAATCAAATTCGTCTTTGTATGTGAAATCTTCTATGTAATCGTTAAAATTCTTCAAATATCATATAAGGCTATCTTCTTCGATATTCTGTAGGTCTTTGAAGTTAGCTCGGTTTAGATAGCGGCTCAATTCTTGGAAGTTGTTGCTTTTCCATTGATTGTTTATTTCAACTGTTTCCAATGCTTGTTTAACACCTTGAGAAGCTTTCTCAAAAATTTTAGATTTTGAAGCAACTAACATTTTGAGATCATGCAAATCTTTTTGAGATGACATTTGTTCAGCTAAAGGTTTTATGTATCGGGTCAAACGAGAACTGTCGGGGAACAAGCTAGGAAAAAGAGAATCAGTAATGTTTTATAAAATATTTTGCTTCTACTAACTATTTGTAAATTTCATCAGTTTTCTCATAGAAAAATTGTTTGGCTAATGGGAATCCGATTTCAGCTCTTGCAACTCCTCCAAAAACAAAAGTTGCATCTTGTTTCCTGACACCCGAAGTGGCGTTCAACGACCAATCCAAATACCTAGAAAGTAGCCACGGCTCACGAGAGCACGATAAAGCTGTTATAATCATGGTCTTCTCCGATCCCACGTTACTATTTATATATTGCTTCCACAAGAATGTCCACTCGGCTTCTTTTCCGTTTTTAATGGCAGTGCAATACACAACTGAACGCAAATCTAAAGGAATTCTAAAAATGAATTATTAATATTAAATTTATTCTTCATATACATTGTTAACATATATTTAATTTCCAATAATATTTACGGATTGACATTTTTGGGATCACCAGCTTCTACCCAGTCTTTGAACAATTGAATGGATCTTTCAACACAATCTCCAACTTCAAACCGGCAAGACCAAGCAGCAATTAAAACTTTATGTTTAACAGCATCTAGCCTCTTGTTATATTCTCTTGGTTCCAGACCACCAACTCGTTCATAAATTGGCTCTAATATGTGTTGTATGTAAGCCTAAAAAATTCAAGTATTTTTTAAATCATTATTAGTTTACATATAGCCATAATTCCCAATTTAAAAACTCACTTTGAATACAGGGTACATAGTCGATCGTAGCATCAATTTATTTACAGATCTTAAATTGTCCAAAGCAGCTTTCCAAGGAACGTATTCGTCTTCTTGTTTCAAGTAACTTATCATTGCTAAAGCAATACCATAATCTTGTTCACCGGTCCTAATGAAAAATTTGTTTTTAAATATTAGAAATATAAATTTAGAATTTATTTTGTACCATGCAAAATCCATAGCATCGTCGATGAGTTGAGCTCTATTTACTGTATGAATTTCCTTAAAATCAGGACCGTTTAATGCTTTTACGATGAGACGCCAATTTCTCTTGTCATATTTTATTTTATACAAGCTTGATAGTTGCACATTAAAAATTATCCATTGATCCTTATTTGGTAAATTTTCAATTGTTTTAGTGTTGGATTGTGTATAATCTCTCGAGCAAATAAACCATTCACGTGCCTAAAAATATTTGATAAATTAATTGCTGATATTGTCATTTCAAAAAAAATCTTACATCTGTTTTGTTAAAATTCTTCTCCTCAGCGTTTGTATAACTAAGTGGGATATCCCAGCAAAATTCTGTTTCACTTCTTGATCTGACTCGATCTGACAAATATCTCATTTGACTAATATTGGCGGAATTTGTATCGTAGTTTCGATTTATTGTTATTAATGGATATCCGACTTGAAGTGTCCATGTGTCCATGATCTTCAAAATAAAGTATATATGATTGTTAATGTCACTAAATTGAACTATAACTTTAGAAGTTACTTACACTCTTGATTGAAGAGTTTCGTGGAATAGAATCAGTTTCTCGGGCGACTTCCGTCATACTATTCCACAAATCATCTTGAACAGCATTTTTGTATTTGTATTTAACAAGGTAATTGGATACCCCATCTCTAAATGCTTCCTGACCCATAAACAAGTGCATCATTCTCAGTATACATGAGCCTTTTTCATAAGAAATAGCATCTAAAAGAATATCACCAGTAAGTAAAAATTTTAATTTTGGTTAATTTTATTAAACAAATTTATACCGAAAATTTGAGATATCTGATTCGGATGTCCAATTTCGACGGATACAGCATGGGATGACTTCAGAGAATCAAATTTGAAAATGTCTAAGGTATTATCGACAGATTCTTCCTCCAATGAATTCCATTCGGGATGTAAATATTCAACACCCAAAGAAGCAACATAAGTTGCTAACAAAAATAGATTTGAATAAAATGAATGAACATCACTTTTGTAAATAATAATGAAATTGAAGACCGTTCAAAATAAAGGACATAAAATAACTGAATTGAACGTTCTGTTAGCTTTCAAATCCAACCTAATGAATTTTCTAGGCTCTGGCTGATTTCTTATTATTTTATATATTTTTTTAATTTGAGGAATGAATAAAAAAAATTATTACCAAATCCTTCGTTGAGCCTGAAATGAAATTACCATTGAATACCTTTCAAAATAAAGGACATATAATAACTGAATTGAATAATTACCAAAGATCGGTCCACCACTCCATTGTAACCATATCACCAAACCTAAAATTTATACCAAATTTATACTGAATTGATAAAATAATATCTAATCAATACCATTGATGTGCCAGTTCATGGGCTACAACTGTAGCTACACGATGCTGAGAAGAGGCTGATGAAATATTTGGCTGGTACAGTAATGCAGTTTCTCTGTATGTTATAAGCCCCCTAATAAATAAAACAATTTAGGTTAAAAATTTCCACTAGTCAAGTAGAAAAACGTTTTTCTTTTTGGAAGGCAGTAATTATTATAGAAATTTTTAGAATTTTTTTTATGTTTTCTGAATTCTTGTTACTAGAAAATTATCAAAAATACTAAATAATCTTACATATTTTCCATAGCGCCTAAAAATATAATAATTTAATAATGTGAACAACATTATATTATTTTGTATCTACCTGCACCAAAATCAGGAATTGCAATCATGTCGATCTTTGGAAGTGGGAATTTGACCTTGAAGTAATCCTCGAAGAATTTTAATACTTTTGGCCCAATACTATAGTGATATTAATTAGTTTTAAAAACTTATTTAATTAGTTAACTAAGAAAAGATTTACATTGCTGCATAATCAACTTGATCCATTGCATCTCTTCGTGCCCATATTCTAAAAACCACATCATCTTTCATGTTCACGACAGATTCCTTGTATTCAAAATCTGAAACTGTATATGCAACCTTGAAAATAAAGATGAATTTTAAAGGAGCGTTCCTTAGCTTAGAAGCACTTTCAAATTACTAGGTATGTGGACATTGGGACACTGGTTTCGAAAGTATTTATTATGAAATTGGCTTCGTCATCCCTATGAAAAATATCTCATTAACTAAAATGTTTTAGAGTACAAAATAATTGTTGTTATTAAACTTACATTTTTTTACTACTTTTCAATGGCATGTTGCTTAAAGAAGTGTATTTTTTATGATGAATCATAGTGATGTCGAACGTCGCTTTCATATTCGGCTGATCAAAGCATGGGAATGCTAAGTACGAATTAAATAAGAATTAAGTAATAACTAAATCTTTTCTACACACTAGAGTGATGGATTTATCGTAATAACTTGAGGATTTTAGTCCAACGTTATGAATGGATTGTGGAATTGTGGATTTTCTAAAGATTTGTGGCATATTTAAGATTTCTGATAGATGTAGATTGTAGAATCATCATTGAATCGAGTCAAATTCAAATCATCCTTTCAACTTTTTTAGCCAAATTTTTAAAATTACCATTTGCAATGTATTTATGTGCAAACTATAAAAATTAAGCATTTTTGATGAAAAATGACAAAGATCGTACAGAAATCTAATAGATCCAAAATTTTATTATTATAAATCCATCAGTTAACTTCATAGATCATAATTGAAAAGATTTATGCGGTCGATCAATCCGCATTTCGAGGTTCAACTCTACACAGCACAAGTTATTTTTCCACAAATGAAAGATTCCACAATTTTTTGACACCAACTTTCATGGTGAAAAATTGATGGCAAAAATTACCTTGACGAGCATGAGTTGGTTCAAATTGCGTTACCGAGAGCCATCTAAGTTTTTTACGTTTCTTAATACTTTTCTTTTAATTTTGTTTTTGATGATATATATTTTTAATTGTTATGGATGTTATTGAAATGTTGTGTGATGTTTTCAATATGTGTGTATGTTGTGTGAAAGTGAAAAGTTGATGTTTTGAATGATGTTTTTTTTTGTGTGAGCTTTTATAATGATTCCAAGGAATCAATAAGATTCTAAATGTTATTGAATGTTATTTTATAATATTTTCATTTTTAAACTGAATCAAAATCACAAAAATTTGTTCAAGAATACACTTCAATAACATTTTAAAAATGATTAATGTAAATAATTAGTTAACATACACTTTTTTCCCTGAAGCTTTGTCGTTGTATGAGCTTCTATAATATCCCAGCAATCCAGTTTCCAACACACCTTATATTGAAAGAAATATTTTTTAATAAAATGTAATTTCCGTCGCATTTCCTAATAGGAACAAACCTTCGAATGGAATATAAAGCACATATTTTCGGTATTTTGAGAGAATATTCTTGGGAAATATAACCATATAGTCATTTTTTGGTAAATATTCTACGCTTTTAATTTTCATTTCATCCTCCATTAAATTCTTAAGGTTCAACGGTTGCTGAATGTTGTCCACAGTAATGGAGGGTTTCAGTTCAAACAGCTTTACTTCATTATTAGAAATGGTAAGATTCTTAACATGTAGAGTTATATTGTCAGTAAATGAATTAACATCAATCTATAAAAGAAATAACACAATAACAATTAGTTTCCATTCCTTATAATCGAATTTAAAATATATGTTTAGAGAACAAATGAGGAAAGAATTGCCAGTTGGCAAGTACAGAAAGAGTTTTTTTAATGCATTTCTGGAAAACTTAACAAAGTTCTAATCAATCAATTTGTGATTCAAATCGTTTTTGCTCAATAACCAAATCTGTAACTCATGTGACCATTGACTTTTGGTAGGGAAAAATCTGATCGAGTGGTGGCTTCTTGCTACTGGTGGTGGACCCAATCCTGGTTCTGACCCATCATTCCATCTAATCATTCCAAACAATTCAGCTGAAGAAACCCAATCGCTAGCTGTTTTAAAGTTGATTTTGTATGGGAGTTTCATGACGGACGGACACAGTGAAAACATAAGCGTATATTTTCAACAAAAAAATGATAAAAAAGGAGACAAGCAACATTTTTGCATTAACAACGATTAATCTTTATGTTATAAGCAGCATGATGTGTCAGTGATGTGTCTTAAAATAACTTTTATGCTTAAGAGATAATGTAACTTACTGATATTAAAATTTTTCCTTGAAATTTGAATCCTTCTCCATCACCTAGATGAGTAGTGACTTCTAATTTATAGTTTGTAGGGCTGAGAGATGTTGGCAAACGAAAACTTTCGTAGGCATCGTCACTCAATGCTCCTTGTGACAATCGAATGCATAAGAGCAAGGCAGTTAAACATTTTAAATACATTATGTATGGCCGAAGTGGTGGGTGATGCTTTATCGCCAACCTTAAATTGCAAACGAAATTTTGAAAGTGAAGATAAAATTTACAAAAGCGTTTTATTTTTTGAAGGCAGTAATATATTATGGAAATCTTTAGAATGTTCTGAAAAATCGTACTTTCAACCAACTCGCGATTTTTATTCATCATCACAAACAATTCAGCTGAAGAAACCTAACCACTTACTTGTACCATCTATGATCGTACCAATCGACATTTTGCACGAGTAAACCGACCTTGTGCCAGAGAAATGACCACCTCTTATGCAAAAACTTGGTACAAGAAATTTTAATCTGACTATAACAGTTCGGGATTTTTCTTGTAAATGAATCTATAGATGAACAGACAGGCAAAGAAGAAACATAGGTGTATTTTTCCAAAAAAAAATGAAAAGCCGCAAAAAATAGTTTGTACCATAGATATTGCTTTAATTTGTTGGTTAAAAAAATGTATGAAATATTTTTATATCCATGACATTTAAATAACTGGAAAGTCTCTGAGGTTTTGGCGGGCAACAGCTTAATTTGAATACTTTCCACGAAACATTGTACTATTATGGTGAAAGCTTTCAAAAACCTTTTTATTAGATTGTTACTTTTAGTCTATATGCATATAATATATAAGAATTTTGTAATTAAATGATGAAATCTGAAGTCGATTATAACATCCATAAATAATTATATTGCATATAACATCTTCTAAGCTAAAAAAAGTTTTTTTTTGTCGATCAAATATGCACCTAAAATCACCGCTTAATCCATATGCTTTTAAAAGTTTCTGATCTGTTTAAAAAATTTCATCTCCTTTGTAAAAAAAGTTTTTAAACTATTTTCACTTATTAACATAATTAAATATTTATACGCGAGAAATCCAGTTCTGATTTAGACTTACGTTCAATATTTCAATAAATCATGTGTTGCCCTATCAAGATTCAAAGGCAGACTGGTTTTAAATATTTCCCAGAGTAATTTATTAAAAATTCATGATACGCTTCATTAAAAATGAAAGTACTGGATTTACACATTCCGGTTATCTATGAAGATTGAACTCAATGTTTATGTTTTCATTCATGAGTTCAACACTGATTAAATTTATACACAATTTGTATATTTAAGTATTCTTGAAATCATGTGCTTCATTATTGTTATTTTTTGTATTTTTTGGTGTCATTATGGGAATTCTGTACGCATATTTTTATTGTTTTAATTTGAATATATTGAAGTGTCTATACTCATAGAGTATGATCATACTTTGTGTTTGTGTGCCAAATTTTATGGTTTGTAAAATGAAATTTATTTAAATATCACGTTTAATAAATTATTTATAACGAATCTTGCGGTAAAGTATCAATGACTAATGATAATTTTACATTGACAACTTGGTCATTGAAAATGAAATTAATCAAAATATTTTAGGGGTCATTCACAGTATTGTCAGATAATTCATTATGCTGCGTTTAATAGGCCAAATACATTTTTTTTGTGCGTAAAATATCGGTACTGAACGACACTCGCTTTAATTAATTCACAACTAATATCAAATTGTAGTGCAACACATGAAACAAATACATTTCAAATCAAATTATTGAATCTTTTTTTATTGGCAAAACTATTGACATTTTTATTTCAATGCTATCTCGTACCTGTTTTGAATTTTCTATAATATTTATTTTTTATCAAAAACATATGAGTTTTTAAATTAATAGATATTTTGTCTCGTTTTGCCTTTTGAATTGTCAATTTACGGTAGTTCTGATTATTTTTGTTGTTATTTTCACCTAGATTTGTTTCCATACAGAACGTTAGTGAGATTCAAAAGTCTTTACCATTTTCAAAAACTTTAAACTGTATTGGTATTTAGAACGAATTTTTGATAAGTCTAATTAATAAACTTTGCTCTCAAAAATCAATAAATTAATAATTTGCAAATTAAATACAACGGACTACTTTTGATAAAAATGTTAAGTCAATATAAAATTCTAACATCACAATCAGTTTCACTTCATCACACGTATTCTTTGAATTATTATTTTGAATTCATTTCAAAAAGAAAGCATTTTTACCGGTTTGTTAAATATTTTAAATGAAACTCCATAAATGTTTTTCTCTGGGAGAACTTGTTTCTTCACTTTTTGGTTCTAGAGTTCAATCACATGCACCTTTGGCGATAAGGTCATGCAAATATCGATGAAATGTTTAGTTGTCATTACAAATCATCAATTTGTTATATAACATAATTTTTATTTAAACTTTTCACTACAACCTAGATCAAACAAAATGACACAATGACACAATGATACATTGACGATTAACAGTAAAATATTTGACAAATTTACCAAAATCTAAGATATTTTAAATGATATTCTGACGCTTCTTGTTGTAAACGAAGAACAATGTAACTTTTTTTAACCACACAAATAACACTAAAATTTTTTCTTTTCTAGATCAACAAGTACAACTTTTTCATGAAGCTCGCCGAAGTGAGCTTGATCACGTCCAGTGAAACTTTGCTACTAATTGTGTTCGTTACATGGTGTTTTATTGAAAAAAAACTCAAAAAGAAGAAAAATAAGTAAAAAACAACAATACTAACAAACAAGAAATATTGGAAAACGTTCAAATGAAATATATTCGATACAAAAAGTGCTTTGCTATTCGATTGCTAGAGGGGTTCAAATATGCAGTTTCGCTTGCAGCACTGTTATTGTTGATACATTATAATTGATTCAATATGTTGTCACATTTCAAATAAGTTTTCTAGCATAAAAAGGAACGTCATTGAATTGAAAAATAAATCCCCTTGGATTCCGACGAGCACATTTTAAAAGCTTGCATTAACATAAGTACTGCTTAAAAGAAGATCGTAAGGATTATTAAATTATGAGTTGAGATATCTGCTATTTAGAAAAAACTAGTTATACCACGAAATTAATGCACATATTATTTAAAATAATCGTTAGTAAAATTGATATTATGAAAAATTGAACTTTTAGAGTCAGAAACTGTGGTCATAAATATTATTCAACATTAATTAATTTAAAACAAAAATCTAGCGATAGTTGAACATGAATTTAAAATTTCTCATTTTTTCCTAAATCGATGCTCAAATATTTGTCATGAACATTTTCGACGAAACACATTAAATTATAAAATTCCTTGTACTTAAATAAAATACTAGCTATTTTGAAATAACATTCACCGTGCTGTTTGCCGAATTGAAATATGGATGAAATTTTTTAATATTAATAGTTTAAAAAAAAAGCCAAAAGCATGAAAAGGCTTTCTAGGCAAGTTTTACACAACGATGGCGTTAAAATTGACTACATAAAAAATCTAAAATTAATTCACTTGATAATGTAAGAAATATAGCTTTTTTCAATTACAGTTTCCAACTCAACTTAGTAATTTTCCAAATAGAGCTTAGAAGTGCGCTGGACACTTTAGAAATATTTTTAAGAAGAAATTAGTAGCATAGCATAGCATACAACGTAAGTTACAGGCTCTGTTAATTCTTAATTAGATTGTAATTATAGCTAAATAATACTTAATATACATTTTGATGACTACAAGTATAATCACAATAAAAGGATGCTCACTGCTCAGTAATTATCAATTTTTGATATTTTTTTAAACTGAATAATGTTTTTGATGTAGTGCAAGTTTTAAAAGTATTAAAAGCCTCGCTACTAAAAACATATTAAAATGAATTTAATTTAATTACGTCTCAATAATTATTATAGGCTTTAAATTTCGCCTTGTAAAACAATCAGATACAATTCCATAACTCTAGATGGTTGATAGAGAAAATTAGATAGTTACACTTTGGGTTTGATAGTTTCATTCATGTCATGAAAAGTCAAAATACATTTTGCATAATATTTTATTTCACAAATTAAACAAATTTCTCAATGGCTTGAAAAAAAGAAACTGTTTGAAAAATTAGAATTTTATAATAAACACAGATTTTATTATCCTTACAATTTAAATTACAAATTTGCAGAGTAAATATATAATATGTTAGTATCTAATATTTCGAGAATATTTATTTCATATTTTTTAAATATAAAATAACATTATCTCTTTTAAAAACTTATATTATTTCACAAGATAATTTCTATTATAACGTATAGTGAGAATATATCAGAGAGTTAGTTTCTCTCTTTATCAAATTGTGCTTTTATACTTTATAAGCCTGTGTGGTTTCTTCTTGCAATTCAGTTTTGTTTGAAGCTTTCAGTTGGGTGTAGGGTACACGAAATTGTTGTTTGCATCCAAATAACAAACAAGAAATGTTGTGCAAAACATTATCGTGTCATATATTCGTTCTGTGATTAATTAAAAGTTATGAAAAACAAAAATATTATAGTAAAAGTAAAACGGGATTGGAGACAATTTATGTTTATTTAAATAAAAAATGGATAAATTCTAGTGAATATTCAGCAGTTTTTTCAGCTCCTTTTTTTTTTTTTTTTTTATGTAACCACTTATAAGGGGCGGGTGAATATTCAAAGCCCATTGTACTTTTGACAGGTTATCATACAATCTCTTTTTAATCTTCCAGATTCATGTATGAATCTTAAAATAAGACGTTGATTTTCCTGTATTCAGATAAAAAGTGTCCATAAACTTTATATCTTATTACACACAAAGTGAAAATCATTATTGGGACTTTTTTAAATAACCCGTCTTACTAGTGTAACGACGTGTTTTACCGCATGACTCGATCTCAATTATACTGTTAACTTCATGAAGCAAATTGGAAATGTATGCGTGACAAAGACACATTCCCATTTCCTTTGCAACAATTCGTTGTCCAATTTCGAATGCGTTCGATCAATTCGCATTTCGAGGTTCAACTCCACAAAGCTTCCACAAGTTATTTTTTGACACCAACTTTCATGGTGAAAAATTGATGGCAAAAATTACTCGTGTCAACTATGAGAATCAAACCCAAAATTCCCAGCCCCTATAGCAAGCGCTTTATCCACTGTGCTACAGGGGCTACAAAAATAAAATTTTTATTCAAATAGAATATATATCTTATTAAAAAAATCTTCTTTTTTTAAATAATTCTACACAGTATAGTATGGTATAGTGAAAGTAGATTGTAAAGCCTTATTTGAAGTTTGTGATTTAAAAAAAATTATTTGAGCGATAAAGATGTTATTATTATTGAAAAAAAAGTCAAAAAGTTTACTCAAAAATGTTTAATTCAATATTAGGCAGTTATTATTATCCATTGTATACAAAAAAGTTGCTAGTTCGGAACAAAATTTTAAAAAAATTTTCTAAATATAATGATTTTTGCCCTGCTCTCAGTTTGAATAAGTTTTAATGATATATATTTGTGAAAGCATAAACTAACTTTTTTGGTATGAGATAACTTAGTTATATCTAAAAATTTATAAATTGATATTACTCACTATAGTGTTTGTGTTTAAGCTTATAATCTACATAGCTTATACTATATACTATACTATATATACTATCATAATTACGATGATATCCATAATTTTATATCTAAATTATTCTCAACACATTTATTGAAATGTGAATATCATAAGAAACCTGAAGACAAAAACAGAATACTTGCTTTGATTATATTTTATTTAACATAAAATAGGGGGAGCTGTGAAATTGGTTCAATTTACTTAATTATTGTGTTGTATTTTTATTGATAAATAAATTATTATAATAATTCTAAAATTTTTGTTTGTCTGTTATAAACAAAGAGAATAGTTACTGAGTAGTTCTCGGTTAGTCAGCTCAAAGTAGCCAACAAATTTCAACTCTAAATCATTTGAAGGAACACCTACAGTTGCTCTTTGTTAAGATGATTCTAATCTTTTAATGGTCAATATTCAAACTTGATCTTTTACCATGCGTCTAGCATAATTTATACAAGATTAACATACAAACTTAAATACAGTACAAACCTTTTTTGATAACGGTGTTGATATGCCATGTTTAAACAATCTAATACATGCAATCTCTAATTCCCTTGTTTTAGCAGAAACCAGCTGGAATTTTTTCATAAATATTACGGTCCCGTTCTGTTTATTGTTATTGGGTTAGAATTTTGGATAGAAACCATGTAGTGCATAGAAATGGCAATCATATGATCTCTAAATTTAGTTATTCATTAAGACAGATCGAAAATCAAAAAGTTTATAGTATCACTAAATTGTTCAATTTTATTACAAAGCCTAAACACTATGCTTAAACTCTTACTTAATTAACTAGATCAGTAACTCAACTGGATGAAACATAAAAGATGTGAACTGCACAACAGAGATATCTAATTTGCTGTTGACTAACATAATTCATGGCTATAGCTTTATTTTTTTAAATTCTTTCTAATAACTATTCAAAAATGTTTTCCAAAATATTACGCAACTATGTGGTTTTTTACAGATATTCTCTAACATAATTGACGACGGATGTATGAAATTTGAAGGAAATAAAATCAGTCCTATGAAAAAGAATCGGAAAAAGAATATTTAGAACAATCCAGATTCTCAAAAAGTGTTCTTTGTGGTTTCCTGTGCCAAAACTGACAAAGCTATTTATTATTATGATTTTGAGGAAAATACCATCGTTAACCTTTTTCTGCAACATTATTTTTATTGTGCTGTTGAGGTTCATTCTGCTGTCTACAGGCAAGGAAAACATCATATTTCAAAGCGGTGAGCGTCTTTTAATTTGTACAAGTCTGAAATTATAGTATTGAATGTTATTTTAGTTTTTTAGTTATAATCTTTATTAAATTTTGATGATGATAATACAGTATCAAATATCTGTTAAAATATTTACAACAATTATAATTGCAACTTAGCTTCTAGTAAGTCAATCAAAATATTTGGAGCTCTATTATAATAATCTTTGCGTACACTTATGATGTTTTTTGTTTGATTAATTACATTTAGTTAATATTTTATACACAAACTAGAGTTTTACCCGTGAAGGATCACAGGATTTGCTGCACAAAGTATCAAAGTCGATATTGTCTTTTTTTTTGGTTTATTTCAATGAATGGAGCTTTAAATTATAAAATCAAATTATAAAGTGTTAATCTGAAGCTTCAAAATTCTCAATTGTGGACTGGAGCTACCAGATCATGCTAAAATATGGAACTTAGACCAACTCGTATTACAACTCAGTTTATAATCCCAAACAAAAATTTTAATTAAAAATTTTAATTTATGAATGGTTTGGACTCAAAAATTCACCTGGTCATGCCATTAGATGGAGCTGGACCAACCCGTGATACGCGAAAAATCTCAGCTTATCATCCCAAACGATTTTACCAAAAGACACGGAAACGGTATTTTCAGCCGTTCTCGAGTTCTAAAAGTAGCACCAGGTAGTGGCACCTAGATAAAATGTCCTAGTACTTGCAAAAATGAATTACTTTGTTCTTTTTGATTAATTGTGGGATTTTAAGACTTTTCTAAAAAATAAGTCCAAAGCCACCAGGTCATGCCATTAGATGGAGCTGGACCAACCCAAGATACACAAACAAACTTTGCTTATCATCCCAAACATTTTTTATCAAGACACGGAAGCTGTATCTTCAGCCGTTCTGTAGTTGTGGTAGTACCACCAGGTAGTTTCACCTGGTTAAGAAGTCCAAGTTCTTTTAAAAATGATATACTTGATTTTCTGATTGAATTGTGGGATTCTTAGACTTTTTAAAAAAATTTGTCCAAAACCACCAGGTCATGCCAATGGTTGGAGCTGGACCAACCCGTGACACAAAAACAAACTTAGCTCATCATCCCAAACAATTTTTACTAAAACACGGAAGCTGTATCTTAAACCGTTTTCATGTTTTGAAAGTACCACCAGGTAGGGGCACATGGATAAATAGTCCAAGTGCTTGCAAAAATGATTTACTTGGTTTTCTGGACGAATCGTGAGATTATAAGGTTTTTTCAAAAAAAATTGTCCTGAGCCACCAGGTCATGCCACCAGCTGCTGGTGAACTCATTCATATAGACCAACTCGTCACCCTGAACATTTTTTTCCATGAAACCAAAACTCCAACTCAACCCAAACTCTCCGTATAAGGTGAAATATACTTGAAACATGTCTTGCTGCACCCTGGCTGGTGACCAGGAGGGTTGTGGAACTGGTCCAAAAACCATCCAGATCAAATTCTGTGACATGGATGAACCATTTGAGACTAAGATGCCCATACAAAAGTCGTAAGGTTTTCGAGCTATTAGAGCTCAGTTAGCGTTACGCAGACACAAATATATAAATAAACAGAACTTGCTCTTTATATTATGTAATATGCATGCATGCATGAAAATTAAAAAGTAAATAAAGTCAAAACAAGTACAAGTTAACATCAAAACAGGTTGAGTTGTGTTATCGTTCGCAAGTTGTAAGCCTTTGATCCTGTGGTAGTTGTTTGGCATTGTTGATGTATCAGTGGAACAGTCAAACAGCTGCTTAAAAATACTACGCATTCATGACGACATATGTTAAGTTTTTCTAATTTTAATTATTTAATATGTTTTTAAAAAATTACTATTAAAATTACAATTATTATTATTCTAAATTTCTAAAACAGTATCAAAAATACTGTACAAATATATTTCCGAGACTTTTCCGAGAATTGGTGGAAATGAGATGATTTTTTCTCAAATTCAGTCTTCAAAGCTAAATAAAGGATTAATCTGAAGGGTACAAAAACTTTTCGCAGTTAACATATATATATGCAAAGCACCATTCTGGTCTTTACATGTTAATTCAAATTAAACATATACATATTATAAAGGCAAAGTGAAATTTTAATAGTGTGTTCTGAATTTAATTCTGAAATACATGTTAGTATCTTACACATATCTTGTTAAATATACGCTCATTCAGTGTGAACAATTTCGTCTTTTTGGTAAACCACATGATAAAATAGGGGATAATTGAGATCCCCGATTCAATGGTTTAATGTGAAAGCATACATATTTCAAGAAGCATTTAGTTTTCACAGGTTTATGTCTCTTAGGGGCTATGCATAAAATACGTAACGCTGAAATCGGACCTTTTGGACCCCCCTCCCCCCCCTCGTAACGCTTTTTCACACATTTTAATATGAAGATATTTAATATTACTTCGTAACAAATTCTAGACCCAAACTTTTGAGCGAATTTATTTGCTTTTAGATAGTGTGAAAAACAATCCAAAACATTCTACATACATGGATGATGAATTAAAATTTTGCATTATTCAGATTGTTCTTCTATCCCTAACATTGAAATAATATAATATATGCTCGCATGCATCGTCCCTTCGAAAAATGTAAAAAAGATACAACATGATAAGAGGAGACTTTTCCAAAAAAAATCTCTCGTATGTTTCTTGAAATTCTGGGATTTTTAATCAAATATTTTTCAAAGATTCATATTTTTTGTATCACCGTAAAAAGAATATTATCTAATGATATATAACAGCAAAAAAGCGCTGTTAACTCTGTTAGATATTGCATTTAAATATTTAAGGTCTATTTTAAAATCTTACTATTTACAATTATCATCATAGTATAAATGAAAAGTTTCAGATTCAACATGCAACATGATCATAAATTCATCATTTTCTAGAAATGGAACTATTCAAAGTCCCCAATACCCAACAGGATATGAACCTGGAACATTTTGCCGCTATGAATTTCTAGGGAATGAACAGGAAAGAATTCAAGTAATTAGAACGAATTCTGTTTATTAAAAATCACTGAATAATTTAATTTTTTCTTAACAGATCATCATGATAGAATTCAATTTACCTGACGATGAAGGCTTTGAGTGTTTCAATTCAGACACTCTAGAAGTGCAAAAAAATATACATGTTAATAATTTATATAGAAATCAATCCAATTGTTCTATTTTTTATTTAGGTCTTTACGATTGGTAATGGGAAATTCGAATTGTCTGAAACATTATGCGGAAACACAATTCCAAAACCAATTATGTCCAACACAAATAGACTACTATTGGAATTCAGAGGAATTAGATCCAGTGGCGCTGGAAATAAAGGCTTCAAAGTGGAGTACCGCTTCTTAGAAAGTGATTAAGATTTTAGTTGGACTTCAAGATTGTTTTTGCATATAACAATGAATTTCATTGTAGACTATGGAATAACTGGCAAACAACTAGAAAATAGATCTTGTACTTTTATGTACTTTGCAAATGATTCTATGAATGGTTTAATACAAAGCCCTAATTTTCCAGGGGTACATTATAAATAAATAATGAAATAAATTATAATAAATAAAAATGATTATTTTTCAGGCCTATCCTCGTAACATAGAGTGCCATTATTATTTTTATGGCCATAATAGCGATACAGTTGAGATAAGATTTACTTATTTTGACATTGAGGGTATTCTACCGTAAGCATACAGAAATATTTTAAGCGTTAAAAATTATTAAAAGATATACATTTTTCTGATTGATAATTGATTAATTTCTCTTTCCCAGTTGTGATGCTCTTACTGCTAGTGATCATGTGGAGTTTTCCAATTTCATGAGTGTTGACAGAAAATTTAATCTTCTGTGTGGCCAAGTAAAATATATTCTCACTCAATTTATGAGATAAAAATGTTCATTTTCCAAAATTATATACAGATAAGGAACCTAATCGCAAAGTCTGATGGGAAATTTTTTCGCATCTCTATGAGGTAGTTTCGTGTAAATATATAAATATAAAATGAATTCACAAGCAGTATGTGTTTATTCTAATCTTAGAACAAATGACAGATTAGATGGAACTGGTTTCAGAGCTGCGTATTTTTTTGAACGAACAAAAGATATCACCACCGAAATGGACATGATTCCATTGTCAAATACTGTACATGCCAACAATAGTAAGAGTTTTTTTTCGTTCACTTCAATTATTACACTAACTTTTGTTTTTTCTTAGATACCAAATCTTTCAAAATTGAGCAGAGTGTAGCAATACTTTACATTGTTTTATTTTTATGTAAATTGTATTAAACTTTGGATAATACATTTAAGCTTATGAAAAAATTATTTTTCCCGTGGAGTTAGAACATTGAGATAAATTTGAAATTTCATTAAATACCATCAAGTCTCCAACATCGCGCAATCATCCCTTTTTATCAAAGTACCTGTAGATCTGTAGATACATTCATAAAACTTAGAATGCAACAATACAATAAGCTGCATAAAAATCATATACCATTTTGTTGACCCATGATCTTAAATCAAAAATAAACTATAATACATTCGAAATGTTTCATAGCATACGAAAACACATAAAAAAGCTCTACATAGCATATACAAAAACTTTCGCATAACAAGTATCTGAAATTAAAACATTATTCGGTTGGAAACATTTACAAAGTTTGCACAAAGTACAATATATCATCGATTTATTAATAGCTGTTTTTTCTTGAGAAAAATTCGAAAAGAGATGCTTTAAGCCAATTTTTGAAATCATTTCTCGGGATATTGTCGAGATATTGTGAGGGTATTGCAAATTTTTCTTGTCTTCGATTCGTTTATTGTCGCAGTTCCTATAAGTATAAAGTGTTTCTTTGTCCGTAAAACCTTTCATTATATTTTATAATATGAGAAAAGAATGGATTGCGGGAATTCTTGGGATAAGAAATCTTTAATCTTGAAATGTTAGTTGTAACTGTGCCAAAAACATTTCATGCAATGAATATGAACAATTGAACAATATTCACTATACATATACAGTTTTCATCAGAGAAAAGGGAACTAACCAAAATGGGTTTGTAATACAATTTGTCGTTGCTCCACAATCTTAATCACTTTATCGACATTTTATAGTTTCCTACTCGAACGGAAATGTACAATTGAATTTTCAATAAAAATTGATTCGTATTTGCAAAAAGTATAAATGAGAACGGATATTCTAGAAAAGACAAAATTCAACTACACCTTTTATAAATGTACATATGACTTTTGCAAAATCGCAGAACCATCGTATAAACCAACAAAGTTGATTGAATTTAACATCTTAGTAAAAAAAAAATAAAACTGTTATAGAGTAAAATATGAAGTAATGGAAAATTTCCTTTAAGGTAATGGAAAATGTTAGAAAATTTAAAAGAATTTGAAAAGCTGATAAATAAAGTAAGTATATTATCGTATTTATAAAATATTTAATAATTTGAAATCTGATAACGAGCTTTTCCCTTGACGATGAGTTTCGTCAAGGGAAAAGTTCGGCATGTAATTAACAAAATGTAAAACTATATAAATGTTAAAGGAGAGTCAAACTTAATCATGTGCACAGGTTAATAGCGATTGATGATGAAATAGTTTGCTTGGGGATTCGGATTAATACAAAAATTTTAATGCATTAAATAGGATCGTTTTGACACAATTCAATTAGAGTGATTATTATATTTCCAGGCTAGATTGCTTCAAGCGGTAAATTAATTGACGAAAAATATTGGATCATTTAGGTTAAAAACTTTATTTCTTTAATCAACAAAAAGTTTCATATCAACGAACATGTTTTTATGCATATTTTTACAAATTATTTATAAATAGAATGGGGAAATATTTGCAGAACTGTATAAAAATATTTTACGTAGATATCTTCTAGACAAATTAACCTTGAGTTACTGCATATTTTTTTTTAACTTGAAGCTTAAAAGTTAAACAACATTTTCAAACAAAAACGGCATTTTAGATTATTAAAATAACATATACTGTTTGTGGAAAGCTTGTGGTAATAGCGGTAATGTTTATTTTTGTTGCAGGGTGACCATGTAAAGTAACTTCATAATATTCATTTTCTGTTTTTCAGAAACACTATCAATCAGCCACTGATACTGAATGTGTCGACACGTATTCTGGTAACTATTCCTGTAAAAGATTTATGAGAATAATGATTTTAAAAAAAGAAAGAAGAAATCAAACATTACCTCAATTGGTCGAAGTCAGCCTCAATCAGAGAACTCTCATGTAGAACATGCGTAGCTTCAATTGATAAATCGGTTACTCGCCCACCTTCTCGTTTGAACTGACTTATTTCGGTTTTGAGAGTAGAGCCAGACAAAACTTCTGGAATAAACATCACAATGTCAGAAAATATGCCTCGCACCTCTTTCTTTGTAGGTAATGTTTCCAATTTGACTTTTTTAACATCTGTTTTCTCATCTTGACTGCTTTTTCGTTTCATTGATAGATTTAGGTCTTTTGGTTTCATTAAATCCATGATTGAGGGTTGTTTGCTACGATTACTTTCTGGTTTAATGATTTTAACTTCTTGATTTTTTGTAACTTTAGAGGAACCGCTTTTAGATGTAGAAGCATCATCACCTGTTGTTCTCATTTTGTCCAATAAATCAAGGTTTAGATGCTTTTTTGACTCTTCACACAGATGTTTAAGCTCTACTAGGTTGGTTGCTTGTGCAGGTTTTTTGTCATCACGTCGTCTAGTTACTCTTGGAAAACGTATTGATATTTCTGCAGTGTGTCCATCAGCTTTAGAAAACTCTGCACCGGCAATTTCCCATACTGGCATATCATCTGGTTTGCGAGCGATATAATCAGGCACCATTGAAGAAGAACATTTGATCCATTTCGGAAGATTTTTTCCATCACATTTTACCATTAAAGGTTTGAGTTCTTCTTGTAACTTTTCTATAGTTGCGTCATCTAGTCCGGAGTGAGCTTTAGTCACTGTTTTCCACACATTATTTTTAGTGTCAAAAGTGCACATTAAGAAAATACTCAACGAGCCTCCTTTCTTTCCAGTACCTAATTTGAAATTATACTTTAATCTAAATTTTAAACAATATAAAAAAAAATTACCAAAAAATGCACCAAGAACCACCAAATCAGCTGAATCAGCCATTTGACCACCTAATAAGTAATCTTTCTTCACTTTGAACCAGTTGCGTTTGTCTGGTAAATAGATTCCATTTACATCTTTCAAAACTAGTCCTTCCAAATTCTTTTTTAAAACTTCTTGAATCATGCTTATCAGCTCGTTTTTTGTGTGTAGTATTTTTACTTCAGAGAACTCAACATGGTATTTAATGGGCTGCATGTGGTTTTGCAGAATCTCTTTTCGGTCTTTCAACTTTCTAAAAATCAATTAGATATTTAAATTTCTGTGAATCATATATTATAGTTAAAACGTACTTTTTAGTCAAATCATCTCCATTATAATAAAGGATGTCAAAAACATAGAGACAAACTTCGGCAGATTTGAATTTGGATTTTTTATGAATGCCCAGCGTTCCAAATGGTAAAATGTTCCCATTCTCTGTATCAATCAATAAAATTTCAGAGTCCAAAATCATGTCGTCAGCATTAGGAAAAGCTTTTGGAAGAAACTCTTTCAATCGCTCAACTTTATGGGGAAGCACTTCTTTTAAGTTGCGAGTGAAAAACCTGTATTGAAATATGCTGATTAAAATTGTGTACATATTTTAATTAAGTTTTATATTTACTTAAACTCTGTTCCTTTCTTGTGGATTTGTACTCGTTCCCCATCATATTTTATCTCGCTATAGAAACCATCCTTAGTTTTTTTGATAGCTTTGTCAAGATCTTTGCAAGCTTCGGCAAGCATAGGAGCAACCGGAACCATTAAATTTAGTCCCACCAACTAAAAAATTACAAAATTGAATACAATAAATAAAAATGTTTAATAAATATATTACTTTTTTGGATAAATCAGCTGAAGCTAAACCGTCGATCAAGCGAAGTTTTTTGGAAAATTTCCCCAGAACAACTGATAGATTTTTAGAAGACTGGAATTCAATGAAAGCATTTTGATGCAAAGCTTCTAAGATAGTCGTCGCTTTGGCATTGATTCTTAAATCGTGGGTTATTAACCGCACAATTGTTTTTAAATCGTTGCTTGTACATTTTTTTGCTATCTTTTCTAATTGTTGTTGTTGATCGTTATCTTTGGTTAAAAGTGACAACTTTTCAAGCATAGTATCTACTTCTTCGAGGGATAACTGACTTCTGCTAGCAGGTCGAATCTTCTCACTTTTGTCAAAGAACTTGGCAACAGTCTCGGAAACATCACCAAGACTTAGCTCTGTAAGCATTTCGTCATGGCTTGTTCCAAAAATTCGTGAAAAAAGCTTTACTAACTGCTTACTTTGCAGATTGTAAATTCGAGGATCATAGCTAGGCATCAGCAACTTCATCCACAGAAACAAATTTCCTTCGAATTTTTTTCCATTTGAGCCCTAAAAATAGATGAATTAATTTTTGAAAGAAGCTAGTACAGATATTTTGCACAATAAAATAGAAGATAGTATCAAATACTTACAGAGAACAAAAATTTATTTAAGATTAATGTTTTTTTTTTACGTCCACTTTCGTTTTGAATATCAAGACATATTCGGCGAAACTCCTTGAAGAGGTTATCTTTGCTTGCAGCTTTATAATCAACTCCAGCGTAAGTTATTTTGTCGCTGTCATCGGATTTTTCAGAAATTTTGTAGTGTTTTTGAATTAATTGAAAAATTTGGTCTCGTTCCTGAAAAATATTAAAATATTAAGATTTTTTCGGTATGTTTTAATATAATTTAAGCTCACCTCATCTTGAATCTTATCCCATCCTTCAAGTAAATCAATAGAATCCAAAATTTTAGTTCCCGCTTTTGTCTTTCGCTCAAAGAAGCAATTTACGTGATGCCAGCTTTTCATTAATCCTCCGCCAAACGGATTTTTATCAATTTTCCCAATACGCAACACGTTAACGGTGATATTAGCTTTACATTGTTTACACATGCTTCTGCTAGTTTTTGCCAGATCAACTTCGAAAGGTTTTTGATCTTCTTCGTCCATTTTCGTCACAGATTACTGCAAGTTGAGAATGTAAACAAGGGGCAATCGTGCCGGTAAAAAGAAAATCAATCCACTCCCCATAAGAAAAATGATCGATAATACATGCTATAATTTATCGAAAAAGTTCGATTGTCGTGAGCGACATTCAACATATGATGAAATTTATATACAAATTAAATTTGTAAACGTATATTTATAAGAGCATAATTTTAAAAACTTGTACCCATTGTTGAATAAAATAATTTCTTTTAACATACATTGAAAGGAGCAACTAAAGGAAATTCAATATTCTATTTTATTAATATTCTATTCTATGAAACATAACATTTTAATAAGCTGAGTAAGGCACGCTCTCTAGTTTTTCCAAGAGAGTATTTAAAAGATTGCGAACTCTGTCTCCCCTTTTCAAGCTCGTTGTTGTTGTTATAAAAATTTATCAGATGATTTTGCGCAGAAAAACACTTTTGTGAATTTTCTCCAACATACTCTTCAGTCTTCAAAATATTCGCCAGTGTTGTACTAATATTTTCAACAAACAAAATCAATTATTACTTAACTTCAATTGCTAAGTAAGCAAAATGTCTGTGAGATTGTTAATGTAAGTAAAAGACAGGTGACAAAGCTTTCAGTGAAAATTGTGAAATATATAATACTTATTCATATGAAAATGAAATTGAGAAATTTTGGAATCAAGGACGTTTTATTTGATTGAGGAAATGTTTTGAAAAGTAAAACTAAAGTTTGAATAAAAAAAGATTAATATGCTTTTCATTTAGTGTCAGCCTTTAAATTTAACGCAATCGATTTTTGACGTTCTTTTTACAACTGTTCTTATGAATTCATTAACAATTTTCATAAGAAATACTTATGATGTAATGAAATTGCGAGCACAAAAATTTTCTGCAACAACGTATCTAATTATAGCTACACATATCTAACAACAAGAACATTTACATGGCTTTTTGCGTGAATTATTATAGGGAAGAATTCAAAATTTTAGAATAATTTATTTAAGTACCACGTATGTAGAATAAAGTTCAAATTTTTGGTGACAATAAATCGATAAAATTTATAGGGCATAGAAACAGCATACAATAAAACATATAAGACACTCATAATTGTTTCAAAGCCAATCAATGTGGAAAATAATTAGAATAGGCTCAAAATATATAACACTGACCTTGAAAGTCAACAAAATAACGTAACAAAGCAAAAACCGCGTGCACAATAATTCATTCGATAAAATATAAAACATAAGAGGAAATGACAAACTGCCAAGCCCTTATCAAATAACATAAACTAACACAATTTCGTAACTTCTGGAAAGATGATATAGTAAATAATATGTTAATTCATATTTTTAATTGTGTGTAACCAAAGAATGTGTGGTGTATTGAGTAATTTGCGCTTAAACGATCAGAATAGTCATCATGTATTTTCGAAATCAAAATAAGTTTTTCTACGGTACTACTTCATGTTCTCTCATTTTTAAAATGTGAAATTAAATTTTAAGCAATATCTATTTAAAAGTATCAATCATTCGTTCAACTCATATTTGAAATAGTATTTTAAGTAATTTAAGATATTGGACAGTAAAGTGATTTAGTAAATAATTCACACCTTTAGCAAGAAGCATGTTTATTTAATTCCATGAATTGGGTCGCTGGTAATCAAATTTGATAATGCGTATTTGATTGGATTTTAAAATTTTCCATTAGCTAAGTACTTAGATTCTCTCAAATAATCTTACACAGATAAGAAAGTAAGACTAATTAAGATATCAAACACTCATAAGATTATGATCCATTATTAAAAAACCTGAACGGTTCTTAATGTAAGATATATTATACAAACAATTATTTTTTCAATAAAACAGTTTTGTAGTGTAGTTCTATGAACTTAGATTATTGTTGTTACGTATGGTTAGATATATTTTTGTATATACTTTAGTTGTAACCATGAGGTTGACTCTGAAAAATAAATAAATAAGACAGTTAAAAAATATCAGAAAGAACCACTGATTGTGAGCTGATAACTAAATAAACTGAAACATTGTGTTTGAAATTTAATAATCGTAAGCAATAATTGCTTATTATTTGAGACGTAAATCTCAAAATAAAAACTTTAAGAAACCGCAAAGCATCAACATTTAAAACAAAAGTAGACTGCTCATTTCTTAAACATTTTTGACAATATAATAAGAAAATATTTTAAAGACAAATTCGAGAGCAAACAAAATGATTTCAAGTGTTTGGCGAACTGCTTTGTAAATATTGATTTAAAAATTATAGGTGATTGTTATCATGATATAACAACAAAAGTTTGTTATCAATGGTGAATACATTGGTGAAAAAGATGAAAATATACATAAGAATGTCACAAGATGTGTAAAATATCATGAATATTGAATTTTTAAAGTTTATTCTACTGCTGTTCTGCTAACGTTACACAAATTTTCAAATTCACTTTTTGTTTGCTTATAAAATTTTTATTCGATAGATTTACAGGACATAACATATATTGAACGATTTTAAGCTTTTTAATTTTATAGCAAATTAGTTAGTACCTATAATGACAAATTTAAATTTAAATTTAGCCGTAATGGAACGCTTTCGCGGCAAATGAATATCTGTGGCCGCCTTCCAACGGCTAGCTCCGCAATAGGACTACAACAAGTTAGGGAACATCATGAAGTAACAGGAGATATCATTGTCCCATCTATGGTTATGGGTAGGAATTTTAAAAACACTAATAATATACAATAATATTAATAATAACTAATGAAATGATTTAAAATCAACTTTATGTATGCTAAACAGGTCTGGACTACCTTCGCGATCCTCGGTTAAATAAGGTTAGTTCTTAAATATTTTGTTAAAACGTAAAAATAGATTAAACTTGGTCTCAATATTTTTTAAGGGTTTGGCCTTCACGTTAGAGGAAAGGCAAGTCTTGGGCATTCATGGTTTGCAGCCAGCTAGATTTAAAACACAAGAAGAACAATTAGAATTATGCAAACTTTCAATTGCTAGATATCAAGAGGATTTGAACAAATATTTGGTAAGATTTTTGAACATCAATGATAATCAATTGATATTGGTGTTAATTTTTATTCATGAATTATAACTTTCCTAAACTTTGGTATAGTATTTAGTGGACTTGCAAGATCGTAATGAACGACTTTTCTTCAGATTGTTGTCTGAGAACGTTGAATTGTTGATGCCAATTGTTTATACACCAACAGTTGGATTAGGTAAGAAAATATATTTCATTTTATAAAACTTGCTGTCCCAGGTGGAAATATCGGCCATTTACATTAAGCGCAACACTAGAGAAAGACACTAAGACCTTCCCCGTAGAAACACTAAATGCTAGTGTGGTTTGAAACACTAAGCGATTGTGTATGGTCTAGTGTATCCTAGTGTAAAATAAACACTAAGCGATTAGGTGTCGCTTAGTGTATCCTAGTGTGGAATTTTTTTAAAAATTAAAAAATATAAATTTTATTCCTACACTAGAAGATTTTAGAATTACATAATTTTCTAGTGTTCTTTCTTTTTTGCATTTTTTTAAAATGGGATTTCAACCGCAGCCGCACATTTGTGAGGCAGCGCGCTATCCACACGGCTGTATTGCCAACTAGTTTTATGTGACTCTAAACTTACTTGAATGACCATCAAACAGAAAATAATGAATATTACTTATTATTGTAAATATTCATATATTTCAATAATAATAATTAAATATTAAATGAGCGACTTGTAGAACATTTCGGATTTACATTTATATTGAATTTAAAGAATATAATCGTATTGATTGGTCTATTGAAACTTATGCGCTGTGTTGCAGAAGATATGTGAAGCATTGTTATTGCACTGTAAGTTAATTTCTGTTTCTCAAAACTAAAACTAAATTAAAACAAAGCTAAAATTGTTGATTTGGTGTTCATGGTTATGAAAATAAATCGATCAACTCAAAATCAATTTTGATGAGATGAATGATTAAGAAAATTACAAATATAAAATTAATAAAAAAAATGTATTCACAAAAAGTTTAAAAAAATTGAATAGTTAAAAAATTTCATATTTATTTTGAAAATAAATTTCAGATTCAAATATGAAACGGTTAAAAAATTTTCCAAAACATTAGAAATTTTAAATTATCCAATAAAATTTTCAAATTGAATTCATAGCACTTGAGCACTTGACACAAAAATATGGTCCACTCAGAAACTCCATCAAAACCAGTCCATCTTAAAATTACCTTCTTTTTGAGAGAATATTTTGATTTCTAGCTAAAAATTTCAAGATTATGTACTAAACTTGAAATTTTATTTCACTGGACCAAATTTCCATGTGAAGTGCTACAACAAAATAAATTTCATCAAAGTTAAAAAATTTCAAAACAAGTTATGAGAAATGCATTGGTTTTTAATATGCTTCACAATAACTAAAACATGCGAAAAAGTTTGTATATTATGAAAAATTATGCGACGAACAAGTCTGATAACAAATAAATGATATCAAAAGTAGATTCAAGAATCTGAAATCTGAAATATCACCAAAAAGATTTTAATTTTAATTTTCAAGATTATATTCAAAAAGAAACATTAAGATTTCAAATGTTCGTTAATGTATTCTAGTGTGGTCATACACTAAGTTACATTAAGAAGCACACATTTTTCTAGAATCACCGAAAACCAAAGAAAAAAACATTAAGAATTTAAATGTTCCTTATTGTATTCTAGTGTGGTCATACACTAGGATACATTAGAAAGAACACATTTTCCTAGAATCTTGTGTATCTCTTAGTGTATCCTAGTGTGTTATTCTAGGAAAAAGTGTGCCTTCTAATGTAATCCTAGTGTACCTACATTAGGGACTTGGACCTTATTTCCACCTGGTGTACTTGAAAGCTCTTTCAAAAACTTATCAATGATAACATTGTTTGCAGCTTGTCAAAAGTTTGGTCTCATCTATCGTCGTCCCAGAGGTTTATTTGTTACCATCAATGATCGTGGTCATGTATTTGAAGGTGAGGCTTTTAAATATAATTAATATATTTTTGGAAAATTAAAAATGAATTGAAAAATCTGTCTATAGTTTTGAGGAATTGGCCTGAACCAGATGTGCGCGCCATTTGTGTGACTGACGGAGAAAGAATTCTGGGTCTAGGTGATTTAGGTGCATGTGGAATGGTAATAGTTATTTTTTGAATTAATTATGCCAATCTAGCAAGAATAATTATAACATTAATTTAATTTATATTGTAGGGAATCCCAGTCGGAAAGTTAGCATTATATACTGCTTTAGCTGGTATAAAACCACATCAATGCCTGCCCATCGTTATAGGTATGCATTTTACCATCATATTATATCACATTAATTATAATGATTAAACAATATTTTATTTAAGACGTTGGAACTAACAATAAGGATTTACTGGAAGATCCCCTCTATATTGGTTTGCGCCAACCACGCGTCACTGGCAAGGCTTATGATGATTTTATCGACGAGTTTATGGAAGCAGTAGTTAAGCGTTATGGACAAAACACATTAATTCAGTTTGAAGATTTTGGAAACCACAACGCTTTCCGTTTCCTAGATAGATTCCGTGATAACTATTGTACTTTCAATGATGATATTCAGGGAACAGCCAGTGTTGCAGTAGCTGGACTCTTGGTAAAAATTTCTTAATATTTCAAATTCAATTAATTTTATTTGGATTTTGTATATTTTAGGCTTCTAAACGTGTGACTGGAACGAAACTTTCCGATAACAAGTTCATGTTTTTGGGCGCTGGAGAGGCAGCAATTGGCATTGCTGATTTGTGCACTAAAGCAATGATGGCAGAAGGCACTTCGCAAGAAGACGCTCGAGATAAAATTTGGATGTGTGATATTGATGGTTTGCTAGCTAAGGGTCGGCCTGAAGGAAAACTGGGTGGTCACAAGTGGTTCTATGCCAAAGACCATGAAGTGATGAAGAACTTTGAAGATATTGTCAATGAAGTACAACCTAGCATTTTAATCGGCGCTTCTGCAGCTGGTGGAGCATTTACACCAGCAATTTTACAAGCAATGGCCAAGTACAGTGAGCGACCAGTTATTTTCGCATTATCAAATCCAACTTCAAAGGCTGAGTGCACTGCTGAGCAGGCTTATACCAATACAGATGGCAGATGTATTTTCTCTTCAGGCTCACCATTCCCAGCTGTTGAATATAAGGGAAAAACATTCCACCCAGGACAGGTATGCTAATTAATTATAAAATATGAATAAATATGATAAAATTTTTGTTTTAAGGGCAATAATGCATATGTGTTCCCCGGTATTGCTCTCGGAGTTATAGCTACTGGAACTCATCATATTCCTGAAGATATGTTTTTAATTGCCTCTCAAATAATTGCAAACCATGTAACTGATGAAGATATCAGTCGAGGATCTCTCTACCCCCCACTAAGTTCCATCCGAGGATTGTCATTTGAAATTGCAATTCAAATTGCAAACTATGCTTACTCGAAGGGACTTGCGTCTTTGTATCCAGAGCCAAAAGACAAGAAAACGTGGCTAAAGGATCACATTTACAATTTTAACTATGAAGGATCTATGCCAAAGACTTGGAATTGGCCAGAAATGCCGCATATTAAAACGAGGCCATTGGAACCAACTATACTTAAAGCGTAAAGATGAACTGTTAAACGATAAACCCACCATCCAGTATGCAATTCAAATTACTTTACTATAACCTGTTAGAACCTGTTACGTTTTTTAAATTATTTGAATCCTAAAAATTGTGTTTTATTTTTTTAAATTTAAATTTCTGTTTAAAATATTAATTGTTATTTTAGTTGATTTGAAACAAATCCTTAACTGTGTTCATTTATGAAATTTGGTGATTTAGTTTAATACTAACATAACTTATTTGCATTTTGAAAAGATATCTGATTTCTTTTTAAATTAACCGAATGTATTTGTTAGATATAAAATATCAAATTAATATGAGCAATGTTGTTGTACTAAGAATTCAATGTTTTAAGATAGAGAAATCCTGACATTTCACGGTTTGTGTGACGAATAAAAGAAGTTAATCAAAGAATTAAAATCAATTTTTTATTTATACTTCACTCGCTACTATTTTTATTCGACCGATTTTTTGATCCAGTTTAAATATTTGTGGCTTCCATTTTCTATTGGTATACTTATAATTTCTGGAACATCGTATGGATGGTTTTCTAACACAAATTTTGTCAGTTCTTCAATCTTACAAGATTTTGTTTTTATCATCATCAAAATTTCTTGATCTTCGTTTATTTTTCCTTCCCAGTCATACACTGATGTAATATTTGGTAGAATATTTACGCAAGCTGCAAGTTTCTTAGTAACAAGTCCATGTGCTATTTTCTTAGCGATATCATTATCTGGAACAGTGACATACACCACACTTGTCTCTCCTGCAGCATAGGTATTCATTTGAGAATTGATTTTTGATAACTGAAAAATGTTCTTGGAGTTCAGAAGTCGTATAATGAGATTCCTAAAATAGATTTGGTTTAGTTTTAACAGAAAGCTATAGCTACGCAATATTAAGAATTTTTTAGTCTCATGTCATAAGATTCGTTTTGAGGAGTTTATTGAAGTATCTTATTGAGTTGGTGTTTTAAGCAGATATGTTTGGTATTAAAAAAATGTTAAAAAAGGGCTTAGCTGCTACTTCTAGACAAATTATATAATAAAAAAGAATAAATCAGATTTCGTGACTTATAAAATGGTTATTTAAGCACTGACAAGAGTTACTTACATTAAAATATATAAAAGTTAAATCAATAACATATTATTTTATTTTACAAATTCCTGAATTTGTATTGTGAGATTTATTCGCCATGCGTTTTGATCGCTGCCTTTTTTTTAGACCAGGGGCTAGTAATAAAGAGTAAATTTGGTATAAATTAAAAAAAGAATGTATGGTGAATTCTAAACTTTTTAAATTACTTATCAAAACAAACCAAAAAGCATCGAAATAAACTGAATTGTTTGTTAATTGACAATATGACGCTCTGCTACAGGAGACAACCGAGTGCAGATTCAATTCTGGAGATGTGTGATTCGGAAAAGTCTCTTTTCAACAATTCCTCAGAAGCAACAACCAGCTCAAACACAACGAATGACTACGATTTAAGTTCAACTTCCAGCTTTAAGTGGGCTACTGATGCCCGATTACAAAATAAACACGAATGGGAGCAGATCGAACGAATATTTTATGCGGAAGAACCTCTTCCAGAAGATGCAAAAACAAAACAAGAATTTAAAGTATAATAATTGTGATCAATGACTAATATTTCCTCAAATTAATTTTAATTTTGTTGTTTAGGAATGGATGGTAGCTTTTCCACATCTCCGCGTTATTGGTAAAAAAATACTTCCACCGTCAGAATTTCAACATAAAGGTACGCACTTTCATAATGATCTCTAAGCTTATATTTATATTCTTTATTTACTTCTAAGATAAAACTGAATACATTGACGAGCTGATTGCTATCGACCCTCCAATAGAAAAACTACAGAAAGATTCTTTCTCGTTATTAGACGAACAATTACATGAGAAATTGATGTTGCGAAAAACTCATTACACAAATAATGGAAGCAATAGTTTAAAAACTAATGACATTGAGAAATATCTTCGGATCACTTCTGGCCCAATAATCAGAAATCAACACCAATTTCAACAACAAAGTAAAAAACCAGTAGATCGGTTTAAACCTAACTATATTAGCAATAATCGAAAACTTAACAAAATTCAAGAGAATAAGCGATACGACCATCCAACAGAGTTGAAAAACTCAGCAATCAAGATAAACCAAGAATTAACCAAATTATCGTACTCAGCAACTTCACGAATGCCTCCTATACTCAACATAAAGTTTTTAAAAGATACTGAATTGCCCGAGTCTAGAAAGCCATCGATCAAATCCGCCACTACAAAATTTACAACTACCAGCCATTTTGATGAGATTGATGAAAAACGATCACGTAAAAATATTAACACACTCGGTATATTGCCTCCCTCAACAATGGTTTCATCCAAGTCTGCTACTTTTTCATCCAAGTTTAACAAGCTTAACTCGAAAAACCAAAATATTATTCAACTACCGGCTCTTCATACTTCTCGCATTTTAGATTTTAATAGTGAAATAGTTGGACGCTCTATTTCAGCAATTTGTAAAAAGCCTTAATTAAGAGCTTTAAAAAAATTGTTTAGATTTTATGATTATAGATTATATATGTTCGATTTTTTGCATTCTAAAACAAAATTTTGGGCATGGTTCAGTTTCAGATACTGCAAGAATCTATATAGCCCACTCAAAACAGCAATCATAGATAAGGTATAAAGTCACCAATTGATGTTAAGCACGTATTTAAATCGTCTGCAAAAATTATATTATATTTTAATAATAATTATTTCTGTGATACTGAGTACTGTAATTAATTAGTCAAATAATAAAAAATTAAGAAAATTCGATTTTGTTTTTTTTAAAGCTAATCCCTGAACACTAATAACCCAGGTGTCGGTATAATGAGATCCATTAGATAGACCTTTCTGGTTAGTGAAAGAGGTGCTTAAAATAATGAAAAGTGCCAGACAAAAAATTTTTACCAGAATATGTAATTCATTTTTATTCAGTTTTGTTAATAAGTGATAACAAATTGAAGTTAGATAATAAGGCGCTGTTCTTAAAAAAGCCCGGGATTCAAAATTTTAAAACTATTTGGACGAACGAGAAAGGCTCTAGATTTGTGTTGTCAAAAAGATTTGTTTACTTTTTATCCATCTTAAGAAAAAAGATATCTTAAAATATTTCGAAAAATTAGATATAAGGTTTTTTTCTTGATAATATCAAAATAGGACGTCCTTTATGAACAGCTACTATAACAGTGATCTCAATATCTTAAATTCATTATTATTTAGTTGATAAGTTAAAGTCAAGGTAATGTATGTCAATAAACTACAAAAAGTAAAGCTGCTTCTCCAACAAGTTGGATGGGGCTTGGTGGATGTATTGTCCAACCAAATCTGCAAGCTTATGAGCATACTGTACAACGGCTGGTACGCGAGTGGTTCCTGACCAATTGTAGTACAAATGACACATTTTGTATGTGAAAATCTGCAACTTGTCGGCAGACAGTCCCATAGTATCATGCACAATGTTATAAGAAGTAGGCGATACTGTTCCTTGTCGAACCGACTGACTGACCAAGAAGAAATCATATCTGCAAGAAATTGAATTAAAAAATAAGTGAGATTTCAATATAAAAATATACCTTTCTGGCAAAGTGATGACATCATCGACAACGGTACCCGGCTTTGGGTTTTGATCTGCGGAGAAAATTCGAGAATTGATTCTTTTGCTCACGATAATATAGGTCAGCTTGGGACCATCAACAGAGTTTGCATCTTTGTAGATTTGTTCCAAAACTTTGTTAATTTGCTTGACTTCATGCTCATAAACATATTCAATCTGAAATGTAAATTATATTAATTTAATTATATAAATAAATAAAAATTTAATAAAATACTTGTCCGTCACCAACGCCATCTCTATAGAAAAGAATCCTGGATGGCAATGTGTTATGCTCGTCACGGAACGCACGTAGAGCTTTTCGCACCATAGATGTTAACTCATTAGATAACTCTTCACCGTTGGAGTGATTAGCAACTGCTGAGAAAAATTTCTGGCATACTTTAAGATCCATTGTAGCAACCATTGCACCAACACTCTTGCTGCGATCCTTAGTATTGTGGCTGACATCAAAACCAATGGTCATAAGCCCACCGAGTGGCATTTTGATCATCCAAGCAGCACCTCCCAACTTGCAATTCATCTGAATGACGACTTTTGAGGCAACACTCATTAATCCACCTCCTCCTCCTTGCTTAGGTGTGATGGTTTTAGTAAGCATCACCTGAGTTGCGATTGGACGATCTACGCAACAACGCTTCTTGATGGCCGAGTAACGATCAACCCGATTATTGGGCAAGATTAGCATAATAAGCTGAGGATCTTTGTTCATCCCTTCGCCAATTGATCGTAAGTACGTATCTTGGCGATCATCAGGAATATCCATTCTGAAGAGAGAAGTTAGTAAAAAAAAAAAAATATAGTTAATTGTTTGAATAAACCTACCGCAAAATGGGATCAGACATTGGATAGCGCAAGCTACGAGCTGCATCCAGTAAAGTTTTGATAAAGCCATCGACCTCGCGTTCAAACTTTTTTGGATAAATTACCACCCAACGAGATAATCCAACAGTATTTTGCATAGAGTTGTTTCTCAACAAATGTGTCCAATCTGCACCATCATTGGGCATTCCTCTGGAAATTATGAATATGTTATAAAAAAATTTAATAAAATAAAAAAACATTTTTAATTACTGTCCACCATTTCCAAAAACAATTGTTTCCGGGTTCAATAAACGTCCACTGATATCAACAAGATTCTTGTCTAGAGTCATCTTAAACTCATCAAGCACGTTCATACTTGCTGGCGTTGTAGCGATGCGTTTATTGAATAGGATCAGTCGCTGAATTCGATCACGTGGACCAAGTCTTGTGTGCTCCCCGCAAGCCTTCATCAATCTAAAGTTGTTGCGCATTTCGTCAGTAAATCTACAATGATAATTAAGATAATAAAATAGAAATATGTTGAAATAAACAAAAAATATACCCTGTAGCGCGACACAACTCCGGCACCAAAATCAGCAATTGATCTTTTCCTCCTCGCAAGTCACGTGCTTTAGATCGACTGATTAGCATGGGCTGCATTTTGTCCTTAATTGTGATGTGGTATTTCTGCAAGAAATTTATATTAATTATTAAGATTGAGTGTCACTTTATTACACAATCGGTACCTTTAGATAGTAGTCAAAGAAAGTAATTGGCCCGTCCTTCATATCGAACGTTGTTGAAGGGGTACATGTGTAGTCAACGTCATCAACTTTGTAAGTCTTATTATTATAGTCAGTCAACACAGTTGTTCCAATGACGGCTTTAGAAAACTCAACCTGATAATTTGCAGTTCTTCGGGAATCGAGCAACAGTTTATAGCAAGATTCATTTCTCATGACTTTATGTGCAATTTCTGTGCACATCATAAGATCTTGTTCGTGTTGACGGATAGACGTGATGTATCCTGGCCACAATTCTAATTTGAATTCTGCAATACTCACCTTCAAAGGGTCCATAAAAAAAGAGTTTAATCGAATTTTTAAAAACATTTTTAAAAACATTTTTTAAATTCCATTTACCTTTGCTTTTGCGTCAAACAAATTGCGTCCAACTAGTTGCAGCTGTAGTCCTTCCATTGCGCGTCGAATGATTAAGTTGAGCAGCTGCAATGCGGTGGAATCCTTCATATCGATAATTCCCACAAATTTGACGTTGATACAAACCAAAGATCCATCTTTACGCTTTCCTTGAAATTGTGTGTGATCGTTTGGAAGTCTTTGGGTCATGAACAAAACAGTTCCATCAAAAATGTAACCTCCCAAAAAAGCTTTCTGCTCTTTAATCAGAGCCTTGCGGATTATAGTCACGTCGATATCAGGCGAAAAGTCTACTCGATACTGAGTCATTTTGAAATCAGGTTTACGCAATAAACGGAAGTAGTTTGATGTCATACGATTCAACTTCTGCCCACTTGTTCCACGCTTAGTATCCAGAGCTTTGGGTCTAGTAGTCACTAGCATACGGTTGTTAGCGATTGCACCACGTGAGACAATTTTGCTTCCACCTGCAGCTAGAATGATTCCTGTGCCACCATTTCCGCTACCACTTCCACTTCCACTGCCTGGAAAAAATAGAACAATTATAATTTATGTAAACCTATCAGTGGTAAAATATTCACCTGTTTCGTCATCATCAGTTTTTCTCTTCACAATATTGGCACGGCCAATTGGGGCTAAGCTGATGTCGCCTTGGTAATGCTGTTGCTGTGGTACTTGCTGCTGAGGCGCAATTGGTCGCTCACCACGCCCTGCAGGAACTTGTGGAGCTGGAATACCTCTAGCACGTCCACGTGATCTACCTTGTGGTGGACCTTCCATTCTATAAATTCAATTAAAATGATTATGAATTGAATCAATTCTTATACAAGTTTAACAAAAAAACAAGTTCAAACAAACAAAAAGGAACAATACTTTTAAAAAAAAGTTCTTCACTAAAATGCGCTAAATATTTTACAATGTTTCTTGTAAAAAGAGATAACAAGTGAGGAAAGAATTGCCAGTTGGCAAGTACAGAAAGCGATTTTTTTTTTTGGAAGTCAGTTATATATGGAAATCTAAAGATAGCTCTAGAAAACTACGAACATTCTAGATAGATCGATGCATATTTTCAAACAACTCCCGCCTTTGGACATTTATACTCAATAAACAAATGTACTACTCATATTAGACTTGAATTCTGGTAAAGATGATCCTAGTCAGGTGGTGGCTTTATCTTTCAAAACATGCAATTTTAGGTTTTCTTAACGAATTACATGATTCTGAACCTTTTTCCAAAAAAAGTGTGTGGAGTCACCAGATCATCCCACCAGCCTGTGATGGACCCAATCCTGACCAGGATCTATTGCTAACTCATCATTTTTAATAATTTTGCTGAAAAAACAGAATCGCTAACTTGTACCGTTCAAAAGTTGATATTGTATGGGGAATGTTCTAAAAAACCAGTGAAATAACCTCATCTCTCCAGCTGGTAGACCCACCTTCACCAAAAGTTTCGTAGGGTTGATATGGAACATTTTGGTACCAGAAGTTCAGCTCTGACTCTTTCCGTTTGGGAGTTATTTTGTAGACGGACGGACAGACGGACAATGTGAGAACATATTTATTCCAAAAAAATCGCTAAACCATTCTAACGGTAAAGGCATTTGCAAACAAATTTTCACAAAATGGCATACAAAAACAACTTTTAGCGATAAGGTTTCTTAAGCTAATTGCTATGAATAATCTGTTAGCAACAGATCACGATCAGGAATGGGTCCACCACTAGCTGTTGAGATTACCGAACAATTTTTGGAAAAAAAAATCAGGATCGTGTAATTCGTTAAGAAAACCTGAAATTTCATGTTTTGGGAGATGAAATCACAACCTGAATGTTCGAAAAATTCCAGAACAGATCTTTACAAAGATTTTTATACATGACTGACTTCCAAAAAAAAAACGCTTTCTGTATTCATTCTATTTTGATCTTATTGCCTCTCTTGTTTTGTATCAAAATGCATTGTCTCAGAATTTTGTACGAATAGCAATTTGAAAAGGTTAATTATTACGATTGTTGAGTTTAAGATCTTACTTTAATGAATTTTTCCAGGTGATTCTGAATAAAACACGACTTTTCTTGGCAAAATACTTGTAATAATAAATTTTTAGATATACTAAATTTTGGTTCAAAGGGAATGAACTGACAGATATCAATCGCGTCAGGGCTAGTTGAGGGGCGCGATAATTTATATCAAAACGATTTGCGAGCTCTCAAAATCCTCTTCATCACGAACAGCTATCAAAATTTTGTTTTATAAATCACTCTAAAGATGCAAAGACGTATAGGGGTAGCTTGTTAGAACCATACAGATGGTGTTGATTTAAATAAATTATCGCGCTCCTGAACTAGCCCTGACGCGATTGATATCTGTCAGTTCATTCCCTTTGAACCAAAATTTAGTATATCTAAAAATTTATTATTACAAGTATTTTGCCAAGAGAAGTCGTGTTTTATTCAGAATCACCTGGAAAAATTCATTAAAGTAAGATCTTAAACTCAACAATCGTAATAATTAACCTTTTCAAATCGCTTTTCGTACAAAATTCTGAGACAATACATTTTGATACAAAACAAGAGAGGCAATAAGATCAAAATAGAATGAATACAGAAAGCGTTTTTTTTTTGGAAGTCAGTAATGTATAAAAATCTTTGTAAAGATCTGTTCTGGAATTTTTCGAACATTCAGGTTGTGATTTCATCTTCCAAAACATGAAATTTCAGGTTTTCTTAACGAATTACACGATCCTGATTTTTTTTTTCCAAAAATTGTTCGGTAATCTCAACAGCTAGTGGTGGACCCAATCCTGATCGTGATCTGTTGCTAACAGATTATTCATAGCAATTAGCTTAAGAAACCTTATCGCTAAAAGTTGTTTTTGTATGCCATTTTGTGAAAATTTGTTTGCAAATGCCTTTACTGTTAGAATGGTTTAGCGATTTTTTTGGAATAAATATGTTCTCACATTGTCCGTCTGTCCGTCCGTCTACAAAATAACTCCCAAACGGAAAGAGTCAGAGCTGAACTTCTGGTACCAAAATGTTCCATATCAACCCTACGAAACTTTTGGTGAAGGTGGGTCTACCAGCTGGAGAGATGAGGTTATTTCACTGGTTTTTTAGAACATTCCCCATACAATATCAACTTTTGAACGGTACAAGTTAGCGATTCTGTTTTTTCAGCAAAATTATTAAAAATGATGAGTTAGCAATAGATCCTGGTCAGGATTGGGTCCATCACAGGCTGGTGGGATGATCTGGTGACTCCACACACTTTTTTTGGAAAAAGGTTCAGAATCATGTAATTCGTTAAGAAAACCTAAAATTGCATGTTTTGAAAGATAAAGCCACCACCTGACTAGGATCATCTTTACCAGAATTCAAGTCTAATATGAGTAGTACATTTGTTTATTGAGTATAAATGTCCAAAGGCGGGAGTTGTTTGAAAATATGCATCGATCTATCTAGAATGTTCGTAGTTTTCTAGAGCTATCTTTAGATTTCCATATATAACTGACTTCCAAAAAAAAAAATCGCTTTCTGTACTTGCCAACTGGCAATTCTTTCCTCACTTGTTATCTCTTTTTACAAGAAACATTGTAAAATATTTAGCGCATTTTAGTGAAGAACTTTTTTTTTAAAAGTATTGTTCCTTTTTGTTTGTTTGAACTTGTTTTTTTTTGTTAAACTTGTATAAGAATTGATTCAATTCATAATCATTTTAATTGAATTTATAGAATGGAAGGTCCACCACAAGGTAGATCACGTGGACGTGCTAGAGGTATTCCAGCTCCACAAGTTCCTGCAGGGCGTGGTGAGCGACCAATTGCGCCTCAGCAGCAAGTACCACAGCAACAGCATTACCAAGGCGACATCAGCTTAGCCCCAATTGGCCGTGCCAATATTGTGAAGAGAAAAACTGATGATGACGAAACAGGTGAATATTTTACCACTGATAGGTTTACATAAATTATAATTGTTCTATTTTTTCCAGGCAGTGGAAGTGGAAGTGGTAGCGGAAATGGTGGCACAGGAATCATTCTAGCTGCAGGTGGAAGCAAAATTGTCTCACGTGGTGCAATCGCTAACAACCGTATGCTAGTGACTACTAGACCCAAAGCTCTGGATACTAAGCGTGGAACAAGTGGGCAGAAGTTGAATCGTATGACATCAAACTACTTCCGTTTATTGCGTAAACCTGATTTCAAAATGACTCAGTATCGAGTAGACTTTTCGCCTGATATCGACGTGACTATAATCCGCAAGGCTCTGATTAAAGAGCAGAAAGCTTTTTTGGGAGGTTACATTTTTGATGGAACTGTTTTGTTCATGACCCAAAGACTTCCAAACGATCACACACAATTTCAAGGAAAGCGTAAAGATGGATCTTTGGTTTGTATCAACGTCAAATTTGTGGGAATTATCGATATGAAGGATTCCACCGCATTGCAGCTGCTCAACTTAATCATTCGACGCGCAATGGAAGGACTACAGCTGCAACTAGTTGGACGCAATTTGTTTGACGCAAAAGCAAAGGTAAATGGAATTTAAAAAATGTTTTTAAAAATGTTTTTAAAAATTCGATTAAACTCTTTTTTTATGGACCCTTTGAAGGTGAGTATTGCAGAATTCAAATTAGAATTGTGGCCAGGATACATCACGTCTATCCGTCAACACGAACAAGATCTTATGATGTGCACAGAAATTGCACATAAAGTCATGAGAAATGAATCTTGCTATAAACTGTTGCTCGATTCCCGAAGAACTGCAAATTATCAGGTTGAGTTTTCTAAAGCCGTCATTGGAACAACTGTGTTGACTGACTATAATAATAAGACTTACAAAGTTGATGACGTTGACTACACATGTACCCCTTCAACAACGTTCGATATGAAGGACGGGCCAATTACTTTCTTTGACTACTATCTAAAGGTACCGATTGTGTAATAAAGTGACACTCAATCTTAATAATTAATATAAATTTCTTGCAGAAATACCACATCACAATTAAGGACAAAATGCAGCCCATGCTAATCAGTCGATCTAAAGCACGTGACTTGCGAGGAGGAAAAGATCAATTGCTGATTTTGGTGCCGGAGTTGTGTCGCGCTACAGGGTATATTTTTTGTTTATTTCAACATATTTCTATTTTATTATCTTAATTATCATTGTAGATTTACTGACGAAATGCGCAACAACTTTAGATTGATGAAGGCTTGCGGGGAGCACACAAGACTTGGTCCACGTGATCGAATTCAGCGACTGATCCTATTCAATAAACGCATCGCTACAACGCCAGCAAGTATGAACGTGCTTGATGAGTTTAAGATGACTCTAGACAAGAATCTTGTTGATATCAGTGGACGTTTATTGAACCCGGAAACAATTGTTTTTGGAAATGGTGGACAGTAATTAAAAATGTTTTTTTATTTTATTAAATTTTTTTATAACATATTCATAATTTCCAGAGGAATGCCCAATGATGGTGCAGATTGGACACATTTGTTGAGAAACAACTCTATGCAAAATACTGTTGGATTATCTCGTTGGGTGGTAATTTATCCAAAAAAGTTTGAACGCGAGGTCGATGGCTTTATCAAAACTTTACTGGATGCAGCTCGTAGCTTGCGCTATCCAATGTCTGATCCCATTTTGCGGTAGGTTTATTCAAACAATTAACTATATTTTTTTTTTTTTTACTAACTTCTCTCTTCAGAATGGATATTCCTGATGATCGCCAAGATACGTACTTACGATCAATTGGCGAAGGGATGAACAAAGATCCTCAGCTTATTATGCTAATCTTGCCCAATAATCGGGTTGATCGTTACTCGGCCATCAAGAAGCGTTGTTGCGTAGATCGTCCAATCGCAACTCAGGTGATGCTTACTAAAACCATCACACCTAAGCAAGGAGGAGGAGGTGGATTAATGAGTGTTGCCTCAAAAGTCGTCATTCAGATGAATTGCAAGTTGGGAGGTGCTGCTTGGATGATCAAAATGCCACTCGGTGGGCTTATGACCATTGGTTTTGATGTCAGCCACAATACTAAGGATCGCAGCAAGAGTGTTGGTGCAATGGTTGCTACAATGGATCTTAAAGTATGCCAGAAATTTTTCTCAGCAGTTGCTAATCACTCCAACGGTGAAGAGTTATCTAATGAGTTAACATCTATGGTGCGAAAAGCTCTACGTGCGTTCCGTGACGAGCATAACACATTGCCATCCAGGATTCTTTTCTATAGAGATGGCGTTGGTGACGGACAAGTATTTTATTAAATTTTTATTTATTTATATAATTAAATTAATATAATTTACATTTCAGATTGAATATGTTTATGAGCATGAAGTCAAGCAAATTAACAAAGTTTTGGAACAAATCTACAAAGATGCAAACTCTGTTGATGGTCCCAAGCTGACCTATATTATCGTGAGCAAAAGAATCAATTCTCGAATTTTCTCCGCAGATCAAAACCCAAAGCCGGGTACCGTTGTCGATGATGTCATCACTTTGCCAGAAAGGTAAATTTTTATATTGAAATCTCACTTATTTCAATTTTTCAATTCGATTTCTTGCAGATATGATTTCTTCTTGGTCAGTCAGTCGGTTCGACAAGGAACAGTATCGCCTACTTCTTATAACATTGTGCATGATACTATGGGACTGTCTGCCGACAAGTTGCAGATTTTCACATACAAAATGTGTCATTTGTACTACAATTGGTCAGGAACCACTCGCGTACCAGCCGTTGTACAGTATGCTCATAAGCTTGCAGATTTGGTTGGACAATACATCCACCAAGCCCCATCCAACTTGTTGGAGAAGCAGCTTTACTTTTTGTAGTTTATTGACATACATTACCTTGACTTTAACTTATCAACTAAATAATAATGAATTTAAAATATGTGAAATTGTCAATTTATGCGATTTCAAATCTTCTAAAAATCTTTACATGATTAAATAAAAATGTATTACAATTTACATTTTACAATTTTTATTTGAATACTCCACGATAATTGTTTCTTGATAGTAATTAGAGAAATAATAACTCAGTAAAATATATTAGCGAAAATGCATCCTCATAAATTGTGCTAATGTTCTACACGTTAAATTTTTTATTTACATTTTAACTTGCTTTTTATACTTTTCAATGTCTTGCGTTGAACTTCACATATTGTACAAGGTGTGTGAGAATAGAGACTAGAGAGAAGTCTCTTGTATTCAAATATTTTTTACAAAAAAAAGAGGCAGAAATGATCTTCACTTTCTAAGTCGCGAGCTCTACCACTTACCTACACAAGCATGACGATGAACTGAGATTTAATGAATTTAAGGTAGAATTTTAGGAGTATATCTGAATTTTTGCTCCTTCAAGTGCTTTAAAAATAACATTAAAAATTTTATATTATATTATTCAGATCATATATGTTATGATTTGTCTACACTGAATCATCATTCAAAGCAAGACAGCAGTGACGTCTCAATATTTTCTTATTATAAATACAGAATACAATCAAAAATTGAGGTAAAATGTTAAAAAGCAAGTTTCTTCTTGCAAGTATGTGAGCAACTCAACATTGAAATAATAAGCGGAATTTTTCTTCTCTTATACGATGAGTTGTATTGAACAGTTTGTTCAAAGTTTCTTTTTAGTCGCCTTCAAATATCTCCAATGAGCTGTTTGATCTAGTGGTTTCGTGTCATTTACTAAATTTTCTTTCAATACGTGGTTTTCTGATTGTTTGGAATTGTTCAATCAAATCAATCAAGTACTTAGAAGTTGCCTGTATACGGAAAAGATCCGGAAAATATTGAATATATACTGTTAAAAATACAACTATTGGTTTATTCTTGAAGTGCATAAGGTTACATTATAAGTGCAATACTCTCTAAAATAAGGATATACAAGAAAGTGAGTTAAACGGACAACTACCTGCTTTCAAGAACATCAAGATACTTAAATATTTCAAAGATGGATGCTGAAAATCCGAGCAAGATGCGAATTAAAAAAATGTTCAGTTGGACCGACGATTCTCCTGTTATAACCGATGTTGGGTAAGTACTATTTATGTAGTGCGGCGGAGGAATTTCTCTTTTACTAAAATAAAGCGGTCAATTGGCAAAATGTGTTAAATATGTATTTCATTGGAGTGTTTCCAGTTTCCTTGAAATATTGTTATTGAACTACAGTATTAGGTATTTATAATGAGGAAAACTGGTTTTCTATCGTTTAAATTTACATACAAATAGATGGCTGAAGCAAATAAAATTTAAAATTTGAATTTTGTTTAGATACACACCATACACACAATATTTACTCTGATATGATATGATTTTTCAATATTGGTTCATGTGTCGCTTTGAAAAGACAAATAAATTTGCCAGCATACCATGTGAAAAAAAACAATAATTTGTCGTAAATCTCTGCAAATTAGTTTTTGACGAAATAAACAGGTGATGTGGTAGAAAATCCGGAAAATGCAAGCAAATCTTTGCTTAAAATAAGAACTAAGTTGAATATATACTAACCGTGTGAATTATGTATACAAATATTGTGTATATTTAGTATCTTATAAAATAAAAATAAAAATCTATACAACACGCTTGAATGAAACTAAGATTCTATATCAACGTTGGGCATCTCAAAACTTCTCAGTGTCCTCTTGACATTGAGTATGATTTCATTGACAAAAAACTGTTGTTGATATTTCAATTCTTATAGTTCAGGTATTTACAACTGAAATATCTTATATTGGCAGTTTACACACAAATATTGTTAAATAATATAAAAAATGTTGGGTTGGAAGATGACATCAATTCAATTGAACTCTGTTTTTACATCCAAGCTTTTAAGTTTCTCACCGAAAATAATTTTTGCAAGATGTTGTTGTAATGAATTTTGGACATAGAGATGCGAAACTTGAACTTGAATTTACTTTGCTGTAATTCAGCAAATCTTTTCTATGAGTATACTTTGAATTCAGACGTACATAGATACTCAAAAAACCGAAATGAGTCTCTCATTTAGTGAATGACGTCACCGTCTCAGTTTTCTCGTACAGTTGCTTTAACAAATATCTTCAAAAAATGGTAGTTGGTTTTATACATATACCAAAAGAAGCAAACAAAAGAGTTCAACACAAAAAGCGGTAAAATGTGTGTCAGTCGAGTTTTTGAAAGAAACAATTAATAATTATTATAATAAAATGAAATGTTCGACATTTTCAAAACTGAATGAATTCGCGACAAAAATTAAAAATATTACTACTTCGAATTAACTCATTGCTCATTTTTACTTGATTGATACAATATTCAAGGATTTAAATTTTGAGATAATAATAACAATAATACTTTCTAGTCAGATTTTAGTGGTTTTATTTGCTCTTATAGAATTCTTCAACTTGAGCGATGAACAATCAGTTTAAAAGTACGTTTATTTTCATCCCAGGAATAAAATATATATTTTAAATAATTACACCTTGACGATATTACATTCATAATATATTATTTTAGAGAATTCGTTCACCTCTTGATGAAAACTGAGGTCTCAAATTAAATACATATGTGAAGTTTTTCAATGTTATATTTTAGATTTTTTTTCCAAACTCATATTTTAGTGTAAAAAAAGTCAAAAGATAATTGTAAAATTTTGATTGAAATTTTTTGGCTATAAAATTGATGGTATTTCATGAAACTTTCCATGCCTTTTAGAAACTTTTTAACACTTGTTTTCATTTCATATTGATTTGCGTGTTTAAAGTGGCTGGTACTTCCTCATTGAAAAATACACCTTAATTTCACTTTGATAATAGAAAAAGCATCAAAAGCATGAATAAACAATAATATATACCTAATTCACTTTTCACTTCATAGATATTATGAAATATTTGCATTAATTTTTTCGTATGTTCGTTTATTGTTCTTGTGTATATTATTTATTCGTGGAATTATTCTATGGAATTTTTTATTAACTAAGATTTTTCAATGTGTAATTGCCATAGGGGATTTACCGTGGGTTTCCTAGATTTTTTATTCATCTAGAATCTACACTGTAATAAAAATTAATATGTAACATCAATACTAAGTACTATCAGCTATTTGCATATTTATGAGTGTGTTTCAGTTTCTTAATAACTCATTCAAAATGAAATTATTTTCAACCAATCAGCAGACAAGGACTTATCTTATTCACAAGCAAAAAATCCCATACATTTAATCATAGTAAAGTTCTTAAAATCAAAGGTGATTCAGCGAGCAATTAGATTTGATCTTAACTAATTAAATTTTTTCATATGTATATTCTAATTATAGTTTTGCTTTGCAATGTCTGTTGTCTATGCATAATAATTAAGAGAAAAACCGAGGTACAACTATAATCACGTTAATATGTAAAATTTAATCACAGTTTATATGAATGAAAAATTTTGTGATCGATACAACAGATTTCAAATTTCTGCATTATCGACTACGAATTTTTTTTATTTTCACTTTCTTTTTTTATTGTTAAAATTTTTTATCTCGTTCCGTATGTTTAAAAAATATATATATTTTTAACGCAAAACGGAGAAGTATTGTCTTTAGTTAGAGATATAGCGTAAAGTGAACAAATTTCTTGTCTGAGACCTATTAGAGGTTGAATTTGCTATTGTTGTAAATTTCTCACAACGTAGTTAAAATTCAATTTTTTTTAAAAATCTCATTCAATAAATAATTTCGATCATTGGAGAAAGTATTTTTTATTCAAATTTTATTATATGGTCACATTCGTGAATCTTGTCAAAAGTTTTTTACGCCAAAATAGATATGAGCATCTTATCGAGTTACAAAAAATTCAATCTTATCCAAGTTTCCTGTCTTATATGTTATTCATATGAATATAGTTAGATTTAAAATGAGTGGTCTTATTTCATTGAAAAATCTCATAAAGGGTCAAAATAAAGAATATTAAAGCCTATAGGAATATATACGCTTTGCTTTAAAGTTTATTATTAAGGCTATGAATATTTACTGAAGCTGATATTTACACTTATATAGTTGTTCAAGCATTTAATTTTGCTACACGTACAAGTGCACTCAATATTTCGTACAGTCTTTACATTGTGAAAGATTAAACTAGACATACTTTTGGTTGAGCTCGCATGGAAATTTTAAATGACTTGTGGCTTGTCGTTTGAACATCACGACCAAAACAGTCTCATACAATTTTCAACTCAACGCGTATAATGAAGCATAATTGATCCAAAAACAAAATTTAATTATGTAACTGATGTATTGGATAATAATAATAAATATGATGTCTAAAAGTGTGTCATTTCTTATAAAGTGGTACGCCCAGTTAGTAGTGAGTACGCAAATATTGTAATTGAAGAATTAATAAACTTTATGCAGCTTCATTTCATAATTTTTTAAAGTATTATAATAAAATATTAAAGTCTGAGACTTCAAGAAAACCGGATATTTGTATGAAATTGGTAGTGCAATTGCTGGAATTTTACAAAATACACATATAAAAACAAGTTATTATGCAACCGAAATCTGTAAGGTCTAATACACTTTAAAGTGAAATAAGTTTCTGTTGAATTTCTTAAATTAAGTTGTCGCGAACTTAAATTTGTTACATCTTTTATATGATATTTAATTTAATAATCAACATTTTATAAAGCATATGACAAAAGTAAGTTTATGAAATTTTTGTTAATTTAACATAGTATTTATGTAATATTGAAAATCTACACGGGAATCATGGAAATATTAATAATAATAATAATAAATCCTGATATAACAAAAATCAGTCGAAAATTGGATATGAGTGTATAATTTTTAAAAGTTGTCGTACCGTACTTTCTTTATTTATACAAATTTCTGATCAGTGAAAATGCATTCACTTTATTTTATCGCAACTTCTCGCTGATTTTATAATATTTTGTTTTGATGTAATCAGCGGCTATTACCTAATTGTGTTGATGATAATATGAATATAACCAAATTCTCTTGCAGCAATTCTAAATATTCTACGAATCAATACTTATCAGTTTGAAAAATAAAAGTAGGTCAATTGATGGTGAACAAAGAAGAGTGAAAATACTTCTCATTGCGGTACGTCTTTCTCAACAATATTTTTATTGCGTTTCGTCGTTCATCTTTACATTTTCACTCGCACTAGCTTATTTTCTTCAAATATTTTATGATTAAAGAGATATTACATCACATACATAACTCTTTTTCAATGTATTTTATTAAATGTTCAGAAGACATGAGAAATTTATGTAACATAATATACATACAGTCTTCACATCTTACAACGTTGTGCAACTATTAAATGTATAAATGTGCAGTCTATAATAAATAGAAGCTGATTAAACTATTACTATGGTATTACCACATGTAAACTCAGTTAATTCTTTAAATTTAATATGTTAGTTGAGTTAAGTTTTTAAAATAATTTCAATTAATTATAATTCTTCTACAAATGATCGAGCTATTACTTTTTCAAAACGGATATATACAGTAGTAAAAAAAAAGTACTGTCGCAAGTGTACCCGAAATATATTATAAATTTGTGTGCAATCAAGAAATCGTGAGTCAGCAGATATATGCCATACATCGTGAATCATACCATACATTTAAACTCATTTACATGTCTTAATAGGTCGTACATTTTTTCTGTAGAAAGTGGACCCTACAAGATCAATTAAGATTTAAGAAATTCATCGAAATAGTTTATGAAACTCCAAAGATTTGGTTCTTGCTCGGATCATATTTATGAGTTTGCTGTGCTGTGCCTAAATTAAAATATAAATAAATATACATAAATTTTTTATTTGGATATTTAAAAGAGAAAATGGGTCAACTACACGTAATGTAACTAACCTTTCTCAATTTTCGAACATTTACGCATTGTTATTAAGTACAAGTTTACGTAAAATTGTATTACTGAACATTACGCGATATTGTAGATAGATTCAAAATACACGCACCAAACTGGCAAAATAAAATCTGTTTATCAAATTTTAATTACGCCATATCCAGTTCCAAGCTAGATAGTACTGTTGCAGTTAGTTGTGTGAACAACACAAGTTGATAAAACTCTGATTTTTAAGTGCTTTTATTTTTACGGTCAAATGCCTCTTGAATTTGAATTGCTGCTGTAAATATCACTTAAAGCTTCGACCAATTCGATAATTCAATAATAACGTCAAATTAAGTCTAAGTTAAATGCGCAATTTGACATTGAAGTTGCCATTTTAAAAAAGTATTATCTAATATAAAGCTCAAATTACACTACCAAAAAGCTTCAGCAAAGCAATAATAAAGCGTAAAGTGTGCGTAGCATAGTTCAAAACTTAATAACATAATACCGTATAAAAAAAAGAAGAATTTGTTATAAATAAAAATAAAAGAAATGCCTTAATTTTTTCACATAGTTCAAGTTTAAACAATGCCATCAGAGTGTTCAAAGTTGATGACTAACTGTTTTGTCAAATTTTCAGATTGCGATTTTTATGTTATATTTTGACTTCATACTTTGCAAACTGATTTTAAATGTTTATGGATTAATTCAAATTTTCAGTAATTGATCAACTATAAAATTATGTCATGAAGGTGCAAGAGTCATTGTTTTAGTACCTGTGTAGTGTGTACCCCTAAGTCAATGCAATCAAACATTGTATGATCAAGTACAATAGAGTTCACATTTTTTAATTATCAAAACTAACAAATATTTTGAAGTTGGTCTTATGCACTGTGCTGTTCACCGCTGTGAGTGGTTTTCAGTCATAGTTTGTTATGTGAGTGACGATTTGTTCGCAAAATCCCTGTCATTCGGAAATTCATTAGAAATTGTAGGTTACGATCGTCCAAAACCTGATCTTGGTTGGTACAATCGTAAAAAAAAATTGATTTTTTTCGATTTTTTACGAATATATTTTAAATTATGTAGTAGCATGCTATGTCATTTTGATAATACGTACCGTAGCTATAAACTTCATTTCTATTATAAATCTTAGCGCATAGATAAAAGAAGAACTCTTCACTTTAAATTTAAAATTTTTTACTCTACTGTGGTTCGGACAATAGTTAATTAATTCTTAACTAAATCTTAAAAATGAGTAAAATCCACTACATAATTTTTTATTTAAAAAAAAAATGTGATTTCAACTATAATTTTTATGTTTAAAGGTATAAGTTAAAATCTTAAAATAATTCTTAAACGTAATTTAATATTTCGAATACCCTTCAAAAAACGTTTTGCTATTCTGATGGATTTTTGACACTACTCATCACTTATATATTGTTGACGTAAATTACTTTACGCTAAGCAATGTTCAAATAATAAATTTTGCAGAAGGATTCTCATTGTTCGCAAAAGCTCACAATGACTTCATGAACAATATTTGAACATTGTGTGTATGTGTTATTAATTATTATAAGCCATGCGTATCGTTATTTGCGTCAAAAAAATTTTTCATGGGAAAACTGTAATCCGCGGGTATTTTGAGAACATTAGATAAATTTGAACCCAAAACATTATAATCATTTTGACAATTAAAATCCAGGAAGCATTGGAGAGTATTTTATGTTTCAATACAAATATCTATAAATTAAAAATCAAGTTTTTTGACGACTTTGTTGGCTGGAGAATTTTTATATGTGATACTTATGTATACTATTCGAATCAGGAAGTCAAAGATTCGTTTTTTTCTTCCAAAAACGGGCTTTCAGTTGCTTTTGGCTTGCAACAAAAAGTATATTAATGGAACTGTTAACGTAATCGCTAAAACTGCAAAAATTTAATCATTATACAATTAAGTGAGAAAATAAACGGAAAACGATCAATTATATAATTTATCAGTTCATTTGTGTGTTAATCTTTGAAATTATCTGATTGCAAATTTGCTCAAAAGTACTTAAAAGAACTCAATGAAATTATTGTATTAGACATCCTCATTCAGGTAAAATATTTTTGCGTTTTCTCAAATTTTGACAAATTCAACACACTTGATGCAAAAACTTTTTAAATTAAAATGTGTTCACATTATTTAAGTTAAAGGATGTAAGATTTGGTCTACCAGCCAACATATACATAATATTGTGTTTCCCACATTTTTTGCGTCTGTCGTTTTTCGAAATGTAATCGATGGGCTTTCGAAAACACATACACTAATGAAACTAATTGAATACATTCAATTCCCTCTTTATTTCGAAGTGGCTTAAAAGTTTTAAGTCGGTTTTTAGTTAAGTTCAAAAATTCAACAAAAAACATCAAGAAGCACATATACTCGAGTAACACATCAATTAACTTTTTACTACTCAAACTCATACAACAACACACAATATTCATTAAATAGCAGTGGCGTCGTATAAGGTGTTCAACGTGAATTGAATTTTATTTAAGTAAGTTCACATTTTCTACAAACTCGTATATAAAATATGTATAACTTATCTTAAAAACTGAAAGTCTACCCAAAGATTTGTTCCGCCTTTGAGCGTATTGCCGCATTCATATAACTATTTCCACCACTTAAAACTCATAAACATTTTGTTCGTTTGTGGTTTTTGTAATACAACATTTTATTAAATTTTTAGTTATTCTTGGACATTCTAACCTGTAGGATGTCAATCGTTATACAAAAATTCTCTCATTAAATTTTTATTATTGAATACAAGTTTTCGGTTTAACAGATGTGAGTAATACACTAATATGGATTAACGTTTCGAGCAGCTTCAAGGATTTAAATCGGTCATCAACTAAAAGGATTAAAAATTTAAAAATTGGTTGAAAAAATATAATCACAAAGAAAGTGAATAAATCGAAAGTATCAATTTACGAAGTTCGATATAATATGTTATAAAGGCATAAAATTTAAAAAGAAGTGTGAAAAGTGAATTGTGACAAAAAAGCTTTGAAATAAGACAAAAGCACAAAGCACCTAAGCAGTGAGCAGATCAAAAATTTCGCAACATACTCATACACATTAAAATTCAGCTAATTTTCCTGCATTTCAAAATCTGAGAAAGATAAAAAAATACATGGAAAACTAAAAAAAAACTGAAAGTTAAAATATTATTTTTCTGTTTTATAAAAAGTATGTTACGTATTCGGTTGTGTAGTTTTGAACCAAAACCCAGTTATAGATTTTTGCATTACTTGAAAATGAGAACAAACATATATTTTTTCAATATTATGGATAGTTTTTCGATATCTGTTATAGTTGTTTATTGCAGAAATATCGTGTTTATATATTTTTATAGCATACTTGTTTTTGGTATCCAAAAATCATCAAAAAGCATTTCGACATTTTATATCCAAAAGCCAACAATTCCACGTTGAGAGTAACTTTTCAGATATTTCATTTAAATTAAATTCGCATACTTTATTCTTAAATCAAGCAATTTCAATGTAAACCGCATTTTTCTATTCAAAGTTTTTAAAAATATTCAAGTCATTAAACTAGAAAAAAGTCATCTTAGTGTAATGATTTTCCAACATATTATGAAGTCAACGTTGCAGAAAATAAACATAAATTCTTGCTAAATTTTGCAAAACTGAGTAAAAACTCAATTTATCACAATTACTTTGAAACTAATTGGCAAACATGGTCGTTCAGTTTATTCATTACGACTCTCATATTAAAATCTATGTTTTTGTAATCAATTTAATAATAGTAATGAAATCTGCATCGTAAATTATAGCTCAATTTTGTTCAAGTGCTTATTCAAATCAAAGTTTGCATAATTTTTTTAACATCATTGTTTAATATTAGTTAAATATTTTAAATTTAAATCTATTTGAATGTTGAAAACTTTAATTATGATTCCATCAATTTGTTAACAATAATAACGGTTGATTTAGCAAAAATTACAATTGTATAACTCATTGAAAGTACAAAAAATGTTGTTGTCAATTTGTTTGACATTTTTACTGTCTACTTGGATACTTTAAAAGAATCTAGATAGTATTTTAAAAGGAGAAATATTAAACAGTTTCAATACACAAATATGTCGCAAATATGGCAATTCTATATATAATTAAAAAACGATTACTACAAGCAAGAATGCCAAACATTCCAAAAATTCAGATTCCAAGAATCGCAAGTTCTTTGATTATTTTTAAGGTTGGAAAGTACAATAATAATAATATGTTTGATTTGTTTATTTCATAATATATTTCATAACTAGCATCTACATGCTCTTTTGCCACACATTATATCATAAACATTATTTGCTTGAATTTTATTCGCAATGCAATTATAAAAATAAATTAAATATGCCAAATAGCACTAAACATGTAATTGAGACCACTGCTAGATACACAATTTTAAAGTGAATATTGATACAAATCGAACCATTATCGCAGAAAGGAGAAAATTGTTAGGTGTTCAAGTTTCGGTTCAGCTTTTCAGTGGTCTCCTTTTTATGGTTAGTGCTATATTTGGACAAGACATACCAATATATTGATCAAGTCGAAAGAAAAAACATGCACGGTTTAGTGGTCGGAAACCTAGAAAATCTTGCAAAACAAGTAAAGTTGGGTATACTCTACTTAATAAAGTTTTGAATTTATTTTTAACATTTTGATTTTTTATACAAAAAACTACACGCAATGAATATAATTCGCGTACTTTGCTCAATTGTGCTCAATCTACAATCAATTCTCAATATCATTCACATCATCTTGATTAACATCGAGTTCAAAGTTTAATTGCATTTGTGCTGAGCTGAGGCGATGAAAATATCTAAAATATCGTATACTAAATTGACAAGATTTGATTAGTATGTACTATAGTACTATAGCACTATAGTATCATTGAGAAATTATTTAGGTATATAATTTATTATATAGCTAAACTGGCAATTGAATGTCTATGTTTTTCAATTTCTGATTAGTATACGTTGCAAAATTTCTTGAAAAGTTTTACTTACTCACTGGATTTTATTGATCAACACTGCAACACCGCTACAGTCTTAACAATTAATTACTTGTTGCGTATTCATTGCTCGTGTAAGTGTTAAGTGGTTCAACAAAGATGGAAGTATGGAACGAAGTAGAAAAAAAAAATGCTTTTTCATGGAAAACCTTGATTTTTATATGAAACATACTAAAAACTATACTTAAAAAAATTAAATCAACACATTAGTGTATAATTGCAAGCACACAGCTTTGCATGCTCAGTTTCACGTAAAAGTTGCATAATAATTCGGACTTTTTACTCTGCAAGATATTACAATTTTTCAGTTTTTTATCCAGCATGATTAATATTAATGATTAATATGAGTGTATTATTGACATCAACTTAAAGTGAAGTTTAAATGAAAATGAAAAATTATTTAAACATATAATATTGAATAATTTGAATTGATTTTTCAATAGTTTTTAAATCATCATATCTGTTGATCATTGAATAATTGCAATTTTTCTCAAATATTAAGAAGTGATCACCAACACGGCGAACTGACAGCAAACAGCAACCACAAAGGCGCAAACCTCGTAACGAGAAAATCTATTATCATTATTTTCACAATTTCATGAAAATATGTTAATAACGTGAGTAGTTTTTATTTGAATATTCAAAGTGTACTTGTAAAATTGACGTGTTTCTGGGGAATAACATTATTTATAATGATCTAATTTTAAATATCTGATCAAGAGATTAATGAACAGGAAACCCGTGATATCAAAATCCAAAAATTTTGTTCGCAAAAATATTTTGTTGTATTTATATATACATGATTTTATCATTCATATATACATGAGCACATAAACTTTAAACTAACGATTTTATATGGGTTTTTTAGTTTTCGATGGTTGTTTGTAAATATCTGTATAAAAACTTAAGCCAGAACGTATTATTTTAGATGAACAGATTTTGATTCAATAACAAAAAGACTAAATACCAAAAAACCAACATATTTTGAATGAAGTTTAAACTCATGCAAGGCTGTAAATTTTTGTGTAAAAAGATATATTGAATTCAATCGAAGATCTCTCTTACTATTCAGTATTGGTCTAAACTTTATACCGTACAATCAAATTTTGTTCATTAAAAATTCAATAACCCTAAGAAATTTTAAGACTATTAAGACATCATTATGTCATAATCGCATATTTATGAAAATGTATTTGTACATTTTTCTGTTGAATTCCATTTCTACAGAAAAAAATTGCAAAATTCTCCATCTAGATTATCTAAACTGAATTAATTGATGTATAAGTTTAATTTTTGCACAAAGTATTTCATAACTCGTTTGAGCATTTTCAAAAAAAAAGTTGTTTCCATTGATATCAGGTTTAAATACCGAATAATTGATCATTAATTGCGGAAAGGTCAATATAAAAAAATCTGAATATATTGAAAATTTCCTTATGATTTCACTCCATGTTTATTCTACAGAGTTTGGTTTTAATGGAAAATATAAATAAATTATAGGAAATCATCCTTGAATAAATTTTGCTTAAAAAAACTAGAGATTCTTCGATCAAATGTCTAAAAGCTTCTTTTTCTCTCCACAAAGATTTAGATAAAAACCTTAGACATTTTAATTACAATTAATTTTAAATCAATGCAATAAAAATCAATTCAATTTGTCACTCTTGAACTGCGTGATTAATAATGAGTCTAAAGTGGTGTTTCAACGAGACCAGACGAACTGTATGTTTTTGAATATATTTTTAAACACAAAATGGTTGTTTGTAAAATACCTTGATGTCTTAAAAAATAATTTAAAAAATATCTTGAATGAAACATCTTCTATTTTTGTGAACAAAAGACAACTATTTAAATTCAACACAAAAAAGCTTTTTTTCAAAACCATTTTAAAATTGCAAAAGTTTAAAATAAGTGTCAAAGAAGCTTTTATGTTTTGTTACACAAAGTCGTAGTTAAGTCACTGACTCAAGCGAACTGACTTATTTTATCTAATTTAATTTAAAATCTAAAACAATAGAATTACCAGCCGGATTGTTTTTCTCATCCATTAACGTGCAGCTTAAGACAGGGGAATCATTGTTTTGCTATTACTTATAGTTTTCGTAGCTGTTTCAACGTCCTAATTTAACTTAATTTTTTGAAGGTCACTTTAGTTTTTTGTTGTATAATCAAAAAATTTCATTCCATTTGCTTTTTGTTAAACCCCTTCATGTTTATTTTGTAATCGTAATGGCTGAGGTTTCTTGTGTGCTTGAGGTGGCTCACGGGTTTTTACCGACAGAAAGTCAATAAAATTATCGCATATATACTGTAAAAATGAGTTTTATAAATGAAAGTTATCGAACAGAAATGAAAATTCGTGTCTGCATCATTTTTTTTGAGCATAATGAAAGTAAGTTGATGTAATTGATAAAGATTGTAGGACACAGATTCTAGATTTTAGATTCAAAATCAAAAATAATGTGTAGGTTCATATTTTCGTTTAAAAGCAACATCCTTCAAACACGAGGTTCAATGGTTCGTGGAATTATTTCCTACAAATAAACTACTTTATTGGGAATTCCCAAAATGATCTTGATTATAAATGCCATTCCTGATAAAATATTTTATTAATATTATGGTGTATTTATAGTATCTTTTAGATTGTGAACTTGGAGTGAACATAGAATACTTTATATCAATTAAAACATTTATTTTGAAAAGTTTAAACAGTTTTTTGAATTGCGTAATAATTTATTTTTTATTTTAATATTTTATTTTAACACATGTTCGACAATGCTTTCAATAATGAAGACATGATTTCTTTATTGCCCATTAATCGCCATTAATTAAACAATTTGGTTTTGAACAGTGAATTTAAAAATTCAATAGAAACCTAAAACTAAATACATCATACAGAGTGAGAGTTTAATTTTGCTGTGCAATATTTCTGTGCAACAATTAGATGATTTAAAAAAATAGTCTTATCATAATTCATTTGGACATTAAAAAATTAAATTCGATAAATCTTCGGAAAATTATAACAATTGTTTGAACTTATGTGTGTTTGATTTTTAAGTGTAGAGTCTCATTCTAAAGAATTTTTGTAATTAAATTGACTTGCGAACAATTTAATTTAATTGAGTAAAAACTAAAAACTCGCGTATTATTTTTAAAATAATACAATAATATAATTTATAGTTGTATTATAGAATTATCTTTGTTATAACAAAGAAATTAAAAATATGCTGAGCACAAAAGAATATCTAATCATAAAAATGAGACATATATCACCAAACATATAATGTGGACAACTGAAAAGCTTCAGCCAAACTTTACCGACTTAGAGTTGCCTCCTCTCTTGCCGTTTTGGTGGAGATTTCAAATGGTCAAGATTTAAACATCAAATCTGCTACGGTATTCTTTTATTCAAATTTTTTGTGGTGAAAATGTTTTTATTAAAATTTTGTTTCAACCGTACAGAGTCCATTGACGTCATTATGAGCTAAAATGTTAGCAAATAAAGTGCTGAATAATAGAAATCTTTATAAAACTTGTTCTCTACTTCAGATGATTTTTGAGCTAACTTTAACTAATGTTCGCTTGTGTTTAAGTTTGAACTCTAATAAATTGAACTCATAATAAACTTAAAATCTTTTAAGCTAGTATTACCTACAGACATTTATTGTAAATTTTGTAAATGCGTCACAGATTTGCAAAATTAAAGACGTTTTCAGAGTATCACGCAAATGAGATTTTTGAAATGGTAATAATTGTTGAAGAGGAAATGATTTAATTTTAAATTTAAATTTAAGTTATTTCATTTCATTTCATAATATTATATATTTTACGATTATATTTATATCAACTAGTTAACGCAGATAGATTCAGAGTTTCAAAAATTCTTAACTTCAGAATAATGCAATGCACTTAATTGCACCTAACTTTATGCAGCCACTTTCTTTTAATTGTAATTTGTAATCATTTGTATTTTTTGTTTGAAAACCAGACTTATTATTATATTATGATACAAAATCTCAAAACCAAAGATTGTTAGCAATTGTACAATTAAGTATAGTAATATCTGAACATTGTAGAGGTCTTGCGTTGTAATTAAATCAGCTGCATGAAATGCATCAAATCTATTATTAATATTTGAAATAAATATACGCGAATTTTTATTTAATATTAAAAAATTACAATTGTTTATAATGTTTATGATCAGTCAAAATTTAAAATAATAGTCTATGATAATCTCCTTTCTTTCACCAAAAAAAATCCTTTGAGACTGTTAAAATATATACACGTATATATTATACTATTAATCCTGAAAATGATCAATATATTATGGTCTACATTGCCACAGTCAATGAATATAGTTATATATATAATATATATATCGAGTTGCAATATGAATACGTAAATTTCCAAATTGTCCTTCAAGAGTTCTCTGAGTTTATTTTCTACGGTTAAACTCAATAATTAAACACCATAGCATACTGAATTAGCACTTAATTGAAAAGTTTTCGTTGCAAAGTATACCATATATAGTTTTAAGCAGTATTACACTATTTCATCCGGCTACTGAAGACTTGGCGATGTTCGATTTTTTTCTCGCAAAATTCGATGAATACTACTCTTTCATTAATTTAAGCAATGCCACCTGTTTTTGGCCTCTAACTTTTTCTAGCATAAATCATTTTATTGTTTAATATGAGGAAAACAAACTTCATACCTATACTTTGTAATTTATATATTTTGCAGGCTTTTGAATTTTTTCTTTTTTTATGAATGCCAAATAGTCAAAAAAAAAAATACAAAAATATTCAATAAACATCAATTTTGATTCAAAATTTCAAAAAATCAAAATGTATTTTTTTTAAATGTGTAAGTTGAAAGTGTAAGTTGAAAAATGTTAATCCTAAACCATACATTTGTTGAAAGTTTAGTGTTAAGACCAATGCTCTTTGAAAATCGGTATGCCAACCGTAAATTTTTAAACTGAATCTTGACGTAAAATTAGCAACAAAACAATAGAAACAAAAGACATTCTGTTTTACCCACTAAATGCTGATGTATGGAGTCTTCAAAAAAAAAATGTTGTCAACAATAGTTTTGTACTTCGTCAGTGTTTTCATTAACCAAGCAAACGAGTTTGATAGTTCCTTGTTATTATTTATTTTTATTAAACAGTTTATTCAGCATTTCATCGATATCAACATTTAAGATTGGTTAGACAGCTACCTTATAGACACAATTTTACCTTATAGACGTTTAATCTTTAAAAGAGAAAACTAGTAACTTTATGATAAAACCTTCCCAGTTTTTTTCTTCAAAGAATGAGGTCAAGGTCTGTTGATGTTTTAAATGAAACAAAACCAGACTAAACCTTCTTTTTTTTTATTATAATGTATTTGGTTTTCAATTGTTTACCTATTATTATCAACCAGCCAATAAATTTTTGAGTGTTGACTAATTTTTTATTCTTTATTCTAGGGGGAGCGATCAAACTGTGGCCAATATAGACGATGGCGGGACGGTGTGGAGTCGGCAGCAAAATGCTGTTTCAGTACGACACGCATTTAAATCTTATGGTAGCAAATCAAAACCAAATCAAGTGTTATCCAACCTTAACATGACAGTAGCAAAAGGAACAATGTAAGTACAACATTTAACATAATAATATTCATCTAATTGAATAATTATTTAATAAGTCTAAAACAATCACTCAGGAAGTGATTAACATGCTCATCCACTGTCTAAATTGTTTAAGTTTTATTGAATATGTTTTTTGCTGAGTTTTATGAATTTAACTTAATTAACGTACCAATCACGAGCTAGACCCGTTTAAGCAAATATTTCAAACACGAAATTAGAATTAAAATATTTTTAATTGTCTTTTTAGTGCAATAAATACTTCAATAAACAGTTTTACTTGCATTGGTTAACTGTTTGGAAAAATTAGTTTAATTTAACAGTATGTTGAGTACTTATTGAAAGCAGTTTTGGAAAATATAACAAATCGACGTTATGATGAAGGAAATTGTGGTTTTGAATTGCGGAACAAACGATAAAATATTTTGAATGCTTCCCTCTAGTTGAGGAAGTACCTTATTGCATTGATTGAAACTGTAACGTTTTTAAAACTTGTTATATAGTAATCTTATGTGCCTAAATTATACCATTCATTTATTTTTCACATGGATTTTTTGATTTTCACCAATATTTAATTACTATTTTATAAGGTTTCAGTCGGTGATCAATTAAAACAAACACTTAACAAGAGAGGCAAGTATTGCCAGTTGGCAAGTACAGAAAGCGTTTTTTTTTTGTCAGGTGGTGGCTCGATATCTCATAACACGAAATTTTGGGTTTTCTCAACGAATTACAGGTTTCTGAACATTTTTCCAAAAAAAGTGTCTGGAGCCACCAGATGATCCCACCAGCTGGTGGTGGATCCAACATTGACCATGATCTGTAAGTAACTCATCATTCTTAACAATTTTGCTGAAGAAACCGAATCGCTAGCTTGAACCGTTCAAAAGTTGATTTTGTATGGGGAATGTTCTGGAAAACCAGAGAAGTGATCACATCTCCCCAACTGATAGAGTCACCTCCACCAAAAGTTTCGTGTTTAGACTAGGGTTAATATGGAACATTTTGGTACCAGAAGTTTGGGTCTGACTCTATCCGTTCGAGAGTTATTTTGTAAACGGACGGACAGACGGACGGACGGACGGACGGACAGACGGACAAAGTGAGATTATATAGCGTATTTTTTCAAAAAAAAAAACGCTAAAAAAATGCATTTTGTCCAAATATTCTAATTATGTGTTACCATCATATACTTTAATAGTTGGAAGAACTTATTGTTTAGGTTTTATCAGATAAATATTTATTGAAATTATTATTATATAATGCTGCAACAATTGAATTCTTGATAGTTTACGATTATTAAAATCTTAATTAATGATGCAAACTAAAAAAATTTTAATTGTAAATTTTAAATGATCACAATTATAGCCACATTTTGTTCAGATAAATAAATATTAATTTGGAGAACACAAACATTACAACAAGAAATATCCACCTTTAACCTTCAGTATATTTATTTGAAATTTATGCTGTGAAATCGGTATTTCAAAAAAATCCATCAAAAATATTCGAATTCGCAAAAAACTTGTTTCAAGTTGAAAAAGATTTTATTATATTCGGTAAAAAGCGTAAAACACAATATATGCAGTTTTTATATGCATTTGAAATTTTAATTAAAACGACGATTATATTCGGTAAATATTAAACTTAGAACTTTTCAGTTCTCTCCAAAAATATTCCAAAGATGACTCACAATTTACTGCAATTTAGATTAAAAATTCGTTTGCAGTTAGGACATAATTTACCTTTTATTAAAATATTTTCAATTTTGCATGCATTTTTTTTTTTAACAATCATTTCACGATAAATGTCTAGAATCGAAAAATTGTTTTTGAGTTTTCTAATAATTTTCAAAACCAAATGTCCAATGTTGGATGTCCAACCTGTTTTTTTATTATAATATTCTGAATATGTCAACTATCTTTACAATAATTTATGATAAAAGAATAAGCAAAAATTAATGAAAGGTTTTCTATACAATTTACACAAGCTTTCACATTGCAAAAATTGTTGGAGCTTCATATGCGGTCACAAAGAGGCTAAAAATTTTTTTTTTACATCATCATTAAGCTTGAACCATTCACCTTGACTCCACTGTTATTGCTGAAATGAAATAAAAACTGATTCTTCCTTATACTGTAATTAATTCAAGCAGATGATTCATTAATTCAGAATGCCAAAAAACTATTTTGTTTCAATATCACTTTAACAATTTACATTTATATTTTAAGTAAGAATGTTTCTTTATGCGATTTGAAGCGCATTTAATGATGTATTCGAGATGCAAAAACTTTCAATGAGTATTATATTATTATATAAATTGTTTCTACACGTGATCTGGTTTCCTAAAATATTTCATTAAAAAATTTTTTCAATTGATTGATAAAGACTGCTGTGTTCTCAATTATATAACTTTATAGAACAACAGAAAAATTTAAATGTTTATTTTAGTAACTTCATTTTTAAGATAATTTTTCATTAGATATTGATTATTATTTTCTTTCATAATAAATGTATGCATTTTGATTTTTTTTATTTCTGCTCTAAAAGTATATTTTATGAAACTCAAAATTAAAATTAGGAAAAGTTTATTATATTTCCAATCGGTAAAAATTTTACTTCTTATGAATCCAATTGTAAATATGATCATGATGATACATTCCAGCTACATTCTAACATATATTTAAAGAAATATTTTTCATTTTATAGATACGGTCTCTTAGGAGCATCAGGTTGTGGAAAAACGACACTTCTATCATGTATAGTGGGTCGTCGACGGTTGGACTCCGGAGAGATTTGGGTATTAGGTGGAAAGCCTGGCACAAAAGGTAAATGGCAGCATAATCATACTCTAATAATTGAAATTAATAATTAATAATATTCTAGGATCTGGTGTTCCGGGTAAACGGGTTGGTTACATGCCACAAGAAATAGCGCTATATGGCGAGTTCTCTATCAAAGAAACGATGATGTATTTTGGATGGATTTTTGGAATGCAGACATCTGAAATCTTGGAGCGCTTGCAGTTCCTTCTTAACTTTTTAGATTTGCCATCAGAGAACCGTTTAGTGAAAAATTTGAGCGGAGGTCAACAACGACGTGTTTCGTTTGCTGTCGCTCTTATGCATGACCCTGAACTGTTGATCCTCGATGAACCAACGGTGGGTGTAGATCCACTTCTGCGGCAAAGTATATGGAACCATCTTGTACACATCACAAAAGCTGGCCAGAAAACTGTTATCATCACTACTCATTACATTGAAGAAGCTCGGCAAGCCCACACGGTAAGTTTATTAAATTACAAGCAGTTGGATGACGATCATTTTTGTGATTTTTTTTTAAACTCAATATTTGTATTGTAGATTGGTCTCATGAGATCTGGTCGTTTATTAGCTGAAGAATCCCCGCAAACGCTACTGACCATGTACAGATGTGTGAGCTTGGAGGATGTATTTTTAAAATTATCTAGAAAACAGGGACAATCACAAGCAGTATCCGAGATGAATATTAGGTATTTATTGTGGTATTCTCCTTTTGAGCTAAATTGCTAACTTTTTTTATTGCAGCAACAACATCTCTTTGTCAGCTTTGGCATTCGGAAGCAAGAAAGACAACCCCGTTTATATTAGTCAAGAGAGTGGTGTTATAGGTTTAAATTTTCATCAGAGTAAAGAAGTTTTAATTAGCGATACCAACGGTTCAACTTATGCAGTAAGAGCATTGAATTAACATCTTACAAACAATAAATTAAATTTGTTCCATTAAAGATTAACAATAATGGATCACCACCACCCCCACCAGGACAAAGCAACGCTCAAGTTGAATGCGATGACTGTGGAGGTTTTCCAGACTGTCTTTTTCAGGTTAATTTGTAGTATATATTTCCAAACTAAAAACAATTAAACTTAAATATATTTTAGATGACAACAAAAGGCAAAATTCGAGCTTTACTGCAGAAGAATTTCCTGCGAATGGTTAGAAATGTTGGTGTCATGCTTTTCATATTTGCTCTACCAGTTATGCAAGTGGTCTTGTTCTGTTTAGCCATTGGTCGTGACCCCACAGGCTTGCGTTTAGCTATTGTAAATCGAGAAATGGCATTCTCGAACCAGGACTGTGCGTTTGAAGCTGGTTGCTCATTTACGAATCTTTCTTGTCGGTATCTAAGTCAACTCAATGACAGCATAATAAAAGTTTACTATCCAGACGTGGAATCTGCGATCAAAGCGGTGGAAGTGGGGAAAGCGTGGGGAGCTCTTTACTTTACGGAAAACTTCACTGATGCCCTTGTTGCTCGAATTGCCCTAGGTAGAGACGCAGATGACGAGACTTTAGACCAATCAGAGATTCGAGTATGGCTTGACATGTCTAACCAGCAGATTGGAATATTACTCAATAGGGACCTTCAAATCTCTTATCGCTTATTTGCTCAAGACTTGCTTAAATCATGTGATAACAATCCCAAGTTGGGTGATGTGCCAATTCAGTTCAAGGATCCTATCTACGGAACAAATGATCCATCATTTACAGACTTTGTCGCTCCTGGTGTTATTTTAACGTAAGTTGTAAAAACTCTTCAAAATCTCATAAAAGTTTTCAAGCTATGACCTCATTAATCTTGATAATTAATTACGAAATAATGTTTTTGCAGAATTGTTTTCTTTTTGGCTGTTGCTTTGACGTCATCAGCACTCATCATTGAGCGAACAGAAGTAAGATTCATTTGAAAATAAATTAAAATTCATATTTCATTAAAATTATAATTTTATTTTTAGGGTCTTTTGGATCGCTCATGGGTAGCCGGTGTAACACCTGGAGAAATTTTATTCTCGCATGTAATTACCCAGTTTGTGGTGATGTGTGGGCAAACTACTTTAGTTTTGGTGTTCATGATTTGTGTATTTGGCGTCACTAACAATGGAGATATAATGTCTGTTGTTATTCTCACAATTCTCCAAGGGTTGTGTGGTATGTGCTTTGGCTTTGTCATCTCAGCCATCTGTGAGTTGGAGCGAAATGCCATTCAGCTGGCGCTTGGATCCTTCTATCCTACACTTTTGCTGTCAGGAGTAATCTGGCCAATTGAAGGAATGCCATTTATTTTAAGGTAAACCTTTTAGAAATTAAATTATTTTCAAATTCCTAATATTTGTTCTTCATTTTAGATATATTTCAATTTGTTTACCACTTACCATGGCCACTACGTCTTTAAGATCAATGCTGACTCGTGGCTGGGGAATCAAAGAACCTGATGTATATATGGGTTTTATTTCCACCATATCTTGGATTGCGCTCTTTTTGGTTATCACAATGGTTGTACTTCGATTCAAACGTGGTTAATCTTACCTATTTATTTTCGAATAAAATTATAAATTTTTTTATATTTCATATAAAATTATAATTATTTATAAACTTCTACCTAAAAATTGCATGTAGTTGAAAGCTTATTTTTTAAGCACCTACAAGTATTTTCTATTCTGAAATTATTTTTTTATGTTAAAATTTTAAGGGAAAAAGCAATAATTAGTAGGTTTTTTACTTCAAAACAGTTTACATCAGCTTGTCCAGTAATGCGCAGCGCAATTCAATTTAAATATTAATATTATTACTCGGGAAGTGGATGATAAAACGAGTACATTTTAAATGCAAACAAATATTTGAATAAAATGGCAAATGTAAGACATTGTTTCAAAATTTCAAATTCTTTATATGTAAATAGTTAAAATAGGCAGAATAAAATAATCTATTTGATACAGTTCAGTGTAATGTGTCCAAATTCAAAAAAAATTAAGGGATTTTGTTATATAAAAGTATGAAAAAGGTTGTTGTACAATAATTTTGCATTAAAAAAAATAAATTAAAATATATTCTAAACGAGTTGATTTTTATTTATATAGTCATATACAATTTTATCAATGAAAGGCCAGTTTTTATTATTATTTACGATAATATATATTTTTATTTTATTTACTTTTGATAATGAAAATTATAATATTAAAACTCTAATCCTAATCTTTTAAAATTAAACTTTTAAACATCGATAATTTTTTTAAATATAATCTTTAATTCATTCTTTAGAAAACTTCTTAAAAACAATAAGCCCCTTAAGAATAATCAAAAAGCCGTTTTGATCAGCTTTTCGCTGTCACATTCATAAATAACAAAACGACGTTTCCAAAATTTTAAGATCATTTATGAGAAGTTTTCATTTAACTTTAACATTTTAAAATACTTTTTCTTTTTGTGCTCCTGATTTATAATCAAATTTCCACAATAATTGGTAAATGAACAAAAAAATGAGAAATGATTTGGTTTTATTTATTATTAATTATCGGATTTTTATTATTATGATTAATTATTATGATCTTATTATGCATTCCGCACAATTATTCTCAAGCGGTACGTTGACATGTTGTCTGGATAGTCGCGTAGCGCTTGAAGCAGTTGTATTTTCCTAGGATGTTTTCTGTATGTCTTATACTCATAACTGTGTTTTTCCATGGATGAGCTTTACATGTATTTTAAATTTTTTCAGCTGCCTGTCTGCTTTTCTTTTTGGCATTTTTGCAATAATTTCTGCCATATATTCTGTTTGTTATACTTCTCGGAGAAACTTGCAGAAGGATCGAAAATGCTTCTTTATGATATATATAATGGTAAAGTGTTTAGATATCTCGCTAGTGAAGTTGTAGTCTTTTATAGTAAAAGTAACGCACTCTACACTTCTTGATATACACTAGGGTTATCAACTACTCTGCACAGCTCTCCCAGTACTTGTGACATATACTTGATTTTGTATGACACTGAAATATTTATTATCATCAAATATATATAATGAATCAAAAAAAAAATCCAAACAGAGTGATTGAACCAATTCTAGCTGCCATCAAATACGTTGATTGGCACTCTTTCATTCACGAAACAGATCTCAAATCACTGTTTGGACGAAACGTAATGGAAGTTTGTGAAAAGAGCTCGATGATTATACAGATTAGGTAACGGTTGCTGCTGGTAAATTGTGTTTTGCTGCGGCTGGAAGTGGTTGATTTTGATTGGTTGTCATATCTGTGGCTTATGTTTGGCTCCACACACGCCACATTGAATGCCGAGCAAGTGACATGCCCTCAGTGGTGGATAACACCATAGGCATGGTACAATGAGCGAAAGCAGCGTTAATGCTGTCCATCTTTTGGCACAACCATTGTCTGAGTGACACGAGCACGGATGATTTATAACGTCACCCTCAGAGTCGCTCATGCAATGATAAAGCATGCATCTTGCACAACCGATTCCAGTCATGTGGTCAATACCCTTTTTGATACAATCTGGAGCATGCTTGCAAGATCCTCGGTGGTTCTTCTCTTCCTGATAAAACTCTTGGCAATATCTACGGGATTAAATGTTATCAATTCAGAACTGAAACACAATAAGCCGTTTTTAATTTCTACATACCGACATCTCAATCGCGCTCTAAGCATTCCAGAATCTTTTCCACTAAGTTCATGGCTACCTTCTTGCCCAACACGTTTTTTCAGGCTGCAAGTCGAGTCGCGCCGGTTTGAGTTAAGTACCGCAATCGGGTCATCTGATAAAAAGTTCATTTTTATTATTTTAATATTTCCCCTATTATTATAATTTATAAGTTATAAATAATATTGAATAAAATCCTTTACCTGGCATGGGATAGTTGAATTCGTGTGCTGCAGTTAGTTGTACGTAAGAATAGTTGTCAGCGGCTGGTAAGATTTGTTGGCTGTTGTTGTCTGTGTTATTTGAATTGGTGGTGGAGAGCTTATCACAAGATATGTACTGATTATTCATCATTTTCTGGTGCAGTGCTTGTCTTGTTTGCTGACATTGTCGCTCTACGCTCTCTGGTAAATTAAAGTAAAAAATTCAAATTAGATATAATAGAACCATTTTAAATAAGTTATTTTGCTATATCATATCGATCATATTTCAACCATAGAATTTCAATTAGGAGGATTTTTAAAAATTAGGAGAAAAATGTGAAAAATATTCATTACTTGATTGAAATCAATTTAAGTTTAACTACTTATTTTTTAAGCAAAATTTAGTTTTTGTTCGAAGATAACATATTTTAATATATTTTAAAATCATAAATACTTACGATTGCTACCCGATCCTTCTGAGTTAGATTTATCCGAAGAGTCTAGAGGGAGCTCTAGTGTCTGTGAAATTTTATTTAATCAGTATATCTAATAGTTGGGTTATTAACAATTGACCTACCATGAACACTTCATCTTCAATCTGATTATCTTCGACTTCAATGTATGAATCAACCGTCGATGGTTTGATGGTTTGTAATTTGAATTTAGATTTCAGGTCCATATCTGCAAAAAAGCACATATCTCAATAAATATAATGTTCCACAAACTGGGCGTGTATCGTAAGCAAATCGTTAAAAAGAGAACTATAAAGTATTGAAAACAAGTATACAAAAACACATTGAAAAATATATGAAAAGAACTCACCCAACACACATTACACAATTTTCCAATCAGAAAGTAAATCAAAGAAATTAAATAATTGAAAGTAGAAAAACAAGGAATGAGTATTTTGTTAGTTGGTATGCATTTTTAAATCGACGATGTATAAAAGGACTAGCTAGTATCATATTATTTACTTAATTAATTTTACATTAACTATTTTTGAAATCATCATTTTAATTGAAAAAATGCTCATATCTATTCCATTAATTATGAAAAGCACTCAGAGCGCAGATATTTAATTAATTAACAGTGAAATTTTCAAATCATGATACAATTTTAAAAGTTAATTATATTTTAGGAAAAAATACTTTTTTTGAATTTATAGCAAAGTCTTTAAAATAGAACCAATCAAAACTTAGCAAATTATAGAGAGAACAATTGTTTTGGTGATTCTGAAGATAAGCTTGAGCAAAAAAGACTGCAATCCCAATTACCGTCAATAATCTCGTCAAATGCTCTGATCACTCCTTTGTCGAATGCTCGGGCATCGGCTGCTGTTTGGAAGGTGAGTCCATTTCGGTTTTTACCAGTAGTCCAGTGGTGAAAAGTTGGCATAACTTTGTAGTATTGGAGATCGCGGTTGATGACACTGCTCAATATTACCTTGAATGATATAAAAATACGTTTAAATTGCGCACCTCAAAAATTCGTAAGATCAAATTCTAGAGAATTTTCAATTGACCTACTTTTTAATCAATGTTATATTTTTAGCTTGCAATTTCTAATATAAGTTTGTTACACTTACAGTTTGATCAGAAATACGTTGGCCATAGATAATATATTCAAAGCCTCCAACATCGGGCATTCGAGCCCGTTTTCGTATGGAGACATTGGCAAGGCCACCTCCTTGGAGTGGCAACCAGCCTTCTGTACTTTCATCTCTTGCCATCACCTTGAAAAATTATTTTAACTATAATATCTTTCATTTTTAATAATCAAATGCTTAAAAACCACAATTGAAAAAAAATACTCGTCTTAAATGTAAGAAAATTAAAATAATACTAAACATTTTTTTATTTAAAAAATTTCAGCTAACTAACCTGGGCCCGCACTTTTACTAAATGAGCACTGAAAAATTAATTATTTTAGAGTTAGATCACTGATGAACGATAAAAGCATAAATCTTACTCTTCAAATAACTCGGTCATGGTTCGTCAAACACTGCAGTCTAATTTTGATTTTGAACTTTGGTGGCTCGGACTTCATTTTTATAACTTAGAGACATCCGGCTCTCTATTAAGAGGATCCTGAGACATAAAACAAGCCCCACTTGTGCGCCTTCTGTAATATATTTAGTTGCACTACAACAAAAAATATAAAATTGTATGCAATTTCTTCAAAACATATTTTTCAATGAATTTATTTTTTGTGAATGAACTAAATTTATGAATTGAACTGCATATAACACTGAAAACAGCTCACAACTAACAGCAATTTTTGTTCGACTATATGAAATGTCCTACTTTGGCCTATTTATTTTTCATTCAGCATTTTCTTGTACATAAACCATTCATGTATTTTCCCCCTTATTTTGTATCAGCCTTTCACCTGTTTAGCCTTGTTCCCTTATTTTCATTCAAAAATGTATACCACTGACTGTACATAAAAATACCAAAATAGAACTGTATCCCTGTTTCCCTATATATTCACTTATACACAGATCCATAGCCATGTATTCACGCACACTAACCCAATCTGGAGATCCTTTTCTCCTTCGGAAATTTGATTTGAAAAGAAATGGCAAATGCATGGTGGATATGGAAATTCAAACTAAACTGTATATGCAGGAATATTCCACTTGCTGAAAAGCATTTTACGAAATTGAAATACACAGAAAAGCTTTTGGAAAATCGTTGTCCCACTGTTTTTTCTACAGCTCAATCAATTCTTGCGACTCAAAGTTTTCCACACAACAACACCCAGAAATTCATTCATACACTCACGCATATATATATTTTATGAATGAATGGACTATATACTAATCATCGACACTGTTAGAAATCCTTTTGTGATTTTTGCAATAATTGTAACATTTACAGAGAGATTTTTATTTTTTTATTTTGTATTTCAATGTATTTGATTGTTTTTTGTTGAGAAAATTATTTCTTCTTGATTTACATAAAACAGAATGAGTTGACAAAAAAACATAGATCGAGAAACAGTAGGATACTCGAATGTGATTGGAAATTCATTCATAAATCGGCAGCACTTGTTACTTGCGTGTGTTGGAGGACTGATGCATAACTATTCAAAATGCAAATTCGCTAAGACTATTTTTCTATGTGTTGGCATGAACTATTTATTAATGAAAATATTTTTTTAATGCCTTTTTCATATTTTTCATTCTGCTCCTGATAATAAGGATTTTTCAGCGCAAACGCAGAAATGGGGCGCAAAGTAGGTTCATAGAATTTTCTTCCTCAAAAATGCATACTTATTGCTTTGGTAAAAGTGTCAAACTCAAAGTTTTAGGCAGATAAGCCAGAAAGCGCTGTGGCGTTTTTTGGAAGAAATTAACGAATTGATATTAGACAACATTCATTCATACATGCCAGGCCAAATTCATTCAGGAAATTTTTTCTTTTACCGATGTATATATTTTATTTTTTAATTCATGGAGAAAAAAAATGTTTGGGCAAATTGATTGATGGATCATTCATTCATGTATGCTGCTGGCTGTTTGTATTACTTTAATTAACAATAGCAACAATTAATGGCTTTCATTAATTTAATTCAATTGTCGTCATTTTTTTGGTGGATTTGGTACACAGTATAAAGTGAGATGTAAACTTTTTTAATGAAAATTTGTTTAGATTAATTAAATGTTACTCTTTTCACAGTATTCAAGAGCAATTTTTCCCGATTTCTTTTGGCATTTAGATTAAGTGAACTTTTTATGAATGAAATTATGCACTTATTCAATACACACCTTAAAATTTTATTGCTCTTTTGACTTATTTCTGCTAGCTTTTTTCACTTTTATTTTGTGGCTGGATTTAAAGGAAATGCTTTTAATGCCTTTTCTGAACTTTTAATGCCTTTTTTTATATGAAATTTTAATTTTACGTTTTTTCTTCATTTGGGGTAATTTTGTCACAAAAAACACTTAATCCCTTATCTTCCCGGTTTATTCTTGCACTAACTATATTTGCACAGTGTTTGTCAGTCACATTTCTATTAAATTGGTACAAAAATTCACTTTCAATATTTAATTTGGTTTCAATTGTAATGAATGAATATTTTTCAGGGGACAAATCAATAATTATGTCAAAAAAATTTAGTGCTTATAATGTTTTCAAAATATGAAACGAACCAAAATATTCAATTTTAAAAGTTAAGTTATCTGAAGATATTCTTTACTTAGACTTTTAAATATTTTACACATAATTTTAAGAAAGCCTCGGTCTTGATTTTTGCACGAAAATCATAATCACTGATAGATTGGAGGCAATACCGTCTATACATTTTTTGGTTTACAAATTATCAATGACCTTGCTTGAAATGTTTAAAAATCATCACATAATGAAAATTATCATTATTATTTAGAAAATACCAATTAATAAACATTATCAAATTGTATATGTTATATTTTTAAAGCTATATATTTCGCCGAACAAGTTTCCGATTAATCTTAAGTTTGAATGAGCGCTGCTGGTTTTGAATGTATTCTTGTTCAAAAATCTTATACAAATTCCGTTAGTGAAAGAATATTTTGACTATGCGTAGACAAATTTTGGTTACAGATACAATTTTTATTTATTTAAATATATTTTGTAAACAATAAAGTTTCTTACAAATGCAATAACATATAATTAAATAAATCAACATTTTTCGTATTGATTTTTGATATAGAGGACGCAGAACTATACATATTCAGGGATTTGAAAGCATCTTTAAATTGTTGCGCCTGTAAAGGAGATAACTTTTGATAAAAATCTTTTGCTGAAACTAAGAACAGCTCATTTAGTTCGACTCTGGGAATGTTTTCGTCCAATAGAACTGGGAATATTTTTAAGAGATGTGGATTCAATGTAACCGATGCGAAAATAAGCGTAAGGAACCAAACAGATTTTGATGGGTACTTTAAAAAGTTTTGCAGAGAACATATCAGCCAATCTTGCAACAAACTTATGTATGAATTATCGATTGCAGTACGGAAAACCTAAAACGAACATTAAATCGTAAGTTGCCTGATACTTATAAAATATTGCTTACTTGATGAATTATTTTGGCAATTACAAGTGTGTTGGCTTGATTCATAATCAGTAACTCCTTAATAACTTTAGTCAGTATCTCGTTGGGTGGGAGAAGATCCATAATAATTTGCGCTAAGACTTTTCCGTAAGTTTCAGCTTCCTCAGCTGTTGCAGTTCGAATGCGCAGGAAAAGTGACTCAATTTTTTCAGACTGGTGTATTATCACTTCCGGTTCGTCTTGCACAATTCCGTTTGACTTTTCTGTATTTTCCAATTGTTCCAAACTACCAGTGTACATACACGTGATCAATAGCTTCAAAGCTCCAAACGAATAAAGATGGTTATCTAATTTGATCAAATCCATCGATAGCTTTTCAACCTTTTCTCTAAAAACTTTGTTTTTTAGGTCTGTTATTACAAGTCGCTCCAATCCTTGAATGATCAGATAATACAAATTATGATTGGTAGTTCTTTTTGCAAGATTATTTGCCGAAATGATTGAATTTGCCAGTAGATCACAATCAGGAACAAACTTGGATGTTGTTTCTATTACGTAGAAATTAAGAGTCCATACCATTTTTTCATGATCCTCACTGCAATTGAAAGGACTAAAAGAAAATAGCTTATAATTTAAAAAACTCGACTTAAATATTATAAGCTGACCTTTCAAAAACAATGCCATGTTTTTTAATGTAGTTGATAATAATAACTCGCATAAACACCAGTTCATCACTTAAGCTTAAAAAAGAACTAACGTTAAAAAAGTTAACTGATGCTTCAATAAAAAGTTTTACCTGCCCATCGTAGTGTTAGTTTTGACAATGCTTTCAAATAAAGCAAGCAATCCTTGAAGCGTTGCAATTCTCACAAACAACTGATTGTTAGCTAAATACTTTAGCAGAACTGGCTGCAAACTTTGTAGATCGCTCATAGATGGAACCAAAACTGCATACGACTTGCATAATCCTTGAACAATGTGTTGATGTGATACTGTATCTTCCAGTGGTATTTTTTCATACATGCTCCAAAGAGTCTTGTTGATCCATTTGAACTGTTCGCGATCATCACAAATTTCACATAGTAAAACCAGCTGAGGCATCATTAACACTGGATTCTCTTCAAGCATTTGGGCAAAAATTCCGTAAAGCAGCTGGAGAGAACTTTTTCTGTCGATCCCTACTTTATCAACTGCATAATTTATATTTTTCGTTATAACTAAAGTGCTTGGTGGATCCTCAATCAGCTGCCACGAAAAGTCCAGAGCAAATTGATTTGCTGTAAAATCGTTTGTGCTGATTGCATTATTAATACCAACAACTTGCCTCTCGAGATTTGGCTGATAAAACACATTTAAGTTCCTCATGATCAGTTGTATATGATGAAGTTTTTTCAGTCTAAATATAAATTAAATATAAAAAATAGTTGAAACTTTAATGAAATAACTCACCCAATTCCTTCGATTTTGAGCTTATCGTAGCGCGGCAAATGGTAGAAACTATTTGTTGGCTCTCCAATAGTTGGATGTTTATAACAATTGAGCATAAGGTCCATGATAGCCTTTAGACAGAGATGTTTGGTCAATTGCTGTTCTTCAGCCTCAAAGGACTCATTGCATTGGTTGAGAAGAACCAAAAGAGTCATGAACCATTCCTCAAACAATTGACGTTGTGTAAAACCAAACAAACTTATTCTTCTCACATATCTTTCAAGGAGTTCAGAGTCACTCAGATACTCGATGGGCACCGGTAAGAGTTTCAGTTTAAGTTTATTACTTGGTTCTAACACTAGCAGATTATCATTGAATGTATAAATCATCATAATTTCGTAAGGTGTGATTGTGTATTGATAAAATTGATTTAATTTTAGAGAGTCCTTAGAGATGTTCACAAACTTAGGCTAAAAAATCCCCATTAGAAGATCAGAATATAATATATTATTTTTAAAGATTCACCTTCAGTTTCCAGCATTGCCGATTTCCAGTGAGTTCCATTAAACCGTTCTCATTCTCTAGATCCAAAAACCTTCCAATTTTTACAACCTTTTTGTAGATGGCAACATCATCACACATTCCATTATCAAGAAGCTCCTAGAAAATAAATTGAGTAGTTATATGTCGTACATGTTATAAAGTATTCGAAGTCTAACCTGAAAAACAGGTGGATGTTCGTATTTTGATCCAATATGTGAATTTTTAAGCAACATCTCTGCAAATTGGTGACATAATTCAATCAATTGAACATGTATTGATTGATAGTTTTCATTTTGATTTAACTGAATTTGTAGCACATTTTCATTCAATATTTGAGACATAGAATCAAGAATATTTTCAAGACTATCCAGCTGGTCCATAGATTTAAGTTGAAAGCTGGCATATCTGATCATCAATTCTAGTAAGCCCAGTATAGGTCCACAGAAATCGGCTTTGAGCAGAAAGTCTGACTCAAATTTGTCTATCAATCGAGCTTCCACATACAAAAGTGCTACTTTTTGAAGATTTTTGATACATGACAAGTAAACTTTCACGTTTTCAGTCAGCACAATAAAATCTTGTTGCAAATCATCATTTTCAAAAGCTTCTTCGTTTTTCAACTTTCCCATTTGCACACATTGCTCAACTTGTCTCAAAAGAATTATAATTGAGATTTTAAGAAGTGGTGTCACTTTTAAATAGTTCAAATGAGGGTTCGGCAATTGAATGCAATCCACTTGAAAACTATGAATCATTTTTTCAAATGATATTTTTATAGTAGATTTTAGAAGATGGGCACTAAAAGCTCCTGCTGAAAATAATTTAATAGATTCTGAATAAATCTAAAAACTAAAATAAATGACTTACCAGCTGAAAATATGGTGACTAATTTGCTCTCAGATTTAATTTCGTGCAAGAACTCTGCAACTTGTCGATTTTCAAGGCCAGCGTTGTTGTTCGAACAATATTGTTGCGCTTTATGCATCAACCAAGCATCATCTACATTAGAGCGAACTTGATCCAAAATAACTAGTTCTGCTTCAATTTGTACATCATATTTTTGAAACCGCAACAAAAAACTTTCAAGGAATTTTTGGAAGCTTAGAAATTTCTGGAAAAGTAATTCTTTGGATCTGTTCAATATTTGTTCTAAAGCTTCCGAGGAAAAACCATCAACTTTGTTTTGCAACAGTTCAGTCTCATGCACATTCATTTTTTTCATCAAAATGAGCAATAATGCGTTCGATGTAGTGCTGGATTTGTTAATAACATAATTAAGTGATTCAATGATGCAACTGATGTGAGCGTTATGTAGAATGAATTGAACTTTCTCAATAGGAAGCTAAAAAAAGATTAAAAGTTTGAAATTCGTCCATGGGTTAGAAACATCAACTTCAACAAAGTTTTTATATTAAATTAAACAAACCTTTATTGCATGTAGCTTTTTCACTATTATTTTTGAAATTTTATCGTCATCCAATAAACTGCTTAGAAGTGTTATAGTTGCATGTTCTAGCAGCTCTGCAAGTTTAAATTTGAAGTAGAACATTAAATCTTCATTACACCAACCATTAATATCCGTCTGAAAATAAATTATAACAAAAGTTAAATATCAAAATCAATAAAAAAATATTTTAACTTGTTTGCAACCAACCATTTTCTGGAACCAAAGATTATAATACATTTTCTGCAACTGACTTTGATTATATTCTTCAAATTGTTTGATTGTACTCAATATATTATCTTCCTTTTTATCTGCATCCAACAGAAACTGTACAAGCAACTTGAAAACCTTCAGTTTCTTCAAACTAGCAGCTAGAACATCATCCAAATCAATCTGGTGCATAAGTTCAGCTATAAATGCGTGTTGCTTGAAATGCAGAAACTTTAAAAAGTTTTCCAACAAATCCAATATACCCTCGTGTGTTGTAGCAAATCCTATTAATAGTTTCAAGTTGGTTTTTAGCAGATCAACTAAATACTGAACACTGCTGCTTGTGCCAGAATCTGCAATATGGTTTTGTGCAAAGAGTTTCAGGTGGTTTTGTAGGTAGACATCTTCTGTTTTGGAAATAATAGTTTCATTGATGATGCATATAAGAGCAAACTTTTGGAAGCTATATGAATCCTGAAAAACAAAAAGTTTTAAAATTATGTTTTTTTTTTTAATTGTGAAATTACTTGGTTCAATAGTCCAAAATATATGGACAAGGTCAACTCAAAATGTTTACTGTCCAAACGAATGTTTTTGTTGAAGGCGCAGAAAAGTTGACCAGCGTTATGATATTCCTCCACATTTTGAATAACAAGTTTATCATCTTTTACGTGTTGTAGTAACTGTAGATAAGTATCTTCTCTATCAACCACACGAGAACTTAAAGGTTCCTTCTGAAGAATTAAAACTACACGTTTTAAGACCTATGAAAAGTTGGTTAAGGAACGTTAAATTTCTGAAATTCATTTTTCGAGATACTTACACTCGAATGATTGAGGAATTTCAGCATCATACTCAGGACTACCTCTTTTTGTGTGTTAATTTCTTTGGTGTGAATAACCAATGCTTCTTCAGATTGCTCGCTACAATTGCGTTGTTTAAAAAAAAGTTCCGTTGACAACGCTATTAGGCACTTTAATCCACAAGATCGGACCACCTGACTTGTTGTTGCAAGCAAATTGTCAATCATATTGATTATTTTTGGAATCGTTATTTTTTGCTCTTTTTGCTTTGTGAGATTGATAAGAAACTTAACAACTGAGTTACCGATCATTTCTGCATCATAAATCATTCCACTTTCAACCAAATCCATGATTTTTAGAACAAAATCCATGAAAATTTGTTTCGAATCCAGAGATGAGTAGTGAACTTTCAAATCCATCAGCAAACAAAGCTGATCCAAAATGGTTGCTTGCAATTCACAGTTTGTTTTTGAAAATAGTCGAAGACTTTGAATGACAAGCGGATCAAACATTTTAATGTGGACTGCCAAACTAGCGTTATCTTTTAATGATTCATCAGCCGATAGTTCTTCAAAAACTGAAAACACCGTGGATGGATCAGCAGACGCTTTGTCATACAAGTTTTTAAGTTTCAAATAGTTTCTTCCAAACAAAAACTTGAGTAGTACCTGACCTGTTTTTGAAATATTCACACATTAATATAATATATAACATATCTAGTAAATTACAAGAATGTATTTTGAATTCAAATTTGAACTAACCTGTGCGGATACATTGTTTCGGGGCAAACACAACTAGTTGCAAAAGATAAAGCAGAACTTCTTCGCAAAACTTAATACTGTTCTTAATTAATTGAAGACTTTTAAGTTCTATGACTGTTTGAAGAGAGGAAAGTGCTGCTATCAACAGCGATTTCATTTTTTGATCCGATTGTTCGTTAATGGTTATCTAAAAATAAAAATTATTTTCAATTTTCTAAAACCAATTATAAACAACAAACCAGATAGTTTGCATGCGAACTTTTGAGCATCATGTACATTTTCATGTAAAAGTTGTCGTTGCTGAAGAATCCCATACTATTTAAGAGGGTCAGCTCTTTTGAAGATATGAAAATGTCATTTTTTTGACCTTTTGGAACCAGCAAAGGTTTAGAATTGCTAATTAAATGCCCATAGATATTTATTATTTTTAGCAAATGTACCAGGAAAGCATCCATCTCAGCTTCCATGGTTTGATTGCTTTCCGTTAGTAAAATAGCACAAATTTCCAGCATTTCACATTGACAAGGAACATCTAGTGCAATTCCAGAGTTGTGGTTGAGATAGCTTAAAAGTACAACAAGCACGTTTGATTCACTCCAAAGAGATCTGTAAGTACTGGCATCAAACTCTTGCAGAAGAAATTTTATCGATGAAATCGTACCGAACTAAAAATAAAGCAAAATTAGAGAACAATAAAAATAAAAAGCATGCGAACAATAATTTACCAGTTGATTTTTGTCCTCGATGTTCAGTAACGCGTTAGTCAGTTGGTACACAATTTTTGCTAGTTCTGATTGTAGATTTATGTTGGGAACTGTAACAATTTTCAATCCCGGGATTGACACTTCGTCAAAAATATTCTCTTGGGCGAAGCTTTCCAATAAATCTGGACACTTGAAAGATCTTCGGTTCTGAGAGAAATTCCTTACAAAAGTAGGCAGTGCTTCGCAAGCATGTTTTCTGATTCTAAAATCGTTGTCTTTTATGAGTTCAAACAAGTGGCTCGTGAATTTGTCCTAAAAACAATTTTTGTAAGAAAGACAAAATCAACAAAACTTTGATAGCAAACCTGATAAAAGTTCGATTTTTCCTCGCCCAACGATGCAAACAGCAAATCAAATTTTACTTTAGTTATAACATCACAGTAAAAACATTGCACCAAAAAATATTTGTTGTAAAACACTAATAGAAGTTTGTCGAGTATTTCTTCTATAGTAGTTTTTTCTGTCGTAAAATTCACATTTTCTTTTCCGAGTAAGGGAATCAAATGGTTGATTACACACTCAAAAGCTGCAAGAGCATGCTTAACTACTGTGTGGTTTTCATCTATTAATCCCTGAAATTATAGAACAGTTGTTAGAAGAAATTATCAGAAAAAATAAAGAATTTTAAAGCATGAACCTGGATCAAAATATCCAAAATATTTTTTAATTTCAGCTCTTCTATTAAATCTTCACATTCAGTATATTTTGTGATGTACCGCGTGTATTCAAAATTGTCTTCCAAAATTGAATATAGAAAATTTCCCGTCAATGTGACTGTATTGGCTCTTAATATCAAATCACTATGATTAGCAAACAAGAGTACATCACTGACATTTTGCAAATCTTTTTGGTCCGTGACATTCAAGTTGATTGATCTCACGATATCAAAGTCCCAAACATTTTTTTTTGGGTCAGTTGTTTCTGACTTTGTAAGAAGCTCGCACAATTCACGATTCATCTTTTTTGTGCTTTCATCTCGCCCAGCGATTACTAAAATACAAAGCAATTTATTCAATAGTCTAGTTTTGAAATTTTTCTGTATTTTTAATAATATAATTACGTTCAATACTGTTCTTTTCAAACAATCTATTTTTGAGAGTGCTTAAACCAGATGCTTCGTCGATACTTTTGCTCATTGGAGAAAAATAGTCCAAAAATGTAGCAGTTGTACATTCGCCAAAATGATCATCTTTAATTTCAAGAAAACTCTCGGCAGTTGCGGCCTCATCAGAACCGGCTTCGACTTCTCTTCTAGTAACATCTTCCAGTTCCTCGTCCACAATATGACTCAGGAGTTGTTCCAATTCTAGATTCTCACGGCCATCAAAGCATTTTTCAATTTTTATTAGCAATAAGTTTGGTTTGAGTTGAATACAACTAGAAATATCGAAAATTCAATTGATAGTTTGCTGCTTCTACTTTGAACCTACCTGGCCACAACACAAAGCGCCACATTCTTAATAGAAACTCGTACTTTCTGGTCACACTTTAACTGTCTTGGGAGACCATCTAAGAGATACTTGAAGCATACCAATCTAACAATGTAATCTACAATACTTTGATCGAAAATTGTACCAATGTAGATTTCTTTTATTGGTTCCACGCTTGACACCAAAGAATCATTGAGCAAGCTAGGTTGTTCAACAATATCTTCAATAAGACTTTCCATACTTTCAACCATTGGTTGCTCCTTTTCAATTGTTGATCGTGAATCTATATGGATAGGATTTTCCTCTTCGATTTGGTTTGTAAGAAAACTGCTATTAAGGGAATCAAAAGATTCTTCATCGAATTCACTTTGTATTGACTCGTCAAACACACTTCTTTTTTTGATGTTATGATGAATTGGTGAGTCTAAATTCTTAGCCCTAAAAAATTTAGAGACTGATTCAGTGTTAGTATGCGTAAGAATTGAATTGAAGAAAGAGTTTATTGAGTCAGAAGACTTTTGGCTTTTAAGAGACATCGTTTCAAGCTTTTTGTCGTGACTGGTAGATGCTGACATGGAAACTTCAGATTCAAAATCCATACTTTTAAAAGAATCACCTTCATCAACATCACTGTAATTTAGCATTGATTTATCATCAACGTTCAAAGATTTGTTTGGAGTAGACTGGAAAGACGTTGAAGTAGATGGTAATTGTAAAATATTTCGATCGTATTCTGTTTTGATGGTTTGTTTTACTGTATCGGCACTTGATTTACGTGAATTGTGCAACTTCATTGTACTCATCGATCGTTTTCGCAGCAACATTTCCTTGTGCATTAAGTTCGAGTCCACCATCAGCGTTTTTAGTTCATGATTTACATGACACTCGGTTAGAATTACATTCACGACTTCCAAGGCTGCGTTAATGACCGAATGGTTTGATTCACTTGCGACAAACTGCAAGCACTGATCGATTACCTCGATGGTTCTTTGATACTCACCAGTAGAAATAACTAGAGGAGTAAGCAGGCGTAAAAGACCTAACGAACCAATCGTAGTGTCTGTGGACCGGTCTCTGACAAAATTGTCTAGGACTTTGTTCAGTGTATGATTTATGAAATAATCTTTTCGACGAGAGTGCTCGATTATTGTCAACACATTTACAGCTGAACATCTTCGCTGGATGGCACATTCTTTTATAGTATTATCGATAAATAGATCCAGAAGCTTCAGAATCTCAAAATCCGTCAAACAAATTTCCAAATACCGGCAAAAGGTTTTCAAAAATTCTGATAATGTTTCGATCAACAATATTTCTCTTCGTTTTCCTATAGTTATTAAACAAGGAAGTAGGTTTTGAGCGTAGTTCTTCAAACGTCTTTGCTTCAGTAGTTTGCAATAGTACGAAAAAATACGCAAAGCAATTCGTAATGACCTAAAAATATATTAAATTTAAAAGTAAATTTAAAAACCTAAATGTTAATATTGTTACCGCTCATGTCCGTTTTTCTTTATTTCATGATAGCAATCAATTTGGATTCGAATGATATTGTTAGTCTCACAGTGTTTTACAAGCCGATTAAGGTTTTCTTCAGCATTGATCCTTATTGTTGAGTCATCTTCCTCACCTTCAAATTTGAAATTAATATTATAGCTCTAATATCTAGATCAACATAAAATATCAATTTATACTAACAGAATAAAAACAAAATACTGATGGTCTCTGAAATTTTGTGCTGATTAAATGAATTTTGAAAGCATTCTTCCACCAACTTATTAAAGTGAAATAGCTTGTTTTTGGGACTCAACTCGATGTTTTTCAGCGAGTCAAGGCTCTTCTGAAAACTATTGGAGACTGTGAGCTTCTCCATTGCACTATTTTTGACTAAAACATATTCTATTTTGGAATCTCAAAAATGTATATAGAGAATATATTATTTATCATGATATGCATTCTTAAGAATCGAAACATAAATGATTAATCAGAGGACAGCCAGGTTGGCGCCAAAATTTGTACTTACAAAATTTAAAAGCAAATTCGATAATGTAAAATTTTAGATTTTATCAAAAGGTCATGCTAGAAGAAAATTATCGTATATAAATTTAAGTTTGAACTTAAAACAGTGATGTAAAGTAATTGTTTAAATTGTTTAATTAAATTTAAATTTTTTTATTAAAATTTTTATTAATTTCTACAACATTTGATTTATCCGATTTTTTAAAGATGTATTTACATAAACGATAGCTATCTATTGAAATCTTATCTATCTTAAAGAATGTCTTGAAATATTATATTGTTCAATATAACATGAACTGTTTCATTTGAGTAATTGTGTTTTCAAAAATTCTTTTAGCAATAATTTTGAAAGAAACAAAAAGTTTTGATAACATTTTATCACAAAAACAAGACAATTCCGATAATTAACAAAAAACGACTCAATACAGAGATGGCCACTTTTGAAAACTAAAGTTCAACAAATACAACCTGAACAAAACTAATTTTGCATGCAAGACGTATTATATTAATAACTAAAGGATCTTGTAATAATGTATATAAGATGCAAATATATTATTTAAAAAAGTTATGCGAGACTTTTTTTTCAGCCATAAATCAATGACCATCTCTCATATTTATATTTTTGGTAATAAAGCGGTTAATTTTGGTATTAAACAAACTCATGAGTTTATTTATAAAAGATTGTTTTTAATCGAAAATTTTCATGTTATATGCATGAATACAAATTATATTGATGGTATTCTAAATTCAGATAACTTTACATAATTGATTAATTTTAAAAAAGACTAACATTAAGAAAAATAGAACATGCATTTTATCACATTTTCAAAAAATTATTAATTTAACAAAAGAGGCACTAAAAAAATCAATAACTTAGTTTTTCGATATAAAATATACAATATTTACAAACAGCATTTAAAAACATCCTTGAATTTTGAAATGAATTTATTTTCACAAAAATATAAAGTTGATCATTTCTAATAGAATGAACATTTTTTTTATCAATTAATTATTTCAGATAATACAAAAAATATATATTGAAGTGTTTCTGTTACCTAAATGGACGTTTACTATGTTTTTGCATTGCATCAAAATATAAGAATTTAATTTTTATAAATTAAACAATTGAGCAAATGTAACTTTTTCAACTTTCTATGGACCACAATTTAAGACTGTTGCTTCGCAGCTCCAGTGAATCATAATCAGCCATGACGTCACCAGCAGTTGGTAAAATCTCAATCATATCTTCATCGGAAAAGTCTCTGACAGCAAAATCATCAATACTGTCGTAAAAACGTTCGCCATCACCGACCTCGTACTTCATCTTATTAACCATGAACTTTTCTTCTTCAGGTTGAGTGAAATTGTGTGGTTTTCGGATGAAAAGAACGCAGGACTGTTGATCCTCTTCTTCATCTTGTACACTAATAGGCTCACGTTTAGATACTCTCCAGTTTTGTAAATCATCTTCTATGTTATGACTTAGCTGCTCCCACGTTTTAAGTATATTTGGATTAATTTTCCCAATCAATCGAGGTCGATAATCGTCTGTATGTCCCGAATCATTTCCAACAGTTTTGCGTGTCTTGGGCACGATAATTGAAGAATTACCTACCGACATAGGTGGTACATCACAATACTTATTGTGAGCATTTAAAATGACTCCTGTGTCATCAACCAACTCTTCTTCAACCATAGATGGATGTTTGTAAGCCAAATTCATTTCGTATTGCTGCGCAGTGGAGGCCAATGAAGTGGAGGTTTTTGGATTAGGCTTTAGAATTTCAGGCACTTTGGTTTGCATCAAAAACTCTCGGATCAGGTTGCCAGTTGATGGTGGTCGCAAAGCAGTTTTTTGATTAGGTGTTGTAAACGATTTCCTCACGTTAGTGGCAAACATTGTGCAATGCTGAGTCTAAAAATAAAAGAAAAATAGCAGAAAAAAAAACGTTAATACTCTTTGTTTGACGTTTTTTGTTAGAAAATGACTTTTTCGCACACTGCACATGAATTTGTAAATTACAATGGAATGACAAACATAAATTGTGCCCAATTAATAGAATACAAAAAAAAATATAAATAGCCAATTAGCAACACATTTTTGGGTGATGAAAGATTTTGATGCCAGAGGTAATCGGAGCCTGATTTATGAACTTGCTACGTATACGTTATAATTTTCCAAAGAATCAGAGTCTATTTTTCTTAAAAGTATAGAGTGTTTTATAATTGGTTTTTATGATATTCATTCGGCTGCTTCAAATTTTGGAAAAATTATTTCATATTATATGAATTTAAAAAAAAAAGTTCGGTTGGGAATTGAACAGTGTGCGAAGAAATTTTACTTAAAAGTTAAATTATATAATAATCATGTTCAAAGCATTAAAAATAAAATAATAAAATAAAGTAAATTGGAAGGTTGCGCCATATTGAAAGCAACAAGGCAAATAATTAAAAATTATATACATCTCTATTACTTATCAACCGACACACCACAAATTATCCGTCTATATTAATTAACCATCTCGATCCGTTCTAAAATAATATTATTCATTTCAATCCAATCCAATCCAATATCTTGCTTAATATATATGACATATATATGATATTTCAATATTTTGTTAGCTTACATTTGCAGGTTATAAAGTTGTGTGTTAGAGTTTCAGATGACCAACTCGAAAATACTTGGGCCAATTAAAATGACAGCAACTTAAAAACTACTTCAAAAATGAATCAAATCATGTATTTTCTAAAACAAAATTATTTACAAATAAACTCCAATAAGCATTCTCATGCCAAATTTGATGCCTTTTGAAACTAATAAGCCACTAATATACAAGTACACTCAAAAACCTAAATGCTCATCCACCTATAACAAATGCTACAATTCTAATTCTTTACTTTGGTAAAATATGCTTAAAAATTCAAAATTATTGCTGTAAACTTAATTACGTTCAGATCGAATAGCACTAGATATTAAGACTGATTCGAGTGCACTATGAATGGTTTTCCAAGGAAAAGCGTAGATAATCTGCATAATAATAGTTCAGGGGTTTTATTGCATTCTATGTTTGGGAAACTTTTCATGTAGTATATTTTGTAATTTTATAATTTTATAATTTTGTTATTATATATTTAATTTAGGTATATATTTGATTCAATAAGCCACACTAAGCCAGCCCTGCTCAAAACACGTTTTCATAATTAAAATACCAATTTCCAATTACTGCAATAATTCTATCACGCATACACTCAAACATTATTCTGCAATTGGTTTCGCGTTTTTCATTTCTTTTCCAATTTCAATCGACCAGAGGTGACCAAACGGTGCTCAACAGCCTGTTTGTGGATTTATTATTTATTGAAACTGATATTTAGTATTCTTAAAATTCTGGATCCGTTCAATATTTAAAAAGATAAAAGCAGTTTGACCACCTCTGTATCAGATTAGGCCAAGCAATTATTGCGAGCGTTTCTATTTTAAACCAATTATCAGGTGTATCAGAAAAATTTATAAATTAAAAGTCTAGCAAGAATAGCTTATATAGAATATATTTATAAATATTAAGTTAAGTATATTAGGTTCTGGAAAATTCTAACGAGCTCTAGAGAATTTAACAGAGATGTTTCTTCTGAATCAAAATTAGCACAACTGAAATTTCACTACAATATACATTTCTTGATCGTGAATTGAACGAGTCCATAACTCATCTACTTATACGTTTCTCCTCAATTCTTAATTCGGACGCAAAATCTTTTGAGTATAAATAGGTCATGCAGTACTCTGTGCTGTTTCTTCAAGAAATCGTTCAAATGATTTCATATTTTTAGTCGAACTCAATATTGGAATGAATACTTTGTAGCTTAATATCTGCAAGTACCCTACTCGTACTAATAATTAATTTTGATACACATAACTCTTTACGGATCCGGCCAAAAGAAAAGCAAAACATTGCATTACGAGCTCATCGATTGAGATCATTTAATGTGCCTGATAAAGGCAATTAATAAAAGGAACATTAAGCTGATACATACACATTTTCGCGTGTTAATGCGGCGGTAATGAAAGTGGAGGGAATGAAAGGCAACAGCAACAGGTATGGCTATTATTGGGCCGAAAAACAACTGTGAATTTTTACCGTATCGCAAAATGCATACCAATAACTGAAACTTGTAATAATTCTAATTTTAATAGGAATATGTGATATTGTTATTAGTTTCTTTTCGGCTAACGATTCTTGCAATTCAGCTCAACTCGGCATAATGATATACCACGGTGATTGAAACAATGGCCAGCCAACGTTTAGTTATAAATCCGTGAAATCGCCACAATCCAGAAGAATTTTTTCTATCTGTTTCTTCCATTCTATAGCTGATATTTACAATAAAAACTTGAACTTTAGAACTTAACTAAATTCAACTAAACATAAAAACAAATTAACAAAAAATTCAATCAAATTATTATAAGTAGATATTTAGTAAATTAAGATTTAGTTAACTTGATATTTAAAATTTAGTTTATCTTATTTAGAATTTAGATAAAATAAGTTAGTTTGATTTTTTAATAGAAGCTTGTTTGGAATTTTTCCGCAATGAGTTGAAACATTTAAAAAAAAAATGAAAAACACGAAATAATGCGAATTACTCGAGATACGTTTATAAGGCCTATACTAGAATACAGATATAACGGATTCATTGATGTGCATTTATTGTGTATGTAATGTGAATTCATTCAGACCTAATAAACAACCGAAATGAACGGATAATTAAGTGGAATTTTTTATGATTAGCAAAAATAAGACGAGACCTGAAAAGGTCAACAAAAAGTACTTTTAAAAATGTAATCCATTCACTAGGAAATTAAATACATGCAAATATACAATGGAAATAGTAAAATAGTAAATTTGATAAAGGGAACCAAACTTTAATATAATTTGAAAACTAAAGCATTATTTTAAAAACGCACGTCTTTCATTCTGTGAGGTTATTTATTTATAATTGATTAAGCAAAACATTATGCTAAAACCAAAAGTAACTACTTCCTAAAAAATTCGAACCAGCCAAAGCAAACATATTAATTACCTAAATCTACTTAAAAATGTGTTCCGTCAGACTTTGCTCTACCAAAAAACTAATTAAAAACCATCAATCAAAAGGCCAAAATAAAAATTATTAAATTTATCAAAAACCAAGCAAAAAAAAAATCAACAAAGCTACTATAACGATAAATAATAAGGACTTACGGTACAAAGAAGCAAATTTAGTGGAAGTTCTCATCGAATGATTCTGAGTATATCTGTATGTAATTGGATTTGCTTACAAAAGTGCCATTTGTTAAGTGTAAGGTCTTTGAGACAATTATCTTTGATTCTGTTTGTAAATTGATGATGGAGACGTGATGCGGCCATTTTTTTTGCCGCTACATTATATTCATGCTCATTTCACTTTTTCTACACCAATTTCAGCCAAATCAATTACAAATAAGAACATCGTTTCACCACGCATTTCTTGTAGAGGGAAATTGTCGAGATTGGTTAATCACAGTTCATTCGGTTACAAGAAAAGTCCATTTTTGTAAAAGTCACACCACAATAATGATTTATTTTGTTTAGATTTTGATTTGGTCTTCACAAGTTGTCCCAGTTTGGGCTATCAACACTGGGTTTGGCATTGGAAATGATACTGGACAAAACTTCAAGATTGGTTAATCACAGTTCATTCGGTTACAAGAAAAGTCCATTTTTGTAAAAGTCACACCACAATAATGATTTATTTTGTTTAGATTTTGATTTGGTCTTCACAAGTTGTCCCAGTTTGGGCTATCAACACTGGGTTTGGCATTGGAAATGATACTGGACAAAACTTCAAGACGGTAACACAAGGCAAACAAACTTAAATTTTCAACCAATTCCAAAAGCTTGATCTGATGTTCCGTACCTTGGCACTACCGTCGGGCGCCTGATCGCTCGAATTGTGGTCATTATCGTTATTAGATCTACCAACTGATACATTGCTTGAACGTCTAACTGGGAGTGCTGTGGTTTTTCTAGGATTGTTACCGTTAGTGCCATTTTGCGAAGTTACACTAGTAGTTGACGCACTGAGTTCCTTCTTCTTATAAAGACCGGCACTTCCGGATCCATTTCCAGCTAATGCAGGTGAAGATCCGATAGTCAACTGAAGTCTTGATAGAGAATCCAGATTCTTTACTCGATTCGTTAGCGAGTCCCTTTTGGGCTTGGCAACGGGCGAGGAAAGTAGATATTTTGTGGCGGGTGATGAAGGAGAAGCTGTTGTCGAGCTAATCTTTGACGACACTGGAATAGAGGAGCTGCGTGATTTTCCCTCAAATGAAAGACCACGCCAACTTTGTGAATCTGAATCTGGTCGAGTTAAACTGGTGTCCTTCTTAGTGAGAGATGTTGGTCCAGATGGCTTTAAAACTCCATTAGCAATGTATAGACTACTGGTGCTCTTGTTTAAGCTTCGATTGGATGCAGGTCCAGCAGAGTTACGACCACTGGGAGGTTTTGTTGCTGCCACGTAACCCTTTAATGGAATTTTGCTGGGTTTGGTACGTTTAGGTGTCTCTGGACATTTGCTCATCGTCAGTTCTCGCTCCTGCTGATCTTGTGCTGATTCGGTGCTACTACTATGCTCGTCCATAGTTAAAGGTATCATCGCCTTCATACTGGGCGTGCAAATAGTTTGGGAATGTTGAAGCAGTCGTAAGTTTGTGGCATTTGGGGTTGAGGGGTGTATAACAGCTTCAGAATTATGTAGAGACGTCGACAATAATCGGTTGGAACTTGTAGAGCTGTTGCTTGTGTTGATTTCAGCTGTATATTCTAATTTAGAACCCAGTTTTGTTTCCATTACTCGTAACTGAGCACGAGTTCCTTCTAGTTCAATGTTTCTCTCTTCAATCTGAATCATGAATTTAAATAAATGATTGCGGAAGACATTAGTAATTGATTTTGTAAAGACAATGACTTTTATAAATTTGTACATTAGCATTTAAGTAATTATATATAATTATTACCTGAAACCGCATATCATCAATATCTTCCTTGCTTTTGTCAAGCTTCTTGATCAAAAAAATCTTTGATTTAGTGGCCTGCTCGATACGCTGTTGCAACACCTGAAACGAAAGTGGTTCCCATTAATATTTCAAAACTATGACATCATTGCAACACAACGTTTCGCCTTATTATTCTATCAATTTGGAATATTTGTTAAATTTGGTGTTGCAAATGAAATTTATTATTCAAAAAGATTTTTCTGCCTGTTTTGTTGCGCAAAAAATTTTTGAATTTCTTGCACAATATTCATTACAAATTTACAAATAAACAAATGATCATGCATTTGAGCTTTTAATGTTTTGTGTCTATGTTAATTTGGCTTGATACATTGCTTAAGGTGCTTGCAGAATTCAAAATAAAATGAAAACATTTGTTTATGAGACATACATAAGTTGGCATATTATACAGAAGATAAATTCACAAAACTTGAAGTCAACAGGTTAGATTGAAAATTTAATGAATTTAATTTATGAAAATTATTTAATTTTGATTTACAAAATAATCGTAATGCGGGGTATTTAGTAAAATAAATAAAAAAAGAAATAATAAACAATACCAAACCCAAAAAAAATTTGTCAGTATATAAAATTATACAAAATACTCATTGTTCAATTAATTGAATGGCAATGAATTTGCCAAAAGAACCTAATTTGTGGATAAACTGCGAGCATATTGTGTTATTGAAACATATTATGCACTTGATTTGAACTTTCAGTAATTTCATGCTAATAAATTGCATTTACAGCCATCGCTGTTCACAAAACGATTCGTCATTCGATTCCATTGAAATTATTTTCAACGTTTACAAAAATGAAACCAAGACGGATATACAATGGCAAAACCAGCGGTAGCAGCAAAAGTCATAAAATTGACTCGAATCCATTGACTCAATGCTCACTAATGTGTGACAATTTCAGAGAGTTTGAATGAATAAAATTGGATAAAATCATTTTTCCGAATTTAAAATTTGTTTTAAAAAATGGAAAGCTACGAAAATTTGTTTAGATTTACAGTTCAACTTGAATATCTTCAACATAAACAGCAAAAAATTTAAAAACTTACTTTGTACGGTTTATTATATTCAATAGTTAGAGCTGTTCATAGTAATGAAATCAGTTATCAATAAAAATGTCGCAAATTTATTTTGACTGCATCTTCTTGCAAATCAAATGAAAATGTAGAAATAACTATGATAAATTTATCTAAACGTAACGAAATTTTTTAATTTAAAACTTTACACATTTTCTGATGAGAAATTGTGAGCATTAAATCTGTTTCGAATGCGGAAATTCATAAATTAAAAATGAAACAATTGTTGCTATGTGCAAATTACAAAGCATATTTACTTTACACTTAATAAAAATAAAGTCTTAAATTGTTTTTAAATGAATTTTGTGTGTTTGACGTTTTACGATATAAGATAACAATCTTGGCACACAATATGTAAAAAGATTATGATGACAAGCAACGAATATGATATAGATAAACATTGTAATCACTTTTAATTAATCATTTTTGAAAATTACAGATATGAAATGTGCTCGACCTTAATTATGCATGCGGATCAAAGATCCAGACGTGCTTGCACTTTCCCCCAAAAACAGAAAACAAATGTATGGAAACGCAAATAAAGGCTTATAAGAGATCTCGATTCTCGTGTGAGGTCACCGCATCAATCTTTTGAAGGAAAAAAAAACTTAAGAAAATGTGATTTATGGCCTCTCTGAAGGAATAGCAGGCAGATAATTTTATGGTCTCAACAATAAGAAGCTCAAATTGAAATGAATTGTAGAAGAATTCAATTAAAATTAAAGCGTACGTTCATAATCCACATTATGATTTCAACGGTAAATAACACATTGGAACAATTTTTACGAGGTTTAACATTCAATTTGAATTTAAACAAATTATATGCAAATTGTTTTTGAATTCAAATGCTTAACAAAATGAACATAGTATCAATTTTGTTAGATTGTTCCACTGTTTTCTATGAGTTTGCTAATTTTTAATGCTTGCGGTCGTTATGCTTGGTAATTTTAGACATTGCTTTAAAACAAAATAATTGTTAGTCCTTTAGTTGAAAATAGTAAGAGACTAAAAGATTAATTTTGAAAACATGCAAAGATTTTCACAGATATTCAGGAAAATTGCAAATCAATCAATAGACACAAAGCTTATGTAAGACAATCGCAAGTAAAACAATAATTTTGAATTGAATAGAACACAAGACTGAACGTCACCGAATTGATGTTGCAAAAACTGAGCAAAAAGTTTTTAAATTACTCAAACACAACAATAAATGGAAAATGCCGGAAATTATTTTTTATACCTGTCTTTTGTAACTTATTAACTATAGCCTGTATTATTGCTTCTTGTGCTGTTACTATGAGTATATTGTATTGTGATTATTTGCAGAGTCAAAATATTTTGTTTGAAGAATTTTTATCGAAGCATTACATATACTTAACATAGCACATATATTTTTAAAGATTCGAATGATTACAAAAGAATTGAAAGCGATACGTATTAAGTTTTATTTCACAATTTTTAGAAATTGAATCATAAAAAATGTATCGAGCCAGAAGGAAATGAATTATAGTTTTTATAAATAAATAATTTGTAGACACTTTTTCTTAATTTTTTCAGCTAAATGTTCCATTGGCACTGCATAGGCTTTAAACACTTTCGCCTACAGAAAATAAAGATAACATAACATAGCCAAACGAAAATCCGAGTCATTTACATCATGTCATAATGTTAGCAATCTTTGATCTAAAAAAAATTGGCCCATTGAGCAAATTGAGTAAATTAGACGATTTAGATAAAAGATGTTTTGTAATGGTTACTAGCTATTTATATATGAGTGCTTTCCATTTTAAATCGCTCAAATCTATGATCATTCACAGGAGAGTTTGAAAAAGTATGTTATTTTAAAATTGCAATACGATAGTGGCGCATAATACTTCACAAATATATACTTCTCATCCAACCATTTTGTGGTTCAGTTTTTCACACAATTTTAATTTCAAAGAAATCGAACTAATTGTGGTTTTAGTGCTGAATTTATTGCTTTGGTTTTGATGATTGTTTTTTCTAGATACGCGATTCACGTCATAAAAATAATAATTGTTATTGCTGCGGAACAAACAAATTAAAAAAAGTTAAATTATATGATTCAAATTACTCAAATTCAACGCAGACAAATCCTTCTTGAAACAACCCAAATTTTAAATGCGCCACATTTTGTTAAAAAGAATTGATTACGTCATTTCACAATACTTTAGAAGTGTGAGCATAGTTAATACGGTTCCAAGTTCTCATTGAATAAAATGCGATTGCGCCAAGACATCGCCAATCAGGTAGTTCCACTCGGGCGCTTTGTGCTCAATTTACTAGTTAATTGCAAATTGTTGGAAACGCCATCATTACAGCGAATTTAAAATTATAATTTAAAAAAAGTGAAACACCAAAATGTATCATTGAGAAGACCTTGAATTTTTTTGAGTTGCGCGATTTTAAAACTTTTTGATAATTCGAACAATTCTGTTTTTTCCAGTAAATTTTATGTTTAATTAAATTTTTCGTAAAAAAATGTTAAAAACAAAAGGCAACTTGCAAAAAAACTTAAACAAACAAAACTGAAAACATAAGTTATTTTAATGGTTTGAAATATTAATAATCCAATAGAACAGATTCTAATTTAAGCTTTTATGCCGAAAATAGTATGAGTACTAAAAAACTCTAACTATACCCTAATAATAATGCTAAAATAATGCTCAAATGATAAAAGAGTTGATTTATGAAACGTTTGACTCAGTCAATTTTAAAAGGCTGTATTATATAATTGATCGATTTACAAAAAAAAAGCAATCTAATAAAAAAATTTGCACTATATCTCTACTTAAATTTTCATTAAAAAAAATTTCAATAAAACCCATTCAAAAATTAAGGAGATCCATGAAAAAATCTTCTGAGATCGTTTCGTCGAAAGCATTAGCATAGTATTAGCTTTCAAAGCAAACAATTATCTCTGCTCATAAAAATAAACCTAAATTGAACTAGTTGTGCAGCTTGTGAGCTGAGCAGGACTTCTCCGCTAGTATGGAATGGTGTTTTCATTAAAAATTGTTTCGAAGTGCAATCTCTAGTCGTTATAAAAATCGGAATAAACATCGATGCAATTCTTGACAGAACTTATAATTTCAAACATTTTTTCTGAAGAGACCGAAGTGCTATCGCTAGTCGTTCTCGAGTTCTTGAGTTGAGAGCGAGCGGTACCAGGTTGATCCTCCAAAAACTTGATTTTTATAATTTTCTGGACGAATCATGAGATTCTAAGACTTTTTCAAAAAAAAGTTGTCTGGTACCACCAGATGACCCCCAGATGACTCCCAGCAGGTAGTGGACCAAACATCGATGCATTTCTTGACTCAACTCATCATCTCAAACACTTTTTTTTTCTAAAAGACCGAAGTGCTATCTCTAATCGTTCTCGAGTTCTGGAGCTGAGAGTAAGCGGTACCAGACTGATCCTAGAGAAAAAACTTGATTTTTCAAATTTTCTGGGCGAATCATGAGATTATAAGACTTTTTAAAAAAGTTGTCTGGTACCACCAGATGACCCCCAGATGACTCCCAGTAGGTAGTGGATCAAACATCGATGTAATTCTTGACCGAACTTATTAATCCAAATATTTTTTCCTGAAGAGACCGAAGTTGTATCTCTAGGCGTTCTCTAATTCTGGAGCTGAGAGTAAGCGGTACCAGGTTGATCCTCCAAAAACTTGATTTTTATAATTTTCTGGACGAATCATGAGATTCTAAGACTTTTGAAAAAAAAGTTGTCTGGTACCACCAGATGACCCCAGATGACTCAAAGTAGGTAGTGGACCAAACATCGATGTAATTCTAGACCGAACTTATTAATCCAAACATTTTTCCTGAAGAGACCGAAGTTGTATCTCTAGGCGTTCTCTAATTCTGGAGCTGAGAGTAAGCGGTACCAGGTTGATCCTCCAAAAACTTGATTTTTATAATTTTCTGGACGAATCATGAGATTCTAAGACTTTTTCAAAAAAAAGTTGTCTGGTACCACCAGATGACCCCCAGATGACTCCCAGTAGGTAGTGGACCAAACATCGATGTAATTCTAGACCGAACTTATTAATCCAAACATTTTTCCTGAAGAGACCGAAGTTGTATCTCTAGGCGTTCTCTAATTCTGGAGCTGAGAGTAAGCGGTACCAGGTTGATCCTCCAAAAACTTGATTTTTATAATTTTCTGGACGAATCATGAGATCCGAAGACTACTCCAATGAACACCAGTCTCGTACCACCAGATGACTCCCAGTAGGTAGTGGACCAAACATCGATGTAATTCTTGACCGAACTTATTAATCCAAACATTTTTCCTGAAGAGACCGAAGTTGTATCTCTAGGCGTTCTCTAATTCTGGAGCTGAGAGTAAGCGGTACCAGGTTGATCCTCCAAAAACTTGATTTTTATAATTTTCTGGACGAATCATGAGATTCTAAGACTTTTTCAAAAAAAAGTTGTCTGGTACCACCAGATGACCCCCAGATGACTCCCAGCAGGTAGTGGACCAAACATCGATACATTTCCCGCCTCAACTCATAATCTCAAACATTTTCTGAAAAACACACAGCTCTAGTTTTTCAAAAAAAAATGTTTTTTTTTGTATGGAAAACCCGACTTTGGGTCACGGAAGTGGTTCTGGTGACCTGACCGGTAGAGTCACCATCACCAAAAATATCAGGTGCACGATGGGAAGAGATACCAAGTCGATTGGCATCAAAAAATTTGGAATCGGTCCGGTGGGAGTTCAGATCGATCGTTTACAGTAACACCCCCACCGAACCACCGAACCACCGAACCACCGAACCACCAGGCACACGGCCCTTAGTTTTTCGCATTTCACGGGTCGGGGGTTCAATATTTTCCGGATTTTTTTTTACAGGAATTTTCTTCAACTCAATACGGACAAAAAAAATATGAGATATTTTTGAGATTTGTGTACAGGGAAGTCAGGAAAAATCAAATAAGGTCAAAAAACCCTGAAAATGCTGGGAAGAAAACAATACTTCTCCGAATTTTGCGGAGAAGTAAAAATCAACTTTAATTAAGTTGCAAAAACAGACCTTGTGCAGGCAAATTACTGTGTAGAAACTAGAAAGATACAATTGCGCAAGTTATCGAGTATTTCCAAAAATATTTCATAAGCTACGGTTCTCGAAAATTACAGCTCAATTAAATCTAAAACTTCAAATAAATTTCTCAAATTTTTTCAAAATTCAGTTTACTGTTTTACAGTTTCCCACGTTTCATTTATGATTGTCAAATGTCAATAGATGTCAATTGAGGTTCTACATTTTTATGGCAAGCCAAAATACTTAGAAAATTTATGTTTGCGTTATTTATGTTGAAGTATTGTATTTTAGAATTATTTATTTAGATAAATAATCAGAATTCAGGACGTATCATCGACAAAGCATTCTTGTCTATGATGAATGAACCAATTATGAGTGATAAAACTCTTCAGTTGTTATATACTTGATAAACCGTTATTGAAACTTGCTAATTCTATGGAAAACTACTAGTTTTTGTATTTGTTGTCCATCGTATGTGGAATCGATGCTTTTGCATTTTTTGCATTAAGTTTAATTTTGCAATTTGTATCAAAATTAAGAAGTGGTGTACAACAAATTGTTAATAAATAAAATCTATAATTAATTTCAAGATATAATCATAGTAATTTTACTGCTAATTGTAAATTGCTTACGCTAAAAAAAGATTTGCATGGAAAATTTCTGAGTCACACAATGCTCAGACAACGCAAACTTTGTAAAACATATTAATTTGATTTTCTTGAAACAGCTTCCATCAAGTTAACAATAAAATTTCAACACAATTCTTATTTTTCATTAACGTGGTATAAATCAGCAAAATTTCAATTAATCGGCAATAAATAATTAGAAAGTGTGTTGAACAATTTAAATCTTTTTTGTATTTAAAAATTTTCTTTTTCTAATAAAGCTTTTTTCGATGAATGAACGAAATATCTACAAAAAAAAATTGAAAGAAAACTGTGGCGATAAATTACAACGAAATTGTGTAATTAATTTTCTTTTTTCGTTTTCATTGTTAGATGTTTGTTGTGTGCGCATTGCAAAAAGTTCACTGGTAGCTGTGATCGGCTTCACTTACTTGATTTTGAATGGTGATTGTCAGTAAATGACGTTGAAGCTCGATGACGTTCGACTCTAACAGAATGGCAGCAATTTTCTTAGAGTCTGGAACACGAACCTTATTCAGTTTACTGTTGGGCGAACTCAACAATCCATCCAGCTTTCCTAGGGTGTTGATATCGTTCTTGATTTGCTTGGCACTTGGTAATTCGTCGTCTATTAGCTTTACCGGCTGGAAGCCAGCGATTGGGCGGATTTTGACTAAGGGTGATATCAATTGGTGGCCGGACGACTCGCTAGAGATGCCACTTTGGACTATTATGCGGGGATGAGGGGTATCGGACGAGCTGAAAAATTCACATATTTAAATTGAATTGTCACAAAAAAAATTTAATTAAGATTTACTCATCAGTTCCTTTTACAAACTGGAGATCATGGATTCTAGAGTTCAGTTCGATTTTATGATTTAGCGCACTAGATAGTTGCTCTTCTAAATCAGCTTTGGTAAGTTGTAGTTCGTGCAGTTTTTCCTGCAGTTGCGACTCTTTGATTCGCCCAGACAGGTTGTCCGTTTCCATTTTGGCAACTTTATCTAGCAGGTGATCACGCTCCTTTCGAATATGCTGCACGTCATCATTACTCATAAACGCGAGTTGCACTTGGAATGAGGATTTGCCAGATTTGTGCCTTTCCTGGAAAGTATCAGACACTTCTCGAAGACTCGCTCGCCGGTGTATTACATCTAATAAATTCCACAATTCGTTTTCCGTATTGCTTGCACCATCCGTTCCATTCAGACGCCCGGCTAGTGCACTTGATATATTATTTCCCTGTTTTAAATAATACAATATTTAAAAAAATTTTCTAATAAATGTTGTGATGAGTTTTTTACCTGACCCGAAGAACCAGGCGTCGTTGAGGAAGCACTATGCGCCTCTTTAGATGAGCTAGTCTCTGTTGAGAAGCCTGAATCCTGTATGACACTGCCATTTCCCTCGCCGCTCTTTGGTTCTTTCTTACCACTATGTGAATTGCTACGACTCCTAATTAACAAAGAAGATGACTGAATAATATCACCAGCCCCGCCTCCAGCGTTGCTGCCTCCACTGCCATCTTTTTGGCCGCTATTAAGTTTACGGCGTACTCGGATTCCTGGCTCCCATTCTCGTCTAAATAAGGATCTTTTTGATTTAATTCATTCTAGACAATAGACTTGCATGCATGACTTACCTGGATACTATCGAGGATGAGGACGCAAGCCCTGTAATTGTACTATTTGCTGCCGACGAAGCCATCTTGTGTTTGAGATCAGGAAAGGTTTCAATAACCAAATCGCGGAATTCCAATAAAGCACCGACTTCATGCTGAAGTTCCTGCAGCGATTTAGTTTGGTCTGTGTGATGATGAAAGTTGTTGTGGTGGTGGTATGGGCCAGCATTTGATCTCAAGGGAACTACATCCATACCAAGCTCAGATCCCAGTAAGCACAAATCGGTCTGTAATACAAGAAAGGATTGAACTGATTAGTATTTATTTTTGTGAACGTGAATAAATGTATTATAAAAAATACAATTAAATATTTTTGTTTGATCAATTTTATTGTTGAGTTGATGCTTTATTGATTTGTTTTTCTAAACCGCATTTCAAAACCCAAATTGTCTACACGAAACAATTTCACTTTCCATAAAAAGTGCATTCCACCATTCAATCAATCACAAGCTAACATATTTTCGCTGCCACCTGGTGATATCTCTCACGCATAAACCAACAACAATATATCAAATGAAAACTTGTAAAAGTCATCAACATAATAAACTAAATTCGAAAACAAACAACAAATAACTAACAGATCTAACGTGATTTTATTTTTGATACGCTCGTGATTCAAATCGCATAATTTACAGTTTTTGTTTCAATTTCTCTACTTCGGGTAGCGTCTCCGTCTGTAATTTTAACCATGCGGCATGGTGTGCTCATGTAAATGCCCATACATCACCTTTAAAACAATATCTTCTTTGATGTTGCCAAACAAAAGCATTAGTACGAATATATTTTTAAACTACAAAATGTAGAATAACAAAAATGTTTGGAAAAATTTCGATTTGTTTATTTGGTGGTACTGAACGGTACCAGATATCGATTTGCTTTAGTTTTTTTTTCATTTATGCCCCAACAAACAATTGAGTTTTCTTCAAGCAACGGCACCAACAGTTCAACGAAATTCAAACGAAAAAGCACCGGAATAGCGATGCACTAAATAAGTCGTGCCGCGACTTGGTAATACCCAAATAGCCTTTTAGAGTCTCTAATGGCTGCAATGACTTTCAAAAGCTGCAGATTGTCTTAGAGGCCATAAATTGATTTTTCTTTTGTGTCTGCTTTGCTTGATTTATGTGTTTCTACAAGATCCAATTGCACCACATGCAAAATAATGATCGATTTATTGGTTTCGAAGTGGAACTTTCACGTGTCAGCGTATTAAGCAGTTGAGAACGGAGATGATTGAAATAGAAATTATATTAAAATTAAATTTTACTAATATATATTTTAGCAATATTAGTGTCATATTGCATAGTATCAACTATTTTAACTATTTATATAGGATTGATTCCTAATATCACAAAATAAGATAATCTGCTGAGATTATTAGATCATTCAGAGGTGGGAAATGACATTTGATGTACATAAAACATTATAATTTGCCAAATTGCAATTTTAATAAACTATATACATTTTACTGTCTTTTCTTTTCAAAAAATTATTAGAATCATGTAATTCGTTGAAAAACGATCTTTGCAATGATCAATCCCGAACGTTGAGAAATTTTCAGAACTTTCAGAAGTGTTTCATAAATAATCTAGGTTTATGTACTTGTCAACTGACGATTCTTTCCAAGATACAATTCAAAAATCGTTACCAGAGAGAAAACGATAACAGAAAATTATTGAAACAAGTATATTGAAAAAATTATTTGTTAACTAATTTAAAGTTTAAACAAACTTTAGGAAGGGAATTGAAAGTTATGTTCTCTGTTAGCACAAAGCTAATGGAACCTTTGCATGGAATATTGAGCATGACATCAGCGCTTTAACATACTTTTTAGTCGCCCAAAACGATACATCGTGTGTGTGATCTACAAAAAAGTTCATATATTTGAAGTAATAAATATTCAGTTCCAAACATTTCGGGCATTTCTTGTACTCAAAACATTTTTTAATCGAAAAGAAATCTTGCACCACAGTAATTGTTTAGAAAGCATATATAATTACCAAAAGCAAGCACAAGTACTATGAGTGCTCACTAAACACCAAACCAAAACAAACTGAAAATTCAACATTTGGCAAATTAGACTTTATTAAAAACTTTTGTCCATTGGGATTCGAGAAGTGAAATATTTGAGCTTGGTGAACACATTACGTAGATAGAGAGAACATTTAAATATAAATTAATTCTATGCGGCTCATAAAAAAATTTTCATCACGCATTCCATACAATACAGCATGACGATTCCACGTATTCCATGACGTGTTCCAAAGTTAATTTTAATTTTCGAACTGGAAAAACGAATAAACACGAAGATAAATTTCTTTCCGGTGTTTGATAAATAAATTACTAGAAAAATAGTTCCAATCATGTGCGAGCTCGAATTCATATTAAATTGTAATTATGTTTTTTAATAAAAAATATTATTGTCGGTAACAAAATATGTTTTTGTGTTGAAGTAACCAACATAATTTGATTAACATGTTTTATTTTTCTGCTGTTTTCCGATATATTTACATAAGCAAGGCAAATATTAGCTCACTTTAGAAATCAGACTATACAAGACACTTCCTATTTTCCGTGTAGATTTAACACAGTTTCAACACTAAATTCAAATTATAAAATGCAATTGTTAATTTGGTGTATAGTTGCACGTATATACGGAATCAATACTTATTTGGAATATGATCGGAAAACTATTGTAGATGCGATCATTCAAATATTGAACAGTTAATTTAAATTGTACAGCTTAATCTATTAAAGCTGGTAAAAACACGGAAAACATATAGATAAGAGGATTCACCTTGTTGATATATGCTAGTACAAAATTTAAAAAAAAAACTATTTAAGTAAAATGTCGTTACAGCTCAGTGACAATATGTGCAACAGACAGAAATTCAATCAGACAACAGAATACGTCAGTACAAAGAAATAAAACCAACGAGTTTAACCTACATTTGATATACAACAACGTTTTGTGACACTTGACTCGAGACTACCTATTCGATATTGAAAAATCTGTATAACTGTTTGGTTTACAAGTTTCCATTGTAAATTGTATGGAAACAAAACACTAAGGAATGTTACATATATTATATGTGATGATAAAATTATTACTTTGAACAATATTGATTTGCTTTGATTTCTATTTAAGAACATGCAAGTAAAAATTTTTCAAACAAACAATTAATGTTATAGAAAATCTAAAAAAAAATCAGTCATCATAAAAATATTCCAAATCTAATGAACTTAAAGTTGAACTGTTTCATAAAAGTGAAAACATTTGTTGTTAAACAACTCTAGCTCTACAAGTAATAAAGGAAGAAAGTACTGTCTATTTCATACTCTACGTATTTATCATGTTTTAGCACTGACAGAAAATTTTTCCAAATTACATTCTACTTGCATAACACACAAAGGTTAGAATAGCACAAAAATACAAAACACCACGCTTATTCAATTGTCGCTGCTAAAAGGTCAATAGACACTTTCTTTTCACTGTTCTTTCGTAAACATAACATATAGACGCTTTGTTCTGTATACATATGACAAATTTATTTATTCAACATGACCCAGCTATTCTAAAGTCTGTGTTCGCATGTGCAGTTTTCTTTTTATTTGTATATGATCTTTGAATGAACATAGTTTGGCCCACTGCATTTTTTTGAATTATTTTATGGCTTTTTATTTTTTGACACAAATTTTTTTGAAAGGTGGAGCTGAAAAACTTGGTTGGAACAAATTATATTGCAATAAACTTTGCTTTTGTATCTTGTAATTTTAGCATAAAAGCTACTCTTACAATTTAATGATCGAAGCTAGTCAAATTTTTAATGATGACTTTTGAGATTTCAGCGCAACAGCAGCATAGTCGACGATAATGGAGAAAATTATCACTGATTAATACGGTACAACAAATTACGTTTTGACAGCAATATAATGACTCTTTCAAGTCAATTCGTTCGCTTATTAAACGGTGGTTTAATTGCATTCTAATTAAGTAAAATTTCTTATTAATGCTTGAATTTTATGTGCTTTCAATTATCATATATGCTTTTATTGTTCCTATGTTTGCAAAGCAAGTTAGGCCACAAAATACCTTAGAAAAAGTGAAACAAATTTGTCGATTAATTTATATGATAAAAAGGCAATTGTTAGTTTTCTTGTGCTTCTTGTTGGTTACGTTTGAATTTTTTTTCTAATAAAGAATTGCATCGTGAATAGAAATTTGTCTATTTTTCTTCGCCTTTAGTTGCAAGCACATAATCATATGTATAGACTGCCTATATCAACCTATTGGCATCTTATTGAATAATGTTACACCGTATTTTCTTTATTATATTTTAACGAGCTGTTGACGAGCAATAGTTTGGATTGCGTTTGCTTCATGTGCACTTTAAAAGTGGTAGAATTTCTCTCATTTCTTTGGATGTATTCATATTTACAATTTTAATATTTCAGTCATTAGCACACTAACCTGGCTTTATAGTAGAAAAATTGACAACAATGTTTGACTTCATATAACCAGCTATTGTTTTGCCGTTTTGTTAAAAATATACACTATACATAGGTAATGTTTTTTGTCATACAGATATCAGATATTCTGCTCACATGCATTTAAATTGTTAGTAGGTTTAGTGAACATCTAAACAAAATGTTTTATATATAACGGCGAGAATATTTCAAATAGTCGAAAAAAAGGATGTGCATACAATGCATAATCATTTACTTGGGTGTGTAACACTGATGATATATCTTACAATTCTTAACCTTAACTTTCGTAGAATAGTGTGGACTCATGAACTTTATTAGATGGGTGCAATTTCTAAAATCAGAAATCATCATCCTTAATTTAACTTTATTCCGTATTCTGACAGGTTCTTAGAATCTTTATATAGTACAGATTCATTCATCTAAATATAGTTGTAAAAAAATGCATGTAAGTCTATAAATATTTAAATAACAATTAAAAACTCAAAAAAAATAATATATGCAATTTGTTCTAGAATGAGATTAACAATATGAAAATCTTAAAATTGTGTAATTTAAAATGGAAAACTCTAGTGAATATACTCGAAGCCGCAAACCCAAAGAAAGCAACAACCTTGAAAGTATTGATTTAAATTGTTCAGAGCAAAATTCGTATTGACATGAGGAGTTTCTTGCACGTTTAAACTTACATTTGATAATTTCGCTATTATACGTATTGACTGTACAAAAATTGGATTAACATATCACATACATAGGATATTATGATTCACCTAGGAAAATACTGCAATAATTCAATTAGTATAGTCATGGCTGATAGTTTTGTTCAAATCACATTGCTTTTTCGCAAAGGTTTTTTGTTTGTATTAAATCCTAATCAATGATAATTTTTAGCTCTATGTAATATTAACTGATAAAATAAAATAATAGTTTGCAAAAATCATTAAAAAACTTTTAAAATTAAAATATAAGATATGATAAAAAAAATTAGGATATTAAGGCAGACTCAAACCGAAGAATATTCTGCAAAAAAATTATGTATCTTTCTTTTTGTTTCCCTGCAACAAAAAATTACGTGAATTTTCCGAATGTTTTGACCAAAACTAACACAAAAATTAAATCCTGCACGCAAAAATGCCGGAAAATTCTGAGTAAACAAGGAGTAAACACACGAATGCGTAATATTTTTTGCAGAACATTACGCAAATTTGCAGAATATTTTTCTATTTGAGTAGGCCTTTACACTTTGCAACAAGGAAGCAATTTATTTGCCTTTTGAATTTTCAACGAAACCTAAGAACCATTAGATCACGATCGAAAGCTCTATGAGTGCAAACTGTCCTATTTAAATGTGCATCAATTGTTTTACACTGAGTAAAGCTCTATAGCTGAAGATTGAGTGTAATTAGAGATTATCCTATCGATTGCTGGTTTAAATAGATTTGGGCGAGTTAACATATATATACTGTGCCTCAGTTTCTGCATAAAAACAACCTTCAACTTTCAATTAGCACTGACAAAAGGCAGTGAATGTTTGTAAAGTCTATACTAATAGTTCTCAAAATATATAGCAAAAGCTGCTGATATTTCAATATTAAAAACATTAACACACCTCAAAAATTTTCTTCTATCTGCTGATTTTCAGTCGTAATTAAAAATAACGAAAAATAATATGTAAAGCTAGCGCGAGCACATTAACCAAATATGATGGAATATAATTATACTTTTCCATGAAAGCAAGCATTTTCATTCATTTTAATATAGATAAGTGGTTTTTTATTAGCCAATAGGCCAGCTAATCAACATTCCGGCAATGGAGCGCAACAATAAAAGGATTTTTTGAACCTTGCAGTGATTAAATATAAAGTCAAAAAATGTTTATTTTAAAGTGATCATCTTAATCCAAATATATAAATTTAATTTATAAATTATGTAGTTAAAATAGCCTTTTAGCTGCTCTCGTTGATAAATCTCAAATCTGCATTGACATTATTGAATAATAAATGCCTGGTTATGTTATTGGTTGTCTACAAGGTTGAACCACCTTAACTAAAGTGACTTTTAATCGATATTTATAATTATATATAATATTTTATGATAAATTTGAAGTTATCGGAGAGTGCGTCTAACTTTAAAAAAAAAAGAGCGCTATGTATCATGATGAGAATCATGCTAATAGCAGAACACTCCTGGAAAGGCTTACATGTCTCGATTCAAATAACCCTACGCTAAAAATATATTCGCTCATAGGCTTGTACTGGAACACGTCTAGCTGGCTTTTGCTAAACAAAAATTCATACAAGATCTCTTATGTGTATTCGCTCAGCATTTTTGCACTGCCAAACTTGTTTGAACTAGCAAATTATAAATTACAAGCATTGAAATATTTATAGCATCATTTGATTTAATTTAAATGAATAGTATAGAAAACGGTTAATACAATTCAGCTGAATTTGTCTGCATCAACATAGGGTAATGATGTTAGTAAGACAATATAATGTGTTTCAACTAAAATCTGTGATGCCATTTTGCTAAATTCAGCCTCGGCAGACTTTATTGTTCCAGTTTTGCGCGCGATTGGGTGGGTGGACAATTTTTCTATTTCACAGCAAAATGGATTTATAGCTAGTTTTGGCTCAACAAAGCCAAGACTTGCCGAAATTAGTGGTAACGAGTTGAGATATGTATTCAGTTCTTGTATTGCATTTTTAATGAAAATCAAAAGTGCCTCCCACAATCAGCAACTTGAGTCATAAAATAAAAAGATGTTCAATAAATCATCTGTTTTCTTAACATGGCAGAAACATTCGATCAATACGCTTATATTTTCAGCATATTTGCATAATTTTAATTGAACGATTAAATATTTGTAGGTAATCAAAAGTCTATAAACACATTAACATATTTTATTATGCTAATGAAGATGCGAATTAACAGGAGTTTAAAACATAATGGAATCAAAGAGAGAATCTTACAATTTATTAAACTGTCTTATTTCATAATATTACCTACAAACTGTTAGTCTTATATTCATACCAAGTCATTGTTAATGTTGATAAATCATCACAATATTCTCAACAAATGTCAAATGTCATTTCATAAGAAATTATGTTAAATTTTGAATTTGTGCCATATATATGAAAATCTGTTGTAGTTCGTTATTAATAATTAAATAATACGAGTAAACTTGCATCAGTTAGATGGTCCATGAATCGATTGGTGTTCATTAAACCATAAGTTTTACGCTAGACAATTTTTCACTGCCGGAACATAATACTAGCATACCGAGGATCATTGAGCTAAAAAATTGACCGTGAATAAACTGTGAAATTCTACAATAATTGTCATATAAAACCACAATTCAAGGTCCGTTTTCAAAATCCATTCCGCGCCTGCATGTGCGTTACCATTACCATAAAATATTTGAGAACTTCAATTGTTTATTGTTAGATCTAAGTGATGCTCATCAGCAAAAAAAAATTCATTTGCTTCATAAGATTATAGTTAGTCGGTCTGTCCAATTTTAAAAATATTTAGTTTTTATTATGGCAATGCGATATATTCCTACAAGAGTTTATTGTTGTTGCCGCTTGTTGCCTACAAACAATGAGTGTGGACTATTATTTCTTGGTAAATGTTTTTTTAACTGATGTCTGCACATAATTAAACTTTTTTCTCTCAATTAAATAAAACATCAATCTCATGCCACACATTGCCTGTATTGATGGAAATTTGAATTATTTTGGATTTAACAATATATTTGTAGATCCGCATTAACCAGCTATTGTTAACTTGCCTTTGAGTAATACTTTAAGACTAAGATTCAGTCAGATTGTTTAAATCTCAATTGAGCTCCGATCAATATTTGAAATTAGGCAGCAACAAGTAAAACCGTAATTCTGCATTTTGTTTCATCAGCGTTCAAAATATAAGGAATAGTTGAATCCAAATAAATTATTAATAAATAAATTGTCCTTAACTATAGTATTTTTCTATCTTCTTATTTTTTTTTAGTCATTTTGACTTAACCATTGAAGGTCGAAATTAAAATAAAAGGTTTAAGAAATTGATTGGTTGAACAGTTTTAAAAACGGCTTTTTACAACAATATCTTTTTGGTATATTAACAATATATCGAGTTCCATGCACGCAATATTATTTCATGTAATATTTTGCTCTTTTCTTCTGATGCAACAGTTTTTTGTTTTAAGACATTTTTCATTTTCAAGCAGCAATTAGCGACAATTCAAGTTTATGTAATAATGCTGAGCGATTTTGACCAACGTGACGTCAAATGCGTTTTTTTCCTTTTAATTTGTAACTAAAGTTAATTTTGTAAAAAATGTTAAATGGAAATTGAGTTAATTATACAATGATTTTTTTCTTTAATTAAAAAAATAGAGAAATTTCTCTTTTTTTTTTGGGTATTTTTAATAAGTTTTAACTATTTAAATTTCTGGAATACCCGACAATGCTACAAAGAAGTAACTTTAAATTAAGATGTTTAATACCACCACAAATAATAATAAAATATCTTGCACCCTTTTTTATTAATAATTATTTATTTTTTATATTATGTTTTTAATCTTTTTAGGCAAAAACTATTTACTGGCTGATTATTAAATATGACCTTTCCACACCATAATTTTGACTAAAACGAATTAACAAAAGTATGGGAATTGATTTAAATATTCAAAATAAAAAAAATCGAGCATGTTCTTTGATGGGATTTAGCTGTATAGCTCACATATTGTGATTGATGTTTCTGTTTGTCAGGTTGTCTACCCAGTGGCGAGCGCAGAAAATTCAACTGTAACTTTATAATTGTTCTGCTTCTCTGGACATTTCCAGTATTTTACACAAAATAAAATGTAATTACAGCAGCATGAAAAACGTGCCCTACTGCTTTGTTCATTCTAGCAATATAGTATTTAAGTATTTGGTATGATGTTAATTGAAACGATGTAAGCGCGAGTTTTTCATTTTTGGGCCTTAAAAAAGTTCTCTTGATATTGGAACTAAAAAGCATGCACGAAAAATGCTGAACTTTAAAAAGCGTGGTGTGATTGTTTTTGGTTGTTGCTAATTCATATTTAATTGTGATCTCGACTGTATGGATTGAAGTCTCAAAGAATGATTAAGGGGAGCGTCCACATATAACGTACGCAAAAATTTAAGCAAATCAATTTTTTTTGGCGAACTATAAAATTTTCGCATGAATTAACATTTAACGGCTCCAGAGATTGCGCTTGGCAAAAGCGTTTTTCGAAGAAAAATAATCAACCATCGAGCATTAATGAGTTATTCGTTTTGGATATTTACTGTTATTCATCAAAGTTTTCTTTCTGCTGTATTTTATCATCAGGTTTGTATTTTCATATTTAGAAATTTGGCACATCAGCAACAGCACATTTTAATCACCTTAGGAGTACACGTTTGAATTCAGACAACCAAATAACCAATTGCCAGTGATAAAAATTCCGAAATTTACAATTTGAAACAATTAATCTCTTTCGTTTAATTTTTTATATGTAGTAGTTTTTGCAGTTTGGTTCAATTTCTTTATTTTAATGGCTGCTCAATTAACGATCAATTTGAAATTAAAATTACCATTCATTCATAAAAAGAAATTTAATTCAATCGTCTCAGCGACGACCTCACGGCTGCAGCTGCTACAATACAATCCATTGTTTTACCAATTAGGTAAAGTTAATCCACTTAATCTGCGCTCGCATGTAGGGAGTGAGTCGGACGGCACTCACAAATCTCCACAAACATTCACTAACTTTTCTTTAATTAAGCTTTTTTTTGTTGCAAATATAACAACCGATCAATTGCCAACAATATTTTTGTTAAAACTTTTTCACAACAAATACTCTAAGGGAATATCCACTTTCGAGATATTATTTCTATTCAATATTTAACTCTCTACAATAAAACGATTATTGTTTGATTTGCATGAACTTCCGCACTTTTTTTTATTCAGTATATTTGCTGGAATGCACAATGAACCCATTTAATAACAAACTAATGTATTTTATCATGTAGTACCACAGTTTAAATTTATTTTAAATTTTGCTCTGGTACGACGGTCCAAAACTTCAACTTTAAATCAAGCAAACAACAATTTCATTCCTCGAACCAACTACGACTGAACATACCGCAACTGTTTTCAACTTTAACAAAAATTAATGTTTTGAAAAAATACAAATCGAGTATCTGTATTCATTGCTTTTTAAGTGTTTTGCTGATTGGAGTCGCTGTTTGAACATTAGCTGTGTAGTTGTAGTGATGTTCCCTTGCTGTTTTTCTACAATAATTTTTTCGCGATCGTGTTGCTGTTCCAACAAGTTTAGCTGAACTTCATGTTGCAGATTCAATAAAAAATCATAATCACAATGATGAGTTCCGTTCAAAAATGAATTTCTAATACATTATTTGCTTCATGTGTGAATAGTATTCGTGGAAAGGATTTTGCTCCAAAGAATGAAAAGATCCTTTACATCTAAGAATGTAATTATAAACAACAAATTTTTGATTTGACTTGTAGCACTTTTTGCCAACAAAAATATAAATAATTGGAAATAAATGTAACTCACGCACACTAATAGACAATAGCAAGCAACTATACAAACCAATATCGAGTATACATCGCTGAAAATGAATGAAAAATCATAAGACCGAAACAAAAAATCGCTTTGCTCATGTTAAGCATCGAGCATACTGGAAAAAACAAAAATGTGCACAGCACAGAAAGCACACAATTTTCAAGTACTGTAACTTGTTACATATCGTTAAACATTCGAAATAAATATACTTGTGGAAAAATTAACAGCATTTTTTATTCAATTCCACATAGGGAAAACGAAGAAGAGCCAAGCCAACTATAGGTTTGTGCACATATTGTGATGTGGAAATTTATTACCACAGACTGCTTATGGATCATCTTTAATTCATTTTAATTGAAAATCAGACTTACTTAGCTGCATTAGCTATATACATACTCTTAAGGCATATTCATTAAGATATGAGATGGTATCTTCAAAAAACTGAACGCTTTGTGTTCAGATAGTATAGTGTTCCGCATTATATCTAGTGAAGTCTTGATGTATGGGTTAATAGTATTTAAATGCAACTACCAAATTACTTCAAAATATAGTCGAACTTCATGACCAAATTTCGAAAATTTATATTTTAAAATGTGTTTTATCGAGCATAACGGGTGCACAAGCCATTTTAAAACAGTTCTTGTATAGTGGCATTGCTTGTTTTGGGCAAGTATCATATAGATCTTCCCTCGCTTTTAATATACCATTTACGTCTTTAGTGAGTCTTTGAGCAATTATATCTAATTCAATTGTATGATGTTTTCTTGACAAATGTATTTTTCAGAAAATTTACGCGAATTAAAAATTACAATGGCGATTGAAAAGTTTTTTGATGTGCACACTTCTGGTCCTATACAATAAAAGTAATTCACGTTGCCATTATGTATTTTATAGTGACGTATTGAAAAAATCACGTCATCTGCTACATATAGTTGCGTATAATACCTACATCTAATATAAAATAAATATTGAATGATGCATTGTGCAAATTACAAATTTATTTTGAAATATATTGACAATTGAGAGAGTATTCAAATTAAATTTTAAACTTAATTTACTCAGTGTTGCCCACATCGTGTACTATTATGGATTGCATAGAGAGTTATTACATCAATTACATAAATTCATATTCGCCTCTACTAAACATTTCTATTGCTTATACGGTTAGACTTTATTTTGAATTAATAAATTTCTGTTAGGTTCAAATAATTACAGGCTTTCCTACAACTAATTTGGATTTTATAAATGATTTTAAATTTTGATATTTTTTAGAAACAACATAACATATTTTCTTCAATTAATGAACAATACAATCGGATAATTTTGTTGAAAAATTGCAAATGCAATTATTGAAGATTAACAAAGTTTTCACTATGAAGCATAAGTTTATCAAGTTGGCGTTGCAAATAATAGTCACCTACAATTTTACAAAAACAATAAATTGCAATGAATTTCTATAACACTGACATTTTACCAATCTTCTAATACTGAGCTAGCAAACTCTGTCGATTCAATAGGTTGATGCATTTTAAATGTTTTAAAGATGATATGCTTCCATAACTATCAAGGTAGTGTTTTATAAATGATTGTATTATCCCTCAGGTATATTTGAATTATTTTCAAAGAAAAATTTAAAAATGTTGTTAAACAGTGAGGAAAGAATTGCCAGTTGCAGAGCGTTTATGCAACTTCAGAAAATTCTGGAAAATTTTGAAAATTCCAAAAAAATTACATATTTTTACAATTTACTCGCGATCTGAAACATTTAGTTTAAGAATATTTACAACTCATTGATAAGGTGAGTAAAATAAATAAATTATACGATCTGACTTTATTTGTTTCATTGAAATTTTTTTTGGATTTTTTAAATTACAGAATCCCAAATTATATTTGAACTTTACAATCATCTATCAAATTATTAATAACAATCCAATTTATTTCAATGTTAACAATAAGGACTCTAAAAGTCGAATGAATTCTATCCAGTATCGAATAAATGTTTCGTGTGATATTAGATGTTCATATGTAGAAAAAATACATATTTGGCAACCCTTGATAGCTTTTACCACTTGATTTTGGTTCAAACAATGTCAAAAAGCTTGCAGAGCTTCTTTCATGCAAGCTTTGTTGCTTCTTAGAGAAAATGTTACCATGACATCCATTGTTTAGTCATGTTTTTATGAATTTAAAGGAAACGTTGGAGTAAAACATAATTTTGGAAAATTCAGAAACATCAAACTTTACCAATTAATCAACTCCAATTTCAAACAAAGGAAAATCTAGTACAAGGCAAATCGAATTAAAAAAAGCTTGGGGTAAATTTGCCATTATTGATTGAGTTATGGTTGCATTCTAGGTTTCACCTGGAATCGGATTTGTTTATTTTAGGAATTGAGAATCGATCCTTAAATTTTTGGAATCACAATCGGAATCGAAATATTACGAAAGCTTAATCGTTTTCTTGGAGTCACTGAAATTTATTTCTATAATTTAACGTGAGATACATCAAAAAAAATTATGAATTAAAAAATTGATTTTAAAATCGATATCATTTCTCAAATTAAAAAAAATCTAAATCAATTCACATTTTTTAAGGAACCGGAATCGCAAAAAAACTTTGGAGGCGGAATCGATTTGATAAAAAATGAAAAAGTCTTAAAAGAAATTTAAGTGCTAGACGACCGTAAATAAACACACTTTTCCAGAGATCATTTGCATCTAGAGATTCTTAGAACAAAAGAGCAACACTGTAAAAATAATATGAAATGTCTTTTTTAAAAACAGCCTTAATATTACAAAAGATAGTGATATACTTTGTTATATATTGTTCGGTATTTATTATTATTCGTAATTTAAAAGTATATTATTTTGCATATCTAGTTATTGTTATGCTATTGCATGGTTATTGTTGCTGTACCAGGTACGGCAGTCATTTTCAACATGCTGCTGCCAAGCAGTAATGACGATTATCAACGACTTTATGCTATTCTCGGCAATTTTTATTAGAATTCTAAAGTCTATATTTATTCTAACGTGCTTATCATGTTACTGTTTACGAGAAGTGATGATCCAAACGTTTCATGAACACATAAATCGTTGTGCCAGGTTTGTTTAGTTTTCAAAATGATAAAATTGTATAGGAAACAATATGAAATTGCCTAGCCCTTCATTATGTATAGATTTGAGTTTCTTGATTATCACATTCGACGCTGTTTAAGTAAGAAATAAACTTCTCATTTGTATCAGGCATCAGTAATGTTGTATTTTTTATTATTTTTAAATTTCGAATGGAAGAACAAACATCGTAAAATTCTAATTGAGAGCATTTTAATGTTAATATTTGTTTCACTATATATGTGCAGTTCAATCATAACGTATTTAAAATGTGAGTATCTATAGATGAAAGATAGCATATTAATTTAGCTCTGAATCAACATTCTCAATGAATTTTTTACTGAGATAATCTTAAAAGTCATTATATTATAGCTTTAAGAAAAAAATCAGTGACGATGGTATTTTATTATAGTGACTAATGAACTACTGGGTATTCCACTGAATACCATCTTTTTTCAACACTCTTTGATGATTATTGTTTGTGATTGGTCAGATAAGCAAAATGTGACATTTTCAGATATATGTTTATCATTTGACTAGTTTCACTTCAGACTGTAACAAACAAACAAATCATAAAGATGTCTAATCTTATTTAGAAAACAAATTTTTGGATTTAAGTGATTTTTTGAAAATTTAAAGTCACTGATAAATAAAATAAATGATTTTTTATATTGGTAGATTCTTTTAATTTGCCAATTACAACAATGCGTTACGTTAAAAAATTCCTAATTGAATCAATTGTCTCGCAAAAATCATCATTTGTTGCTGGTTTATTCATTCAATATCTTTAACGTTTTGGATCTATCATATCTTGAGTTTTGCGAACAAAAATTATCGGATTTTTCAGCAGAAAGATCATCATAGCACACAAAGAAAATCGTAAAATGAAGTGAGTCAATATTACGAATACATATAATTTTCCAGTGACGTCATCATGGCGATCATTTTTGGTCATTATGGTTGCAACAAAAGGTGAGTAAAGGTGTCTTCAAATGTTATTTTTTTTTGTAAAAAAAATGATTCAACTACGATAAATCAATATTCATGTGAATGCACCTGCAACAAATTTTCAAGTTCAACAACTAGTATTCTCATTTTTGGAGTGTGTTCTTTTTTGCGAAAATAGTTGTTTTTTTTCACTTTGTAATCATAATGAAATGATTTAAGCAGGAAAAATAAGTCAGCGAACAAAAATTGATTCGTTTGGATTTTGCGAAAATTAACAAATACCTAAATGTATTCTGTCTGGTGTGTTGTAGTTCAGATTTATCTATCATAATGTTTGTTTCAAATATGTGAATTTACAATGTATTTTTAAAACGAAAAGACTAATTGAACCGTGAATTATGGCTTTTATGTTTTCATATGCTCTATACATTACGACACTACTATCAACCAATCATTGAATCTATTTTGGTTGTAATCGGACCACATTCGAATTTTTAAAGTTTTAGTGAGTGCAAAAAATTCACATGCCCGGAGGATTATTACATGGTCATTCACATAAAGATTCTTTTGAATGAAGCCTGCACTTTTGGGCTTTTCTCTTAAAACTAACTTGTATAGTGTATTGTTTTATTTTCACTTTTAAAGCTTTGATTGAATGGAGGTTTTAAGCAATTCTTTTTGTTTCATTCAACTTAAAATATTTTCTCTTTTTCCATTATTAATTGCAAACAAAAAACAGATTATTTAATAATTGCGATTTGACTTACTTCATTGAAAAACACTGGAGGCATTGACGAAGACTTGATGATCTGATCATGGCTGGATGATGAAGAAATGGGTCGGTACTGGGTGGCTAACTTAAAGTTTTTTGCAGACCTTTCTTCTGTATCTTCATCCGACATCTTCTATTAGACTTGGAGATGAAGTTGTAAACCACGTAGGTTGTAACAACCTTCAACTACTATTCCATGAAAGCAATTATTAAAGTTCATGAGGAAACGAAAAACAAATAAGCCATTTTAGCAAAATTTGTGCTGCAAATTACAATTCTACTATTTTATACAACACTATCACTTGATACAAAACTAATTAACTAACTTATAAGCTGTATTGTAACACTAAATTGACAAATAAACGCGAATTTTAGGATTTTAGGATTTTCATAAACTTCTGACTGATATTAACCCCTTGAGTAATATTCACTAGTGAATTTTTATGAATGACAGTTGTGGAGAGGGGCTGACAATGATAATATATATTTAACATTTTGCAATAGTTCCTTCAAATTGACCAAGACATGATAGTATAAACAAAAAACAGATAGCTTAATATAATCATGCATCATAAAAAATAAATAGAATTATCTCATTAAGCTGTTTTCCCCTCGTTGCCAACATTATAAAACATTAATATGTCAAGCGGAGAGTTATTTTTTGTTTATTTAAATTAAATTGAAGATAATTAAAGTAAGCCAGTGGAATATAATTAATCGTGATAATTAGTGAGTCAGTTGATAATTATGAGGTAAAGTCGAGGGGTTGATAATGACAATTTATCGTCGACAGAGAGCAACTTTTTGAAAAAGAGCACCTAAGCAACTTATGGTGAGCAACTGCCCAACTTAAAGAGCAATTGAACAACTCAGAGAGCAACCGTGAGAAAATTTTGCTTCGACAAAGAGCAAACCACCATTATCAACCCCTCGGAGAAACTGACATTCATTATAATTATAAGTTCAAATAAAGAAAGTTCAGTGGGAATTGCATGGTTGTCAACTTGACAGTAGAAAAATGAAAAAAGTGTTCTCAGATGTTTATTTTGTTCAGTTCATTTTAGATCGTTCATCAATTGAGTCCTAGAGATTTGGCAATTTTTTTGGTAAGAAGCCATTTTGATTTCGGATTTTCGTCTGGTTAGTACATTTGGATAGCTGAATTAGCCAGAATTAAATATAACTTCTATATAAAAAGTTCCAATGGCGTTAAAAAGAATTAATAAGGTAAGTGAATAATACGATACTGATGTGGGAATAGCTGTAATTTGAGGATTCAGCTTTGGGGGGCCTTTTGTGTTAGTATTCACGGAAATTACGCCCTATACATACACAATATTTCACAATGAACCACATTTGACAAGAAACTGAAGCTTTCTGGAAGATTCCCTGAGTAATTGGCCTTGCAATGCCCCTAAAGTAGCACCTCTGGATCTCACGAAAATGCATGATTCAATTCGGGGGCGAAATTTAAAGTAGATATTTTTTTGAAAATGGTTTCTCATAATTGTAATAAGTAATTGCCACCTACCAACCAGCCAGCCGCACAATATAACGGGAAAAGCTTAAAAAATAGTCTGAAAATCATCGGCAAAGAATTGAAATGCCGGAAATTTGTGCTTTCAAAATGCCTGGCGACCATAATTCGCACAATCTCGACATTTTAATTTTTCAGTCGACCCGTTTCGCGTATTAAAGTGGAAAATTTTTCAGTCTGAACGCGTTGTGCACTTGGGCAACATTTTTCTCGTCATTTTTGTTTTGTTTTTCCCCATTTCCATTTTCTCTGCTTGAAAATTATCGATTTTCCGAGCTTTTGTCAGAAAACGGTGAAGTTGGTTGATGCAAAATGTGCAAAAAGTGAAGTGAAACGCGAAAATTCTCTGAAAATTCACGCTGCTTTTCATTTGTCCCACAGTAGTCACTTTTGCTGCAGCAGCCAGTCTCCTTGAAAACCCCATAATCACACTCAGATACTCAGATGGCCTTCCAAGGGTTGAGTTTGATCGCCAGGGTCATTTGACTAGAAAATGGATGTGGAAAAAGTGTGTGACTAATCGCTTTGTCTCGTTTTTAGGAGCTCCAAGATTTGGGCAGAGATCCACCAGCACAGTGCTCAGCAGGACCCGTTGGAGATGACTGTAAGTAGCACACATAATTGCTTCAGCTTCACTGATTTTTCGCGAGTCTCAAGATGGTGTAAACTTTCCATTTTTACACCGATGAGGTTTTTTTTTTTGATTTTTTCTTTCTCAGCGAACGAAATGGAAAACTTTTTTCTTCATATTTTATTTAATTTTTTATTTGATTGTTGAAGAAACAATTGACGAAACTGCTGTTGTTGTTGTTCTTATCTAGTTCAAGTTTTTAATTTATTTTTAAAACAATGTACTCAATAGTTTTGTGTGTCTGTTGGATGATGATTATGCAAAATTAATTACCTTGCAACTGAAAGTTTCCTCAAACATTGGTCAATTAAACAAGGAACTGACAATATTATACAAACGTGACGTCATTGTTACACCGACATGACTTAAAGAATTTTTTCGCGGCTCTGCTGTTGTTGTAACTCTTTATTACTATGATTATTTTGCCGATGATTTCATTTAAAGAAATCAAGTTTTTTCTCCTTTACACACGGCATTTAAAATAGAACCATGAAATTATGTGAACTGCTGGTCTTGGGGAAATTTTAGTTTGCAGCCTCGCCTCTGTTTTCGATTTATTTTTTCGCTGTAAAATTTTCGGTGTTCAAGTTCAAAAAATTGGGAATATTTGCGAAAATCGTTAGTTTCATTCTATTTTGTGAAATAATTCATTCGAAAAAAATTACCAACACATTTCTTCACGCAATATGTATTGTGTTTTGTTCGCTGAAGGGCGATTCAGTTTTTTTTTGTGAGTTGAAAGAAAGGGGTTGAAATGGCCAACATTTGTTAACAAAACGGTGTAAAAACTCGACAAAAAAAGACAGACAGACAAACTAAAAATCAATTTGTGCATTTGAAGATGCGGTAGCAGTTTAGTGAGAAGGTCAATAACCTAGTTGCGTCAGCTGCTGCTGCCTGCCTCCCTTTGATTTTGATCGCAATTGCCCGGACCATAAAAAATACTTTAACTTGTAAATAGCAGTGTAACGTTTTTGTTATCGTATTGCGGCATTTTTAATCGTTTTAAAATATTTGAGTAAAATGTTGCAAACGGCAACTATTATTAGATTAAACTGAGTGTGGCACGTGAAAATATGATATATATTTCTCTAATATCTATAATCAGATGTTGTTAAAAGATCAATTGCAAAATGTGTAATAAAAATGGCGTCATGAGTTTTAAGAAAAATCAATCATAATTAAATATGCAATGAATTCTTTATTGACAAAGTTATGTGAATTATTGATGGCTATAGTCACTAATGGCTGAGCCTTATGGTTAGGTAATTTAGATTTGTGCAGTTTTTTGAGGCTGATGATTATATTCAAAAGACCTTCAACTATGTTGAGGCCACATTTATAAATAATTATGTTTTGAAATAACGACTAGTTAATGAGTGAGTGCAGTCCAATTCAAAAGTTTTCGTATTGATTTTATGGAAAACTGTTTCAAGTTCAATAATAATTCATTTGCGGTGTTTTCGAATTGACTGAAATTGCAACAAATATTTAAACATTTAACTATTCAAGGACACTATAACTGTTTCTGTACATAATATTTCCTCATATTTTATAAGGTTTTTGTGTTATTAGAGTATAATTCAACTGCCTAGACTAAAACAGTTTTCCAATTGGTTGCGTTCTTAACAAAAGACGTGAAAATTTGATTAGCTAGCCAATTGATTTCAGATTGATCGATTAAGTGCTGCATCATTTTTGAATTTGAATTCATGAGACTCTTTGTTCTCTGTATTGGATCAATTTGGTCTAAAAATAATTGATTTATTTTGATTCTTGGTTTTAATTTGTGATTTTTTCTTTTTGTTTCATTTACAGTATTTCACTGGCAAGCAACAATCATGGGACCTGTAAGTACTCTTTTCTTTTTATTTTCCTTCTGTACATTGATGATCGACGATCGCCGGCAAGAAGTTTGTTTGAAAAATGTGTTTGCGGTTTTCTTTTATGTAAAACTATTTTCGGCAAATTTTGTTGAATAATTGAGAGGAAAAATGTGATTATCAAGTTTATTCCGTTAGTTGTTTCGGACTGCGCCTTTGTTGATTATTTATAATCACAAACATCAAGAAATTCTTTAATTTGTGATCTTCCTATATTCAATTATTATGGCACAGACAACAACTTGTTTGAGCTTTAAATGCATTTAAATCTACTGGAATTATTATTTACAAGAATAATTCAATTCCATGTGATATTTACTTCAAAAAAATCACTGCGAATTTTGAAAAATATACCCAAACAAACATTTGAATAGAATTTAAAATTGGTTTGACCTCATTACTCTTTACTAGTATTTGCACCAGTTGTAATTAAACCGGCTGCAAATAATTATATGGATCATTCGGTATAGGTTATAGAAAGAGTTTTCAATTGTGATAAGTAACGTTTCCAGTATTCTGACAGATCATTAGTAATGTCACTTATAAATTATGTTCAAGAAATTGAACTTGCAAACAAGTGACCCAATAGGTCCTTTAATTTTTCAAAAAAAGATCTATTTGTTGAATGGCGTGTGGCTGTGTTTCCCACTTACCAACTTAATTCTACTCTGATCGTTTACATCGGTTTTTCGTGTGTTTTTGGTAAAGTTTTTTTCCTGGATAGCTCTACTTATGTGAAATTGTTATCTTGCCCGGTGTTATCAGCGATAAGAAATGTGTGTTGAGACAATTAACTATAATTATAATGAAAAATGTCTCTTTCTTTCTCTCCAACTTGCAGCCAGACAGTCCGTATCAAGGAGGAGTGTTTTTCCTGACCATTCACTTTCCAACAGACTACCCATTCAAACCGCCAAAAGTGGCTTTTACAACACGCATCTATCATCCAAATATTAACAGTAATGGATCGATTTGCCTCGATATTTTAAGATCTCAGTGGTCACCTGCACTAACTATTTCAAAAGGTAAGCATTATCTCTCATTTAATGAAATCCTAATCGCTAATATTTGAATTATTTAAAAATTTTAGTGTTGTTATCAATCTGCTCTCTGCTCTGTGATCCGAACCCCGACGATCCGCTCGTACCAGAAATTGCTAGAATATACAAAACTGATCGAGAGAAATACAATGAGCTGGCTAGAGAGTGGACTCGAAAGTATGCGATGTGATGCGATGTTCCAGATGAAAAAATGTACCGTCAAAATTTAATTCTTGCTGTATTATAAATTTGAAGAAGAAACACACATAATTCAAGAAAAAAAAAACTTTGAAAAAATCTTAAAAAAAATTAAAATACAATTTCTTTCTATAAATTTTTAATTTAAAATTTTCAACTACAATATGTATGAAAAACGAAAAAAACTTACTTTTTAAAATTGATGTATTACACACGATAATCACACAGTAACTGCAAAAATCTCCATCCGATTAGTTTTTTCCCCAAAAGCGCAAAAAATCGTTGCAACAAAAAGATTTTTCCGCTAATACAGTTTCAATAATATTTTCAAAAGATCAAGTTTTTCTAGTGGAATCAAAATGGCAAAGCAAATGATTTGAGGGTGTGAAAATCACGCCACGGCATCATTTGTTTTTCTTTCACATAAGATAATTTTTTAAATGAAATAATTTTATGATTATTAATAATACAACAATTGTAACAAAACAAACAAAAAATATTTTTATTTTATATTTTTTAAATCCAAAAACCAAGTTAAATTAATTTTCATCCGACACCAAGGAAGAGTTCGAAGAGTTAAATTAAACACAGCATAGTAATTTAAGTAAACATTCTGTTCTGTAAAACTCAGATAAATGAAACAAAAACAACAACAGTTGATTAGCGAATAATTTTTTTTTGGTTAAATTGAATTAATAATAAAGTCTTGAAGATGAAAAATTCACAGCGTTTTAAAGCTTATACTGTTTGCCTATACATATTCTTTGTTGAGGAATTGCTCCGGCTGTTTATTCAATCGCTAAATGTGCAAGGATGGAATTTCTGAAATTTTGCATAAATTTCATTTTGTGAGCTTTTTTTATTCTCAAAAATCGGTCTAAGAATGAAAATATGAGGTTAACTCATAATGTATGCTGAAACACCGCGTCACGTGGAATCTAAATTTTATGAAAAATAGATAGATTCATGGTCATCTTGGCGAAAGAACTAAATATATCTTTGATGAAAATTTATTTTATTTTATTTTTTATGCAACAATTTAAATATCTATTTTAGGTTTAATTTTTCCAGAAATTGTGTTGGAAGATAAAATTAAATACCTAAATATCTCAAATTAATAGGTATAATTTATTCATATAAATCGTCGTTTGTGGTAGGTTTTAGATCATGCGTCTAACTTATTTCAGGGCATACTTTATTGCCTGTTACAATTATTAACAATTATGCCGCAGGTATCAGTATTTAAGATATTGTTATTGACAATAATAAATTTTCCGGTTTTCTTTTAACTGCAGAATATATTTGAAGTAAATATTAGTAGTACAGTCTCGTCTGATACACACGTTTTCTCTATCGTTGGATTTCAGTGAGTGATCCGGTTTTGCAATATTTCTGGGTTTACTTTTAGTGATTGGATATCAATCTAATTAAGAATATTGAAAAATACCTTATTCAAAGATTTTTCAAAATCAATCACTGCTTTCTTTTTGACCAAAATATAATATTTTTGAACAATTTTTTTTTGTAAGTTGTTTGCTAAAATAAATATAATAATTGGAACATTACGATGCTGAAGCAAACATTGAAGATTTTCATGATATATGTCAGGAAAAATATTGAAAAAATTTCAGTGTTTTAATTAAAAGGTCCTAATTGAGATTCGAAGAAATTTTTTGAGCTCAGTTTTCAACAATCAATAACGTATGTTTAGCAATAAGCTCCAAAAAGTTATTTCCATAAAAGTTAAAGCATTTTGAGTCTAATTTGGAGGATATCCTAAGGCTGCTAAGGATCCGTAAGGATTTTCTGAATTTCTGATTGTGATTTAATGCTCCATATTAAAATCTGGGTGTTAAATAATGCAGATTTCGAGAAAAAATTTCACACAGAACCAACAACAATTTTTAAAATGAACCTGCATCGAGGCTTAATTAAATTTTTTTAGATGAAGTAAAAATGCCAAAAATACTCCGCCCCCACGAAATTTCAAGTGGATTCCCCTGAATGTTCATAATTATCAATATTTTACTTAAGCAACGGAACATTTCAACAAAACTGCTTTTTTACATTAATAATTACAAAAATTTTCAATTAAAAAGCATAATCACATTTTTAAGCAAATTTAAGCACAAGTTTCATAAGCTTTATTTCTGTTGACCCCTCAACCTTCCTTAATTGCAAATCGTAACAAAACGCGTAGCTTGTGGATTATTAAATTGTTCTTGCACACTATTGCTTGAAAACATAGTCTCTTCTCTCATATTTGAGCATGGTTTCAAGCCAAAATACTCATATTTTATCTTTATACTTTTTTTAAGGGCTTTGCTCAGTTTTATTTTTAAACAAATATTACAAAAACTTTATTGAATCTCTTAATGAAATTATAAATATTGTGAGCAATATATTGTATAATCCTGATAATTGAATCCATTGCCAACCCTGTTGAGAGCTTGAAGAGCTACACTCCATGTGTTTCGAAAATAGAGTGTGAACCGGTTTACTCACTAAAATCTATCAAAACGCTTTAGTTGAAGTTTTTCTTTACTCAAAGCAAGTGCTAATGTTCATAAGGCATTGTGAAACTTTATTATTTTTGATTAAATTGTAATAAATCAGTGGTTTTTGGGCAAACAGTGTTTGGTATATTGCTAAGTAATATAATAGAAAAATATTATGCTGTTTGAAATTAGTAAAAAAATTTGAAGACTACATTGTTGTATATTTTGTCGGGTCTACTGCTCAATGAAATATATTGTTAAACATTGTCGAAAAATTAAGGTAAATATTTTAATTTATGCGAAGAACATGTTACGAAATTTATACATAAAATCTTTCAAAATTGTCGATTATAATTTATGACCGTTTAAAAGTTACACTGTAATTGATCAAAGTCAATCATTTTATTGAGTATTTTCTGTGTTTATAAAAGACAATATAAAACCATATTTGTCGAGTCTATTTGCAAGTGCAAGTTAAAAATAACAACATATTTATTCACATTTATTATTGAAAATTAAAGTGCGACCGTGAAATTATTACGAGGAAATATTCTGCAAAATTTAAACATTTAATCAAAAAGTGAAACGTGAAATTGCAATGTGCTTTTTGTTTTACGGTAAAATCTTATTGACTTTGATTTAATTTAGAATCATTAACATATTAATTAGTATACAAATCGTTGGAATTAAAAAAAGAAGCTCTTTGTGAAATGGTCGATAAAAGAATTTTTGGCAGGTCTACTATCCACTTGTTGATCTGAATATTCTCACAAAGAGAGTGAAATGCTGCATTAAACCTCTGCAATGTCATATACAATTTCATGTAGAAGTAGTTTAGCATAATTATTAGGAACATCGTAGAAAAGGAAATGGAAAAGCCAATTTTCCGCCAGAAATCAGAAATATGAACCACATTTTTTGTTCGAAACTGAAAGAAATGTTTTGTATTTTCGGGAAATTAGGCATGAGCTTGCGTTCACAATAATTTTTCTAAATGATGATTTTTTATTTATTTTAAGATTTATTCTCAGAGAAGTGGTTTTGAAGAATTGTGAATGTAGTTTATACTCTATATTTAGAATTCAGATTTCAGTGGCTAGAAACACTAATTGATTGAAAAAATGTTAGCACAGTTTGAATTTACAGCGCTTTTTCTGTGAGAATCTAGCTATACGCTGTGACAATTTGTGTTTGCTTGCCCAATTTACGCAGGTCCAAAATTGAAGAAAGAAGATAAATGCGCAAACATTATGGAAACATTTCATTATGTTAGTTTGTTACGCGCTTATTATTAAGCCGAAATGCCGTGATGAAAATGTGAGAAGCACGTGAAACGATTTAATGAGAGTTTATTCTAATTACTAATTTTTAAATTTTTAATAAATATTATACTTAGCAAGATATTTATTAATTACAGATAGAAAAACTGCTTTTACCGTAATTCATGATGTTTATGAAATCAATATTTTGAATTTTTAGGAATATTCTTAAATTTTTGAAGTTCATTGACAGAGGAAGTCAACTTTTTTTTATTATATAATAATGGTATTGAAATAAATGATATTAATCAAATATTATTTCATTCATTGTATTTTGAGTACAATGAGTGGCCATACATTATCTGTATATTCAATAAGTTTCAGATACTCAAATTTACCGCCAAATTCTTGACAAAATACCAAAATACGTTGCTGGGGATGCCAATTAACCATATGATTATTCAATGTTTTAAAAATAAATATCTCGTGAACAGCAACAAATTGAGCTCACTTTTGTTCAGTTCACTTAAATCACAAAAACAAGACACTCTTACAGTCTACAGAATATGTTCCAAACATGTATACAGCTTTGAGTTTGGGATGTGAAAATATATACTGTAGATCTCAAATTAAAAATTAAAAAACATAATAAAAAAATTATAATGACGCAGAGAGGCAGACGTATACGTCAATTTTACGGTTCAGAAATACACTCTGTTCTTTGGGGTATTTCTTCTTGGTGTAAGCTCAATTTAAAATAATTCTTATGTGTAAGCCAAGTGCCTTTTAGTGTGTTGAATTGAAATGTTCGCGGACCTCCAATCATCAGCAAAAAAACATTTCAACATGTTGTCATTAAAATTACTTCAATGATAAAGCTAATTTACTTAAAAGATATTAAGTTTTGATAAAACAATTTAATAATCATAATTAGATTAATCTTTTCTAATACTTTCTAGTCATGCAAAGACCTTGATAATGTAAATTAAATTTTGACTACAAAAACGCTTGGTATTCATTGCGCGGACTCTAGTATATTTTTGGCGAGTGCTCGTTGAATTTTGATAGTTTCAACAAATATCTGAACTTTAAATGTGTTGGGCAGAAATGATAATAAATTAGTTGAATAAAAATAAAACTAGAAAAAGTGCCAAAAAAAAAATCGAAAATTCATTTAAACAGTAAGTCTTCTTTCTTGAATAGGTGTTAGAGGTCAAGTTCTATTCTATTTAAAAAGTTTCATTTTAAATTAGGTTTTTCAGATTAAGTTATATAAGATATATTGCACAAAATTTATTATTATTATTTTTTGCTGAATTTCAGTCTAATTGATATAGTTTAAGGTACTTGATGTAAAATATTAAGTATGAATCACACAACGATATTATGTTAAATATACTCTGTTGTGTTACTGCGGAAGTAGAATTATTATTATGATTTTAATACAATGTTTTTAAAACCACTGCCTAGAACTGGACACGTTAACAAATAATGCTGTTTGAACAAAAATTTCTTGTTTTTATAAAAAATTTAAAATTATCAATATATTGGAAGTTCAGCTATTTTAAATTATTTCAATAATTTTATTGTTAAATTTTCTCATATTTTCTTGACAAGATTTGCTAGATTTCCTTGTCAGATGAATCAAATTTTTTTTAAGTTAAAAATCTGAAATTATAGTTGCATTATTCCGAAACATTAACACTTTTATTTTTTTTAGCAAAAACTCAACCATCAATAGCTCAACGATACAGTATATATTCAAATCAAATATTGCACATATGCATCATGGAAGAATTTGATATACTGAAAGCGGAATTATTGACTCAACCAATAGAGATGGACAATAATGGATTAATATTACGGAAAGTCAACAATCCATCATCCTCAACGTGGTGCAATAAGGTTTGTTTTTATTTTAATATTACTTGGTGCACTTATAATGCACTTTCGATTCTTACATCGTGAGTGCACGTAAAATAATGCATTGTTCGGAGAGGTGATTTCAAGTATAATTTTCTACATCAAAAACTTTAGGGTATAATAGTTGCAATAGTAACTAATACCTCGACTAATACTAAAATATATGACAAGTTTTGAATATTACTTCACACTTTATCAAGATACTAAAAAGATTTACTATACTAAAGAAACAATGATTACCACATTGATAATTTGTAAATGTTGCATACAAAAAGCACAGTTTTTGTCCATAAACAAATTATATGAATAATCATGAAGAATTTTATTTCTTCAGTGCATCTTTTTCGATAAAAATTAAATTGTTTCGATAAACTTGTTGTAGCTAATTGTACCTGACAACAAAAAACGAAAATAATAAAAATAATATTCATTGAGCTTTTGGAGAAAATTTTAGTGAATATTTCATTAATCTATATATAAGCTGACGAGTTTTTTTTTTCTGTGTCAAGTTTACTATTACTCGGACACTATATTTTAACATGTTACATTTATTTGAATAATTATATAATCAAACCGTATACTTTGAAAGCATACACATAAAAGATTGAAAAGAAATGTACTGTATGGTAGAGCCAATAGCTTTATTGCCAATGGAAAGTTGCATAATTGGCGATAATGAAATATATTTATGAATGAGTAAAACAAATGAAATATACATTGCAAATATGTGGCTTCACTAATTGTAGTTTACAATAAAAGTGTCTGAATCAATGCTCAAACTAGCTTTTCGTAAATTCGTTTTAAAATAATCACCACATATAAGTAATCAAAATTTTAATGCCAAGAAGCTTATCTTCCAATACCATGAAAATTTTTTTTTCTACGATCAAAAAATGATAAGAATTTTTATTAACTCAACATTTTTGAATGATTAGGTTTTCTAATTTGTAATGCTTCATGACTATAGAAATTTCAGTTGCTTAATTTAGTTCCGAATATGTTAATATCTTATCAACATAAAATGTATGTCGTTGGTATCTTCGGTTTTAGTGCACTTTTTTAAATTAAAAAAACCAATTACCTTTTGTAAAATATCGCACAAGTTGGCTGGTTATTGCAATTAAAAAAAGTGCTCTGTAGCTGAAGTCAGCACACGACAGACGACTTTTAACGAGAGTTTGACCTTGTTCTTTCTAATTTTAAAGACAATCCCAGGAAACCAGGTCGGAATGCCATGCCAAAAACTCATTCCACTCAGAATTCCGACACATTCTGAGTGTTAGAATTCTAGTATTCATTCTGAGTAGCGTTCCAACTGCGTTCCACTCAGAATTCTTAACCATACAGCTCAGAATGATTATTAGAATGATTTTGAAAAAAAAAAAATTTAATGATTTTTTAACGAATTACTGTATTATTAAGTGTAAAATCGACATATTTTTATAAACTGAACTATAAAAATGTGATTAACATCTGAAAAATCAATAGAAATATTTGATAGGTGATCGGAATGAACTCAGAATGCAACTCAGATTGAATGTGAGTATGAACACGGCGTGCAACTCAGAATGAATGTTAGAATGAATTTAGAAGGAAAGTTAGAATTCTAGTATTCATTCAGAGTAGCGTTCCAACTGCGTTCCACTCTGCATGCCACTCTGAATACAACTTAGAATGATTATTAGAATGAATTTAAATAAAAAAAAATGAATGATTTTCTCATTAATAACTGTATTACTAGGTGTAAAATCGTCAATAAGCTGTTTAAAAATGTGATAAACAACTGAAGAATCAATTAAAATATTTGATAGGTGGTGGATTTAAGTCGGAATGAACTCAGAATGCAACTCAGAATGAATGTCAGTATGAACACGGTGCGCAAACCAGAATGTAAGTTAGAATGAATACAGAATACAAGTTAGAATGAATGTTAGAATAAACACGGAGCGCAACTCAGAATGAAAGTCAGAATTCAACAAAAATTAACTTATAAAATTACTCGATAGCATATATGTTGATGATTTAAGACAAAGGATTTTGGTTTGAACGAGTTATGTTTTACGAATCTTATCAAATTTTGAAGTTTTGGGATGCTAATAATTTTGGTGGTAAAAATAAGAAATACTGTTAAAAAAATGTCTAAAAGAGTGACTATGCGGAAATTGATCGGCAAAGATATTTCAAACTTTTATTATGAAAATGTATTTATTTTATTCTGTTATTTTTGTTTTTAAGTTTGTGTGTAATGAATTTCAAATTTTTTAGTTGGATTTTTTTAAAGTCGTTATTGTATCAATTTTCAGAACCAAGTGAAAATTGTAGAACAGTTTAAATTTTAATAGAAATTCTAAAACACCGATATGATTTTCTGATTTGCTAATAAAAAAATATTGATTCCCAAAATAAATTGTATTTCAAAAAAAAAAAACTTTTCATTAGTTTATTGCGACCACTTTAATAATTTTATTCATTATTTAAAAATGCAATTTAAAAAACACAAATTTGTAGAAACATTTCAGTAGAAAAATCCTGTTGGATATTTTTTCATTATAAGTAAGATTTAAGCCATCGCGTCCTTAAAGGTTGGGTAGTGTAGGGCATAGGGCGCTCGTCTCGCGAACGAGAGATAGTGGGTTCGAGACCCAGGGTCTCGCAGAGTTAAACGGAAGTTTTTAGGTAATAAAAGGAATAAAACAAGGCTCGGTAAAGATTGGTGGCAAAAAAAGTGAAAATATTGGGAAATCGGGAAAATATTCAGGTTTTCCCGATTTTTATTTTTTTTGTTTTTTGCATCCTTGAATCTCAGAATGAGTTCAGAATGCAACTCAGAATGAATGTTAGAATGAATTCAGAATGAAAATTAGAATGAATTTCAGAATGAACTCGGAATTCAACTCAGAATGAAAGTTAGAATGAATTCAGAATGAAAGTCAGAATGAAAACTCAGTCTGAATTTCATTCTACTTAGAATGATTGTCAGTATGATTGTTGTGCACTAGGCCTCCAAACGGAATGCAAAGTGGAATACTTTTTAGAATTCTGACGTTCCGAAATATCATTCTGAGTGGCATGCTAACTCATTCTGACTGGTTTCCTGGGAATTGTGTTACTATGTTACTCATTCTTGAGAATAAATTGATTGTAAAATTCCAACTAAAGCTTAACAATTTTGAAGAAATATAAATCTCATGCCTCACATATTTTCAAATCAAAACTACTCGCAGCTGTGAAATTGATTAAAACTGATTTTATGAGGTAACGTTGTCTTAAACCTTATCTGTATAGTCTCTATAGCCTTCAATTGATATCGTTTCATTTGTTTTTATTTTACATATATTAAATATTTTTTAACGAGACTTTATATATAATTGGTTCGTTTCTTGAACATTTCATTCATCTTAATAATAGTTATAATATTTTACCTGTATCATATTTTTTTTTCATTCTGAAAATTTATCACACATTTGTTTCTATTCACATGATAAGACAGTTCTTTTACTATACCGTAGTGCTTTTACTATGCCGATGCTCATTCTGAATCAAATTTGTTTAATTTCATCATTAATCTGTCAACAGAATTGATTGGAAAAATAATATATATATTTGACGAAACATTAGCTTAAACATTTAAAAATAGTAGTACTATTAAGTTGATTTTGTATAAGCTATGATCCAAGAGAAATGAATTCATCAAGTGCATACCTAATTTAAAAATTATTTAAATGAGGATAGGTAATTTTAAGAAATATCTTTGAAACATATTGAAGCGATTTCATATTCTTAAATAAGCTTCTTGAAACTTTTTTAAATGTATCATTTGCAAGGTAATGGAATTAAGAAAAACTACATTCAAAATTATTTCACTATTGTATCTTCTTCTTCTTGGTGTGATGGGTTTGTCTTGGACAGGCCGTCCTGACTTTGGTTGCAGATGTATCTTTGATTGATATTCTATCCGTTTGTACAAACTCCGCTTCCTACTTCTGCAAAAACTTATCTTACAAAATTTTACACAATTTAACACGGATTTTTGTCGTTGAGTTTGAAAGTGAAAACTGTGCAAAACCGATAACGACTTATTAAATTATTCAATCTGTATTGCCTAATACTCAAGATTTCAAGATTTTTAGTCAACTTTACCGCTGTCCGTAGTAAAATATTTCATACAGATAATTATTATTAACAACAAGCGAGTGTATTCATATTACAAACTTATAGTTGTAAAAGTCAGAGGTATAATCGGAAACTTGATCATTCCTGGAAACAGTCTTTTTCAAATTTTAATTTAAAGTTAGAACCGGAATTAACTCTAAAGTTTTATTATAAAATATTATAAATACAAACGTCTTGGCTAAAATTTGATTGCCCTTGTGAATTGTAAAAAGAGGCTCGTCTGCTCTATGATTCAATCTGCGTTTAACATACTTTTATATGCGTATATTTTCTTCGTCTCTTTGAATGATTAAGTTTTAACCCAAATTCAGACTCAACATTTTTACATAAGATAGATAGACAACTTATACTTGCAACCAAAACATTATTGTGTAAGGTCAATTTCCATTTTTTGAGCTTCTGTAGAGTTGTGCTCGCAGCAGAAGTAAATAATATAAATTATATAATAAGTTGTTCTCAAATTAATGATTTTAATTTTTTCAACAAGATCCGAAGTTTTCTTGCGAGAGTTATCTCTATTCTCTGGATACTGATTGAATAATTGATACAAAATTGTCTCATAAATTTGAGTTACTTTGAGCTACTTTAAGATGTCATATTACTTGTTGTTACATCAATTTGCACAAACGCCAACAACAATTTATTTCATGTTATTTCACTTTTATGATGTTGTAGATTTTGCTTTGTGCTGTTTAATATTATATATCAACTCTATTAGGTAACTGCATGATTAAACATGATATTTGAAAACTAGGGGCCCATCTATTATATAAGAATTTTTCAAGCATTAAAAATTTCAAAAGTTGTTTTAATTTAATTCGTTTAACGAAATGTTATAACTTACGCGAATATCTCCCGAATAAAAATACTGATTTAAGGAAAAAACCCATATTTTAAACGAGTTTCATTTCCAAGATACGTATGAAGTAAAATCAAAACAAATTATAATGCAAATGAGAGCCAGAGATGTAATTAAAAAATGCAATATACTATCAAAAGTTGTCGCATCTATCTATAACACATATTCACGCAACTATTCAACCAAAAGCATTTCTTTCCCACTTTCAGTTTTTTTTTGGTTTTAAGGTCAAGCAATACGTAACAAAACGTTGGTACGATATGTAAATAAAATTGTGATAGTATTTCATGGGTTTAACCATGCAGCCAAATTGTTCATACAAACATAATCATCCGATTTTGCGATGTTTTCTTTAAGTTCAACTCAGTTTCGTGCGTAGCTTTACACTTCAAGACATCGAGCTTGAAAGCTGTTCGTTTAAACCTAAAAGAATATTGATAGAGTTTGATTTTTAATTTTGTTAGTGATACAAGTGTAAATAAAAAAATAAAAATTGTTGGAAGTAGTTTTCGAAATTAAAATTATTATTTGATTGTTATTTTAAAAATGTTGTTGAGAAAAGAGAAAATGCTTCAACAGTTTAATAATAGCAAAGAAAAGTGCAATTCAAAATCAACTTGCAACTTGAAAAAATAAATCAAATAGATACTATAACAGCAGATTTTTTAATTCATAATAAAACGCAAATTTGCGAATTTGAACAATTAATTACAGTTGTGAATAATTAATTCGTTAATCAATATCTTGATTACATGACAAGTCATCATTAGCACAATCAAAATAAAATTACATTACATATTGGAGTAGTAAGCTACTTATTAATTCAAAATTGTTCAAGAATATCAGATAATAAAGTGAAACGATAAAAGTGATATAATCATGCCACGGAATGGCTGGGCCATTCAAATCGGCAGCGAGAAAACTGAAAAATCTGAGAAACTCGTACGTTACGTTAACATACATTGGAATGGCAAACGATTGAGAAAGATTTTACTGTCTTATTGATTTTCGCTCCAAAAAGTGTGTGAAATATTGAAATTATTTCATTATTTCTTCATATTACCATTAAAAACAAACCAATATAATTATTACTCACACTCTAAATACTTGCAATTTTTCCCGGAAATTTTCATTTTTATTGCAAAACTGCAGAAACAACAAATCCGAATGCAATTAATTTAAAGTAAATTAAGGAAACTGTGTAAAAATTGACCTTGATTTAAAAAAATAGAACGCAGTTTTATAGCTTCCTTTTTCCATCCACATGATACATAAAAAAAAAATAGTTGTTGATCTCAAAAGTCCTTCAACCAAAAACTGTTGTATCAACTGTTAAAATATTTTTCTTATTTCAGACCAATAACAACTGCCCAGCAGCTAGTGATAATTACAATAACAACAATTCCATAAAAGTAGAAGACAATAATAATCACCACAAAAATGAACAGTCACAGGACAAAACTGATAAGGATAAAACGGAAAAAGACGATAGTTACCTTAAATATAGACAATTATTAAATTACGAAGATGTAAGTTTAAATGTGACTGAACTTGAATTTTTAAGGCTCGTGTCGTTTAATATGAAGACTATTCCAACGATTTGCTCTTAAAATCAACAATATTTATTTTATTATTTATATCAGATCATTTTCAAATTTACATTTTCTTCTAGGCACCAAAATACTTACAGTTCAATCCATTTATACGAAAGGGTTATCGAACTAGCCTGCCTTCAAATTTATGTTGGGAAAGCATATTCTGGTGGACAAATGAGACTGTAAATATTATTTCAAAATTAACGTAAACAATTCTAATTTTCTCATTTTTAGATTAATATATGGTCACATATATTTGGATTGTTCTTGTTCTTGGGTCTGACAATTAATGACATCGCTTTCCTACGGATGCACGCCGCATTTGTTGACAAAATGATTGTTGGTGCTTTGCTTCTTTGTTTTCAAGTATGTATGATACTTTCGTCATTTTACCATATATTTTGCTGTCGCAGCGAGGAGCACTATGATTGTTTCTTAACATATGATCTGTTTGGGATTGCATTGTCTTTGCTCGGAATTTACATCAGCGGAATCTATTATGCGTTTTGGTGCCATACGGTGAGAATAACAATAATTGACATTTTTATTATCAGTGCTTTTTCAAACCATTTTAAAACAAAGATCAACCAACAGTTGTGCTCACGGCTCATATATCAAATTTTATATTGTCTCCAATAATCCAATATGCTTTATATTTGGAGAAGATATTTTCAATTCCTAGTTTAGTTCCTTTAAATTTTTTGTCATACTTTGAAAAAGACTCGTGATTGCAAAGTTTCCAGAATTTAAATAATAAGTTAAACAACAATTATTATAAGCAAGTTTTTGAGCCGGTCAATCAAGTAAAAATAGTGAAATAATTCCAGAAATGTAATTATATTGTTGTTTCATATATATTCAATGCAATTTTTAATTTCAGGTATTGAGAAATTTTTACTGTACAACTATAGGAGTTATGTTCCTTATATCAATGATTATTCAAATACCGAAACTGAATATCAAAGATAACATTAAAATCACAGTTTTTGTGTCATGGGCGGCATTCGGAGTTATTCCTACCTTGCACTGGTATTTAGAACAAGGAGGGAATGAAAATCTTATGGTTCAGGTAAATAATTATAATTGGATATATGTGCATACATTTGACTTCTTAAAATAAAAAGATAACATTTTATTATTTTTACACAATCTTTAACTCGTAACTCTCAAATTATAAAAATCATATATTTTGCCAAAGTCAAGCAATTGCAAAAATAATTAATAGAAGTTCTTAACTTAATAAAAAGATAAAATTTAAATTTAAGAGTCAAATTATAAAAAAAAAAAAATTCATCGATTTTAATGAAATTTTACTTTTTGCAGCTTTTTATTCCTAGAGTCGTTGGCATGTATATTCTTGTTACTATTGCCTTTTTGATTTATATTACAAAAATACCAGAGCGTTGGTGAGTTTATTTAAAAGAGAATTTTGTAGATCAGTGATTCAGTAAACTTATAATAAATAATTTTATTTGCTATTTAGGTTCGTTGGTAAAGTAGATTTTGCAGGCCACTCACACAATTGGTGGCACATTTTTGTCCTGATTGCTTTTTACTACTGGCATAACTCAGGTAATAAAAGAAACTTTTACTAAACTTTTTACTAACAAAAGTGTGCCCTATGGAAAATTGAAAACTAGAAACAATAATTTTCCGAATTCTCAATAATGGACTTTGAGAATGTTTTTATGTTTTTGATTACACAATTTTCAAATTTCAGTGGGCGACGATCATCTCTCTGTTAAACTGCCTTTTTAAGTCTATCTTGTACATGCAAATTAAGTAATCAAATGCAATTATCTTCTAGGGATGCTATTTGCTATGTTTATGCTTGAAAATGGATGTATTGAAGATAGAGATAAATGCTATCGACTTTAACCCACATTCTTAAAATCCTTAACTAATGTCATGTTTTAGTGAGTTGATAAAATATTCAAAGTTTGAAATGAAAGATCGATCGTCTGACAAGTGACATCTGCATCTACACAAAATATATGAGCACAGGAACATTTTTTATTTAAACATTTTATTATGCATCAGAATATGTTTCATTAATTATAGTTTTAACATTCTACTTATATCGTTAAATGGTACTTAAAGAGGACTTTTATACTTAAATATTAAAATTGAATTGGACTGAAGGGATTTTAACATTTATTTACATTTAATTTTTTCAGGCATGAAATATGTTGAGTATAGAATGAATTATGGCTGTTCATCTGGAATTATATGACAATATTAGTTAATTTGATTATAGATAGTATTTTCAACTTTGCAAATGTGTTATATTATAGCTAATTGAAAGTCTTAAAATCGTATAAATAAAGGAAAAGTTTATTTTAAATGTATTTGAATTATTTTCTCTCACTATAACTCCCGTTTATCATGACTTTAACGAATTATTTACTTACTTTTACCAAAAGCATCTTATCAGAAGTTTAAAAGAATATCAGCTGTTTCTTCACAAAAACATAATTCAAAACTATTTTTAATTTGCAATAACATAACTTTCATTAGAAAACAATGAAATTTATGTTTTTGATCATGTTTCAGAACAACTCAAATTACGATGAAAACGTTGAGAAAAGCATTTATAGAGTTTTATTAAACATTTGTTTGGATTTAGAAGTATGTGTAGTGTAGTACATTGAAACATTTTTGAAAATGTGCATAGCCGTTTGTCCATCCATCAATAAATTAAATCTCGTATTTATTTATTATCCTATTTTACAACCTAGATATTTAATAAAATATGATTCCGGTAATTTAGGAAATTTTTGATCTGATATTAATAATGATTTTCAATTGAATATCAAATCTTCGATCAAGTGTCATCCTATAATTATGTTAAAAGGCTAGTCGTCCACTCTTTGTTCCTAAATTATTTCAGGCAAAACTACAGATGATTTATGACTTTATGAGTAATCCGATTTACCTAGTTTCTCTGCTTTTTCTCTGTTAAAATTAATGTTAAATGGGGCTTGATTGTTATTAATCTAATAAATTTTAAAGAAGTATTTATAGATGCACTTTTTAATATCATAAGGTTAAATTTTTTTTCAAAAGACAATGAATTTCCTTGAAAACTTTCAATATTAATCAGGTACAAAATAACATCCGGAAAGAAGTTGTTAAAATATTTTAATCAGTTGATACCTCATGAACGTGACTTCTAAAATTCAGATCAGCAAACAATTTATCAGCAGCATGAACATTTTCTCATCAAAAATATAAAATAAAAGTAAATAAAGGTAAATATTTATTCTTTGGAAAATTCAGTCAATTCATTTCTCATAATTCAAATGGATACCTGAAGAATTGAATTTGAATCCTGCAAAAAGCTAGTCGCTAATGTATTGTAGATTATCTCAAATCTTTTTTCATTCATTCAAAATGTTTTTCTTGTCGTTCGTTTTTCCTTTTTGCAAGAAAATAAAAGAAAATGTATATTTATTCGCTTCGGTGTTCTCTTTTTAATTTTCTGAAGGTGTATTTCGGCCATATAAATGGGAACTTTTCAATTGTATAATGTGATTGTTTTGATACACATATTTTAAGAATATTACATTTTGATTTTGAAGAACATATATTCTGTTTCATCATGAAAGCACAAAATGTTGAGCTGATACTAAATAAAAATGTTTGAGCATACTGACTCTGTTAATATGACTTAAAGTATAACATATTGTTGTTGCAAGAAAGCTTTTTAGCACTGATTTTAGTATGACAGTTATGTTGTATAACTTTTATAGCAACCAAATATTTATATGCCGTTTGAAGATATTTAGGGCGCAAAACCATAAAGGAAATAAATGGAAATTGTGTATAGGTAAGACTTATCTCGCTCAAGAAACACCTTGAAAAAAAAACATACGAAATTTTATTTCAAATTGAACCCGACATCTTTTTGCCTCTTTTAAGGGATTTAGTAAAGGCTCGAACAAACAAATATATGAAACACTGACGAAATATTAAAATGTTTGAAGTAACAATTTGATTGGCGAGAACGCTTCATAACTCAATTTTGAGCATCATGTAACTTTTGTATCTGATATGATACACATTTTTCATTTGATTTGGCTTTTAATTGCTATTTTCATATTTTCAAATTTTATTATGCTCAGAATGGCAACAGCCCCCAGCACAAAGTTTACGTTCATTGAATATTAAAGAGCAGTTTCTTTGTTTTCGCCATAAGATCATTTTTCTTTTCCTTTATTTTTCATATTTTGCATCAGGGCTAGAAAGTCAGACCTTTAACTATTTTGTGTGGTACGATTGAGTAAATTCTGTAATGTTTCTCTGAGCCGATAGAACTTATATTGAGCAATTGAGAATTGAGTGGTTAGAATATAGTTTGCCTGGATATGGCCTGGATTGGACAACTGTTTAATAGTTTTTTAATTGTGTTCTAGTTGTATGATTTCTTTTTGATAATAGAATCTAAAAACGTTGACTATTATTCAAGTGTTGCTATCTTGATGATTTTTTTAAATTCTATGTATTTATCAACCCCTGATATGTTTAAGAAAGATCCATTCCAACGCTGTTTCCAAAAATGTGTACCAAAACAGCAGCGTACAGTTTTCTTTATTTATTTTCATTATCAATCTTCATAAAATAATGATAGAAAAATATTGTTATAATGGGAAAATGCCAAAAACAAGCAGCAAAAAGAAATTAGACAAAACCAAAACGAAATGGAAAAGATTTATTGCATTTTTTCTGATTCATTTATTCTGTGTGACGTCATCAACATTTACGTTAGAAAGCAAGAAAATTACGGAACAATGGCTACAAACTCAACCGAAAGAAAACGTTGAGGAAATGCTGATAATTTTTCATTTGTACACTGGGACTGCTCTAAAACTTCAGTTTCTCTTTTATTTTTGTATTGCGGATTAAATTCGAATAACTCGCGAGTTTTCTTGTTTGAACATTTTACTCAAAAAATAATTAAAACATGAACAGTTTTACGATTTTCCACAAAAATATTTTGTTTTGACTCCATAAAACTTTCATGTTTGCTGTTTAAAATTAGAAAAAATCTATTGGAATGAATAATTCATTTTTAATCCTAATGAAATGCAATAGTTAATCCGCGAGCACGTCGTTCACTATAGTTATATTATTTCTAATAATAGCATGCAACAACCTTTCTTGACTCAACATTATTCAGAGGCAGACAAATATCATTCTTCATATTAAAAAACATAAATAACACATTCAAGTTCAATGATCCATTTAGTGATTATCTTTAATCAATCTTTAATCAGCTTTAAACGATGTATACAATTCTTTAAAACCTTTAAGTTATAAAGTTAACTTATTGAATTTACAATCATTTTCACTTTAAAAACTGTTTACGTAAGTATCATAATTATTACAGTTAATGTATGGAAAATAGATATTACAATAAGGTAAATAGTTTTAATTTAAGTTTCGATTTTCGATGAAAATTAATCTTTTTTTTCACAACAAAAATACATCTTGATTGATGAAGTTTGAAATACTGGTAATGATGAATTCGTCCATGATTGTATTGCTTCAAAGAAAATATATAAAATGGATTATACATGGAAAACCGAACCAATCAAGGATAAACATAATATATTTCTTAACTACATTTACTGGATATTTTGTTGGGAAAATAAGTTGGGAAACTCAATTCATCTGTTTTTCTTGCTATTCCATTGCTTACTCGTTTTTGTGTTGTTGGGCTTGAGAGGGTGGTTTTTCTATTATTATCATTGTACACAAAACATATTTATGTTTAATGTGTTTTTCTATCTGGTTTCTCCAAATAGCAAACAAGAAATGTGTTTTTTATTCAAGTGAAGGGAGCTGTGTGCCGTTCAACGAGTGGAAAGTGCATTTGAACAGAGTCTTCAAAAATACTTGAAAAAAGATGGCTGCAAAGTGAATTGATTTGTGGAATCGCTATGCAAGTATGATCCTTAAACCCTGACAATATGCTGTGGATTTCGAAATGGAAGTGTATAAAAGCAGAATAAGATAGAAAATTTGTTCAACGTCTTGGAAAATAATCATCATAACTGGATTCTTATTATTGTCTTCTCTGTTCTTCCTAAATGATATTAAATGTACGACAACTAAAACGACGATAAAAATCAATATTTTTGCTACAAGATTACAGTTTGCCTCTCCCAGTTGCTTGTAAATGAAAATAATTAGCTAAAGCAAGATGCGAAAGCAATTAAATAATTTTTACCATACTTTGACTCTAATTATGAATAACATACTATTGAAGGTAGAATTGAAGTTGAAGTACTTTATTTCAACCCTAATTTCTACCTTACAGAATAGTGTTTTTATATAGAATAGTATTAATTCCGATTTCAGAGGCAAATGGCATATATTTCATACATGTACGTTTTCTTTAATGGAAAGTCATTTGTTTTAGAATATATAGTGAACGAGAAAGTTAATCAGTGTCATGGTAGTCGAATAAGTAATTTATATCATTCTGGTACAGCAACAATGATTTATGATAATAGATTTCGGAGCATATTTTGCCGATAATGATTACAATTAATTAAAAGACGATTTTGTATATAAATTATAGTACAGACTCTGTAGAATGTAGACACTCAAATATATGTATACATTTTCAGATTTCGCAAAGGACATTCGTCCATACAGCCAGTATCGTTTCGCATTGGCAAAATTAAGTCCACATTTATGGAGATTTTTCAGTTATGTGCTGCTGAATTGTCTACCAAAAACTGTATAGGGCAAAATTTGCATCTAAATCGAAAAGATTGATGGTTATTTTGTGGCTTGTCCATGGACTGTTGTTTTCAACAAACAATAAAAGTGTTTTTGAATTTGAATGAGCTTTTTGTTGGGGTTGCCTTTCCTAACACAAAATAAACCATTTTTGCTTCTGCACCAATGAAAGCGGACAACTCGAATCGAAATAAACTTTGTCATCATTATTTCGTTTAGCAAAAAATGAATATAAAATTTTGAAAAGACATAAAATTTAAATGTATACATATTTATAAAATAAAAAAGTTTGAACGAGGGCACAAAATATGATATTAAAAAATCCATTTTCCTTTTTCCGAACACGAGAACTGAAATTTGCTAGTGAGAATATTTCAGAGTAATGAACTGTAGCGATGAATATAATTTTTTGTGTTTTTTTTTGTTAGAATAAATTTTTGTGAAATGCGTGAATTAAAAACATTTTCAAATATTTGCAGAAATGGAAATTATGTTTTTAGCTTTGAATTCATAAGATTTTGCAACAAAAATGGTGTTTGATGGAGAATAGCAGATCCACCTGTTACGAAACGAAAATCTTACCAAAATGTTAAATATGGAAGATTTCACCGTGAAAAAAGCACCCAAGAAAGCCCCGAGACATTTGGGTAATATCATATTAATTAATTTTTACTTTTATTTTTACGAGCACTTTTATGGCCTGCAACCAATCCTAGTGGTAAAAAATAAACAGAAATTTCTTATGTGCCAGCGCCACATAAAATGTAATCTTGTTTTATTAACACATAAGTAAGATTAGAAAGACTTCACGTGGAGTCAAGTCGGAAACTTTCTCTTTTTTGGAGAACATTAAAATTTGCGCTTCAAAGGAAAAAGGCAACCAAAAGGAATTCATTCGATACTTTTTTTATTTAATATATTATCTATTGTATGTAATTCTAGGACTGTTTCATTTATAATCGCTTTAGTGAAACGCAATTTTTATTGAAAGTCCTAGTGTAAAATGTAAAAACTTTACAACTTCCAGCAAATCTATATCAATTATTCAACGGATTTCACATTTAATTTGAAAACAGTTACAAAATCACGTGTTGCCTGTTGCCATATTCTACTAGAGATAGCTCAACCGGTAAGCACATCCTCCTCGTCTCTTTTATGATCATGTTCTAGCTGTTGTTATAAATAAAATGTTGTAAAGGTATATCAGGGTATATTGTAGGATTTGAAGGATTTTCTCAGGATTCAAACGAATTAGTCCCAGATAGATACATTTTTTCATCTATCCAGTGAGTACAAGTGAATAAATAAAATCACATGTTGGGATTGACCTTTGTTTTTTCTTTTGAACTAGAAGGTTGTGACAATTTTGACAGGAATCGATTAGTTTATAAAGATCTAAAAAACCATACGTTCAAGTAGGTTATAGTTACTAAATGTTCATTATATTATTATTTTGATGTCCACATATTATAAATTATGCTTAATTGAATGTTTCAATCAACAAATAATATGTTAACTTACAAATATTGATAAAAAATGTTTCATGTGTTAAGCACTACTTCTTAACCAATTTTTATTGTAAAAATGAATGCACACAAAATTAATCAAAGCATCCAGTCTCGTGCAGCGAAAATTAATTTGCTCATTTTACGATGCCTCGTTAAACTTGGGAAAACCTCGACATTCCTTTTTACGATATTTGATAAGGATTTTCATGCAGTTTTATCGCATTTTCATTACTTCAAATGACTAAGCTTTTGCATGAAAGAACTTAGATTGTCTCTGTAAACAAAACCAATGTCTCCTAACATCAGAATCAACAAGAAAATGAGATTTTTCCAAAAATAAATGCTCCGTTGTTTTTTGTAAATTAAAAAACATAAAACTAAGGATTAGTGTGTGCTCTAGATGAGAAATGAAAGCAACCAAGCTAGCATTAAAATTCATAATAAAATTGTCTTGCGACTTTTTGTTGGTGGCTTTAAAAAACCAAAAACGCAAACAAATCACGTATTAAAACGGATGTAAATTTCTTATATTTCTATTCATCTCTGAAATCATGGAAGAACAAGCAGCAACAGCAAATAAAATACATATTTTTTGATCTACTATAAATAGTTACTTCAATACTTTTGACTTCATATTTCATATTTTTTGTATGTCCTTGGCTCTCATCTTAAAAGGTTATTGTCATTTTGGAAGAAGGAGCATCAGGATAAAAATTTATGTATATTATCGTTTGAGAAATGTGTTTTGTGTGACTTGAGTGGAACTCCGCTTGAATGGAAATTGTTTGCTTTTTACTTCTCCGCAAAAGCGGATAAGTATTGTTTTCGTACCAGAATTTTCAGGGTTTTTTGACCTTATCTGATTTTTCCTGACTTCCCCGTAAACAAATCTCAAAAATATCCAGTATTTTTTTTGTCGGTATTGAGTTGAAAAAAATTTCTGTGAAAACAAATTTTGAAAATTTTGAACCCCTGACCCGTGCCATGCGAAAAACTAAGGGCCGTGCCCGATTATTTGGTGGATCCGTGGTTTACTGTAAACGCTCGATCTGACCTCCCACCGAACCGATTCCGGATTCTTTGATGCCAATCGACTTGATATCTCTTCCCATCGTGCACCTGATATTTTTGGTGATGGTGACTTTACATGTTAGGTCACCAGCACCACTTCGGTGACCCAAAGTCGGGTTTTTCATACAAAAAAATACTTTTTTTTAGAAAAACTAGAGATACAGCTGTGGTTTCTTCAGAAAAAATGTTTGAGATGATGAGTTGAGTCAAGAAATGTATCGACGTGTGGTCCATTACCTGCTCGAAGTCATCTGGGGGTCATCTGGTGGTACCAGACAACTTTTTTTTGAAAAAATCTCAAATTCTCATAATTTGTCCAGAAAATTATAAAAATCGAGTTTTTGGAGGATCAGTCTGGTACCGCTTACTTTCAGCTCCAGTACAAGAGAAAGATTAAAAATGCAACATTGGTTGCTTCAGAAAAAATGTTTGGAATAATAAGTTTAGTCAAGAATTTAATCGTCCACTATCTAATCGGAGTCATCTGGGGGTCATCTGGTGGTACCAGACAACTTATTTTTTGATAAAGTCTTAGAATATCATGATTCGTCCAGAAAATAAAAGAAGGGTATTCGTGATTTAAACCAACAGACGCCGCGCGGGATATAGATGTAATATCTCAGTTAAAGAAATTTTAAATTGAAACACAATTCCACGTTAGCGGAGAAGTCCTGCTCAGCTCACAAGCTGCACAACTAGTCTTGTTTTTAGGATGTGAAAAAATTTCTTAAATTACTCGGTTGAAAATTGAAACCCGATGTGAGGTTCTGGGCATAAATCATATATAAGAAGAACTTGGATACTTATTGAAGTTTTTTAATAGAATCAAGAAATAATAAAATTTTGTTGTAGCTTTGTTCAATATTTGAACCATTTGAATTATATTTTCGTTTATATGTAAAAAAGAATAATTTGATAACATCGAAAATCTCTGGTGTTCGGCGGAGTATGGTACTTCAATAAAAATCTGTCGAAACTAAATCCAAAGGTTGCTTTATTGTAACAGTTTCACCAAAATTTCAATTTCATTAAGTGCAAAGCCAGCTTTGAAGCACAAAAACTTTCCTTCATTTTGTTTTTCGGGGTTTTCTTTTACGGTATTTTTTTTTGCCGGGAAAACCACACACATTTTTCTGATTACATTTTGGTAAATGTATGTACAGAAAATATCTACAATATAGAAAACAAATAAAAGAGAGAAAAGAACACAAATTTAATGCGAAAAATATTTTCAATTTACTTTTTCAGTTTATTGCGTTCACAAAAATATCCAAGCAAACAAGAGAAAATGATTTTCCATTTTTGCTTTAACACCAACAAAAAGATTGGCATGTATTCAAGTCTTTTTTATACAGAACCTTTGAAAAATTAAATCTATTAAATCTTAAAGTGAGCCTTCTCGCATATATTATGCTATTAGCTATGCTATATTGATTTAAATTTTTTAACAAACTAAAAAGAAGAGATTATTAACAGGGTTTTTAAATTTTCGGGAAGAGTACCGCAACCAGAGTTTCAATTATCCATCCATGTATGAATCGTTTACAACCAATGGTAATAACTAATTAAATAAAGAAGCAGGATTTTTATAAATTTTTTTTAATGTTTTTGAATGTATCTCATATAAATTTGAAAGCAAATATATTTACCCTCGAATCAAATTTTTTTTTAATTCATCGATGACAATTCAAATAAAACAAATTATGATGTCGAAGTGCTCTCATTCATAAAGTTTTCTTCCTTTTTATAACCAAAAAAGAAACTGCGAGCACAGAAAGAAATAAATATATAAAAGAAAACAAGTAAGTCTATTTTATTTCTCAATTTCTTATTATTTTTTTACGCAAAATCATTTTCTTATATTCTAAATGTAACAAAAAACGAGAATCATCTTAATGTTTATTTGTTGTTCTCTGAAAGAAAAATGGAAAAACAGAGTTTCCCTTTAAATTTCATGTGTGTTTTTGCCTCTTTTTATTCGCTCCTTTTAATAACATAAAAATACATTTTTTGTCTCTGCCAATCCACATATAACATGCTTTGTATTTTTAGTAAATCCTTTTTCAATAAACTTGAATAATATATAAAACTAAGAGAAAAAGGCAAATGAAAGATTTCCGAAGCAAATTGAAATTGAATGTGCGAATGAATGCTTTGAAAATCTATTTGGAAGATTTTAAGAGCATTTATTGTTTTTACGATTTTTGATTTCATCTAGTGACCTTTGAGTATTTGCATGTTACTCGAAAGCAATGGCAATCCAACTGCTACTGAGTGAAACTATGGTGAAATTATAGACTTCTCAATAATACAAGATGAGGTTTATTGAAACTTGTTTGAATTTACTAAATTCCGTATGAATAAAATAATTATTTGCGTAACCTATGAAAAGCTTTCGGATTCTCGATTTCTGATAACATAGCCAAAATGACTAAAAAATGCACACCAGGTGAAGAGAATCGATTTACACCATGAGTTTGATTTTTAAGGCGGCAAATAGCAAAGAGTGTTGATTAACTCAAATTGATTTGGAATAACGATACAAATTTTCTAATCTTTTTTGATATCAGTCAATTTAAGCCCAAAAATCTAATTACCTTACGGCAAGCTTCGATTAAAAAAGCGCCATTGTATTTTTACGATTTTTGCGATCATCATCTGCCTTCCAAGAATGTTTGCCTTAAATGTGCTTCTTTTTACTCAAAATATATCATAAAAAGATAGAAAAATGTAATAAAAAGTGGATCATATAAATTATAGTTTATATCGTTTTGATGATGTACAATTTATAAAGAAAATTTGCTTTTCTCTGGTTTTCCCATTTTCATAAATAGTGGAAAAATGTATTTTATATCACATGTAAAATCTACTGCTGGAAAATTTATGGAAGAAAATAAATTTCCGAAACAGAAATGCATTTATTATGATTTGTTGGAACTTTCATGATCTCTAGCAAAAATTATAGAAGCAAAAGTCTCTGGGCATGAGTTTTATTATATCAACGCACAAGTTTTCTGTAAAATTCCTTAAAGGCGAGATATTCTCCGTTTTTAATTGAAAACAACTGGAGTGAAAATAATTTTATTGCAAATCCCAAATTGTGTTTCCTTTAATATCAGATCTTGAGCTCATATAACTATACACACAGAAAATGGTGAATAATAATGAATAAATTGGCAATAGAAAAGAAATAAAATGTGAGCAAGTAAACTTTTCAGGGATTCAAAAAGAAGACTAAATTGAAATTAAATCTGTAAGACACTAAAAATATCAACAAAACCCCTGCTTGACATCTCTCGACACAGAACTCTGCAAAAATTATTACAAGAAAATTAGGTTGTGCTTCTTTCATTTTTATTTCTTTTCATTAAAACGAGCAAGCAGAAGAAACATTAATGAACCCCCAATGGCACAAGATAAAACGATGATCTCAAATTGGAATTTATAAACCAAATTACTGCAGGCGAAAGAGTATAGAGATGAAAATTATGTTTATGAAACTTAGTTTTATTTTCTTCCAACAGATTTGTTCTGATTACAATCAATTATTATGCAATGCAGATATGTGACAATAAAAAAGGAGATTATAAACCGATGGTTTGATGGAACTCTATAATTTAATATCTAACATTTTATTTAATCATTCTAGCCGGTAAAAGTTTTACATACATTGTATACATATCTATTTGATTAAAAAATATTGAAATACAAATATAAAAGCTTCCATTTATATATTATTCGCAACAAAAAAACTGGTCCTTTTCAGCCTTTTCAAAAATGCAAATCCAAACTTTTAATAAAAATATTCAAAACAGTTTTTTGTCATCTTTTCCTTTTATGCTTTTAAAATATTTAACAGCAAACACAATAACAGTTTAATATATTTTATGAATGACAATAATATTACTAAATAAAAATGGGACAACATTATTGGTATAAATAACTATTAGTTAATCCAAAGTTAAATGAATATTAAAAGTTAAAAAGTATCCTCTGTACTTTATGATACAAAGAATAGTTTTCAAATCATCCTTAAATTCGAAACTTACGTTGTTAAAAGGAGATACTTATTGCCAATTAATTTACTGCAAAGTTATATGAACATTTTACTTAGTCAATCTAAGCAAGTTATTTGAAAACTTGAACAATATGCTGATTCCATAACATTTTCTTAAAAATTGGATCCAATTTGAAATTCATGTAGAATTCAGATTTCTTACCAAAATTAGCATAAAAAGCGAATTCCTAGGTCTTATGCTAAATTAAACTACCATGAAATGGTTGGAAAGTGTAATTTCTAACCCTTCTCATTGTCAATTCCAATTTCATGTTACATTTAATTTATTATTTATATAAAATACGCATGTATAATTTGAATAATTCAAAATGTCTTTGGCAAACAAATTTTTCTCATTAAAATCTACATAAATTCAAATTAAACGCACAGATTCTCTAAAATATTTTGGCAAATGTGTTTTCTTCTTTGACTTCTATGCAAATGCTGATAGTAAAATGGTGGAAAGTTTTCCTTCAAAAGATAATGTGGCGTTGTTCGTGTCAAACCCTTTTTGGTTGAAACACTGAAAAACCTTTTTCGTTCCTCCAAAATTTCTCTGCCAACTTCATTATTTAGAAGAAATGCGAAAACTCATTATGAATTTATGGTGTGCTCTTCGGGAAAACATAATTTATTTGACTTCTTTTCACTTCTTCATGATAAATTACAAATAAGAAAAATTAAATGAATTGTTGGAACATTTTTCCGTTACCCGATGGAATTAATTGCCAGAACTGGCAGGCTCCACCAATCAGCTCTTCAAAGACCAGTCGAAGAAATTAGGGTTTCGCATATATTTGAATGCGATGGGGAACGAAAGGAAAAGTTAAAATATTTACGGAAAATGGAGGAAATAATATTAATCTCGGGTATTATACAAAGGTTTGAAAATCATGAAATTTTTGATGAAATCAAGCATTATTTTTTAGGATGTTTTTTCGGAAGTCCATTAAATTATAGATACATTTATTCATTTCATATAATAATTATAGAGCCTGTCACGTCAAACAAGCCTCCTTAATAATATAAGGTTCTTGAGAAAAGCACATAAATTATTATTTTTGAAAACAATTTTTGTTTTTGACTTTATGCAAAGAATTAGAATTTCCATAAAAATCAAATGAGAACAAGGAATATTTAAATGTTTGGTATGCAGGGATGTTTAAAATCAAATGTGAATTTTCAAAAACTTGAGTAGAGTCAACAGCAAAAATTCTTCTTAAACTCCTGCATTTAAAAACAAAACGGGTTTCAGCAAAACTCTTGATACGGGTTTTCTATGGTAAAATGTGGAATTCTGTATTGTATTCAAAGAGCATAGACTAAAAATTATTCTGAAGTTAATTCATTATTCTAAACATGAAGTGAAATGGAAAAATTTGTATGTTTAAAATTTTCTGCGGTTGCTTTCGAATAACAATTTAGTTTTTCTTGATTCTTGCATATCCAGGATTTAGTAATTTTGCTTTTTGCCCTTTTTGGTATTCAGTGCTCAATTCTGTATTTAAACTAATCAATACAGAACTTTAGATTTGTTATATAGCAAATAGTGAATGATAAAAAGGATCATATACTTTTTTTCAATCAGAGAAGACATTTGAAAGTTAACTTTGAACTTATAATCATCAGTATTTGATCATTAATATATTTTAGACTTCACTGAGACCTCTGATAAAATTTTAAACTAAAAGAATCGCTTTATATCTCATTTCACTTCAAACTCGTTTATTTATATTGCAAATCAGCCGCACCAAAACACAAATTTGTCAGCATAAATTCAACCAGAACGATTTGTGGCATATGCGAACATAATTTTTCTGAAAAAGCTTGTGCAAGAAAAAAACACATTTTTATTGTTCCATTAAATCATAACCCACAACAAAGGATGGATAAATTTCATTGCACCATACAGTCCACACAAAAGAATAAATTAATGTAAATAGAATGTAAATTGACAATCAGAAACATATGATATCAATATTACATTAATATTAAACTATGCAATAAAATTTTTTTTGAGATGTTATTAAATAAAAGGGGAGAAAGTTTAGCAATAAATGCTGTGTAAATTGTTATTATTATTCATCACTATATTAAAGAAAATTTGGAAAATGCCTAGGGTGTGTCAATTAGAATATCGAATGAATGAGCGAACGTAAGATTATCATATTAATTATGGTTTAAATTTTTCATACTAAAAATCTGATCAATTTAAAATACAGTTTGAGTATTCGCTACTTTGCACTTAAATTATCAATTATAAATTAAACATTTTCCTATATATTTATATCTCTGGAGAAACCCCATCCTCCTGAAAAATTTAAAACAATTGTGCTAAAAAAACAAAGCATTTCAGTAATTTTTCATATTTTATTATTAATCAAATTTTGCATTTTTATTTTTTCTTTGACTAGAGAAATTCATGAAAGAAAAAAGCTTGAATTTTTAATGACTCTTTACAAATTTGGTATGATTTTACAAATTATTATCTATACAAATAGCTTTTTGGTAAAAGAAAAGATTATCATTTTAAAGATTTTATTGTACATTTGTGCCAAATTCAGTTTTAAAATTTATTTAATTTTTAAAAAGAAGTTTTTAAAATGTATCTAGTATTTTTCAGTGCAATTTTGTTCTTTTGCTGTGAACTAACCTATCTTATGTTTTTAATTGTTACAATTTAAATAAGAAACATCCTTAAATATATTATAAAGTACTTTATCAGAAATATATCGACTAAAACATTTTTTTTGGTAGTATTGATTTATTTGGTAGTATTTTATTCAAATAATTTAATGTTTAAGTATTCTTGAAAATGAAACTTAAAATTGCACATCTAATATTTATTAGTATTTGAATTTATTCAACATTAAATTACGAATTTACAAATAATCAAATACTTTGAAAAAATATCATAATTTTTATTCCAAATGCCTTAAAATTTATTATTTGTCTTTATTGATTCTGTATATCCTTATAATCCTTAGATTTACTAATTTTCTTTATTTATATTTACAACATGAAATCCATTCAAAGACTTGCATCATTGCATACTCAATTCACATCTTGAAGAAAATTATGTATTAAAAAAAATTGAACCACTGAGCCAGTGAAATTAAAAGTAACATATCATTTTGAAAATCGCCATTGATTTAAGAAATTTCGATTACTAGATAACACTTGAAATCATTGCTTTAAAGCGTAACACGCAATTATGATAATTTCAAAGTCGGTAGCGATCAAAGGAAAATGTATTTGTAAATTGAAATCTACCAAAAAACCAAATTGAATTTCTGGGACAATCAGGTTTTTATCAGCTATTTTTTTAATAGAATGGCGGCAAAATTTTCTTTTTACTCTAATCGAATCAATCAAATGTGTCACATTTATTAGAAAATCGGCATTTTTTGCATTTTGTTAAATGGGATTTTTATCAATTGAATATTTTGGAGTTTTTAATTATTTTTTCGTCGCAACGAAAATCACGCCTACAATGATTGCGTGCGTTTTTGATTGAATTTGCCTCATCAATTCTGCCCACAAATGCTCAAACCAAATAATTTTATTAGCTGATTCTGCCACCAAATTGAAATAAAGTGTGATAAAAATATTGTTTCAGTATACATTAATTAACGAATGGAAAACGCTCATGAGTACTGATTGGCCACAGCTGCAATACTTGAAAATGATTGAGTAGTGTTGCAAGTTTTTACCGTTTGAGGATAAAGGAAGAAATTTGTGGTTACACCTTGCTTATGTCAATGTTTAAACAATTTTGGCTACTAATCAGTAATATCGTTGTTTCCAGGACAATCTTCATCGTCTGTGATGACCACGTTATTATTATTATTATTACTGTTATTAGAGTTCGAGTGATGATGCTCAATTTTAAATTCGCGATTCTCAAAGTGCAAGTTAGCAGACACTAGCAGTCCATCTTCATCAATTTTATGATCGTTGCTGAGTAGCTGCAGGTGGTTTAGTGATGACAACGAAGCCACCAGAACGTTGTCTCAAACGGAATCGGTAACGCCTGCGTATTGGCAAGCGGATAATCCTCCAGAATTAGATCGGGAGATGGGAGACACGCTGGAAGATTGCGTTGAATATGGACTGGCAAATCCCACTGAATGCTGTTTCGCTTTCAATCGAAGTGTAGCGATGCTGGAACTCATTGCAGTACAAGGCTCAGCAGAAGTGCGATGATGGTACATTGAGTAAGGATTGTTAGGATTTGTGTAAGGGCACGGTGGTCCTACTCCAGATCCGGAGCCTGACCCACTTAAGCTTGTTGAACCCATGGAACCTGGAAGCATATTCTGAGCTGCTGCCGCTACTGTACTCATGCTGACTGAAGACGTAGTATTAAAGCAGTTGATTGAGTTGATTGAGTTTTGGTGGTGGTTTGAGGTGACCACCGATCCCAACGGATTCACTGGCCAAGGAAAGGTCTTTGTTCCTAATGGAGAGGGCACCTTTGCTGCCCAGTTATTGTAGTGTGAATATGAGGAGTAGAGAGCGTCTGTGTCTGGAAATGGTTGCACGAATTGCGTTCCGAACCCGTTCTTGAAATCTGCGGCTGCAATGGCATTCATCTGGTTGCGTTCACGCTTCCGCCACTTAGCTCTACGGTTCTTGAACCAAACCTGCAAAAAAATAATCAACTATTAGTTTTTCGTTCAAAAACATAGACAACATATCTAGCAAATTATTAATATAGCATAGTTCATATTTTTATTTAAAATCATTAAAATATATATTTTTAATCAAAACTTTTAATTGAGTTTCTCATCTTAAACAATACCAGTCTGACTACGCTTTTTTTGCACTTGCACCTGAAAATACGGTTGTGTACATAAATTTATGCATAAAACATTTTGAAAAGGTCGTATATGTGCTTTTGTATGCGTAGTCCTTTCAACGGCATAAGGCTAATCCCTGGATGATTATGAACAATAAATCTAAATGGATTACATTTTAAAAATATGTGTTCAACTATGTGTACTAGTTCCATGTGACTATGCATTACGAACATTTTATTTAAATTTTGCACAAAAACAGAATATTTTGAAACAACAGCAAACACAAGCGTAAAGTTTGTGCACAACAATTATTCTATAGCAGGCACGATCGTTTTTGTGCTATAAACACAATAAATAGGTATCTAAAAATATATCTTTTAACTATGAAAATATTCATACTTTATAATTAAAACTCAAGTGCCTTAAAACTTTAACAATATGCAATATATGTATCAAATTTTGAGATTTTTGAAATTTTCCAGCTCCGATATCAATTACTCTTTGAAAACTTTCTGTCGGTTCAAAAATAGAAAAAACCATAAATTACGAACAAAACGTAAATGCAATTGCGTTGTACACCAATAAACATAAATTTCATATATTTTTAACATTGGTTCCGATATGCTGATTTAAAGACACGAGCATGCAATGTTTTATGGATTAATGGAGTTTAATCCCTGATTTACACTATTATTTTATTATTTTGCAAAGCATGTTTGAAAAATTGTCAATCCTGTGAATTTACACATTTAGTCTAAACAAATAAAAGCAGCAAGTGATAATAATACATAATATAATGTGCAATAAAGCCCAGAGGGCGCTATCTTTCTCTACTAAGTGATTTATAATTGAAGCATCCAATACCAATTTCAGACTTGTTCCATTTCAAATGGACTATCACGTGCATACTAAATTGAAAAGCAAATAATTTTATATGGTATCAACAAAAGTGTGAATAGTAAATTACCAACACGCTTTGACCATTTCACACTTAACGACAATTGAAACTATTTCCGATTTGGTAGAGCCATTGATTTTGGCAACATAACTCATAAATCATATAAAATATTCAATTTATGCTCTAATTATGAATTCACTTTGAACTCATTTATAAAGGGAATGCTTTTGAATAATTAATGAATAATTTATAAATGTAATTTCGCACCGGACGACAAAAAAGTCATTATCGTTTTGCACCCCTAGAAGATACCATATTTTGCAGCATATATCATTTTGAAATGGTTTTAATTAAAAAATTGTACTGGTAAACGGCAGGTTGAGCCATCAATCATTTCAAAAGTGTTCATAACAGCTCAGAAGAATCGTTTAATTTAATAAACTTGATCATTCAAATTCAATTTCAAAAACAAAAATTCTAAAAATGATCTCAAGTTACCGAGTATGGAAAGTATCTCTTTATGAAATTCACTTTATTCTTTAAAGCAATTCAAAAAAATTTCATTTTAAATCAATTTTCGGAATGAACCATAAATTAAAATATTTTTTCTTTATTGGATTCTAATCCATTCACGACGTATTTATAACGCAAACAAAAACATCCAACTGTAGTGATTCTAATAAATGTTTCTTTTTGTGCAATTTGAATTTGCTGTTGGATAGAGTTTCATACTGGAATAGCGTATCAAAGTTTGTTTTGTGCATAGGTTATCATTTCGGAAGCTTTTGGTTAGGTTCCTCTATTTACGTGTTCACTCTTTATTTTCAAAATCATCGAAAATATTGATTTATGTAGCACATTCAAGCGGGTTTATTTTGGCTTCAGCGTTATTTTGTTTTTGGAACAACCTCGATTTTGTAAACTCATTTTTCCGACGGCAAATTTTTTTTGGAAAATCTGCAGAAAATAGAAATGTATAACCATAGAGTATAACATTCACTCTCTCACGCTTTACTGAAGAATGTGTGGGCTATACTCAGTTGAAAAATTTAAATGAGTTCAAATGTGAGATTTATCCAAGATTTTCTCAAGTTATTTGGTTTATTATTAGAATTTCTTTTTATTCTATTTTAGTAATTCATACCGTACTTATATCACAGTAGCAAATTCCGAGAAAACCTAATCATTTTTTGCGTCAGCAATGGTTAAACTTTGATCAGACTCCTGAACCAACATTTGTTGCCAAACATTCATAGAAAAGAAGCATTTCAACTAATTATGATAAAGTTAATTAAAAAAGTAGATTGATAATGATTTTCTGACAACCGTAATCTTTTATTACTGTTTTTTAATCTCATTTTGTCAATTTGAAGTCAATTTTTGTGACGACAAATAATATAATTACTGTGTTATTCCACGTCTATTTTATTTGAACTTGATAACGGCGCCGTTTGGCTGGGTTGGAGTTGCCCGTCGAGCAAAAGACACATACCAATCAGTCATAATGTGGTAACTCTTATCAATGACAAACAAGAAATAAACTATTTGTTTTATCTTGAGCAAATATTCACAGTGCTGTTAGAGACTCATCATCAAATTCAAAAAATGTATGAGAAAGTCATAATAATTGGCTCCTCTTTGACAAAGTTCTAATCAATCAAAATCAAATTAAGAATAATGTGGCGCCTTGCTTTGCAAGCTTTAATGAACACATGTATTGGTTTCATTGACTTCACTTTTATTAAAAAATTATTAAAACATGGCCCATATTTTAAAGGTAAAGTTTTTTTAAGATTTCAAGTTTGTTTGTATTTGAACTAATATTCAAACTTAAATGTTGAGACACATATTTTGTTTATGTTTAGTCAATCATGAGTCTGCAAAATAATACATGGAATTGCCTCCATGCATCAATCAAACTTAAATTTACCAAACGCTACCGTATACATAAAAATCCATTCCAATTTTAATTGATTTTTAATTTTCAATTAGTTATGATTTTTTTTCTCTCTACTTTTGTATGTTAACAAAAAATCAACAAGTCCAACAGTCTAATTTTTTTTCTTTCAAATTTAACCAAATTTAAATAAATTTATTTTTTAAATGTTTCGTCTGATCTCCTATTCATTATGAAAAATATTTTATATTGGTATAATCGCTAAAAATATAAGAAACACTTTACCGAAAAAAAAAATACTATTGCCCACAATCACACAATCGCACCTTCAACCTCCTACAGTGTTCTCTTTTAATAACAGCAAGAAATTTAAAATATCATAAATAATAGAGAAATATATAACACCGCAATGCATTTGTACTTTATATGCATAATCCGTTTTTTATTGTTTTTCTAACCCTACATGGGGATGCTCTCACTGTTACAACAACCAGCTTGAATACATTTTTACAGTTTTTATTTCAGTTTGTTCACCGAATAATAAAATATACAAATTACATAAAAACTTTTTAATGACTCACATAAATTTTCTTTGGTTACCAAAAAAAGGATAATGAAAAAGTTCATAGTGTGATTTTCTCTTAACACCCTCTGGTTATATAGAGTCTCGCCCTCACTTTTAAAGGAATTGCTCTTTTTTATGTGGTGCGAATTTTTCTTTCTTGGACGTGAGGTACAAACGAATAGGGATACAGGAATATTGTTCCATCATTCTACATTACTTCATCCTAGTTGATTATTAAATTTTTAAATTACGTAATGAAGACATTTCAGTAAAATTTGAATGTTTAAAGCGACCCTTTTTGTGAAACGTCAGTATCATGTTGTTTAATGTGCTCGTGTTGGGTGTTTGTGAACATTTTTCTCGATTTGTTTAAAAGTTAATCGATCGTTTTTAAATGCCATTTAAATAATCCTCATTTAAATAAAATTTGATAACAGCTGATAATGCAGTGACATTAAAGAGGGATTTTTGTTATAAATTACAAAAAATAATATATTTTACATTTCAAATAAATTGTAGCTTTAAAGTATTCTGTTGTTGAATTTTTCTTAAAAAATTCTATTTAGGCTGAATTTAGGCCTTTAAAAATTGCCCATCTAAATGAACCGTGAAACAATTAAAAAATGTCATCACTTTAAAAATTAGCTTTTGATTGTTATTCGCATGTTAAAACCTACAATGAACAAAAATATAGACTCACCCTAACACGAGCCTCCGTTAAATTTGTCCACATTGCAATTTCCTCTCGGGTTGACATGTCTGGGTACCGATTGCGGCTGAACGTTTGTTCTAGCTCGTGCAATTGCTGTGAGGTAAAATGGGTTCGCTGGCGACGTTGTCTCTTGTTCTTCTTGTCATTTTTGGGATCATCTGTAGTAATTGACTCATCAGTGATCGAAGAAGGATTCTCCTGTTTCACCGTAGTCTCGTTCAGCTGGCGGGATACTGAAAAATGCAAATAAACATATATATTGAAGTGCATTTGAGAATTGTGACGGCAAACAACTTAAATTCATAACTTCAGAAATCACTTGAAATAAGTGCAACACAACCATAAAACTCAAAGCTTATCTTGTTTGCTTGTCGTGCAAATATTTTTATCGTTTGTTTGCACAATTATAACGTATTTTAGATTTCAGTTATGGTACACAATGTATTATCTTGATCTCAAAAAGATAGAGAATGGGTTGCAAGCTATTTAGCTTAGTATAACTTTTAAATGTTCAATTCAACAAAACCGGACAATTGAACTTTATAATAAGAAGTCACAATGTCTGACAAATTTTTATAAAATGATAACAAAGATATAAAAAGAGTGGCGAAAATGAAATTCTTATAGAACTACCTTTCGAAATCTTGCTGAGTAGACAGCAAATATTTACTCACAAACAAAAACTCTATGTAAATTATTTCACTCGCTGATTTCATCAAAGAGTCTAACATTTTTACTTTTCCACTCTTTACCTTGACAACTCTATGTAAAACAACTATAAAGATAAATAATAATTCCAGAAGTCTTCAAAATATGCTGAATGGGAATTTTGTTTGAATAAAACGATTTCTCAATTGATAACATTTGATAGGAAACAACTTCAATAAGTTGTCAAACGTTTTGGACTTTGAATCGCTCAAATTAGGCTCAAAAGCTCGTACTGTAATCACAATGTGAGTAATTAAAAAAAAATCGCACAGTTTATATTGATTGTTCATTAAATATAGAGCGCGAGCAAGAAACACATGTAATTCATTACTTGAGTGATATAATTTACTGTTTTGATTGATTCAATGTTGTGGACAATGTGCGCAATCTAATCGCTTTTGTTTTGCTTCTTGAGAATTAAAAATTTCTTTTAATAGTATTTATTTTTGTGATATTTTAAGGCAAACTGCTGTGCCATTTAGACTAAATCAATCATATTTTACCCGGGCATTCACTCAAATAAACACGGATGGAATATATTTTTTATTGCTGTATGCAGAGTCACCACGTAATCCATCATTATTGCTTGGCGTCATCAATACTTTTTCAAAAACACATCATAAAAATATGACAAAAAGCCTGAGTGAAACGTGACAATTACAAATTGTCTTGGATTTTTATACCGGGTAGAAAAATGAGAAAAAAAATTGATACAATTATTTATGTACTGGGAATTGTATGAGCATTGAACTCTGTTGGTAACAAAGTTTTGCATGAGCTAAAACTGATTTCTAAAACTGACTTTTCACTAGATATTTTAACTTCAAACAACAATTAAACTATAACTGAAAAAAAAACTTAGATACTGTGAAGCAAAATAAGATTGATTGGCTAATTTATTCTAAAAAGTTCGATTAGATTTCAATTTCTTATCAGAATTGATTGGATTGAGTGAAACAAACTTTTCAAGTATTTCCAAAAGCAATAAAATTATTCATCATCACTCTATTCAGATTTTTGGAAAGTCGAGTGTTTGCTTTGCTATGGTCTAGATTTGCCGTCTAGCCAAGAAGTTATTTTGATGGATTTTTAAAGCCGGAATAGCATCAATGTATTTAATCACGCTTAATGCAAAATAAATCTCAAAATACAATAATCCTCACCATCTGATTTCCTATCCCTATTTCGGTTGCGACCAACTGGTGTTTGAAAATTCATCTGTGTGTGATCCATGCTTGCCACTGCTGACATGGTATTGTGGCTATTTTCTCTGAACTCTCCAGTCTCGGCCCACACTGTAAATAAAAGTTTATAGAATTATAGTGACCATTTGTTTTAAATTTTGATTTAGGTTTATATTTAAATATATTTATGATATACAAAGTAATATTTACGTGCCAACGCTCATTCTCAAAAATACTTTTTAGTGTAATTTTATGTACTAACCATAGTAATTCCTTATTAATGACTACAAGGTAGGCATCTTCTGTGCATATTCAAAAAGGATAATAAAGGATTTAAAAAAGATTTTAAAAGCGATAAAAACTGATAGTAAATAAAAATTATCGTGTGCACTGCAAAACCCATTAATTTTACCTTAACCACCGTGAATTGCACTTCAAAATGCACTAACGCTAAACTCTACAGCAATTTCACATAATCCCTATTATAAAAATTTTATACTCTATTATCTTAAGTGTTTTTCTCCTGCCAAAGCAAACTGTTCTTAAGAAAACTCTTGAAAATTGAAAGAGCCCACTAGAATTTCTCCGTACGAAATTTGTCGAAATCCAAATTAAATGGTAATTAAACGTTCATTCATTCATAACGCATTCAAAACATGTGTGAAATATTTATTTCGTCTATTAAGCATGAAAAATATACGTGTAGAGAAGTGGCATTCACAACGAAAACCAACCAAAAATAAACAAGAAGCGATACATAAAGACATCATAATAAATCTTGTTTGTTTTTTCAAGAAAAAATATTTTCTGTACACTCTTGACAAGTGTTAAATTTGTAAAAACTTGGTGCAAGAACGCCTTAAAAATTTCGAATTTTTTCTGAAAAGAAAATAAAGTTTATCGAGCATTTTTCCTTTTCCCAGAAACAATTCGAAGTGACATGTAGAACACACATATTTAATTTTTCTCTTTTAATTACAAGTTTGAAATGTGAAAAATGTTGAACTATTAAGTGGAGAAGAATTAACTATAAATTTGTCAACATTAATTATTTTCTGGTGTTGGAGCGCTAAATAGTTAATCTTTCTTAAATAGAGACGTCTGAAGGAATTGGTTATTAGTTCTTGAATTTGTCTTTTTCAAATCAATTTTGAATAAACATGTTAATTCATCAATATTCCATTAATTAAACAATTTAAGTTTGATGAAACTGCTGTTAATAAAAAATAAAAACTAAACTTCTTGAAAATTGAAAATGAGATGCAAGACTAACTTTTTTAAACCTTTTGTACTCCACGTGGACACTTTTTATTTAGCTACGAAAATTTATGAAAAAAGTTTTAGAAATCATTCATGGTTAAGTTTGTACAAAATGTAAGAAAATCCACTCAAAAGATAAAATACTGCACAAAAGAACATTCTCTTGTCTGAATTATTATGAAAAATTGCAGAAATTTTTCCTCGTGTGGTATATAATTTTTATGGTTTTTGTTTTTAAAATGATCAAAATTTATGATCAAAATTTTTGGAGATGCATAATTTGCGAGTTTTTTTTATATGCTAAAAAACTGAAGTTCTGAAAAAGATTCTTATAATTTTCTTCTCGTTTTCAGCGATATTCACAATACAACAACAATTCAAAATTTTAATTCATATTCTTTTAAACGCATATCTAAGTTGAAAATAATGGCGAAATTTTAATTTCACATTCCACGTTTGATTTATAATTTAGAATTTCACCAAGTGTTTTTTGAACATAATACGCATCATTTGCCTATTGAACGTTTAGATTTTATCAACAAAGTTTTTCAATTCACCAAAAGCAAACATTAAAGTAAAGAGCCATTAAGGTTTTTCAAACGTGAGTTCAAACTGTTGATTTTGCCATTAGATTTTTAGTGGTGCAGCAATAACCATAAAATTTCATTTTGACCATTTTTTCGAAATACTTTAGGCAAATACCAGAAAAAATCTAGATGCAAATGATCGAAAAACTATCACCTCGAAATGCGACCACTGATAAAAAGCAAGAGAGGGACATTTGAATGGTACGAAAAGAATCAAAATCATGCAAAAAAAATACCAACAGATTTTGCGACAATAAAACGGATTATTTTTCAATGATCTGTGCCATCATTATGGCATTTTTATCAGTTAGTTTCGCAATCTAGTGCGGCAACAGAATGCTAACAGCATCATTCGAGGCGAAAAGACAAAAAATACTCACAATATTTATTTAGCGACAACAAACAGAAAACAACAATGACAACATATTTTTTAATAACTCCCATTTGACCCATTTGTTATCGATACAATGTAGACTTTTGGATCAAGGATCGTAAAGAAGGTGGAAGCTTGGATGTATTTTTGGTAAATATTGCCATTTTTTTTTATTATATCTGTTAAAGTATGATAATTTAAGTATATTAGTAGGAATTGACAATTATTCTTAAGCTATAAAATATATTTTGTTTCAACACCCTCGATAAATCAAATTTAAAAGATACAGAATCTGCAACATACAGCAACAAACTCTAATTATGTTTGTAAAAGAAAAAGTGTTCAAGAAACTTCAAAACATGAATATCTACCATAAAAGTTAAAGGGTTATTTGGCATTAAAGTATAAATATTTATTATGACAACAGAGGATTTTTATGTCTTTGAGCAACAATCAATAATAATGTGGTCGGCAGAGTATTTTTTCTAAAATTGTTTTGTGTTTTCCAACTGGCTTAATCAGACAACCCCGACTCAATAAACGTTATTAATGTGAATGATGCCAAACGAAATGGAAAATTATTGCACACAAATTGTTTATGTTTTCATCTGTTTTTTTGTGAGTTTGGTCACAACAAAGCAACAAACCATAAAATTACAAAGAACATTAGTCCAACCCTTTTATTGGCAGTGTTGACGAATTTTTTCTGCATTTTCATTGATTTATTTCTAATTTTATTTTCATCATTTGAAACATCTGTTAAACTAAATTTTATGTCTTTCCAAAAAAGATATATTTCAAAAAATTAGAGAAAATGATTTTCACGAGTATTCAGTATGCTCTACATCAAAGTTGTCTTTAATGTGAAAAAGGCGGAGCTCACAAATGGTAGAAATTATTATTCAAATTTTTAAGCCCTCTATAGTAGAGTAATCATAAAAACCAGAAAAGTTTAATTTATGGCGTAATGTAACAATAAAGTAATAAACTAATTTCAAGAATTTCTATCCGAAATTCTATGGTTCGAATTGGGCGGAAGAAGAAACATTAATACTTATTTGTTCATAAAATATCCAAAATAATATTAATGATTATTCTCGTGATTATTATAATTTCTTCGGCACAGTTTTGCTCCTATAATCTAACATTGATATTCATCATATTATATATAGAGTTGGCTGGTAAGCAAGCAAAGCAATATAAATTAATACTGAATGGTGTTATAATATGAATATAATTTGACTCCATTTGGCCAGAAAATTGGTCCCATATGGCTTGTTTACACAGACAAATTTATCTGCTTTTTTGCTGCTCATTTGGTTGCTCCTTATGAAAATGATGATGCACAGTAAAAAGCCATCTATTATGGTTGAAATAAAAGATTCCTTTTGGCCCGACTTACCCCACAAAATAACATTATCTATCCCTACTATGTATGTAGCATAAGTGTTGCCAGCCAAAAAACGTTCTTTCAAGCATTTCTGAGTTATTTGTGCATCATGCTACTCTATCTATTATCCATAAAAGCGATTACAACACACTATTGTTCTTTTTGTCCCCGAAACCTTGCGCTAAGAACAACTGAAGCAAAAAGGGCGCAAAGTCAAATCACTGTTTGCTATATTATTTCCAGCCCTCGTACATTATTCCGATCACCCAACAACAAAGCACTGCAACAATAGCAGAGGCAAAGGATCAGATACAGGAAAAATAATAATAATTTTAATACAATGAGATTAGTGTAAAAATAACAAATTGATGAGTTTTTCCCTCTACATAGAGATTGAAGAAATGAAATATACAAATATTTTGGCAAATAAAGTTAATTTCAATTGATATTAAAACAGAATGCAGTTTCACTTTATATGGAAATTTATTTTCTTTTTGAATTGGTGGTTTACTGAACCATTATTTTATTGCTGACATTAAAGAAGGGAGACTAACTTTGATTGCTTTCCTAAAATCACATGGTGGTGTTTTAAATTTTATTGATCGTTTTAGTTTACAACAAAATGTTTTTGTAAAATTCGTCAAAATTAAAGAAATATGCTAACATAATAATATAATGACCTTTCTAAAACGGTAATGATCCTTAATTTTCTGGAACTTTGTAAAGAAGTTGAATTCGTTTCAGACTTGTTTTTATGTCATAAATTATCTAATTATCATTTCGTGACAATTTAAAATTTATCTCATAAATAATTAACACATATTTGTTTAAAGGAAGCAAGAATAACAAATTTGAAATTCAACACCTGTTTTTCCCAGAACAAATTGAGCCTTTTCAAAACGTCACCGCATCTTCAGCTGTATTTTAACCATTTTTTAATAATCAATGGTGCATTATGTTTTTCATGAAAATATATCAGAAGCATATCATGGCAATTGACATTCTTTTGTTACTCAATAACAAACATTTTATTATGTTAAGGCAACAAGTGTACATTTTTCCCATAAGTTTTTCATAGTAAGCTGTAACACTTTTGAAAGACGATTAAGTGTTGAGCTTGACGTTATCAAGGACGTGTTTGTATGTACAAAATATTTATAAATAACATAAAAAAGATCTATTGCTAGTGTGTTCAATTTTGGACGGAGGTCCATGCAAATTTTGTCAAATAATATCAAATTTCCAGGAACTTTACGCTCCGTAGATCCCAGTAAATAAATAAGTTTTACGCTTGAAGTAACTTGAATTCATCTCTAACGCCTGTTTGTGTTTCCTATTTGCGTAAAGGTTACTGAAAATGTTTCACGCAAAAATAAGATGAATTATTTTGTAAATTTAATAGAATAATCAAGAGGCAAAACGGCAACATTAGTGTTTGGTTATGGCTAATTGATCACCCTCTCGGATCAGTATTCAAAATTGATAGAATTCTTTTTACTAGAAGCACTTGCAAAATTCGCATATAAATAACGAAATTTTATGCGTGTGCGCTCTCCAATGAATGGTTGGAATGCAAGAGGGTGATAATCTCATGTAATTTGTTTGCACAACTCAATTTCTTTTGTGTTGTTTCTATAATAATTATGTCCTGTTTAATCAGGTTTTATGCATAAATTGGCTCATTTTGCCAAGTTTTGATTGATCACATCTTATTGAACAATAATTGTAATTAATGAATCTAAACATTTTTAATTTGTAAAACTAAAACTTACATTTTAATTTTTCGAGGGGCTCGTGCAGCACTGATGGTGTATGAGGTGATGTAATGTGATGATGATGATGGTTCAAGTCCACATGAGAACTATGATGTAAATGACTAAGACCACTTCCAATTGAGCCAACGGTAGTTGGCATTAGATTTGAAATGGCCGAAGAGACACTTATTGAATCGTGTCTTACTGAATCATGTAGATTGTGGTGATGATGATGGCTGTGCAGGTGATCAGATGCATTATTCTGGTTGTTATTGGAATTGTTGTTGGAGTTAGTGCCATTTGAGGCACCAACAAGGTCCTGCAGACAGAGACCCGTCGAGTCTGTCATGCCGTCCAACCCTCGCTCCATCATCGGCAGCGGATAAAACGACGGGAATATTTCCTGGTACGAGCCAATGTTAATGGCTTTGAACGGATTCTTCAGACCTTTTCCTCCTATCTCAGGCGTCACACTGGCCACTGTCGACTTCTGGAGAAAAAAAGATGAAAATTAGTTAAGTAAAAAAAAAAATAATAATATTGTCGCAGTTCACAAATAATAATTGCAATTAATCTAGGAAAGCTTTTACCCTGTAAGATTTGCTTGCATAAAGAACGTTTAACTAAAGTTTACTCAAGATAATAATATTTACTCAAACAAGATTCTCTTTGAGAAAGTTTTATGTTTGATGGTTTATTCATATGATCTTTTTATAGTTAAATAAACAACAGATAATGTCAGTTGCTAAGCTTCTCTTATAAATTCTTTTCAAAATCAGAGGAAATAATTTAAAAAGGTTAATTAAAACAAGTGTGTGCAAAATTCAGTTTGTTTTCTCTTGTACTCAAGACTCGGTATTTATTTTGCTTTGTAAAAACTGTTTTTTAGACTATTTTTCCAGGTTCTTAAATTTTTTGAATTATGATTTTGAAAACATATAGAAGTAATTTCTGATATTCATATTAAAAAATTGTGAAAATATAAGAATCTTTCCAAAAATAACAGTAAGTTGATAAATTGTTGAAAGAAAACAATTCAATGCTCTCAATCTCTTTAAAAAGCGACCTTGTCAATTCCGAGATTCCAAAGCAGTATCCGAAGAATTGATCCCAAAATCCACTTTAAAACAAATTAAGCCCCATAATAATCAATTAATTGTTGCAAAGCCATTCGGTTTAAAAATGTAGAACAAATCAGAGCGACGGACGAAAGAGAGAGAGTTTTTTCACACACCGAATCCATGTTTATCCTAATTTGATCTTTTTTTTATTATGAGGCGACCGACAATTATAATCGCAAAAATGATCATAATATTTTAATCACTTCAAGATTAAATGAGATTTTGTATACTTTTGTGCTCAGAAATTTGTGTGTTTTACTGTTTTGGCTGGTGTCGTGTCTGAAACTCTGAGTGAGTAAAAAACCTTTTTTATATGTGGCATATTTTTAGAAGTGACAATGTTTTTGCAATTATGGGATTTTTCGTCTGAACGAGAGAGCTTTTGGGGGGCTCTTTTACGCTGCTGTTGGTAAAGCAGAAGACGATTTAAAGAAAGCTAGACGAGGAAACACCTGAAGACGTTCATTGTGGTTTATGTGAAGCAGCAGCATGGGAAATATTCTTTTAATGGCGTCGGATTTGAAAATGAGAAGCATCCATAACAAAAGGAAGAAAGTATAATAAGAAAAGTTTTTAATACACATACCAGCCAAGCAGCTTCTGGCAAAATCGATACTTTGTGTGCCTATCAAAAGGAATAATCTGTTTGTTGCCAAGGAAAAGTTTGGCAACGAGTTTTCTAATCGATTCTTGTCGAAATTTTTGTGTAAGTTAAAGACAAGACAATAAATGAGTTTTTGATTAGTTGGTTTCTTGTTAGATAGATTTTTAATCTAGGATGTAAATATTTATAATATACGATGTTGCCATGCACTCATGTGGTAGAATGCACATTACATATTTTTTGAAATATGATATTAAAAATCCTTCCAAAATTCCAAATAAATGTAGATTCTCAGATTATTTTTAAATCAATTTGAAATTTAATTTTTTTGAATATGTTAGAAATTCATCTTTAGTTTGTCCATCTGATTTTGGTAAATATGAGATAATAAAATGAAGTTTTCATAAATTTATATAAAATATCAAAGAAGCTTTTAATAATATGTCCTAAATGTTTCAACATAAATATTACATACGGCTTCAAATAAAAAATGATGAATTCGGCGGAGAATAAGTGCTAAACTTTACGGCATACTTGAACAATACTTTCGTATTGGCAGAAAGAAGATTTATTTCTTATACATTATAATTTAAGGATCAAAGAAAAGCATTATTGGCTTAAAATATTTTTGATTTTCGATTTGATATTTTTAAAGTAAAAGTTGTTTTAATTTTTTATTGAGCAGTAATTTTCTTCGAAACATATTGTCTCTGAGTCTTTCAATACACCATTTGAAGCTTCAAAGAACATCTTTAAGAATCATTGATCAAAAGTAACAAGTAATATTTTCTGAATTCCATTCATGCTTTATTATGCAGTTATTGATTTTTGCTCAACCAAGAACTAAGTTTATGAATTTATTATATTTACACTAAACTTTTTATGATCCCGGAGAGATAATAACTTTTGTTCAAACACCATAGCCTTTATCATCACTGAATGCAGACAAAACAATATAAAAATGTGTCATAACTCATTCATGATATTTGCTTATATTATATTTTTTCTCTTGTATGAATTTTGCTTCCAAAGTACACTATACGAGAATAATTTGAAAAGCTGGCCGAAAAAGAAACTATGATCTTAAACTAGTTTATGGACTCTATTAGTGTTTTAATCCCTCAAAATAAAAATTATCCAAAGTTATTTTCAAACTGATCTTTTTTTGAACTTTATTTTCAAAATCCAGCAAGAAAAAAGAATCCAAATTTATCATATACCGTTCAGAAAAAAAAACTTCTGTTGAATTCTTGCTAATATGAAAATGTATTTAATTTGATTACAAAAACTATTACGAGAATCATTGAAATCAAAACAATAAAATGTAAACTATTTTTTGAATGATCATAATTTATTTAGAATATTTAAAAAGCACTAGTTGCTGACAACAATTTCCCGGCGGATTAAAAAAACTAATTTTCTAACAATAACTTAATCGTACTAAATGAATCTTTATCGATGAAATATTAATTAATTATCACTAGATTTAAGTTAAGAATCTTTAATTTACTTACATTCACTTTTACACCGTAAGTATCCAGAATTAAATCTTGTAGTTTCTGTTTTCTTAATTTCTTTTTAAGAAACTTGTACAACAAATTCCGATATATAATCCAATTGAATGAAATGCATGTGTTCACTTCATACTGTCATTAAAAAATTTAACATATTCTACTATTTATTTCGATAATCCGATATTACAAGTTCATCGAATTTATAAAAAATCTTCAAACCCCGAAAAGAAATTTTTACACTAATTTGTTGACTTGGGCATGAAAATCCAATAATAACACTAGAAACAACAACACAAATATTGTCTACCGGAATAAATCCTTTTTATATTTTGAATAAAGTATTAAAAAAGTATTAACCCGTCTTAACTTTGCTCAAAGTATAAATCACTAATAATTCCACTCACTCGCTTCTGTGTATTTTATGTTATTTTTTTGGCTACACACACTTTGAGACGCCGGACAATTTTGCTATTATTTTGGGATTCTCCTTTTTCCTCCTTTTAGGACTTTCGCAAAAAATTTGCTCGGCCACACTGTCACTCTGTTGCTTTTTAGCTTGCCACTCTCGAACGATGCCCGATTACCCAAAAAATGATTTGGATATATATTTTGTGACACTTTCAAAGTCCCAAATTCGTTTGTATTTAGAATTTTTTTTCGAACTAAATTGACAGTTTATATCTGAATGTTTAATATTTATTGTACAAAAATCCTTTATGCCAACTAACTCACAGCATTCCGCACCAACTAGATTGGAAAACACACAGTATTTCTTTTTTGAAAAAATCTCCGACAAAAATAATATTCTTCACGTTCTATACGTTCAATTATAAATTAGCTACTGCTTGGCACTCTTATACTGCATATAAGTTACTATATAAAAACCAAAAACCAAAAAAAAAGATAAAATAATTATCACAAAAAACGACGAAACTTTTCCACCAATACACACGAGTCCTCACGTTCGGAAAACTCTGGCACCCTCTTTGTTGCACAAGGAGTGACTGAAACAGATATTCCGTTGCGTATACGACTCTGGTTCAAACAAAGTATAAACTTTCGTGAAAACTCTCTGATAACGCACACATTGAGTGATTTTTACAAGAAATGATAACAGTTGTTATCACTAGCAAAAGAGATAGAACAAGAACCAACTGCCCCTCTCGCTTGGAACGATAAATTTTCGGGATTTTTTTAAATATGTTGAACTTTCTTCTACTAAGTAGTCTCGAGTCTTTAGCTTATTATAATGGTGTGTGATAGAGCATATTATTATAGAAAGTATCATCATTTGAACTTCGAAATCAGCCGAAAAAAGGAAAACACATTTTGCGCGTGTATTTGTTATCTATCTATGGTTAAAGGCGGGGATTATGAACGTAATTTATTTGACGAGAAAATAATTCACTTCTAGATAATATATAAATTTTCCATGTGTATTGTATAACTAGATAGTGCAAACTATTGAAATATAGATCTTCTAGTAGTTCACAAACTGAAAAATATTTCAGAGATAAATTTATCGGTTTGTAGAGTGGATATAAGTAGTGAGTCCATTTGTCTTGAATATATCGATCTTACAAACACATGATATGTCTGCATTAAATGGTTCAGAAGCCAATTCATGGTATGATTATGCGAAATATTCTTTATATTTTTATAATCCTGCAAAACAGATTTGTTAATTATTGATGTTTGGAGTAATTACTTGTATAATATTTTAGTTTAAATTTCTAAGTTTTAATAATTTAAAAAAACATACCAAATTTTTAAGGGAATAGGCAAAATGTCTCTTAAAACTTTAAAACGTTTACTTTTTAACCGTTAGTCACTGAATGTTGGAAGCTGTAAAAAGCCGGCAAACATATGAAAATGATATGTGCGCTCTCTAAAACATTTTTCGACTATGCTGTTTCTACTGTGGCTTATGGTACAGTACTCAAAATAGAACTCTTTATAGGCGGGGCGTTCTGAATTTTATAGAAGCGCAAACGACGAGAAATGGCGGAAATTTTTCGTTGCATAGTATTTGTGAGAGTTTCACTCGCATAGATGCTTTTACCCTGAAAATGCTTTCGGAAAATTTGAAAACACGAAAACACATATATTCAGTATTTTTCATCGAAAATTGTTTCCGTCAACATTTGGTTTTGTGTGATAGAAAAAATTCAGACTTTTGTCCAGTCAAAAAATACTGTGTAAATGTCCATCACGGTGAAATTGCTAGCAAAAGTTAAATATTAAAAGCAAAAACAAGCAATGTTTTGTTTGGTACGTGATGATAAGAATCGTCACTGGGAATATTCAAAATCACATTTTTGTTCGTAATTGTGCATCGATGATTTAGCAAAATTGAGCGAAATTTTATTAAATATTTGCTCATCATGTCAAATGAGAATTTGGTGACAAAAGTGTCTTTTTTGCAAGTATTTGTGGAATGGGATAATTTAACAGCAGTTGAAAAATTTAATTGTTTATTTCATAACATTAACAAATTTAAAAATGGATAGAGATTGATGTTTACGTGTATAAACGATTGAATGACTTGAATTCAAGTGAAAATCTAAATTATGCATTACAGATCGTTGATAAGTAATAACTATAATCACAGATAACTATGGGTGTTATATAAGATCCATAAAAATGAACCATCGATTTATTTGAAGACTTCAAATTTAAGACGATTAGTAATGTATTATAATATCACTTCTACTCACCTCTAATCGAACGAGAACCATATTAACAGGCAGTAGCGTAATTTTGAATAGCAATTTACCCATTATGTAAATTAAATTTGCAATATGTTATAATTTAACTTCAATTGTGAAAAAATTTCAGAAAAGTGCTCCAAAATCCTTTACTAAAGCACAATATAGCATATTTTAAATTCAGTTAAACATCATATTTTATGAAAACATTAGAATTAATGGGTGTAAGTTTCCCTTCTAATACCCCTCCAAGGATATATAATTGTATCCAAATCTCTTCTATACTTGGTTTCATCTTTTTCCGTAAATTAGTCTAATTAATTTATTTACGCTACATTTAGTGCTCAAACACGCTTTGATAATTTTCCATTTCTGTTTTTCGCATACCATTTAGCTTTCTAGTTTGATAAAATTGTTCATTATTTATTCACATTTTCATTAAACGAAGAGAGTTTTCTTGATTTTCATTCAGCCTGCCATTCCTTTGCAGTTGAATGGGAAAACTTTCACTTGCTTTTATTATCCATTTTGATTAAGGAAAAAAAAACTTTTCGTATGCGCATGTATTAGGGGCAGAAAGATGTGAAAAACATTGGATATAATCATTGAATTACACAAATGCATTACTGAATTTATTCTTATATTGAACCAGTTTGTTTTGGAGGGTTAACAAACACATTTTCCGTTAACAGGAAAATTTTCCTTTTGTGTGTGTTCGTAGCTGGTGAAAATGGAGTTTTTTGCTTTTGTAATTACTTCTCCACTGTCTTGGTTGTACTCATTCATTGTCTTTGCGTTACACATAAAAATACCCTCTCTAAAGTGTGATTTGATTATTTTTTAATGACTCAAAAAATTAAGACAGATGTATGATATTTATATTCAATCTAATTTTTTATGCTATAAGTTAAGATATTGATTCGTAAAACACCTGTTCTAAATCATATCTCAAATATAACGAGATGATTAATATAAAAAATAAACATGATCAACATTCTAATGACTTAATGATTTTGCATCATCAAGCATAGGGTTGTAGGATTCATCGGAAATATTTTAGGATCACTAAACTTAAAATTTATTTATAAACTATTTAGTAGATATCTAACTATTGATTATTGGATCGAAATTAAAATAAAATTTTTTTGGAGATTTAAAAAAAAATAAAAAAAATTTATATGAAATATGAAATATGAAATATTTGGGATCACATCCCGCTTTTTTTAGCGACTTGACTAACTTCTACAGCCCTGAAACTAAATAAATAATTTGTGTCAATCCATAAATCTTTTTTAAATTCATGCAACTGACTGATCACGCTGAGACTTTGACATATTGATAGATTTTTAAGGCCAAATGATTTTTAATTAATTGTAAATATGAAAAAACCCAAACTGATACTGTAGTTTTTATTTATCAATCAAATGCAACAATACGTACAAAAAAAAAACAAAAAAGTATTTAACTACTTTGCTCTCCACTCACTAATGAATATCAATTAAAGCATTTTATGTGCATTGTGTGCATTTAGTTATACATTTTCTGTTAATACTGTGTACACACAAATTTTGGGTTCGATTGAAATATTATTATTCAACAAACGCATAATTTTTGTGGAAACATGAATGACATAAAATTTTATGTATTTGATTTTGTTTTATTATATTTCAAATTATTTTGGCCATAAATTTTATTTTATTTGCACAAACGCGTTTTTCATTTATTTATTTATTCAATTTTGGTAAAATGAATTGCACATCACAATTGAACAATTCAAAAAAATCCGGAAGCGCCTTTTCAGGAATACCCTCCTATTATAAATAAAAGAAATAGTTAATAGTCTTTTTGATAAACCGTGTCATTATTATTAGTCAAAACAGAGGATTAGGTTGAGATAAACAAACTAAACAGAATGTTTGGCTTAACCATAAATCATTTGGTTTGAAAGGAGTTGCCCAATTTAATGAATATACCTAGTACCTACATACTTTCATAAAAATAATGTTTATTTGATACTGGGTAGATCATTTTCATTCTTACGTGACAAAGCGACCCTAAAAGCTAAATATTAACATTGCATGCATCAAATGAGGGTCTGAAGGAAATTTTGCAAAATAAAGACTTATTTTTATATTTTAAAAGATTTTTTTGGTAGGTACTTACTTTTTTTTTACTATCTAGTATCTACTAATAATAAATGTAAAAATAATAGCTGTTTGTTTTTTAAAGGAGTCACTGAAATCTTAAAAAATTGGCAGCAACTTTTTTAATTAATACATTAAAATCACAAACGATGCTTCTGAAAACTTATTTTTTATTATCTCAGAGTCTAAATGATAAAAATAATAATCACAATTTCAGAACATATAGCTAAACAGTGATCTTCTCTCGAGGTTATGGTCATTCATATGAAAAAAGACATTATTTCGTACCTTCCTAATCCTTTCATTTTGAGTTTTTTTAATTCCATCAGCAGGTTGGGCAGTTTTCAATTTTGAAAAGTGTAAGTTGTAATATAGTTTATCAATGCCCAACATAATTTTGTTAGGATCAAAATTTAATATATTTTATCATACCATAATACTAAATATTTGAATGGGGTAATTGAAAAAGCTGTGAAAAAAGCATATTTCTATAGTAAAAACTGAGTGTTTTTAAAGGCAGTAGTTTCTTAAAATCTACTTACTATCAGAGAGATATCCATTAAGCCTAAAATTCAGCCTATACAGCCTAAAGTCATTATAATTCCTCATGACATGTGAAGTGCATTCTCAATTATTTAAAATTTAAATCGAAATTATCCCTTTTGTGCAAAAAAAATTAATGATTGAAGTATTTTTAATAAATAAATGCTTTGCAAGCAAAGTTTTTATGTCCGGGCAGTAATTTTAACGGACAAACCATCTTTGGGTCTTAATATTAACTCTCCAAGCAGTGTCAAGTTTTCTCGACGATCGACAGCTTCAATGATAAACTTGCGCAAGACAGTAGATATCACAATTTTCTCTTCAATTATAGCAAATTTCTGGCCTATACAGTTTCTAAGAAAATTGAAAATTATTATAAATAAAAAATTCAAATCACAAATGACATACCTTGGACCAGCAGAAAATGGTATGTATGCAAATGCATGTCTTTTATAGCAGTTCGCTGGTAAAAATCTTTCAGGGTCGTATTTTTCAGGGTTGGGATAAACTTCTGGATTTCGGTGTAACATATATGTAACAATCATTGCTGTAGTTCCTTTTGGAATAATATAGTCTTCTGAAAAAGCATTTTAAAATGAGTTACAATTTTCATTTAAAAATATATGATAAGAATACCAATTTTAACATCTTCATTAAGATGTCTAGCAATCAATGGTACACTAGGATAAAGTCTGAGGGCTTCTTTTATGCAACACTCCAAAAATTTCATTTCAGCCAACTCTGGCATAGTAGCGAGCCGATCACAATCAGGTCCCAGTATATCATTTATTTCTTGTACACAACGGTCTTGGTATTCAGGATGAGATCCTAATAAAAACAAACACCAAGAAATTGCAGCTGAAGTAGTGTCATGTCCCTATAAAGATTATGACTAAGGTTAAAAGTATACTTTTACAAACTACCGTTCGTATTAATTAAACTGAAATTTTTAATTCGGCTTTTTTATGTATCTATTTTGTATAGCTAACCTCGAACATAAATGTGTCCACTTCCTCTCTGATATCTTCTTGAGAAAGTACTTTGCCACCATCACTGGCCTCGAGAAGCAGGTCTAAAAATGCCAGTCGCTTTTTCTCTCCAAAATTATTGTCTTCCAGTTCTTTCTCAAAGATATTTCCATTCAAATCAGTCTGAATATTGAGATTCGACACTCCCCCAACATTATTATTGTTCTGTAATGCTTCCTGCTCCTGCTTAATTCGGTTTTCCGCAATCTCGTCTCGCCGCTCATTAATCACTTGATTTGAAAATGCATGTAATATTTTAAGGCACTTTTGATGCTTTTTGTAGTACTTTGTGCATCTAAAAATTATGTCGGGCTGTAAAGAAATATTTTTTATTAAAACATTCTTTGTAATGAAAAAACAAACTGACCTGGAGCCATATCTTTGCTTGACGGTTCAACACAATGGAGCCAATTCTGAAAGAACAATACAATAAACCAATTAATCACGATGATAATCAAGAAAAAAATCACCAAAATGTTAATTGTTAAGTAAAACTCATTTAAAACACATAAATGCTACAATATGGTTTGTATGATTGCAAGTGGTTTTTAATTCTAGAATAATTAATCATTTTTAACAGAATAATTTGCAATTAACCGAATCATCGTAATTGTAATTGTGTTAAAGTTATTAGCCATACATTGAAGGATATAAGATAAATCTTAATAACTTACTCGTAAACAGCTTTAACATATTCTGACTCGCTGTTTGACTGCGCATTTATCTGTCTCCCCATGGCAGTTTCTGTTGTTTTACAAAAAATATAGGATAAACTGTGTTAATTGATAAATTTTAAAATCGTGACCAATTTAAAACGCTGTGATTTGCTGTGATGGTTGAAGCAGAGTGGTTTTAATGAGGCATTTTGTATCAATAAAATTGATAATAATTTTATTGGGCTGTATATAAAATACTTATAAGTTATACATTATAAATGAATTACTGTATATACTTTCCAAAGCAATAAATATATTAAACTTAGCAAATTTATGAACGACTCTTCGTGAATAAGATAATTAAGATATTTAAAACATTGTATCCGTGAATCATAAGAAATTATGTTGTTCATTCAAATATTATTTTACGAGGATAATATCGTATATTTTTTGTTTTTAACAAAATAAATAAGTTTAAAAGAAATATCATATGGACACAATTCAAATTTAATATTTTAAACATTTATTACAATCATATTTGTAGAAATTTATTTAGTAGATACTTTGTTGTTCAATAACTGGCAAATATATAAAAAAGAATAAGAAAATAAGCACTAAAGTTTTAACAAAGATATGCATTTCCTCTACATTCTGCTTCAAAACACTTTTTTAAGTTCAAAATCAATGAATGTATGAACAATAAAGTCACAACCAATGACGAACATATAATTTATTATACTTCATTGCTACATATAAATGAGGAAGTTTTGAATACTTAGCATTCGATGGGTCCATTAAAATATTTCAGTAAAAGGGCATCGAGTGATAACTGAACAATAAAATGAAATTGATTGTATTTTTTTGCAAGTACTCTTATTAAGTTTCTAGAATGCGGTTGTTGAACGAAGTAAAGTTAAATAACTGACGATGTCTCAAATTATAGATATTATAACAATTGAAATTAATTCACATGATATAATGTGCTGACATCAAAAAAAAAACAAGTATTTATTTCCATTAAAATTACGGAATCTTGTCAGTACTTGAAATTTTTATTAAGATCCTCTTAACTCTATAAACTTTCTGACAAAAAATGGTATACAATTAAATACCCATAATTTTCTTCAAGAGTGGCTGGAATTGCGAAAACGTTTAAAACCGTTTAATTGGCTGCAAGAAATGTTAATTATATAAACATATCAGAGTTTATATTAAATTTTCATTTTGATTTCAATAATTTTTTGAGCAACATAATATCACTCAATACACATAGTGTAATTGTTGGAACGTTAATTTTATCCTGTCGACTATATAATTTACAAAATTACTTTATTATTGATCTTTATCAGAACATAGAATTTCCAGAATAAAATAAGGAAATATTTTTAATGGGGTTACTGTGCCATTGATCTCAGAAATTGATTTAATTTTCTTGCCATCAATCGATGCCTCATTACATTCATCAATACTAAAATTCAAAACTTCCGTGTAACAACTGATTTATATCAATAATAATATGAATACAAATATATTTTTGGAAAAGTTGTATATATTTTTTATATTAAAGTAAGTGCATAAATAATTTAAAAATTCTAAATTAACTCACCACAAATTATATCAAGAGTTGCCAATGTAATAAAGTGGAATATGTTAAATTTATCTTTTCCTATTTCATTGGCCATATTTTTTACTAGAATCCCGCTCTGTTCATGAAACACATCAAGGAAGTCATCCAATATTTTGAAATGAAACGCTGGGGTCAGGATCTGAAATTCAATAAACATAAAATTCATATTATTACTTGTATTGGTCTTTCATCAATAATAATCAATAATCAATAATATCTCTGTACGGTATTCTCAATTGTACATTCTGCAAATGTTAAATTAATTAATATTGTGGACCATCAACATATTTATAAACAACAAGCAGCTGTGTAAACAGATTAAGTCAGTTTTTTAATTTATAAGCCACTTAATTATATTAAGTGTCAACTGGCGACAAATTTGTAACCTATAATAATTATTGTAAGTATAATCCTGTCGAATAAATTTACCTTCCTCCTGGTATGCCATTTTTTGCCGCAACTTGTCAACAAGCCAGTACCTAACCACGGTTGTAAGTAGTCGTAATCTGTACTTTTATCGATGTGCTTCGAACTGCTCAATATTGGCTGATTTTCAAGTAATCAATGAAGAAATGAAAAAATAATGATTAATGTCAACGTAATGCCTCTTTAAAGGAAAAATTATACTGTTCCACTTTTAAATAGTAACCTTGAAGATATTTTTATTATGTGCACTATTATTTATACAATAAAAAGTTTGGCCATTTCAATGTTAAAGTCAACAGAGTTAAGTAAGTGTTTTTAAAAAGAAAACGTGTTCAAAACGATGTTAAACAAGTCATGAATGAACTTTCACTGAGGAATATATTTACAACAACAAAGTGATGGTATAACAAATTGTCATTATCGTATTTTAAACGACTTAACAGCTGAATGTTATATAATAATAAAAACACTGGAAGCGGAACCTTTGTACACCAGTTTTGACCTACCGCAACTTAAAATGGACAGATTATAATTCATAACATATAACACATAATAAATGATGCTACCTTGTCTTTGTGTATAATATTTTTTAAATAGTAAACATGATAATGAAAGAAAGTAAGAAAGTATATCTAATTTGGTAGCCCAAATAATATAAATGTTTTATCTACAGTATATATAACCAGTCATTTAATTATTTACCTCAACAGCAGATGGCTTGGAAATGAAAATGTAAGGTGTTTGTCCTACCCAAGCTTTGTTGAAACCTTGCCGCCTTCCAAATAGTTTTCTCATGCCCATTATTCGAGAAAACATTTCTAGTGAATAAGTTTATATACAATGAGAATATATTTGCAGCACATCTTACTCAATGAGTCAATCACTCCACAGATATTTAAACGTGTTTAAAAAACTACATATAAATGAACTTAAAAATATGTTAACATTGGCCTTAAGATATTAAAAGTTTTAATTAAGATCCAAATGATTCATGTCAGATAAAATTGTGTTAGTACTGCAATGATACAAGTAATGTAATCGGTCAGTAAAATTTGTGTCCCATGATTGTTGATAAAATTTTAATAGAAACAGTTTTCGAAAGATTGTGCATTGTTAACTAAAATAATGTTGAAAATGGTGTGATCTGAAGATAATAATTAAGTTTCTTAACGAATTAAAATAATAGTTTTGGCATATCAATTTCGAAATGGTTTAATTTTATTTAATTTTGTGTGTGTTAATATTTTCTCATCAGCTGCTGTGTAAGAAAATTGCTGTGAGCCGGGAAGACACGACATCCATATCAATTATTGTCAGCATTCAGAAAGTCAGAAAGTTTACAAACAGTCTGAGATTAAAATGTTTTAAAATTATTAAATGATACTTAATCTACGTGAACTTATGATTGATTACAGGTTGAAACTACCATGCATTCCAATTATTAATTTTGATTGAAAATATTAGTATGTTAAGGTCAGTGGTTTTATTTTGTATTTGAGAAAAAAAAGTTTGATTTTCATTATACTTAGCAATAATCATAATTACACAATCTTTAATTACCTCAGCAACCAAATGATGGTAAACCAATATCCTAGGATTAATACCATTCCAGCCTTTTATTATTCGAGGAATAGAGTTGAACAGCTTTCCACCACCACACAATCGTACAAACATCTCTTCGTTAATGAATTTAGAAATAATTGAGAAATAGCATGATAACTTGCAAAATTTACAGAATATATAATCAAATTTTCAAGTTCATAAAATTACAGAAGGATTAATAAAAATAACGATCATCGAAACAAAAAAAATCAAAGCCAAGATACAGGCAGTCTGACCATTGTAAGTAAACAAACATTCAGGAACCGGTATCACACATCGCCAACCATGTGTAATTTTGGAGACACAATATCCACAATCATCCTACACTTTCGACCGGCAAACTGGTTTTAAGACATGCATGACAACATACTTGTTCGGCTAAGGTTCATAGCATGAATCAAAATTGGTATACTTAAGCAAATTTTATAGACGTTTTGAAGATCAACAGTTTAATTCTAAACTCATAAAATAGTCATTCTGGAGTTATTTTTAGGGCTATTGTGTGTATGCCATTAAATGAGATGTAGATAAATTGGACTAGAGTTTAAATCTTTATTAAATTCTTCCAATTTTTACTGAGATAAATTTTTGCAATTATGTATTATTAGAAACATTAGAATTGGATCTAATGATAGGCAGTGTCCACAACATTGACACATATCAAGTATCATTCGAACATTGAAAATAAAAGACCACTTCTGTTCATTCAATGGGAATTCACTATGAATGACGTCATCAAGGATTCATCTCATTAAATTAAGATTTCTAATCTATTTTAATTAAATCTTCTTCCAAAATCCCACACAAAATAAAATGTGACTTGTTACCAAATATGACATTGTGAGCACACATTACTGAAACTGGATCTTCCACTTTACTTCCCCATAAAAACTGCTGGTTTAATGGGACCGTCTGTAGATATATTTGTTTTTGAAGAAATGCAAAAATCAACATTTACATAAAAATATAGAAAATGTTTTTTGCCAGATTTGAATATGTTTTCAGATATACGTGATAAACTTCAATGAACTTGATTTTGTCAATTTATTTTTGAACTTTTAACCAGTACCACAAAACATGTTTATAATACTTATGTAATACATAGGTATCTTTATTAGAGTCTGTGCTACTTTGAACAATTACCAGTTATGGATCATGATTTTTTCAAAAATATTTTATCTAGTTTTAGTTATTATTTTAAACAGTGCTTAATTTATATTCTACAGTAAGAAGTTTTATTTCTCTTATATACGTTCTCTTATCAGTAATTAAGACTTTAAATTGAAATTCTAAAAATGTGATTCAATATTATTTGCAGATCCATAATATACCAGTTTAACTATATATTCAAAACACATAATATAAATAAACGGGTTTTCCAAAAATCAGACGTTATAAAATCTTAAATGTTGTTTTAAATTAAATAGTCGCATATTTTCAGAGAATTGGCTTCAAATTAGTTTTATTTTTACCGATCTGATGAGGATCGACTAAACTAAGATTTTAGAAATGCATGGCTCAGTGCCATTGCAATGTCGTGTCAGATTCCATAAAAAATCAGGTAAGGTAATTTTCAATGTTATTTTAATACTATGATAGATTAACAATCAATTTGACTGCCTTTCTAAATTAAATAGAATTTCACTCTCGCTTTTTCTACTGCGAAAAGACTATTGCTAATTATAGATTTTTGAATTAACATATTTTCATTGCCAATACGTTGAATTAGTATCATTTGGATTATAAGTCGTTGGAAGGTTTCTGAGAAAAGATATCATTCCATTTTATGAATTAAATTATTTTGAAAAATATTTTTGCTATTTACCATATTTAGTAATTTGCTATAATTGAAATCAATTTCAATAATTTAGTTGAAATAGATAAGTAAAATAATAATGAATTGCATAAAATTCTTTTAAATGTTTAAAAATTTATTTGAATTGTCAACTCATATACATCAAGTGTTACACCAGTAAAGGCTCACCGACGATATGTGACAGTTATTTCATCTTCTTCGAGTCTTCTTCGTTGCTCATCTGCTCACCGTTCAAATAAAATCATTCTTGTGGTATCAGGAAGTTGTTGTTTTTTGCTGTTTAGAAAACCACAGTCTGGTTTGTCACGTTCCCAAACGAAACTTTTTTCAATAGAGTTTGACAAATTTTTATCAAAACAAAATTGTACGCGACTAGACAAATCTTCGGTCCGGTATATCATAGGAATTTGAATATCAAAAGGGCGAATGAGTCTCATATGTAATTTCAGCAAAACAACGTTTTACAATATTTTCGGTCATCACCCGAATATTAAACAGTGTGTTCAATTTCAATTTGTAAGTGTTTAAACATATTGCGCAACACGTTTTAAAACTTCTGAAAACACAAATGTGGCGATATAAATCGTAACCTTTCTGATAACGAGTGGCAAAATGTGACTCAAAAAATTATTAATAATGATTTGTTATTATGATACAATTGCGCTAATAAATATCAACTGTTTTTTTGTAAAACCACAAAAGAGACCGCTCATAATAATTTTTACTAAAACTCAAATGTGTGATTATTATCAGCGCACGACACTTTTATTGTGATCGATTTGCGGAATATACAATTTCTTTTTCAATCGACTTTGAGTAGAAATATTTGATTCTACCGAAATCATAACCAAACATAAATATTTTATATTGCAAAATAGTCAAAAAGTTACAGCAGTTAAATACTAATTGTGTTTTGGAAGAGACATTATGGCTTTCTGTTGATGTTTACAGTTTTTTGTTGCTGTTTTAACAATTTTTATTTTAAGGTTTCAACTCTTGAAATGGATTTTCAAACATTCAAAGGCAACTTGTTTTTTTTTTGTTAACGTAGCACCGACGTAGCACGCAAAATATGCGGTTCTTCTTTTTCAGAAGAGCTTGCTCAATTAGCATTTCCAAAAATTATAAATCTCTGTAAAAAATCACTTGAAAACAGAAACAAACATATATATCTCCTGCAACATTACAATCGCACTCAAAATGTCTAGTTTCAATTTACTTTAATTTGTTTACAACTATTTTGAAAAATAAAATCCACTATTAAATAATATCAGTCTGATATATATTTTAATCTTAAGGTTTTTCAAGGTTTCTGTTTCATGATTATAATTTAGAGGTTCAATGTTAATTGGAATGGAAGTTTTATATAAAATGCTACTCAAAATACTCGTTTTCTAAAAAGCATGGGTAGCAATTAGCACCAAAAACCAGTCAAAACTTCTTTATTGTATTCTTGAATCAAAGCACAAATCTGTAGACTTCACAGACTAACTGGAGTGAAAGTCAAAACACTTAAATTGCATGGGGACTAAGAACACTCTTCTAAATAATCATTTAGTAAATTGTAACATATAGAATATTTAGTGCTTTTTGGTTAGTAGAATAATTAAGGTTTTTGTTTGTTTACTAATTTGTTTATTTCAACAACACATTGAAAAAAAAATTTCAAAAATTCTCTAATTTTTTAAAATCACATTATCTATGTTGGCTCAAGTTTGCTCTCATTTATAATATTTGATCGCCAGTTTCTTTTCCAAGCATACACAAACCTAACTCGAAAAACAACCAACACCAAATATTTTTATAACTTAAAACATTTGTTAAAAAATACAATTTTTGATGCAAAACTTTTATTTAATGATCACCGTCATCAAACCACAGGCTATAAAGTAAGAATCACACACAAAAATTTATTCATTCCTTCATAAACATCTGAAAATTGAGTATATATTCTGGAAATTTCACCAAACTTGAAATTCTCGATTGAAACTGAATTTATTATTTAAAATCTTTTGCAAGCTTCCGATTAAAAATATAACTTTTAAAAACTTACCGTCGTGCTCAACATTGATCTCGAATGAATTTCCGATGAATGGAAGTAGTGTTGGTGGACCAGGAATCTTATTAATTAATTTTACAAGTCTAGCTCTTCTTCTATTATAAATAGTTGATGCAATTATTGTGATAAGCAGAAATGCTAACGTAATCGGTGAAAAGTAGTTTATTATTTTCATTGATCTATCGAAAATTACACTTTCTTGGCAAAATCTCTCCATTCTGACTTGCTTCTATAAATCACAAGCACTATTTTTTTTATTTAACAAATATCAATTTGGCACTAAAGATGTTATTTTGCTGTTAAATGTATGCAAAAAGAATTGGATTCACTTTAGAACATTTTAATTAATATATTCTTTACAAAAATATCCGTGATACAAGAAACGTCCACCAACTGATTGTCTTACTAATCGAATGGCTTGTATAAAACTAAAAAAATATATTTGTCGTCTAAGCGCTTTTAAATATGTATTTTTAAAATCCACAGTCAACACTTTTTGGGAGACCTTCACGTTATACAGCCAAAGAGTTGCCACTTTTTATTACATTTTCTTCACCAATTCTTCGTTATATCAACTTTGCTTGCTTGTCTGATACAGTTTTCTTATGGTAAAATACAAATATAGTTAAGACAAGATGAAAATTATGAGAATTGACTGTAGTTAATAACTTTATACAAAGGAACAAAGCATGGGAGAGAATTCTTAAAATTTCACACATTTCAACTCAAAGAAGTGACTGACTTTAAAAACACATCATTCTGTATTCCTCTGTCAGTCAAGGAGGCAAAAAGCTTCTGAAGATATAAAAAATATTTTTTTCTTCGTAATATTTTTATTGAAACTTTTGGGGTAAATATATTCAATCGAAAAAAAAACTAGTTGACAAACGTAAGCAGAAAGCAAATTCTCGTGTTAAGAATCATTAAGCGTGTAAATATATATGAACATGGAAATGAATTTGGGATTTTAAAGTTTTGCAGATATTTTTTTTTAAATTGTAATGCAAATTTAATGGTATATGTGTATACATTTTAAATTACTTTTGTCCAAAAATATGCTGACTATTATATTAATACAATTGGCGCAACATAATATTGAGGTTTAAACACTCACTGTGTAGTTTTGAGTTTTGTAAACATCAAAATTACGTCAGTTGATTAAAATTTGTATTTGTTAAAAAAATTTAACTAAAGATTAAAAATATTTATTGGCACTTGTTTCATTTGAGAAATTTAAGTGAAAACTTTTTAAGATTGTTTTGTATGATTATATGGAAAAAACCGAGGGATGGACAAACGTGGGAATAGCAAGCAGCAAAAGCCAGTTTGTCCATCCCTCGGAAAAAACACACAAATTAATATATTTGTTCTTTTGAAAAAAAAACCAGTTTTTCTTTCTCAACATTCAAATAATTTTAGAAGTTTTTCTGGATCTAAATGAATTTGAGCCAGTATAAACTTTATTATATTGCGCGATATCGATATTTAATGGGATTTGCAAGCTATATTTTTAACGAATGTAAAGTTGTTCTATATATAGCGCATTTTTCACAAGATGATGAATTAAAACCCAAAAACGGATACATTAAATAGATGGTTAGTTTTATTGCTTACAATAAGATTATATTTTTAACATATTTAATAAGCATCACATTTTTATTGTTAAAAAAAAGGTCTTCATTAGGTAGAGCTTAGACATAAAATTCATTAAAACTACCGATATTTAGCACATACATTTATTTAATTCGTACCTAAAAGTTTATTAACATTCAAAAAAAAAATAAAAACCAACAAACAATACAAAAGAATCTGAAATCTTTATAAATCATTACTTACCTCCTTTCAAGATCTGTGCATTTAATTTAATTAATCTGATTGTCTACACTGTGAGCAGAACAATTAAAATCAATAAATTGAAATAACAATGCATTCAAACTTCACTTCCTTGATAAAAACAAGTTCCTTTTCTCGGAACCCTAATTGAATTTAATTACGAAATGTTCTAGAGATATAAATATTTAATATCGGAATTATATCCATCGTAAAATTTTATTCCGTTCTTTGACTCTTTCAAAAATAAATATTGAGTAAGCAAATGATGTAAAGAGTTGAATACTCGTATCATAACTTTGGCAATAATGAAAGATTCAAGATGTAAGTTTGAAATCGAGGTTGTTTAAATGGATTTTTATTTATGACAAATTTTTATATCTCCTGACTAAATCTTTACAAATACAATTGTTTCATGTAAAAGAGTAGTATAACTAAAAATTATTTATTAAAACAGAAGATCAAGATCATAATTGACAAATTATGAAACACAATATGTTTGTGTATCTAGGCAAGTGTAAGAAGTTATCTGATGAGTCTTTTTTGTCGAAAAGTTTCAATTATAGGGGAAAACTCAGTGAATAATCATAATTTGTGAATTGTGAACAGTTTATAAGATAAAAGAAAATTGAATCCGTTTATGCGTATGGTTCACGTCAGACTTAATAAAGTTGTAATATTTCATGAAACAGTGAACAAAATCAAATTACAGATATGGAAAGTAAACTTGAAAAATTGATTTGCCAGAAAGAAAAAGATAAAATCGCTATCATGTTAGTATATATACTTGAGCAATCTAATGGAATTCTCAGCCAGCAAAAACATTTTGATGAAATTGAATGCAGCAACAAAAATAAAAATCGTTTTGCGAGTTTCAGCAGCGCTTAAGTGGATTCGAAAACCTTTTAAAATGGCTTACATCAAATATACATATTATTTTTTCCAGCATTCTTTTTCACAATTTTAATTCACTGACACGATTTTTTCTTGCAACAAATGTTAACTGTTTACACTGCGATTTTATATTATTTTCCATGAAAAAGAGCAATTTTGCAAATTTCCTACGAACAAGAATGCAAAGAAATAAAAAAGAATGAAAATATTATATAAAAAATAAACTGAAACATTAAACCACACGGCAATTGAATAAATCAGAGTATTTACTTAGTTTCACCCCTAAATTGAGAATGCTTTTCTCACTGGTCTTTTGAAAACCCCGAAATGATATTGCTTCCGAAACTTCCTAAATTAGGGAGGAATTCCTCGCTCGAAAGGCATCGAACTAATATTTTCCGCAACTTTACGCATCAAATTAAATAAGACCAATGCGTTGATTAACTCAAATCTAAATCATGAAAATGTAAAAAGGGCACTATTTAATTTAAAGTAAATATTTTCTTGCGAAATAGGCGACACACGTTCACATTTGCATTTTCACGTACATTTAAAGACAGTATAAACCCAACGCGCCCAGGAAACTTTTGCAACACCAAAAGCACGTGTACTTATATTGTAATTTTTAAATAAATATTTTCCAATTCATGTTTAATGTTTGTAATTTTTGACAGTTTAACTATTCTGCCACGTGCTTTTCTTATTATTGCACTGAGTTTTTTTAGAACCAACAAACTCTAAAGCACCCTTTCTAATAAAGAAGTTTTTGACATGGGTGATGCGACTAATCAGTTGCTTGGAAATAATTAAATCAATGTCATGGCAAATAAAAGTGGGCCAAAATCGGATAAAAACAGATTACAAAAGAGCAGTCAATTACTGCAAGAGTGGGGTCCTAAAAAACATTCAAACTGTTTCAAATTCGATTGTTAAATTTGATACTCTGCTGATACTATTTATTCCCATTGATACTTTTCCCATTAAACAGTGATTTGTTCAAGGGCATTGAGGCGGGAGTTCTTTCAAAACGCAATAAAACAATATATTTTAACAAAATACAAAAAAAAAACATTAAAACCTTCATGTTGCTCAAAGTTTGATTTATCAATAAGAAAAACTTATAGGAATCAACAGCTACATGATATAAATAGAAAGTAATTAATCACTGCGTGTTTAACTATCAGTAACCAAAAATTGTGCCAATGTGATATATATGGTATATAGAACTGAGCAAATTAAGATCTAAAAAAGATCTATTTGATAATGCACATCTGGATATGTTATCATTCAAATTAATTCAGAAAAAGTTTAGAATAAAATCTTTTAGTTGCTATTATTAGCATTTTTTTTAAGAAAGGTATGTTTTAAATTTAAAAATCAAATTCATAAATGATATCTAACGATAACGAAGCATCTAGCAAAATAATTTAACATGATGCAAAAAAATTAGTCTGAGTAGAACCGTTAAAGAAATTTTTCAAACGAGTTTTAGTATTCAAGACATAAACCATGAAGATAAAGTTGCCTGCTTATAAAGCGTAACGTTCAGCCGTCTTTTTCTTTCATATTTAAAATCCTCATACAATACTATTACGGGTAGCTTACGATTTCTTCAACGTAACAGCGGCAAAATGCACTACACCATATAAAAGTTTTATAAAACGTATGAGAAGCTATTGTATCAATTTACCTCTTATCAGGGAGAAGCTCTGATCGTAAATGAAAACAAAAACAAATTTTAAATATATTAATCACTTCGATAAATAACTTGAAAGAAATAAGTCGTAAATATAATAATTGTCTAATCAAATTGGATTCAAAAAGTTCTTCAGAGTAAATAAAATGAAGAGTTTTCTTCAAATATTGATAGTTTGTGGATTGGGTAAGTAATTCCAAGAAAATACGTGTTCAATTCTTTTATTCAATTTTTTTTAATGTTCACAGCATTTTTATGCAGCTCATTCACAATAAACCACGATAAACTTGGAACAAAGCTATGTTCATATGGCCCTGGTTTTTGGTGCCAATCCATACAGTGAGTACCTCTTTGTTTTAACCAACGAAATCTAGAATCTTATCATTTTTGTTTATCACCTTTATATGTGTCATCACCAGGCTAAATTATTTTCGTAAACAAAAGTCTGTGTTCAAGTTTACTGAATTTTGCAACGACTAATTTCCTTTGTATACAAAAATAGCCTTTTTGGCAACATCAATACAAGATCGATTTTATTACGCGGCTTTTCTAGATAAATTACTGATTTTTTTTTTAAACTAAAGAAATGCCTCTGAGATGTTTTCTACATTCAACCCTAGAATAAAAATGCTCAATGTATAGTGTCTTCTATTATCAGTAAAATGACACAGATACATAACATATCGTTAAAAACTTCAATCATATCTGTTAAAAGCAATGCAAAATAAAAAATGATAACATTTGCGAACTTTCATGACGAGCAATATCAGTTATACTCAAGGTTCATATTTCATTTTCTTAATGAATCATCATCATAGTATGCTCATGATTTAACATTTGATTCAATATACTGTTTTAACAATACATTCAATCATGAACCAGTATTATGTTATTATTGTGTTTATTTAATTAGATTAATAATTGATGCGGGTAACTAATTTTCTTTTAGAAATGCTAAATCTTGTCGAGCTGTAACACACTGTATTCAAACGGTTTGGGAGAAGCAAAATATTCCCAAGGATGTCGGACCAATTTGCAAGCTCTGTTTGGATATGGTAGATGAAGCTCGTGAACAACTAGAAAGTAACGAAACAATAGGGGAAATTGAACAAGTATTCGATGGATCTTGTGATTTAATGCCATTTAAAATTGTCAAAAAGGAATGTAAAGTGTTGGCTCATGATTTCATTATTGAGCTAGTAGACACATTGGAATCTGAAATGAACTCTCAGGTAAATTTTCGTCCTTGACACAAATACCATTTTACTAAACAACATATTATTTATTGTTCAGATGGTCTGTGCTACTGCTGGCCTTTGTAATAATGCAAAGATTGACAAAATGCTTGAAAATCAAAAATCCGGAACTGAGCTTAGTTGTGCTCGTTGCAAACGTGTTGGCTCAATTATAACTAAGAATGTTCAAAGTGCTGACCAAGATGACATTTTGGAAGGACTTTTGAACGTTTGTGGATCGCTATCTTCGTTCTCAGACGCTTGCTCTTCCATAATAATCACAAATTTTAACGACATTTACATTGGAGTGCAAGAGAGTGTAACAACCAAAAATATATGTGCCTTATCTGGTGATTGTTCTAGGCAGTTGTACGATAATTCTGAAGTTTCTTTTGAAATATCTGAGCAAATCAAAGATGACATTCCTTGCGAATTATGTGAACAACTGGTTCATCATTTGAAAGATTTGTTGATTGCCAACACAACTGAATTGGAATTTAAGCATGTTCTTGAAGGCCTCTGCAAACAAACACGCGCCTTCTCCACACAGTGTGTGAATATTGTAGACCAATATTATGCAGAAATCTATGAGTTGATCACCAAGAGCTTGGATCCAAACGGAGCTTGTTTTATGATGGGTATTTTATATTTTAAAAAAAATCTAGTAAAAATGATAAATTAATATAAATTTATTTTAGGTGTTTGTCCCAAAGGTGACTCAAATCTTCTAGGATCGACTGTTTCAATGCCTTTGGTCAATGTAAACCTTGAAGTACCACAATTCTCAAAAAACAAATTGGGAAAAGATGAAGCTTCTTTATCTGATGCTGATAAGCAATGGGCTGAACTTCCAATTGATGACTTATTGCTTCATGTAGATGATCTTGTGTCAGTCTCTGAGTCAACTTCTCACTACGGAGAAAGTAAATATTGCATACTTTGTGAATACATTTCTCACATGGTCCAGGAAACCATCGACCAGCCAAAGAATGAGGAAAACATTAAAAAAGTTGTTTCGAAAATTTGTGATAAACTCCCTAAAGGAGTTCAATCGAAATGCCATGCTTTCGTTAAACTTTATGGAGACTCATTGATTTCACTTCTGTCCCAGGTTTGTCTAAGTTGAATTTATTACTTGATAAGTTTTTTTACTTTCTAATTTTCTAGCAATTTGACAGCAAATTGATTTGTCCAGAACTTCTTCTCTGCCCTAAAAGTTCCGAAAATTTTTTGCCCGACCCTGGCTTCATGGTTCCCGTTCTAGAAGATGATAAATCAACATGTCCTTTGTGTCTTTTTGCAATGCAGGAAGCTCAACAACTTATCAACACTACAAAAACAAAGGACAATATTGTGACTGTTCTAAACAATCTGTGTTCCCATTTGAGCGTTAAAATGGTAAAACAATGCAATGAATTTGTTGGAAAATACTCGACTGAGCTGATTGATATGCTTATTGCTGATTTAACTCCACAAGAAATTTGCGTGTACTTGAAATTGTGCGTTGATAAAGAAGATGACTTGAGTTTTTTGAACGTTGATGCTAAAAATGAAGATTCGAGCTATAACGTAATGACCAACGAGATTTCTGACAATACTGTCTACGGTCAAAAGTCACCAGTTCAAAGTTTACCTCAATGTGAACTTTGCAAAGAAATTATACGGATTGTTGAAAAACAGATCGTCAATAAAAATTCTAAGGTAGTTTTATCAATTTTATTTATTAACCAAAACAGTTTTATTTAAAATTTTATCATCAATTAGGCTGAAATCATGAAGGCACTAGAGAATTCGTGCAGCCACATGAAAACAAAATTTGCCGCAAAATGCAAGGAGCTTGTTGATAAATTTGCAGACACAATTATTGACATGATCCAATCTGAGTTTAAACCAGAAGAAATTTGTCACGATTTAATGCTTTGTGACGCACAAAAGGATGTTAACGATGGTATTTTAAAATTAATAATTTTATAACAGATCTTATATTTAAAATTTATATTTTTAGAATCAGATGATGCACTTATCGTAAGCATTGCTGAAAAGCCTTCAAACTATCAATTTTCATCCAAAGAGGGACCTCCCTGCATCATGTGTGAATTTATAATGACTAAACTAGATGCTGAGCTGAAAGACAAGAAAACTGATAAAGAAATTAAGGACACTGTGAGGTCAATTTGCGCTAGGCTACCAAACACCGTCGGAAAACCTTGCACTAAATTTATTGATCAGTATGGAGACATGATTATTTTGCTCATTGATGAAATTACACCAGCACAAATGTGCCATAAATTGAAGCTTTGCTCAGCAGCTTTGGAAGTCGATGTCAAGAGTAATATATTTAATTCTCTTTTAAATGTAGAAGATTTTAATGGTATTTTGTACATTTTGATTTTTAGATGATGTTGTACAATGTGGAATATGCCAGGGAGTTGTTCAAGCATTTGGACATATCTTAAGTGATCCAACAGTTGACCAAAAAATTGAACACATTGAAGAGAGAGCCTGTGAAGTAGTTCCTGGAAAGTACTACAAAAAATGCGCAGAAATGATCGACATTTACGGGTATAGCATAGTGAATCTGCTTAAATCTTTGACCAACAACGATGAGATTTGTTATAAAATTGGAATGTGCTACAAAGAATCAAACAGTGGATTTGTTCAGTTATTGTAAAAATGATGTATCAGATAAGTAATATTCTAGGCAACCATACTTGGCCATTAAATCTTTAAGGCTTAAGCTGATTTTGGAAGGTTTCATATTTCAAAAGACGTAGTAAAAACTATTTTATATGTTTGCTTATATCAATTTTTAATTCATATTATAGAGAGAATTCCAAAATGTTTTGCTGGCTGTGAAGCAATTTAATACAAAGAAACAAAAAATAAATAAATTGATTGATCGAAAATAAATTCCATGTTTTGTTGGTCATGATTTGACAATCTATATAATAATAATCACCATGTTTTGATTTAAATCAAGAGACATCAAGAAGTTCAATTATTATATGCTTAATCTTTGATATTTCAACATAAAAAAATCGGAATGGATTGGGGCTTTAGCAGACACTTCGAAAACATCATAACTTAGATACATTAGCATTTGTTTTAAGCAATAAAACTCTAGGAAATTCGAAAATATGCAACCAAAATTGAAATATCCAATCAGAGCGCCGAGCGGGAATATTATGCATTATTGCTTTGATTGAAAATTAGGTTTTACCACGATTGGATCACAATCTTCAGCATCAACTACAGCCTAACTACATATTTCTATGTACAAAAAAGTACAAAAAAGTACAAAAGTTTTTAGGTAAATTTAATACAATGTGTTGCAAACATTCTTAAACCATGACCAAGAGGCAAGAGGTCAAGCTTCAAAAAGTACAAAATGTCAAGTTTGTATGGACGCTTCATGCAACTGCATAATATTGATTTAGCTTTAATAATTAATCTTCAAAATAAGCTTTTTTCAACCACACGCAAAGCAGAAAGCCATGTTTTTGCGATCAGACTGGTCCTTCGAATACTTGTCATACAAAATGCTTGATATTTTGTACTTTTTTGCAATTTCATTAATTTTTTAATCCGGGATTTTCAGATCTTAGAACAAACACTAGTCATGTCATACTTAAAGTTAATTTCGTAGGTGAAAAACAGGTCGAAAAGAGTTCAAATCGATAATATGGCCTTGTATCTATTTAAAAAATCAACTTACTGGTCCAAAAATTGGTAAAAAAGATACTTTAAACCTCTTCATAGGTCAATATCGACGGAATGTATGCCTATGACCCCTTTTAGCCCTCTGGGTGGTCATATCTGACAACTTTTGAACACTTGAAAGTTTTGTTTTCATTTAAAAACGTATTTAAACATGTTTACAGACCTTTAGAGATCATATAGGTAACATAAGTCATGTCAAATTTATACCTTAGAATATATTCCATACTTAAAGTTAATGTTTCAACACAAAAAACCGGTCAAAAAGAGGTCAAATCAATATAATTACACTTTTTACCTGATTTTATACCTACATAGTACACAAAAGTCATCACATACTTAAAGATATTTTTTCCTACTTGAAAATGGTTTAAACTTGTTTTTGAACCTATTTATGTCATATCGGTAACAAAGTTCATGTCAAATTTATACCTTGAAAATTATTGCGTACTCAGAGTTAATGTTATAGCACAAGAAACAGGTCTAAAAGAGTTAAAATCACTAAAGATAAATTTGTACCTATAGGTCATTGAAGTCATCTCATCTTGGAAAATATTCCGTACTTAAAATCCCTTAAATGAATTGACAGTAAAAAATGTTTTTAAAAATGTTTAGCAAATTATGGAACTTTTCAAACATTCTTGAAAGATCGATGCATCAACTCACAATCCTGAACAGTTTTTCTCAAGAAATCAAACCCTACAAATTATTTGGTTGTATTAATCCTGGTCAGGAGATGATTTCATGTTCCAACACATGAAATATATGGTTTGCTTCACTAATTACTTAAAAAACAGTATGTTCATTTAACTTATCCTATTAACATATTATATTGGTCAACTTATTCTATCAAAATCAACTTTCGACAAAGGTTCATCATACAATTGTAACTTGTGTTGGTTTTTTAGTTTAATTTCATGTTTTTAGAAGTTTTTGCTTTATCATACTAAAAACTCCTTCTCGTATTTGTAACTTGGTACTAGATCTGTAGATATACTGATTGATTGTGGTAGCATAGTTTCAACTAAATTATCTACTCTTTTATAAGTATTTTTATCAAATAAATTAAGTTTTGCGCATAAAAGAAGCTTTTTGAAACATATGCAAAGTAAACAAAACAAAGTGAAAAGTGAAACATAATAAAAAATTACCTCAGGAATCATAGTGAAGCTTATTCTATTATTTTCAAGACAATCTCGAGACAATCCCTGAAAAAGAACGTTTAAAAAGAACACACATTTTCAATATAAAATTTATTGAATAATTCAAAACATAACAAATTTTAAATTCAAAAAACAAAACAAAACAAATTAAATAAATATAAATATTATCCAATTTTTTCTGGTCACGTGTGATGAATTGTTGCTTGTATTTCAATTGTCTGGAAAATGTAATATAATTATAAATTAGGTTCACTATCATGAATATTTCTTTGACATAAATGGTGTGTTTCCAGTATGAGTTCTTGAAATCAGTTTAAAAAGATTTAGAAAACGTAAATGGATTAATTAAGCCTTTGAAATTGAAAAATACCTGGAAAATATATAAACAATAGAATAATAAATGTTCGTATTTTGAGCAAATCCATCAAAATCCATACGAATCCATTTAAGTTGTTGGAGCACCAAATTGTGGAACTAGAGATGTTGGTGATATGAAGCTCTGAAAAAATAAAAAGTATTATTGAAATTTACACTAAAACAATATTTCAATTAAACTAAAGTTGATATTTTACCTCTTTTATTGGACTCAAATCCGAACCAGGTGACATTGGAGAAACTCCTTGATCCTCAGTTTCACCTGTGATGATATTAAATTCTCTTTCAAGAATATTCTGCTTGTTTTTAGCACGGTCCGTTTGACTTGAAAAATTTAGCGACAATTTTTTTATCTATTATATTATTTCAATTCAAGGCCGGTGTGAATAACATTTTGGCTCATCATTCTACTGCAGTTTCTGGTAAGGTCTGTAAGTTGGTGGTTGCTCTTCCTTGTTTATGCCATACTAGTGTGCCATTATAAGCTTGCGGTTTTGTTCAAGGGCTGAAAGAGTTTCAGTAACCACAATTTCTGGAATTAGCTGCTAAAAAATTGATAATTTATTGAATGTTAAAATACAAATTGTATGATTACAAAATTATACCTGTTTTGCTTTTAGCATCTTGAAATTTTCTCTAAGAACTTTTTCCTTGTCTATATTAGCTTCTTCTAGTGATTGAAATGTATATTCACAGGGCTAATATAATCAAATTGCTGTGATAAAACTTTGAGATTGTTTTTCTGATGTTATGTTAAAGAATTCTTGTTCATTGCCACCAGATGACGGCTAAAAATATTCATGATGATTAGTTTTTGCTTATTAGGTTTAAAAATTTAACTTACAGGTTGGGTTAATTTTCAAAAACATGGCTAGACTAACCAAAATATTCTTCATGCAAAGAATTTGACTGTATTGACAAAACGATCTTCCATAATCAAGCCAGAAATTTATCGATACACTTCCTTAGCGCTGTAAAGACTGACAGCAATTTAAAGTTGAATTTATTTTTCTCGGCCATGAAACTGAGTCGTTTGAAACAACTTTTACACTCAAAAAAACTCTTCTGTGAAACTTTTCAAGACACCTTGGGAAATATTTCAACCTGAAAAATATAAAAGTGTTACAAAATATTATCAAACTGCATTTAAAAAACTTACAAGCAAGTGCTTTACATCTCTGATGAACTGATCCGATGGTATAATTTTAAAGTTTACTTCTTCGTGTTGTTTTTGTGTTTTTGACTTTAACAAATGAAACAAGGCATCAGAATTCACACTTTCTGAGAAAAAAGAAGCTTTAGCAAATACAGCTTTTTGTCCCAAATGCTCCCAGTTGCTTTTATTGATGATTATTCTTTTATTAGCCAAGTGGTCCTTCTCAAGTTTTCTAATTTTCAAACAATAGACCCCCCTTTAGAACCCTGGAATAAATTAAAATGTAATTAGATGAAATGGTTGTTAAAAGTACAATTTACTTGGTCATCTTTGCAGTGGTTTGTGTCTTTGAGCTTGGAAAGATGAGTAGATGATCTTTATTGGGCTTGAAGAGTTTCTTTAAAATCTGGATAGATTCTTCGATTTCATTATCTTTCTCTGGCTCATTTAGTGGATCGATAGCTTTAGTTTTGCATATTGATGATGGTCTGTTTGTCTTATTTAGGAAGATTTCAAACACCCAATCAAAGTTGAGAAGAAATTTTGGGAAGTAATTTTAAATGTATTCAAATGTTTTACAGCTGAAAGAAAAAATGTTTTAAAAATGAATCTTTTCAAAATTATTGCGACAGCTATTCACCTCAAATCCTTCGAGTTCTTCATCTTCTCTTGCTGAAAGAGTCTTTAAAAATGGATACGAAATTAAATATTGCACAATTAGCATCAGTTGTTGTTTTTGTTTTGACTTTTAACAAGTTGACAGCGCACTGTTAGAAATAAAAATGTTTTGCTCCTAAAATGGTATTTTGACCATAAATAGACGTGAGAAAGCTCCAATTCAAGTGAGATATTGCTTCTTGAGTGAAAATACTTTGCATTTGATTCAATTAAACTCAAAGTTGAAGAAAATTTCAAAAAAATTTAGAATTCTGAAAATTCACATTATTATTTCCAACAGTGGAGTTTCAAATCAAAATAAATAATAGTGAAAAATAAAAAAATATTTACTTACCAGATTTTAAAGATGTTTTAAAGATGTTTGAACGGATTATGATGGAATAGCAGAGTTCTTTTAGTGCAGGAGAGAGTCAGGGGAGTAGCAGGGAGTCGACATTTTGGAGGTATCAAGTTAATCTTCCAACAAATTCGAGAATTTCTCGTAATCTGCTGGGTCGTTGAATAAATCATAATACCGCGGATCAAACTCTGCTCGAGCGGCCAATTTCAATCCTTTCTTAACTGATTCCTTCGTTTTCTCAGCAGGCACTCTCAAGACTCGTTTCCCATCTTCTTGTTGGTTTTTGGAAGCTGGAGTTGTCAAAGCGTAATATGTGGAAAAGTTGTAGCTCTTTGGACGCACTAGCTTGAAGTACTTGAAGGTGACTTGAGCGAATCGGCGGATCTCGCGGAAGTCAGTCAGTTCTTTGTCAAGAATGATCAAGGCCAGTCGCACTACCAACGATGGAGATGGTTTCAAATGTGATGCTGCCTTCTCAATTTCCAACCACTTCTGCTCAAGTTCCTCACTCAGCAATTTAATTTCCATAACACAATTTGGGCAGTTGCGTGTCTTATTTGAGGAAGTATATCCAACGCACTCGCTATGGAAAGGCCAAAAGCAGGTTCCGCAGTTGAATGTCGGTTTGGTGTTGTTCTGGCAATCGAGTTTTGCACACTCTTTCTGCAAATAACCCTCTTCGAACTCCTTAATCACTGATGGTCTAATTTGCTCAAACGCTGTAAGATTTGCCAGTGTTTCTGGGGGACAGATGTTGTCATTGGTGCGGCCTTGAACCATAAACCGGAAATCTCGATAAAGCTGAGCGTGAAGCCAATAAGTTGTGATGGTACTTGAATGCTGACTGAGGATGGATTGGAAAGGTGCCAAAAATTCCAAAAACTTGACGTCATCTTCAGCATATTGTGCAAACCCAGTGACTAAGCAATATTTGGCAAAGCTCATCTTTTCCTTGCTGACATCAAATGTGTTGCTGAAATTGTACTCAGTTGCATAAAGCTTCTGGTCATGGTCTTTCTTGCCAACAGCTTGTACTTCGTGAGTAAATGAGGCGGAGATAGTTTTTTGAGAACCCTTCACGATCGACAGCATAGTGGAGTATCCTTCTCTGTCATATGCTTGGGAGCGCACACGAAAACCATGTTGGTGGATAAAAAAGGTGGTTGCATAATCTCCTCCTCTTCTAAGCATGCGAGCCTCTACCCCCTTGTCATCGTCGGAATTCGCAACACTCTGGTACATCTCAGCTTCCAGCTCAACATAATCAGCTTGATGGAGGAATTGCAAGCGCTGCTTTAGCTTTAGTGACTTCATGAGTGGCTTATCAAAACAACCAGATACATAGAGCGCCTCCTTGACGATCTTTTGCTCCACTAGCTTTTGATCTCTCACTCGCACCTCGACCGTAACATGGCTCCAAACTGTCGGGACATGAGTAGGTGACTCCAACAATTCTCCATTCAGCTCTTTCTTAGTCATTATCAGAGCGTCTCCATGTCTGTATGTTCCCGTCGTGTTGGATGAGTGGACTGTGAAGTTGCTGGCATTCTTGAGCTGCTGGATTGTTTTGCTGCTGGTTTTAGCTTCCAAGATGACAATGCAGCTCACGAAACTCTGGACAAGCTCAGTGTTCAAATGATGATCAAACAACTGGAGCTTAGTGGACGAGGAGGATTGCCAGTTGAACAGCTCGGTCATTAGCTGGCACTCTAGAGCTTCTGATACTTGCTGGTGATCCAGCTCGGCCAAAGTTTTGCGGATAACTTGCAGAAATGCATACTTGTCATCGGATTCAAGGAACTGAGTCCATCCTTCGCAGTATAGTGTATCCTAAAAAGACGATAGAGATGAGATGGGTGACACCAGACTTGGTCAAATATTTTTGGCGGGAAAATTTAATTGTTTTAAGAAAATAAAAATAAAATAAAAAATTAAATATAAACTATAAAAGAAGGGGCATGTCAAATTATTCACATTAGTAAAAATTAAATATTTACGTTAAACTTTTGTGATCAAAATTGGATAAAATTAAATAAATGTCATAGAATATCAAAGACACATTTCAATTAAATACTCTATTACAGAAATACAAATAATTTTTTTGCTCATAGCTTCTGAAAGAAATTACTTTAAATTCACTAATGATACTATAAAGTTATTAAATGAACAATAGATAGACAATTTATTATTATTTTACGAGAATATTGCACAGAAATATTTTATTAATAATAAAACTCTTTTTACGCAGAATAAAAGTGACCTAAATAGGGCTCTTTAATATTATATTGTTTACTCACCTTTCTCACTTTCCTCACCTTCTAAAATCACTTTGAGGTGTAGCCAGCTTTTAATCTTATTTCACTCAACGGAGTTCAACTTAATTAACAATCAATTTTCAGAATTAATAGTTTCTATAGTTGTGAAGTTAGTTTTTTTAAATCATAAATACTGGACGCATACATTTTTTCGATGCAGCAATTTCACATCTTTTAATGACGTCATCAAAAGATGTATGTCACAGCATTTCAAAATATTATAAATGAAAGGCAAGGTAGTTAACGGAGAAAAAAGGAGGGGGACAAATAGTGAGCCTTGAGGGATCCAATACAAATAACTAATATTCAAATGTAATGTACATTCACACAATTTAAAATTGAGAGAAAAATGAGAAAATTACTCAAATAACGGGAGCTGAAAGAGAAACTTTTATTGTGCAACGAACCTATGGTACTGATGAATACATCAATAATTGATTTTGCTAAGCGATTTTTCGTCACAAATTGAAATCAAATGTTGTCAAATTTTGAATTTTTTAATGCAGCTTTTCCTTTATATATGACATAATCACACTCTACTTACCACTAATTATGGATTCTAGAAGCAAACTCACCTGTACCTGCTTATTTCTACTATTTTCTGTACACTAAATAAATTAATACTAAAACAAATATATCACAAGTATCACTTATTAGAATTGTCAACAGCTTTACACAGGAATTGCTTAATTATCATAGCCAGGGCACCCTAATTTGATCACTGTTTTTAAAAATATCCTCTTAATTCACTTTGTTCACCGAACTTAACAAAAAACACAATCACAATAATAAGTCACTTTTTAACTAAAATTGCCTAACTACTGCTTCAAAAACTAAATCACCACTTAATTATCACTATCACTAATTGTTTTTATTGGAAATTACAGTTGTATTACGTCAATTAATAATTAAAAACCCAAAAATATTAAAGTTTGACATAAAGTTTGTTGTTGGTTGGTTTTTGCAAAACTTTTCACTTAGTGAAATCACAAATCAGCTGGTATGAATACAATTATTCGAATTTTTTGCGGTATTTTTGGTTTTATTAAAAATATACTGTAATTCTCGGGAAAGTAAGAAAAACTTAGTAATATCCACATAATTAGGTTATTTGTACACCATTTAAGTATATCCTTAAGTTTTAGATTCCATTTTGTTGGTTTTTTACATGAAAAACAAAAAAATGTAATGATTCATAAAACACTTTGTATAAATGAATATAAATATACTTTTGCATACAAATTGGTGTTTTTTAAAGAAAATACTGATTGATTATAGTGTTTTTATTTAATTTTAACACTCGTGATATAACTTTAGACACACTGTCTCGATTCAACTTTAGACACTTCAATTATAGCGCTCCAGCGTTACATAATTGAAATTCTGGGTAAACAGAAGTTTGATTAGACTCTTAAGCTTTGATAATTCATCATGAAAGATAATCTACTTGCAACTTTCTTTAACAAAATATTCATTTTGAAAAAAGTCTATTTTTATGTCTTTTGTATCGAGAATTTTGAAGTACAAGTGTCTAAAGTTTAATATCACGAGTAAAATGCTTTGACCAAGATGATTTTATGTTGGAATCTTGTTTATAACACATTTTCACGTAGGCTTATGTACAGAAAGTTGATAAAATATTTCCATAAAGTGTCGTATCAAGTCGTCACAAAGATTGAATCAAACTGTCTAAAGTCATATCACTAGTGTTATAGTAAATTCAACATATGTATGCATTTTTCTTAGAAGATGATATGCAATTTCAATATAAAAGTTGATGAATGTTGAATTTACTATAAAATTAAATAAAACCACTATAATCAATCAGTATTTTCTTTAAAAAACACCAATTTGTATGCAAAAGTATATTTATATTCATTTATACAAAGTGTTTTATGAATCATTACATTTTTTTTTGTTTTTCATGTAAAAAACCAACAAAATGAAATCTAAAACTTAAGGATATACTTAAATGGTGTACAAATAACCTAATTATGTGGATATTACTAAGTTTTTCTTACTTTCCCGAGAATTACAGTATATTTTTAATAAAACCAAAAATACCGCAAAAAATTCGAATAATTGTATTCATACCAGCTGATTTGTGATTTCACTAAGTGAAAAGTTTTGCAAAAACCAACCAACAACAAACTTTATGTCAAACTTTAATATTTTTGGGTTTTTAATTATTAATTGACGTAATACAACTGTAATTTCCAATAAAAACAATTAGTGATAGTGATAATTAAGTGGTGATTTAGTTTTTGAAGCAGTAGTTAGGCAATTTTAGTTAAAAAGTGACTTATTATTGTGATTGTGTTTTTTGTTAAGTTCGGTGAACAAAGTGAATTAAGAGGATATTTTTAAAAACAGTGATCAAATTAGGGTGCCCTGGCTATGATAATTAAGCAATTCCTGTGTAAAGCTGTTGACAATTCTAATAAGTGATACTTGTGATATATTTGTTTTAGTATTAATTTATTTAGTGTACAGAAAATAGTAGAAATAAGCAGGTACAGGTGAGTTTGCTTCTAGAATCCATAATTAGTGGTAAGTAGAGTGTGATTATGTCATATATAAAGGAAAAGCTGCATTAAAAAATTCAAAATTTGACAAAATTTGATTTCAATTTGTGACGAAAAATCGCTTAGCAAAATCAATTATTGATGTATTCATCAGTACCATAGGTTCGTTGCACAATAAAAGTTTCTCTTTTATCTCACGATTCTAGAGCAAATTTTTGAGAGAATTTTTGGGTGAATGTACATTACATTGTAATATTCTAATATTCTAATAGTAGATGAAACCCTAAACAAAAATTTGTATTTCTGTTTATTGTATCTAGTTTTCACATAAGTCTTATAAAATTTTAATTTCACATTGAAAATAGCAAGGAAGAGGCATGTCAATCGATATCTTTCGGCTCGAATCGGGATCTTTGCTGTCTGAATAAATTCCTAGTCGTGGAACTGCTGCCTCTTCTCAGCCTCGAAGTCTCGTTGCCGCCGCTCTGCTCTCGGATGCTCACTGGATTGTCAATCTTCAGAGAGGAATACTATAGTAAAAGAAACATCGATATTCAGGGCAATAGAATTTTAAATACAGCCGGCCTTTACAAGAAATATGCAATACTAACACTGGAACAAATAAACATAAATGAATGTGCACTCATGACCCCTAAAATTCTCAATCATAACATTAACATCGACATAAAAATTAGTAAAAACTCAGACATTCACGATCACAACACAAGAAATAAAAAACACATTCATACCCCTACTGCAAGAACAAATGTAAAAAGATCTAGCTTCTGCCACAAATCAGCAATAATGTATAATAAACTCCCAGAAACAGTTAAAAGTTTTAACGAATATAACAAATTTAAAAAAGCCTTGAAAATTCACGTATTAAATTCAGGAGTGACATAAATATTGGAAATCTCAAACTTTACCTCACCTTAAAAATTTAACCCATTGAAAAAACAAAAATCTATGACTTAAACTTGTATGTGTTACTGACGAAGACCAAAAACTTATATACTTATAAACTTATTAAATAAACTCATTGTCAAATAATCCCTCAAGTCTCCAAAAATCCAAAAATATTGTAAAGGACACCAAGTCCTCCCTCTCTCCTTTTTAATCATACTTTTAAACCAAAGCTTCAAAAAACAGCATTGCGCTGAGCTGAAGCAGTTATTTCCATTTATTTGAAAGGGCACCTACAAACCCACCAAACACCACCCTTCAAATCACCAACCAATAATCAAATGTACACCCAATAATCCACCCAATAAATAACAATTCTTCAAAAAAAAAAATCTAAATAAGATGAATGTTAAAAACTTTCCTAAAATACAAATTAATGTTAAATTACTTTAATCGGATCATGGAACCTAGCAAGGTGCACATCCAGATGGTTGGTCTGCTTGAATGAGCTTGTGCAGATATGGCACTTGAAGGAGCGTTCGTCGTGTGAACTCGCATGTGTTCAACAAGCTGCGATTTCAGGAAGCAGATAAAATTGCATTTATCACATGCAAACTTTTTATCGCCCACATGTTTCTTCGAGTGCACCTTCAAAGCCGCAGTCCACAAAAACCTCTTCTTGCAGATCTCGCAAGACAATATGGCGCGCTTTTCAATCCTTGTGTGTCTTCTCGTGGCTCTTGAGATGGTCCATTAGCGCAAACTTTTTATGGCATGTCTCGCACTCAAACACTTTCGCATCTTCTTCAGCGTGCATGGCCTTGAGATGATTTTCCAGATGCTGCTTGGTGAAAAAGGACTTATCACACTTAGAGCACTGGAAAAATCTTTTACCAGAATGGGAAAGCATGTGTCGCTGAAGATTTGCGAGCTGAGCGAATGACTTCGAACAAACCTCACACATATGCTGTTTTTGGTCCAAGTGTGGGTTCAAATGGATCCTCAAACTTGCCTTAGTCTTCAAAATAGCTCCACTTACATTGCATGGATGACCCTCTCTGATCTCGTATATTTTTCGGTTTTGTTGACCAAACTTCTTGGGACAATCCGGGCATTTGAGTGTTTTCTTATCCTTCAGTTCATGTCGTTAGATGTGTGCAGTAAGATCGTACTCATTCTTGAATTTCTTGGAGTTACATGCAAAGGAAACGGCGATCAACAATATGCGTGGTCTTGTGAATTTTTAGACTACTGGGATTTGGGAATAGTTTTCCACATCCCGTGAATGTGCAAACGGAAACTATCTAGATTAAATTTGATATTATTGAGTGGACTTGATAAGAACTTAGAAGATATTTTTTGGCGGGAAGACTTATTTGAATATAGTTTTATTGAAAATTGTGCTACTTTTTTATAATTTTTGGAAAATATTTTTTAGATTGAAAAATTGTGGCAAAGAAATTTTTTTAAAGATGCGAAAATGAGGAAAATTTGAATGGTTGAATGGAATCAAGAAAGGGGCATACATACCATCATCTGGGTGAGTTTCTCCATATGTTCGAATCATTTTTGAGATTTTTTGATTTTTGAGGTGAAACTCGATTCTAAGTTAAATACTAATAAAACTGATTCTTTATTGAAATATTTCCATAGAAATAAAGCATTTGAAAATGTTTGAAACATTTTGCACATAGTGAGAGTGATATATTTGAGTTGGCTTTGAGTTTCATTGCTGTCAGTTGAGAAATTTTTTGCACCAGCCAAAATTTACAAAAAAACTAAATATAAGGTGTCCATTCACAATTATCTTGGCATGAAAAGCTTTGGTCAACACACTTGTTCCTGTGGAAGGTGGAGTCCACTCGAATTTTGATAGAACTCCAACAAAAATACATAAAGTTCTGATAAAGCAAGGAAAAGCTTCAAACCCCGCTTTCGCAAGAGACGTAACTGATTAAAAGCAAGGAAAAGCTTCAAACCCCGCTTTCACAAGAGACGTAACTGATTAAAAGCAAGGAAAAGCTTCAAACCCCGCTTTCGCAAGAGATGATGAAATTCTTTATAAAACCAAGTTTTATAAAAAAAAAAATATAAATAAAAAGTTTTAAAAGTTTAAAAATTGCAGCCCAATATGACATTAATATAGCATCATCTTTCGGAATGGAAAATGTATGAAAATTTAAATTTCGTAGATATTATTTCTTAATGTATTTTTTTTCGAAAAAACTAATTCAGTGTCAAAAGGTATCAAAATAAGATAGATATTTTAAAATAATAAAAAAATTTTATTGGCGTCATGACTCCCCCAATTCTAGGATCCTGGGGAGTGTTTTTACCACCCACTCCCGGCCAATGTCTCATAATTATTGATAATTATCGTTATCGTCTCATAAATACTCAGAATTATCTCAAAATTAAACAATATGTTTAACCCGAAATGACACAATTGACGCCTGGCCCTATGAGAATCATGTCGCTCATTGCTAGCTGTCAACTACATTTCGGGCGACAATTTTTGAAATGTCGCTCATGTGTAGCACATTTTTGTTTACCTTTTTATGTAATTTTTTTCCATTAATTACAGCTTTAAATATCAACTTACTAACACAATTTAGGATACTTCTGTTATGTAAAACATGTTAAGAACGATCTATATTATTTTTAATATATATCACTTTTCTACGTATTTCTGCAATATTGCTTTTAGTCATTATACATTTTTCTAGACAAGGATTATCGTTAATAAGTTAATAAGTACATGAATTAGTTCGACAAACACGTTGAAAAGTATAAAAATTAATTTTTTGAAAAGTTGTAAACAAAAATGAGCGATAGAGGTGCTACATTTCTTGAAATGTCGCTGCTATTGTAGCACATTTTCATACCGAATTGTCGCACCCTACGATCGCTTCATTTTAACAGATTGTAGCATAGTATTGTCGCACATTATTCTCATGGGGGCGCGCTTCTGAGACAAAGATGGATAGTGGACCACCCTAATATCCATAGTGCAATAATTATAGCCTGAAAACTTTAAAAGGATGTATGAATGAAAGAGTTGATATTTTGTAAAGCAGTCAAGTTTCTATATTTTTGTCATTTATAATTAATTTTTAAATTTTCATATTTTATTTGTACAAACTTCAACAATTTTCTTTATTTATTTATCAATTATAATGTAAATGAATCGAGCTTGGAAAAACAATTTTGAATACAATTTTATAAAATAGGTTCAAGTTTAATGTGCATATAAAACTGGATGGGAATTGGTACATAAAATATCTAGGAACTAAAAAACCCAATCCATTTTAACTTTATTGAGATTGTCCTTAATTATTTTAACCCAAAACATCCAAAATTTTCCTAACATTTAACCGAAATCATTAGTTTGATATGTTCTCATCAAATTGAAGTTGTAAAGTATAGAATGGAAAAATCATAAAATTTATGTATTACTTTGTTTCATTTCCCATTCAGTTTTAAACGCCAAATTTGGATAAAACAGAAATGCTGAATTTTTATCGAATATCAAATTGTATTTCTTGAATTATTTAATAATTATTGAAAAATTTAATTTCATTAAACTTTCTTGTGCATTCTTTTATTACTTTTTTGTTTAGAATTGAGTCAAACATAATTTTTTTGTCGAAATTTTCAATTAGGGGAATGCTTCGAAATTTGAAATGTGGTTCACATTATAGATTTCCAACAAAATTGAGAGATAGAGCGAGTCCTTTAAAAATTAAATTCGTTGTAAATGTGAACACGTGTTTTGTCTTTAACCTTAAAATCGGGCGCTGCTAATTCACGTCCAGCCCAATTTTTGTAGGGGAAGTTTGTCGATTTGACGATTGCAAAAACTACAATGGACGGGAATTGGCAACCGCGATTCGCAACAAAAAAGTACAAAGTTTACATACTTTATAATCACAATCTTTGCTTTTCAATAAATAAACTTTCAAATACAATAATTATAGAATATTAGGAATAAAGGTAACAACAACAAAAACTTTTTATTAACAAATACTTTCACGTTTTTTGGCGAACAAAATGATATTGAAAATGGCATCTTGAATTTTTTGAGAAAATTTCGAAGCACAAACGAGTAAATAACTAAATATAAAATGTCTCGTATTAGTTACAGTTTTATGCAATTTTTTGTTGTTTTTGTTAATTTTCATAGTAAAAAACCATTTTCTTTCATAAATATAAATCATGTGTTTTACGTGCGTTTAAATCTTGTTTTGTTTTTTTTTTTACTTTAATTGTTATTTATTTTGTTTGTTCAAAAAACTAAAATTAGTATTTGTTTATACAATATATATAGCTAAAAGTATTAAGAGAGTGGTTTACTTTTTCATTAAAGTTTTAACAAAGAAGCATTTTTTATGTTTTTTTGTTAGGTTTTTCTCAAGATTTTCTCAATAGTTTTCTATCTTGTGATGTGATTAAGTGATTTGATCTTTACGTTGCAAAATCAATTTCGAATTTATAAATTTTCTTAAAAGCATTTTTTTTGTTTATTTTTGACTAAAAAAATCTAATATATTTCTTTATGATAAAAAAAATATACTTATATATAAATTTTTAAATTTATTTAAGAACTTTTTTGTTTTGCTCGCCCGTCCCCTCATAATTAAGTTTTTTGTTTTGATTAAATTTTTACCATTTACGTTTGAGAAGTGGAATTTTTTATTTTTATTGCACGCAGAAACAGAGAGATTTTGTTGGTTCAAAAATTAAAAATCGTTCAAATGTTTGGGAAGTTAATTAAATATATATATTTATGGAAAATGGGAGTGTGTCTGTGCGATTCTCAATTTTTCAATTATCTTTGTTAGTACTTTAATGATTTATAAAAAGCCTTAAATTTAAACTGCAGCGATGTCGTCTTTACATAATTGGTATTAAAATTCTTTTTTAATTTTAATTTTTTGTTAGCCAATGATGAAATATATTTTAATAAGTTCGCACTAAGTACAGGACCCTTAGTGCGATATTCACTCTCGATTTTTGTTTCATTTGTTAAAAATAAGAAAATTATGATTATTTATTTATAATTTGTTTTAAAGCTTTAAGTTGTTTTTTTTATTATTAATTTTTACAAATATTCATCTTTTTGAGGGACTTGAACTAGAGGGCGCTGCTGACTGCGTTATTGAATTGAGTAACTTTTTGGTGTCATTTTAAATTTAAAACTTTGAATCAATTAAATCTCTTGCACAGCAAAAGGCGCGAAAATGGCGGGCGGGGAAAATACTTCAATAAAGGCGTGAGCGTCTGCTAGTTCAAATCCGCACGCTTATCCTTACACATTAAAAAAGCAAATCAACAAAATCTTATTGCATTTCATTTGTATGATATAATTTTTCTTAGTTATTTTTTTTCATTCTAGGTTTTGATTGATTCTTCTTCTTCCATTTCGCGTAGATAGATTGGCGCGAGTAGTTTCTAGATGTTGTTTAGTGTCTTTTTTTGTTTAAATTTATTTTTGGTTCAATTAATAAAGTTCCTCACTAACACATAAAAACACTTAAAATTAAAGTAGTTTTCACTGGCGCGTTTTAGTCCTTTAATTGTTCGCCATTTACTATTAACTCGGTTTGTTTTTACTCCATCGCTGGTTTTTTATATCTAAGATCTTTTCATATTCACTTTGCAGCTGTAACAAATACTCTGCAGTGTTTGCGTTTTAATGTTGTTTAAGGTCCCAGCACCAATTTGTGTGTTTTGTTGCAAATAAGAGAAAACAAAATTCAGAAATTAAAAACTACGATAAAAACATAAATGTATGTACAGCGTCGATTTATTAGCAGACAATGTTTCAAGAAGTAATTGATCAAGTAATTAAGTAAGTAAGTAAACAATTAAAATATTATGGCAAATAAGAATACTATATAGTTGGACTAAGGATGAAAATCATAAGCGTTAGTTGGTTAGTCTACACTCTTATTCGTTAATGGCAGTCGGCTTTCCATTTTAACTCTTATATATTATATGTTTTTTTTAATAATACGGTAGTTGAAAAATCAAAAGATGAAAACTAAACACAGTTACAGGAAGGTATATAATATAATATATAATTTTTTACTCGATAAATCATAAGTTAAAGGTTCTTTAGATTATTATTTCTGCCGTGCGTCTACATCACATAATAATATTGATGCTGCTATAGTTGTTATATTATTAATTTCATCTAATGTTAAATTAGAGAGAGGGGGGCGAGGCCTTGCTCAGACATCAGCTGAACGAGATGTAATGCTTGGTGAGCGCGAGTGGATTACTACACGATGACCGTTTTTGGTGACAAAACCATCACTTTCTACTAGTACAGCTGTTTGTCGGCCTAGATGATCTGCTGTCAAATTTTCTAAATCTTTTAGTGAGGTTAAACTACTATCACCCATAGTGTTTTTAGCGTTAATATTATTAGTTACGTTTACGTTACTTAAAGTTCCTAAACCGTCCCCCCCGCCCCCCAATATTTTCTTCGCATCCCCGCCACCACCTCCTCCAAAATCATCAGTTTCATCACCTGTTCCGTCATGCTCTTCATCCTTGTGCAGTTTGTGCTTGCGCCAAGCGTGCTGAATCAATCGCGCACAGTATTCTTCACGCTGACGCCACAACGTTGACGACACTGGCTCATAGCCCACCTCTTCGGGCCTTGTATTGACCCCATCATAATCGCCCGTCTCCTCGATCGGACTACCTTTGCGTGCGAAAAAGTCTTTTGTGAGTGCGTCCAGAATATCCACACAGAACATCAAGTCACTGCGGCAAATTGGTACATCCATTGATATAATTTTATATTTATTGGGCTTGTGAATTTGTAGCGGTGGCTCCAGTACGTCTAAGAAATCGGATAATTGATCGTAACGAATATACTGGGTACCGTCTGGATCGAATTGTTGCCAAATTTCGTAGTACATATCGTAGTCGTCATCAGTCAAGCCCTCCTGGACGTCTTCAGTGGCTTGTGAATAGTTTTCCAAAATGACGGCAATGTACATGTTAATGATAATTAAAAAGCTAATAACAAGATATGCCAATAGAAAGGTAATTCCAATCGTTGCAGAGCCACAATTTCCAGGGTTACCCGTGTCTTGGTTGGGCGGTTCACACTCTTCTTCGTTTATGATGCCGTCCAGAACGCCATCCCATCCGGCTGAAGTTGACATCTAAAGAATTGAAAAGAGAATGGAAAAAAGAAAAGAAAAACAGAGAGAGTGCACACATTTTCTCATCAAAGTATCATTCATCAGTGAAGGGTGGTACTTACTTGGAATAACAGTATCATACTCTGTCCAAATGTTTTGAAATTGTAGACATCGTCTAGACCGCTTTTATCTTTACAATGCATAAAGAATGACATTCCGAATATAGCAAAGATGAACATTACCAAAAAAAGTAGTAAACAAATGTTAAATAATGCTGGTAGTGACATGGCTAATGCAAATAATAATGTACGAATTCCTTTTGCTCCTTTGACTAATCGCAGAACACGACCTACTTTTGCTACGCGTACTACACGCAACAAGGTTGGTGATACGAAATATTTTTCAATGAGATCACTTAATACCAAACCTATAATGTGAGAGATGAAATAGTGTGTTAATAATGTTTTGTATTTATATATATATATATTTTTGCTTTAAATATCATCAGATCGCTGGTTGTTAGCATTGTCATAAAATACGTACTTGCAATAGAGAGTGCAACCACGACAACATCGAATAAATTCCAGGGTTCAACGAAATAATGATATCTAAGTGCGAAAATTTTCATGAGGCATTCTGTACTGAAGATGCATATAAAGATCATATTTAAATAATCCAATATGATTGTAAATGTATCTGATTGTTGGTAATGATCCATTGTCATTGTTACCATGTTGAAACCAATAAATAACATGATGATCATGTCAAATTTTTTATTTGTTACTATTTCAAAAACTATCGCTTGTGGTCGCCACTATTTGGTTAGGTTAGAATAAAAAAAGAGAAGAAAGAATAAAGAAAAATGATTAATAGTTTATTAATCGTTTTTATTTAGCTGGTTATTTTTTTTGTGGGTGGTGTGAGTGTATTTTCATCTATTCTAATTAATTTCAAAAAGAATTGAAAAATTCTACTGCGACCACACATATTACAAGTACTTACTTTTGGCCTCGGAATAGCTTTCATAGGCTTCTTTGAACCCATTTTTTTCATTGCATTATAATACTTCTTTTGATCATCTGTCATGAACATTTCCAACGAGCCACCTGCTTTTTTCTTTTGTTCATTAAAATTACTGGGAGAAGATTCAAATGATTAGTTCTGACACGTCATTTCTTGATTAAAATCACGCATGTGTAATTTTACTCCCCGAAATTTATATATTAAGATATATATTTGCAAAATGGCTATACAAGATGCAAACATAATCAAATATTTCCTTGGAGTAAATTGCACTTTAGTGATTTTGTGTATGGAGGTGAGGAGTGAGGATATTATGAATGATTTTTGGAATTTTTCTGCCTAAATGCCACTTATTTGAATTGAATTTAGATTGAAATGAATGTTTGAATGATGGGAGATGAAAGGATTATAAGATCAAATGTTGTTGTTTACTCAATGATCACGCCTGGAAAGATAAGTAATGGAAAAAACGAAGACCGTGGTTAAGATTTGTAACATAGCCAAATGGCCCATGAACCTTACTCTGGACAACTTTTGAACACCTTAAGAATTTAGACTTTTTAAATGCTATGATTATTTATCGGTCATTCTATTTTAATTTTATCAGAAACAGGTGGGAAAACCTGCCAGTTGGCAAGTGCAGAAAGATTTTCTTTAATAGTTTTGTGTATATAAAACTTCAAAAAATTCTAGAGAAACTAAAATATTCTAGAAAAAACGATGTATTTTTGTTTTCGTTGCAATGATCCCAGTCAGTAGTTTCTATCTAAATTTATATCAATACTCTCAAATCTAATCGATTACTGTTGACTTGTGTTGATTCATAGTATTAATAATCAAGAACAAACAATTTTGAGCTTTATTTACAGCTCCATATTAAAATAATACACCTTTCAAAATATTTTGAAGTACTGACAAATTTTCATAATTCTAGAAAGATCAATGTAGCTCACAATCTGCTCTTAATCATGGTTATTTATTCTCAAGAAACTATTATTGTAACTTATTTGGTTTTTAGGTTTTAGTAGGGATAATCCTGGTCTCACTATTTGACAAGATTTATCCATATTCATCTTTCAACACTTGAAATTTTTAAGTTTTTTTGAAATTACACCAGCTAGTGGTGGATTCCATTCTTATCTTCAGCAGTTGCTAACCTTTACAATCCTTACAATTTAGTTAAAGAAAATATACTATAATTGATTTCTACTTACTTTCAAAGACTCAAAAAAATGCTCAAAACTATTAAATCGTTCGTTTGTCAAAAACTCAGTTCTATATGTATAAAAAATACAAGACTCCTTAACAATTTTAGGCAAATAAATATAAAATACCGCCATTAAATTTGAATTAAGTACAAATCTAGAACAAAATTTTTCTCTAAGGCTAACTTAACTCAGTCTTTCATTTCTTTAGTGTTTCATTTTTTCCACGCCATATATTACTGCCAAAGTTAATTTAATTTAGTTAACTCAGTGTATTGAGTGAAGTTTTGCCAAGTTAAAAGTGAATCATAGTGAACAAGGCACAGCCAGAGTGATCCCAGAAAGTAAATAATCGAAACCATCCAAAAAATTATGTTTTTAAAAAATTTTGTGGAAAATCTACTGTCAAGCCCCATTATGCTACTATTTTCTCTCTAACTATGTGTAAAAAGTGTTCATCTTGCTAAAATGCCTCATCTCTGTGCAAAATAATCGAAATAAAGGCTCAAGAACAATTAATATATTTTTCAACATTAATTGCACTTTTAGGTAAATTAGCGAATTAAAAGTAGTTTTTTCTTATACTCAATGAGGTTCAAGTGTTGTATCAGTGATATGTTTGTGAAATGGTCAATTTTTAATAGTATTCAACATAAAGTCGAGTTTAACCTCAAAATTTTCAAAATTTAAAAATTGACTCGAACATATGGATAGTTTCACCTAGATGATGATATGTATGCCCCTTCCCTTGATTGAATTCCATTCGAATTTACCCATTTTCTCATATAAAAAAGTTTTCCCGCCAAAAATTCTCAACCAAAAAGATATTTTCCAAAATTCATAATAAATTAGCACAATAATCGATTAATCTCTGTTCTTGCCCTAAATCCGGTTCATCAAACCAATTTAGAGCCACTAAATGAACTTTCCCGCCAAAAAATATCTCTTAATTTTCTTCTAAACGCTACTCAATAATTGTTCATTTTTAGATTTAATTCACGATGGTTTCCATTTGCACATTCCCTGGTTGCGGAAAGCTTTTATCGAATGAAACTAACCTGAGGATTCATCTAGCCACTCACAACGTTGAGCGTAAATTCCAGTGCAAGGAGTGCTCCAAGATCTTTAAGACGCAATACGATCTCTGTGCCCACCAAAAAAGACACTCGCTGAAGGATAAAAAGAGACTCAAATGCCCGGATTGTCCAAAAATGTTTGCTCAGCAGAAAGACCTCACAAAACACCGGAAAATCCATGAGATCAAGCAAGGTCATCTATGCAATGTGTGTGGAGCTGTGTTAAAGACAAAGGAGAGCTTGCGAATTCATTTGAAGACACACTTGCACCAACAGCATATGTGCGAGGTTTGTTCAAAGTCGTTTGCTCAGCTCGCAAATCTTCAGCGACACATGCTTTCCCATTCTGGTAAAAGATCTTTCCAGTGCTCTAAGTGTGATAAGTCCTTTTTCACCAAGCAGCATCTGGAAAATCATCTCAAGGCCATGCACGCTGAAGAAGATGCGAAAGAGTTTGAGTGCGAGACCTGCCACAAGAAGTTTGCGCTAATGGACCATCTCAAGAGCCACGAGAAGACACACAAGGATTGAAAAGAGCGCGCCATATTGTCTTGCGAGATCGGCAAGAAGAGGTTTTTGTGGACTGCGGCTTTGAAGGACATGAAGAAACATGTGGGCGATAAAAAGTTTGCATGTGATAAATGCAATTTTATCTGCTTCCTGAAATCGCAGCTTGTTGAACACATGCGAGTTCACACGACGAACGCTCCTTCAAGTGCCATATCTGCACAAGCTCATTCAAGCAGACCAACCATCTGGATGTGCACCTTGCTAGGTTCCATGATCCGAATAAAGTAATTTAACATTAATTTGTATTTTAGGAAAGTTTTTTAACATTCATCTTATTTAGATTGCCAATCCAGTGAGCATCCGAGAGCAGAGCGGCGGCAACGAGACTTCGATTGACATGCCCCTTCCTTGCTATTTTCAATGTGAAATTAAAATTTTATAAGACTTATGTGAAAACTAGATACAATAAACAGAAATATAAATTTTTGTTTAGGGTTTCATCTACTGAATATTAGTTATTTGTATTGGATCCCTCAAGGCTCACTATTTGTCCCCCTCCTTTTTTCTCCGTTAACTACCTTGCCTTCCATTTATAATATTTTGAAATGCTGTGACATACATCTTTTGATGACGTCATTAAAAGATGTGAAATTGCTGCATCGAAAAAATGTATGGGTCCAGTATTTATGATTTAAAAAAAACTAACTTCACAACTATAGCAACTATTAATTCTGAAAATTGATTGTTAATTAAGTGGAACTCCGTTGAGTGAAATAAGTTTAAAAGCTGGCTACACCTCAAAGTGATTGTAGAAGGTGAGGAAGGTGAGTAAACAATATAATACTAAAGAGCCCTATTTAGGTCACTCTTATTCTGCGTAAATAGAGTTTTATTATTAATAAAATATTTCTGTGCAATATTCTCGTAAAATAATAATAAATTGTCTATCTATTGTTCATTTAATAACTTTATAGTATCATTAGTGAATTTAAAGTAATTTTTTTCAGAAGCTATGAGCAAAAAAATTATTTGTATTTCTGTAATAGAGTAATTAATTGAAATGTGTCTTTGATATTCTATATTTAACATTTATTTAATTTTATCCAATTTTGATCACAAAAGTTTAACGTAAATATTTAATTTTTACTAATATGAATAATTTGACATGCCCCTTCTTTTATAGTTTATATTTATTTTATTATTATTTTTTTATTTTCTTAAAACAATTAAATTTTCCCGCCAAAAATATTTGACCAAGTCTGGTGTCACCCATCTCATCTCTATCGTCTTTTTAGGATACACTATACTGCGAAGGATGGACTCAGTTCCTTGAATCCGATGACAAGTATGCATTTCTGCAAGTTATCCGCAAAACTTTGGCCGAGCTGGATCACCAGCAAGTATCAGAAGCTCTAGAGTGCCAGCTAATGACCGAGCTGTTCAACTGGCAATCCTCCTCGTCCACTAAGCTCCAGTTGTTTGATCATCATTTGAACACTGAGCTTGTCCAGAGTTTCGTGAGCTGCATTGTCATCTTGGAAGCTAAAACCAGCAGCAAAACAATCCAGCAGCTCAAGAATGCCAGCAACTTCACAGTCCACTCATCCAACACGACGGGAACATACAGACATGGAGACGCTCTGATAATGACTAAGAAAGAGCTGAATGGAGAATTGTTGGAGCCACCTACTCATGTCCCAACTGCTTGGAGTCATGTTACGGTCGAGGTGCGAGTGAGAGATCAAAAGTTAGTGGAGCAAAAGATCGTCAAGGAGGCGCTCTATATGTCGGGCGGTTTTCAGAAGCCTCTCATGAAGTCACTGAAGCTAAAGCAGCGCTTGCAATTCCTCCATCAAGCTGATTATGTTGAGCTGGAAGCTGAAACATACCAGAGTGTTGCAAATCTGGACGATGACAAGGGGGTAGAGGCTCGCATGCTTAGAAGAGGAGGAGATTATGCAACCACCTTTTTTATCCACCAACAAGGTTTCCGTGTGCGCTCCCAAGCATATGACAGAGAAGGCTACTCCACTATGCTGTCGATCGTAAAAGGCGCCCAAAAAACCATCTCCGCATCTTTTACTAACGAAGTAAGAGCTGTCGGAAAGAAAGACCATGACCAGAAGCTCTATGCAGCTGCATATGATTTCAGCAACACTTCAGAAGTCTGTGAAGAAAGGCTCAGTTTCGCCACTTACTGCTTAGTCACTGGGTTTGCACAATATGCTGAAGATGACGTCAAGTTTTTGGAATTTTTGGCACCTTTCCAATCCATCCTCAGTCAGCATTCAAGTACCATCACAACTTATTGGCTCCACTCTCAACTGTATCGAGATTTCCGGTTTATGGTTCAAGGCCGCACCAATGACAACATCTGTCCCCCAGAAACACTGGCAAATCTTATGGCGTTTGAAGAAATAAGGCCATCAGTGATTGAGGAGTTCCAGGAAGGTTATTTGGAAAAGGATTGTGCCAAACTCGATTGCCACAAAAGTAGCAAGCCGAAATTTCACTGCGGAACCTGTTTTTGGCCATTCCATCATGCATGCGTTGGAGGTGGATCAAATTGCCAGAATTGCCAGGAAGAAATCAACCAACTGAATAAGGAAGTTGAAGAAAAGTGGCTGGAAATTGAGAAGGCAGCAGGACATTTGAAACCATCTCCATCGTTAGTAGTTCGGTTGGCTTTACTGTCACTCAACAAGGAACTGACTGATTTCCGCGAGATCCGCCGCTTTGCTCATCACCACTTCAAGTACTTCAAGCTAGTGCGTCCAAGAAGCTACAACTTCTCCACCTACTACGCTATGACAGCTCCAGCTTCCAAAAACCAACAAGAAGATGGGAAACGAGTCTTGAGAGTGCCTGCTGAGAAAACGAAGGAATCAGTTCAGAAAGGATTGAAATTGGCCGCTCGAGCAGAAATTGAACCACGGTATTATGATTTATTCAACGACCCAGCAGATTACGAGAAATTCTCGAATTTGTTGGAAGATTAACTTGATACCTCCAAAATGTCGACTCCCTGCTACTCCCCTGACTCTCTCCTGCACTAAAAGAACTTTGCTATTCCATCATAATCCGTTTGAACTCTAAAACATCTTTAAAATCTGGTAAGTAAATATTTTTTTATTTTTCACTATTATTTATTTTGATTTGAAACTCCACTGTTGGAAATAGTGATGTGAATTTTCAGAATTCTAAATTTTTCTAAAATTTTCTTCAACTTTGAGTTTAATTGAATCAAATGCAAAGTATTTTCACTCAAGAAGCAATATCTCACTTGAATTGGAGCTTTCTCACGTCTATTTATGGTCAAAATACCATTTTAGCAGCAAAACATTTTTATTTCTATCAGTGGGCTGTCAACTTGATAAAAGTCAAAACAAAAACATCAGCTGTTGCTGATTTTGCAATATATAAATTCGTCTCCATTTTTAAAGACTCTTTCAGCAAGTGAAGATGAAGAACTCGAAGGATTTGAGGTGAATAGCCGTATCAATAATTTTAAGGTGAGCCATCAAGATTTACTTGGAAAGATTCATTTTTAAACCATTTTTTCTTTTAGCTGTGAATATTTTAATGAATTTAAAACTATCTACTTCCCAAAATTTCTTCAATCGCACTCCATTCAAGCTCAACCTGTGAATTTCACTAAGCACATAATTCTGAAGAAGAAGTATACAATTTTAAAGCATCATTTGAAAGTCTCCTAAAGTGAATGATGAATGCACCTTGATCAACAACCAATTAGTAAACATGAAATTTGTCCGGACCAAAAGGCAGAGAAGTACATTCCATTTGTTGAAGTTAATTAGAGATGTAAAGCACTTGCTTGTAAGTTTTTTAAATGCAATTTGATAATATTTTTGTAACATTTATACATTTTTTAGGTTGAAATATTTCGCAAGGTGTCTTGCAAAGTTTCACAGAAGAGTTTTTGGAGTCTGGAAGTTGCTTCAAACGACTCAGTTTCATGCCCGAGAAAAATAAATTCAACTTTAAATTGCTGTCTTTAAAGCGCTAAGGAAGTGTATCGATCAATTTCAGGCTTGATTCCGGAAGATTGTTTTGTCAATACAATCAAATTCTTTGCTAGATATCTCTAACAAAATTGCTGGGATGAAGAATATTTTGGCTAGCCAAGTTTTTGAAAATTCACCAAACAAGTAAGTTTAATTTTCAACCCTATTAAGCAAAAACTAATCATCTTCAATATTTTTAGCCGTTCGTGACTCAGTTTTCTCAGGATATCTCTACAAAGAGCTAACGAACGTGTCTCGCTATGATCTCAGTTCTTTCTACACCTTCATTTTGAAATCTTGCTGTGATGTTTATTTCAGCTATTACCAAAAGTGCTTGTATCGTCCCAACACTAATTCCTTCTTCAACAAGTCCTACCAAATTCGCGGGCAGTCTATACCAGGCTTTTGACGACCAAGATTTGTGAATTTCTTTACTGGCTAGTAAGTAACATTCATTATTTCTAAACTAATTTCAGCTCTTCTAATTATTTTTTAATTTCTATTTGTAGCACCCACTTTTTTCACTTGACATTCTTCCCATCACCGTTTCTTAACTCATGATGACTAAGATCAGTTAAAGCTCCTTTGTCTGAATTACATTGAGATGGCTCGTAATGTTTGTGGGACGAGGTATCAGTTGAACAAATTCAAGCCAAGAAGCAGGAAAAGAAAATTGAAGCTTTTTTAGATGGCGCAGCTTATAACCAAAGAAAATTTTATAGAAGAATGAACATCAATAACATCAACTTGGACAATAAGCTGCTGAAGAAACGTTAAGGAATTGTTTCCGAGTCAAATTCTTTGCTAGATATCTCTAACAAAATTGCTGGGATGAAGAATATTTTGGCTAGCCAAGTTTTTGAAAATTCACCAAACAAGTAAGTTTAATTTTCAACCCTATTAAGCAAAAACTAATCATCTTCAATATTTTTAGCCGTTCGTGACTCAGTTTTCTCAGGATATCTCTACAAAGAGCTAACGAACGTGTCTCGCTATGATCTCAGTTCTTTCTACACCTTCATTTTGAAATCTAACTTTATTTTTGCCGAGCTAAAACCATTGGCTATTTGATATAATCTGTGTCGTAGAGGCAAACTAGCCAAAATTAAGAAGTTGTAACATACCGAAGTATTGGATTATATTTCAAATCTCACATATCCAGATTGAAATTGCGCACTGATTATATTTTGACGAAGAGTATTCAGAAAAAGGGAGAGGAAACTGAAGATTGTTATGCTGGTGACGATTTGGATGATAATTTAGAAAGGATTGGAAGGTAAGTTATGAAACGTTTAGTTTTTCAATTAATTATCATAATTATTTTGATTTTACAGTTCTGAAGAATTTATTCATTTGTTCAAGGACATTTGATGGAAAACTTGCTCGATTGCATCAAATCTGCTTGCTTAAATTACTCTATTGGTAAGTTGAAAATTATATTTTACGAATTTGAATGTTAATTATTAAATTTTAAATTATTTTAAATTTTTAGAGAAAGCAAATCCTCCTTGTTATTCAATTATCCGTATTTTATCAGATTCGCCTGGAACTTCAAGAAAAAATACTTAAGGAGAAAGTGGAGCGTCAACCTACTTGAGAAGTCTCTAGTTGATACGATATCTATCATTATTAAGAATAGTTTAATTAAAGAGTTTAAATTTAATTTTTTGTCGTCTTAATTTTCTAAATTTAAATCATGATAAGTACAGTATATTTGTTCATTTTCATCTTTGTTGCTTCACAGCCAAACGAAAGTATCATTATAAAATATGCTCAAAAACACACAATTTGTCATTCATTTCATTTATAAATATTTTTGCATAACAAACTTGAATACAATTAAAAATACATAAATTATGCCCGCGCGTTTGAAGCGCATATTTCAATGCAAAAGTCTTATTTTCATTTTTATACTCTGGTAGCAATAAGATTAAATAATTAAACTCATTAATGGATGTCGGAAACTTTATATTATCAGTGAAGCAGTTAAAGAGTAAAAAGATATAATTACAATTGTTGTCTTTTAAGAGTCGAAAATTCTGGATTGTATACATTATCAAAGATTCAAATCTATCAAGGTGTCTTTTATCAACGCGCTTTATTTAGCATAACTTGAACAGGTAGAATTGAATAGATTCGATATGTATTATAATAACATATGAATAAATAAAATAAAAAATATTTTTGAACATGGAATTTCATTCAAGGTGGTATTTTTATGAATCGGTACAAGATATTACAGGTAAATGCTATATTATTGGAAGAAAGACATTAAGATGTGTTTTTGACGAGTTTTTGAACTAGAAGTCAGTTTAAGTGTGGATTTTATCCAGATATATAATCAAATGACATCTATGACTTTTGATGGTCACGGAGATCATGTAGAAGAGTTTTGAACCATTTTTTGAGTAGAATCAAATATTTTTTAGAATGGAAGTTCCAAGGTACAATTAAGATGTGCTTTATGACTTGTATAAGTGGAAATGTATTTTTATGATTTTAAATTGTTTTTGACGATGCTTTGTTTATAATAAATTAATTTTAAAAACAATGACTAAAAAAATCACAATTTTCTTAATTTTAATTTTGAGTTGACCAAAAATATTTTTATGACAGAGATAAAAGGTCATTTTTATGACCTTTGGAAGGAACTTTGAACATTCTATCACTTAAAACCACTATTTTGAAGCTTTTAGATTGTCCAAACTATTATTTTCAGAAAAACACCTCAATTATATCAAATACGACTTAAATAACTAAAATACCACTTTACAAAATTTACATACAAAAAACTCACCACTGAACTTTTTCTCGAACAAAATTTTACATTAGTAAGTTATTTTTCAAAAATGAAAAATTCAACAAATTAAGGTCAATTTCTTAATCAGATATTTTCTGATAAGTATGATCAATAAAATTATAGAATATTTCATAATAAGGAGATTATTTGTGTTTACATAAAAATCACTACTGAATTTCACTAGAAACTCTGATACTAAAAATATTCAGACCTAATCTGATTACGATTTGAATTTTATCGGTTATAAAAATTTTTAAAATGTAAAATCTTAAAATTTGATTTTATAAGAATGGGGGACCTTAAATCAAAAATTTTTCAACGGATATCGAAAGAGGGTATTATTTTTAGTCGTAATCAAGAATAAAGTCAAAAAATTCCGTTTGTTCGAGTTAGCGTAATGTAGCACTATAGCCGCGAATTGTTTTTGACGATGCTTTGTTTATAATAAATTAATTTTAAAATATGAAATCACTTCTTTATTTTGAGTTGACCTTTATGACAGAGATAGGTCATTATGACCTATATAGGTCTAAAACCATTTTTTGAGTAGAATGAAAATATTTTCAACCATGGAATATATTCCAGGGTGCAAAAAGAATGACCATAGGTAAAAAAATCACATCAAAGTGTTTTCTCAGTTTTTAACTCGTTTTTGACCTGACTAGAATTCATTAACCCTAAGTATGGAATAAGTTCCAAGGTGTATTTTAAGTTGACCTATATGACCTATGAAGATCTTTCATTATGTTTTAGCCATTTTTTGAGTGGAATAAAATATCTTTTGAGATATAATTTATTCCAAGGCACAAATAGAATGACCATAGGCAAAAAAATCATATGAAAAGTGTATTTTTTCTGTTTTCTCAGTTTTTAACCTGTTTTTGACCATTTTTTGACTAGAACTTATTAACACTAAATATGGAATAGATTCCAGGGGATAAGTATAAGTTGTCCTATGTGACCTATATGACCTATGAAGGCTTGTAAACACGTTTTAACGTGTTTTTTGATGATAATTTAGTTTAAAAATGTTCAAAAGTTTCCAGAGTTTAAGTAGGACCCCCAGGGGGGTTCCCAGGGGCTCAAAAAGGGGTTTAAAGTAAAAAAATACCAATAAACAAATTGAGCGTAAAAAACGACCCAAAAATGATGAAGAACACGAAGTACAGATACATATAGATATTGGTTTCACGAATTGGTTGTTTGTCAATCTAAAAAAAATTTAAAAAAGATTAATTTTCATCATCATAGGATAAAATTATATGATTCCGACACTCTCTTATCTCTCTTATAATACAGATTTGATTTGCTTATCCATCATAGGCTTAAAGAATTTTTCGAAAACACTCTCTTATCTCTTATAGTACAGATTTAGTTGTAATTTTTCATCATAGGCTTGAAGAATTTTTCAAAAGAAGTAAACATACAACTGTTCAATTTATTATTTGACCCTTGACCCTGTACATTTTTTTTTAAAGAGACTATAATAATTGCCTGATGATTGAAAACCTATGAAAATATTTTTTAACCTATGAAAAGTTTCCAATTGGCAACAAAAGTCAAAAAATTATTCCAAAAAGTGTCGAATGACAGAATTTCCACACTCTTGATAATACTATTTTAATTTGTTTTCATAAACCGCAACTAGTGTGAAATGGTGTCACAATTTAAAATTTTTCCAAAAAAAGGTAATTAATTTATATTCAAGACCCTCGCTTCGCTCGGGTCGATATTCCAAATACACGTTTTTGAGCGGAATAGAAACACAGGTAATGGACCAAACATTTTTTGAAATTGACTAAGAACTTTTAATTTCAAACATTTTTTTTGAAGAGACCGAATTTGTATTTCTAGTCGTTCTCTTGTTCTGGAGCTGTGTATAAGCGGTACCAGGCTGCGATCCTCCAAATACACGATTATTTATTTTTCTGGACGAATCATAAGATTCTAAGACTTTTTCATAAAAAAGTTGTCTTGTACCACCAGATGACCCCCAGTTGACTTCCAGCTGGTAATGGACCAAACATCGATGCACTTCCTGAGTGAACATACTATCATAAACATTTCATCTAAAAAGATCGCAGCTGTATCTCTAGTTTTCAGAATAAAAGTTTTTTTGTTTAAAAAAAAACTTTGCGTCATGGAAGGTAGCACCATTAGAAGAGATATATATATATATTACTTTTTCGCATTGCACGGGTTTATGATTTAAGAACTCAATACGAACAAATAGCAGTATTTTTTCAAATAAGATTGAAAAACGCTTAAAATGCTAGGATGAAAGTTATATTTATCCGCTTTACGGACAAGTAAAAATTTTCATCGAAAAGTCTGTTCTATTCAGACAATGTCTGTTCCATTTTAATAAACATTTTTCATTTTAATGAATCGTTTTATAATTACTTTAAAGTTTAGTATATTATTTTAGTAGTGATTTTTGAATTGCAATAACTTACCAAGTTGTGCGAAAAAACACGCAAGTTGGCTGGTTATTGCAATGTAAAAATCACTACCAGAAACAAACGAATGCTATGAAAATTTCAACAAAAATCAAATATTATCAAGAGCATATTTTCGAAAAATCTTCAGCACAATTTAAACTTAAATAGATAAGCTTATCAATTAATTTTTTTTCACAAATTCAATCAAGTTTATAATAAATGTCAGTGAAATGTGTCGGAATCATATCATCTTATTCTTATATGATAAAATTTCATAAAATAATTTCAAATATACATCTCTTGAATCGATTGCATCATTCATTATCTGTATCCATCCTTTAAATGTGGCTACTTGGAATAAACACAAGTATGCTTTGCCCACATGATCAAAATTCATCTTTGAATTGACCCAAGTATAATTTTCAGCTTCACACGCATTTCGATCTGGTATTATTTCATGACTTATTGTTGTATCATTCTGGTCCCAACACTAAAAATAAACATATATTATTTTGAACCATGCACACATGTTATTATTATTATAGAGGACATTTGAAAAAAATATATATATATATACTTATAGAAATACTAAAATATAGGTGGTAGAAAGTATAGGATAGTATAGAATCTTCTTCCATAATACAGTAGTAGTAGTAGTAGTAGAGTAATAGATGATGACCTAAAATGCTGAACCGTAAAACGGTATTGGCGTCACATAATAAGTATCGGAAATCATTTATAAGGTAACGAAAAAGGTAGGTATCGGAAAAAGTATTTTTGGAAAATTTTGTGCAAATAATTAAATAATTAAATATATACAAATGTCCTCGCCTTGAAACTCAGTCATTTACCTTGAAATATTTTCCGGCAAATAGTTGAACGCCCATGATGGCAAATATAAGCCAAAATATCAAACAAACTAAAAGCACATTGAAGATGGACGGTATTGCTTGTACCAATGCATTTACGACAACCTAAAAAACGAATGTTGATTGAATAATTTTTATAGTTGATTAATGGTTGACACAGCGAGTTTACGACACTTTTTTTTTCCACAACATATCAACTCCACATTGAAAACAAAAACTTAATGTATAATCACAACATAAATAAAATTAAGAATGCATGATAAATTTGTGTGTAGTGTTGCCAATTTTTAAATGGACGGCGTAAAGGTGCTTGTGAAGCTTGTTAAAGCTTAGAAAGAATATTATGTGCAACAAAAGCAGTTACATTTCACACAAGTATGATTTTTTTACAATTTTTCTTAAAAAGCTTACTATCTGAACCATCTGTGTATATGTGTGTTGAAATATAAAATAATTATAAAATTATAAAACCCTTCCCAAGTGAAATTATTTAAAAATTCTTTTTCTTCTTAGAATTCTAGAGTCTCTAAAATTAAAAAATTAAAAATAAATTTCTTATCATTTCTTAGTTTCTTAAAAGTCTTTTTAAAATCATCGATCGAATCAAAATCGAACGAAAATTTCGATTTATTTTTTAATTTCAACATATCAACCAAACGCAATGATGAATTTATCCTTTACAAAAACCATAAATGACGTTTCTTTTCATTATGTTTAAAAAAACATAATGCTCTAACATTTGATATTTTTAGTAGTATGATTTCTACACTTATTACAATTTTAAAATTTTAAAACAAATCTTATCAATTTTGATCAACCAAGATTACAACTAAAAACTGTAAGACTATGTGGATTTATGCATTTATTTATAAATATTCAGCATGAACTGTGGTCCATATTTAAAAAAAAATCATTACTCATCAAGATTTCAAACTAGAATAGTGGACAGTTTAGCAACCAATTAGAAATTCAAGAATATTCGCGAATATACGTAATTTATGAAACTTTTTTCTAAAATTGGTAATTATTTAAATCATTTCAAAACTATACATTCCAAACAACTTAGAAGTTTGTGAATATTGGAAAGAAATTTATAGTTGTGTAAATGTTACCATTTCAAGTCTATAAAAGCCTGAATAGTTTATTTTTATGATTTTTGACCATTTTTAATTATTTTGAATGATTATTATGAGACTTTCTTAGTCAATCTTAGAGAGTATCTTCAGTTTTTTAAATCTTTCGTTTAATAAAAGTTTCCCGTGAAAGTTTTGAAAAATTCATAGTGAGATATAGTCAAACTTTCAGCGAAATAGTATGAACTATTTTATTCTTCCCACATCATGATAAAAAAAAAATCAGTATTTAAAATTTCAAAACTTTAAAAGTTAAATTGAACAAAAACCAAAACTTTGAAAAATTTTCGAAATTATATATTTTTTCACTTGGGTTTATAAAAAATAAAAACTTAAATGATACATTTTTAAAAAAACTGAAAAAATCTAACAACACACAAAACAGTTTCATATTTTTCATATTCCTACCCTCATTCCCTGCATTCGGGACATAGCACGCAAAGGTCTCAAAGCCCTAAGCGTCCGCATCGTTTTGAACACTTGAATATTGCCAGCTCCACAAAGTGCAGCGATAAAGTTGACAAGGGACACCTGATTTCGGTATTTCGTGCAATAATTTGGATTGATTTTAATAAAGCAAAAAAGAATGTTATTTCAAGTTTTCATTTAAAACTCTACATCACCCCAAAAATTATTACAAATTAAGATTTAAAAATAACACAAGATTTATAAAATGAAATAATTACGTTTTTGTATAATTTAACTTAATTCTAGTGTTGATGTATAAATTCAACAAAAGACACTGGCTTTTAAAATTAAATTATCGTAAACTGTAAAAAAGCTCTTTTTGATGCAATTGAATAATTAGCGATTTGATGTGAAAATTAATGTTTAAATTTGATATGAGCATGGAGGTTAATAGTTGGAAACGCTGCTTGGTGGATGAATATTACGTACCCTCATTCCCTGCATACGGGACATGGCACGCAATGGACGCAGTGCTCTGAGCGTACGCATCGTTTTAAAAGCTTGAATACCACCGGCTCCAAGTAGTGAAGCAACAAAGTTGATTAGAGATACCTGATTTTTTGTTTTCATACATTTTTGACGTTATTTACAGTATGAAAAAGAAACAAAAACAGACAATGGTTATTGACAGAATCACCCTTCTCTGCGATCAACCCCAAATTAACATTTTATAAATAGTCTGCCTAATATTCCAGATATAGATATTTATAGTTACTAAATCACAACACAGACAATATTGAAAATAAAGGCGCACACTGACAAGTATGTTATATACAACAGTTTCCAATTTGTGAATTTTGTTAATCTACGCAGTATTTTAGTAGAATAACCAATAGAATTTACATCAAAAAGAACACATCTGCTTTAGAACAAGTAGTTTTTGTACGTTGCAGCCGAGTACAACATAAAACATATTGAGGCAGGACTGATTGCACACCACAACATATGATGCTGCTGCTTCTGCTACTTACTCGCATGCCTTCCCAACGAGACACAGCACGCAGTGGTCGAAGCGCCCGAAGCGTTCGCATTGATCTAAATGCCGGAATGTCGCCCAATCCAAACATAATTGCTGCCAGATTTATGAGCGACAACTAAACAATGTACGTTTAAATTCATTTTGCAATTTGCCAGATTAAATATTTTAGTTTTTGAAAAGATTTAGTTAGTTTTTCAATAATTTTGGTAACATTTTTGGGGTGTGATCTTTCATAAATATATAAATAAATTAAACTATATTATAATTTAGACAACTTACCATCACAATGACAAAATCAAGCCAACACCAAGCGTTCGTAAAGTACACGACGAAACCTAACGCTAAGAACTTAATTAACATTTCTATGAAAAATATCACGGTAAATATTCGATCCATATAATAAAGTATATCTTGTAATATTGGTCTATCGGGAAGATGGACATCTTCAAGAGCCTAAAAGTATAAATTGCATTGTAATCAAGTTCATAAAACACAATTCAAATTTAATTTCATTAAACCAAATTACCAATGCTAAACTACTGAGCAAAATCATCGTGATAACTGCCGTTTCAAAGTACTTGTTCTCAATCAACTGGAAGGTTTTCAGACGCAGATTGCCCCAGCCTTGCCAAAACGGAGCGTCATCGTCGCCCGCCAAAAATGGAAACTTTTTGTACCAATGCTCTGGGAAACAATCTGCAGGCGTGTCTTCTATAACTTCATCTTCTTCCGCTTGGATTATCATTTCATCATCATCTAATGGGCCCTCTTCGCCCTCACATTCTTCGTCCAATTCTAAAACAACAATAATTAAATTAAATAATTACAACTATAAAATTCTAATAAATTACCTTCATCAATGCCCAAGTCTTCCTTGCTAACATCCCGTTTTTCTTCACCATCCATAGTTTCTGCACTGCCTTTATGGCTTTCATCTTTAAACGGTCTATTTTTATGACTTCCATATGACTTTATGCTGGCAGTGTCGTCGTCCTGTAAGGACATTTCTCTATGATTCAACTCGTGTTCTAATCTATTGTCTTGATGATTGACTGAGTTTCCCATCATCTATGTCAACAATAAATCAGTCATGTTGCAAATGCACCATAAACTCATTGAATTTACACTTACTTTGGAATTGTTCATCATAAGCTTGTTTTTCTTCTTATTCAAATCACCATGAATGGTAAATTCCATACCATCTCCAATCGCCACCTCTAGCTGGTTTTCTTTATTTCCCTTCTTCAGCAGACCATCAGCCAGTATCTCATCTCCACTTATATCCAATTCGTTATCACCATGTTCTGCAGATATACAAGGACATTTTCCTTTGCCTATCGTTTCGGTTCATTTTGCGTGAGAAAGTTTTTATAGAATATGCGTATGGCGGTATGCGTATGGCAGTTAATTGAATGAAATTTTTGTGGCATTTCATCATTTTTGCAACAGAAGCAAAAACAATAGCACACGAAGGCAGAAAAAAGAAATTGAAAAAATGACTTATTAGCGTTTTTGAACTGTCAACAGCTTTTGGAACAACAACCATATATAGTTATAGCAAAATCAGTACTGTTTTTTTTTTTTTTCCAAATTTACTTTGCAATTTCAAACAACAACATTGATAGCAACGTAAAATGTTTTTTTTTTGGCGAACGGCGCATTGTGAGGGATAATGTGTGGTGATATAGGAACGAGGATGAATGTTTTACGGAACATAGCGTAAAAAACAAAACCGAAGGAAAATTATGATCAGAATGTATTTAGCCGAAGCTTTGCTTTGTAGACAGCATTACAATCGAATGAATAAAACGGGTTCGGTTACGACATCAATTTTGTTTTTCATTTTTAAATTATAGAAAATAAAATCTATTCTAATTGGTTTATATAATATATAATATTTAAAAAAAAATATGCTAAAAACACATTGCTACAGCACAGCACACACAATTACCTGGTGGTTGCACGGAGATTTGGTTTGTGACTTTGTTTTTGACCCACTTTAAAGCATTGAATATACTTCTCTTAACCCATTTTTTAAACCGTGATATCCTATTGAATGCCTCCGCGATTTTATTAGTCTCATCGTCTGCAGCTGGTGCTGACAAACTGGATGAACCAAAGTTGGACAAAAGCAAGGCTAAGAAAAGATTGAGAACCTGCAAAGGAAAGTCACTTGGCGTCACTATCTGCTCCATTCTATTGACGCACCATCCGTGAAACAAAAATATCGCCAAATTTATAAATTGTTCAAATTGTACTCACGACTAAATTGCCAATCACTACGGTCGCCAAGAAGAATGGTATGCAGGACACATCGCCCACGTACATACAGTCCCACATAGATTCTATCCATTCACCGCATAATACACGAAATACGATCATGAACGAGTGCATAAAGTCTGTAAAGTTCCAACGAGGCATATCTCCTTCAGGAAACTTGTGCTGGTTGTCTGAAATTACATTTCCACATTTTCGTTAGTTAATTAGATCTTTTATAAAATAGAGCATCAATATTATTACTAGTAATCACAAAAAATTGCATGCACAGCTCATTCTCTAATCTCTATTTGTGAATAAATAAAAGTGGAAAAAAGTTGTTTAAATATTGCAAAAAGTGAAGCAAGGCAAATACTACCTGTTGTTACTCAAAGTCATATTAAAAAAAATTCTTAAAATTTAAAAAACAAATATAACAGATTAACAACAACAATTTGGAGAAAAAGAATGCATTCCAATTGAAAGAATAAGTGAAAATTAAATTCTAAACACCAATTTACTTCAACAAACAACACTAACAACATAAAATTTAACATGAATTTGGTCGTCCACAGCCGACATACACTTACCGACATAGTTTTTGCCAAACAGTTGCATTCCCATTACGGCGAATATGAAGATGATAATGCACAAGACAAATGTTAGATTACCCAACGCACCCATCGTTCGACCCATAATGGAAATCAATAAATTTAATGTTGGCCATGATTTAGCTAATTTAAATACTCGCAGCTGGATTTCGGATCATTTCGGTGTGATGCGTGTGGTAGTTTTAAATTTAGATTTATTTTGGAAGAAAAAAAAAATTCGTTTGAAATAAAAATATTAAAGCTTTTCAGTGTGTATATAATAGATATCGTGGTTGGTTTGCCCATGTATTTGTAACTGCTAGTGCCAATTCTGAATTATTATTTATCATCTCAAAAAAGTCGTCTTCTTTGAGAATAAAAATAAAGTGTGTATCATAAAAGCTTCCCATATTGTTCCATTTCCCATTTTGTTTCGCGCTGATGCAAAAAAGCTCGCATTAAAAAGTTCAAAAGTTTTTGGGTGACAGAAAAAAAGGATACATATATAAATATATATATATATGTTGGAAGAATATAAAAATTTAGCGAATTCTGCTGCTCCTGCTATTTGTGGCATACTTGGCGGACAATAGCCTTGATCTTTAAATACTAACCCACGTAGTTTTTTCCAAAAAGTTGCATTCCCATCACGGCAAATATGAAGATAATGATACATAACACGAATGTTAAGTTTCCTAAGGCACCAACAGTTCGGCCCATAATCGATATCAATAAATTTAATGTTGGCCACGATTTCGCTAGTTTGAACACTCTTAACTGTAAAATGGGGGTACAGGTATCTCAATTACAATTCATTCGAGGCGAGGGCACTTCAGTTGCAGTTAATCAAATTCGTACAAGGCACCAACTAGTGACATTTCAATCATCAACTTACCAATCTAAATGAACGTAACACAGATAAACCTTGTACGCCTTCTAACCCTAGTTCAAGTAATGATAATGCTACAATTATAAAATCAAAAATATTCCAGCCTTCTTGAAAGTAATATTTAGGACTCATGGCCATCAGTTTCATTCCCGCTTCTATCGCAAATGTGGCGGTGAAAAACTACAAAATACAATGCAAAATATTAATTTCATTCAATCTTTTTTAAAGTGCATATAAAACTTACATAATTTCCTCCTTTAAGCACTTTCTCAATTTCCTTGTTCATGTCATGATGATCCATTGCCATAAACATCGTGTTGACGACAATACAGAGCGTGATGAAAAGGTCCACAAACGGATCAAAAACTATGAATGAGAGCCAGCCCTGCAGCCAAAGCCAAGGTCCACAGCAATCCCATACACAAAAAGTCTCAAAGAGCTGGCCTGCTACCACCAACATTCTGTCTCTAAAGGTGGGACCATCTTCATCATCGTCTTCTTCTGTAGGAAAATAGTACACAGATACTGAACAGTAACCGAAAGAAAAATACGGCCCCAATTAGTAAAATTCTTGACTCACTCTTCTTTGTATAGATTGTAATGGACTGACGGTATTATTTCAAAGTTTTCTAAATTTAGACAACAGGGGGTCAATTGAGATGCAATTGATCGCAGAGGTTTTACAGTTTAAAATTTGGAATGAAATTAGATGTGAAATTAATAAATGAAATTGAACGAAAAGCTTTTTCAAATTTTGGTTGTCTATATATATATGTAATATGCTAAATTAGTTGATGCAAGTTTTTGAGAGTATTCTTTGAAAACTTTTGTATACCCTCAGTAAACATTATCAACAATTTATATCAAAATGCAGCTTCAAATTTGACTATATAATCTGCAATGAATAACTGTTTCTATAGTCTATTTTTTTTGTTTTTTTTTTTTTAAATAATACAAGTAAGCAATAATTCATCAAATTATTTCTGATACTGCGTTCTAATTTCTAATTTATGTGAAAACTAGAAAACTAGAAATTTATGTTGGAATACTTAATTTAAATTAAATTTTTTTCAAGATCCAAACCCTAAACCATGCTTCAAACTACATTTTTATTGGTACTAAAATAACTTAAACAACAATAAAAATTAAAGTGATTTTCTACTTAATTTGCAAATGAATACTACTCGATTCAAAACTATAGTTGCTTAATATTCCAGTCCAATCAGTTACACCAGGCTATATAATGCAAAGTCAAATGTGTTTTTCAAAACTAACAAATTGCAAACAGATGAAAGTTGTAAGTGAGTGTAGAATAAAATCAAAATGGTGAAAAGTGAGCTTTTGGAGCTTTTAGTGATATATATTTTCAAATTGGTAGTATTAAATCCAATTGGGTATAAACGAGGATAAATCAGAGACAAAAGTCATTTTAGAGGGGACAGAAAATTGATAGATGTAATTATAAGCAAACCTCTTTTATCCCCTTGAGATCTTAAATATTCAAATTATAGTTTAATATTTATTGAAAGTTTAATATTAAGATACTTGTAGTTTACTAAAAATAAAGTATTTACCATGACATCTTGTACACAATAACTTTCAAGAAAGAAAAATTCAATTACACAAATTAAAACAACAGACAAAGAAAATTGAGTCAACATTTTTTACACATCTACAGAATCAAACTGGAAGATTATATCCGTTTCTGCCACAGTCTCATTTGACTTAATTGAATCGATTCTGAATACTTGATCCATTAAATAATGGAAAATGTATGCAAAAAAGATCATCAGTCAACTACTTATATATTTAATATTTACAACATGTGAAATTAAATCATAGTATTGCATAATAATTTGCCGCCAATTTGTTCATTTTACTCAAAACTGATGGACATCTTTTCTCAAAATAAACTTTACAAGCTTACAAAATTATGTCTTGTTTTTCAAATGTAGAAGATAGAAACATCAAAAAGATGGACATGCAAAGATAATGGAAGAGATGTCCACCTCAAAGTCCAAGTTTCAACTATTGTGAGCAACTACTGCACTTGAATTTATAATACAACATTAACACTCGTTCCGTAGATAGATTTAAAAATTTGTATAGTTTTGGTTCCAACATTAACACATAATTGAATTTTGATTAAAAAGCATTCAATATTACATTACGTGACCGCCTAACATTGTCTGTTAACATACCTCCGTGATCGCTAGCTCTGCTGTGACGACCAGCAGCTTGCTCGATAATATCATTCAATACCATGACATCTAAAATATTAAATATTTCTTTGAAAAGACTCTCTTTTACATTTTAATATAGTAAGTGTCACCTTTCATGTCGACCACAGTATTTGATTGGACGGGCTCGATAAATGGATTGTCATTATGTTTTATTTTACCAGCCTCGTCTGTGCACTCTTGGGACATTTCTTGCAGTGACTAAAACAAATTTTTAAAAAGTTTATAAATTAGTGACATTACGGTTGTGACTGCTTACATATTCACGATGTCCTTTGTGATTGGTGTCTGCGTATGGTGAAGCACCTGACGTTGGTTGCTGTAATACAGGATTCCTCGATCGACCACGAAGGCGGCTCTCCTTGGTCATGCCACCTAAAAGGTCTCCATGTGATGTATAGGATATTCTAGACTGATGCGAGGTGTACGACGAGTGTCTGGAGCCCAAATTGGCATAGTAAACTGGCACAATAATGGCGCCATTTTCTTCAGACATTGGCGTAACGGCGTTCGAGTCATCAGCATATGGCAAGTGTTCTTGTGCATCTAAATACGTTTGTAATACTAGTGGTTTCCGGTCGCTACCTGGGACACCCACGAAGCGTCCGCGACCGTTACGTATCGTGAACTGGTGGGAGCCACGAGATCCGCGGCGTAGGTTAAACGGTGAGCCGGGAAGTGACAGCGAGGCCTAAAATTTGAGAGTAGACGTAACGAATGAGTAATCTTGTGACGAGACTGCATATACATGGATCATTTAAATTTTAAGGGGGAATCTTCTTTCTAAAACAAACTTTTCCTAATTTCAATAAATTCAACTCTCAACAAACTATATCCTAAATAAATGAATGGTCCAATCAGTTTTCTTAAAGTGTCAAACTCTACAATTAATTTGTTTTTGCCATTGGCTCTCATATCTAAAATCATCTATACCTGAAATACTTCTGACTGAGACTTTTAATTCATTAATCTATTCACCTACCTTATTCAAGGAGGTTCACGGGAAATTAAAAATTTTACCATTTGTGGTGCTTTTGATTTCGAAGCTTCTATATCGAAATATAGATATAACAATGTACAAATGTTAATGCTTTAGATCTCTCGTGAACAACCCTGTTTTCAATTTGAAAACAAAGAATTCTTCGACCGATCTTAAGAAAATTATCTCTTTGTCCTTTTTGACTATTAGTTTGAAAATATGAATATATTTAAAAATGTTCAATATTGGAAAAGAAAATGAATAGAAATGGATCAACGATAAAAAAACAAACTCTTCTGAAACCTTTTCTTAAACTGCCAGTCATTTAAGACTTTTTTATGAGTTTGGCAGTTAATTTAAAGAACCAATTGTAGTAATGATTTTGAGTGAAAGCTAATTTGTTTGTAAAAAAAAGGTTCCTATATGTATATTTGCACTGCCACATGAGAGATGCTCAAAAATATCTTATAGTAAAAAAAAGTTTGCTGACAAAAGTAAAGTTATAAAAATAGTATTAAAATACTCTGAACAAAACAGTTTCAGCTACTTGGCAGGTTCAATTTTATATAATTGGATTGTTTCAATGCAAAATACTAAATTATGATGGGAATTGCTAGCAACGTTATCCGTTGTTCATGGGTTCAATAAACTTCATAGTAGTAAAACATGCATTGTGGTAGGAAGGTGCAGTTACTTGATATATTGTATTTGAAGTATTATCTTTATACATCAAGTAACTAAATCTTTGGTCTTGAAATTATATATCAAAAATAAATAGTAGGGTGTAAATCTAAAGACGGTCAACTAAATTAAATTTTTCTAATAATTTGATATTTTATATCAACAAAAAAAAAACAAAAAAAATTGCAAAAAAAAACCATAAAGAAATTGCAACATGCAAAGCATTCACTTATACTTACCGTACTCACTTTCCGCACTTTGGCGGCCGCAAGAGCGGTGGGTGCTGTTGTTCTTGTGATTTCGCTCACCGACTCCATTCCATCGCTCCTAATTGACATTTTCTCTTTGTTGTTGTCATCGTTTCCCTTTTCTTGCCCGACGAACAACTCGTAACTGTGACAAGAAAAGTCGGAAGGGCTTTTTGCTATGTGTTCAGCTTCTGCAGCAGCCATAGCAGCATGTGCTACAACGGCAGCTGCATGAGCTTCAATTTTCGCAGCCCGATTAGCGGCATTCTCTTCCGCTTCCTGAGAGATAAATGTCAATGTCGTGAAGCAGCATAATTTTTGAGTAGGAAAATGGGAAGAAAAAAAACAAATTTAGTCAAGATTCTTCTCAGTATACATTTACAAAGAGTGCCTAGCAAAAGGATCCCTTTGCCAACACTTAGAAGCTTACCCTTACGCAACAATTTATCACTCAATATATTTACAAATGATTATAAATTTATAGATACACATAACACGTTATACATACACAAGTTCATATTACATACACACAATGTTTAATCAATTAGAAAGAAAGGAATGGGATGCATTCAATAATATCTTGAGTGAAAGTTACAATTTCGTAGTTTTAGGTTCCCAGAAAGAATATCATGATATTTGGCCATTGCAAAACTTCAAAAACAAAAATTTGTGAATCCAATTGTCCTTTCTGGGTAAAACTTGTTTCCATTAAGAGAAAGTGAAATATTTAAATTTTTTTGAAGAGTTGAAAGCTTATTAGGAAAATAGATAGATTACTAAATACTGCAACAAAGGACACTAGAAGGATAATGATTAATTTGTTCATGAGTTTGCACGTGAAAGTTTTGTAAAGTATTCTAAAGTAATGTAGTATTGTCTCGTCATTATGGTACATTGTCTTGTATCAACATTTAGTGAAAAATGTCACACAACACAAACATACAACAACAGCAAACACAATAGGCCTATTTAAAGCCCACTTTGGGCCATAGTTAAGCTCACCCTAAGCGCTTCTTCCTCGGCGGCCTCTTCCTCCTCGGCCTTCTTCTGGAGTTCGTCGTACGACATGGCAACAATGGCCAAGATTAAATTTACAAGGTAAAACGAACCCAAGAAGATAATCACAATGAAGAAGAGCATGTGCCACGGTCCTGCTGATCGTAACACCTGTTTAACGCACCACGAAGAAATTATAAGTTAGTAATAAATAAATCAACCATATAATAAATAAAAGGGTCTTCTAGTGAATAATACTATGTTTGGGACCTAACAGTGGATTTTTATGAATACTGTCAAGTTTTAAATGAATCTCGAAGCGCATTCACAAAATCAGACAAACGATTAAATTACCAATTGATATAAGTTTTCCCAATAATCTTGAGTCATTAATCTAAAGGCCGACAGGAAAGCCCATCCAAAAGTGTCGAAGCTCGTGTAGCCGTAGTTTGGGTTTGGACCGAACCCTTGTAAGCACATGTATCCTTCTTTACATTGGCTGCATAAATGTTATACAAAATTTGGGTTAATGGTTGCATCGCTTTGTAGACTTAATCTTAAACTTACCCTGCTCCTGATGAATTTCCACACAACGGAGGATCGGGAAATCCCAAGTCTCCATAGTCCCAATTAGCTATAAATTAGTTAGAACCGGTTTTAACAAAGAATAACAAACAAACAAAAAATATAACTCACTCGAATTGGACATGAAGAACTTCCAGTTGGCATGTGTTAAGTTTCCCCAGGAGCCGTCCATTGGGAAAACGCGTATGCATTTCTGCGTAAGCACGCCCATGTAGATTTGTAGGCCCATCAGCGCGAACACAGACAGTGAAAACATGGTTAAAATGATCACATCGCGGAGATTCTTTACCGACTCTATGACAGCGCCGACGATGGTTTTAAGACCTGTGGATTGATGGGTTTGTGATTATTTAGAAGTTTATTTTTAAACATAAAATTGCTATTTAATTTAGCTAATTAATTTAAATCTCTTACCTGGAACAATAGCTACTGTTTTCAGCGCTCGAAGTACTCGGAACGTCCTCAATGCAGCTAAATTTCCCAAATCGATACCCATAGTTATATAACTGCAGGTTCCGCCGGATAGGAAGACAATGGCTCAAATTAGTTGATTGAATTTTCAAACACACAAGGCTTTAGGAAAAGGTGGTGCAGATAAAAACGTTGGTAGCGGAAGGTGTGAGGCGCCAACTTGATTAATTTGGCTGATAATTGTATACACTTTATTACACATAATATATATGTAAATGGGTATTTTATATTACTTTTTAATCGTCAAGTCTCTGGGAACTACAAATTCTCATACTTTTCAATATTATAGAAATTTTGTTGCACCAAAAATTTTAAGGCATGTAAAGTCTAAAAAAGACAAAATATACACTAATCGTGAGAGATATTATACTAATTTTTAAATCTTCGGAAACATCGACAAGAACCCTTATCTTTTTATTCTGACTGTGTGATATTTTATCGATTTTCCGTGATATGATGAAGAGCAGATACAATTTAAGATATTCTTTCAAAAGCTTGTATTTATTTATACTGCAAAAGGATATTTTTATTTGTAATCATAATATATGGTGATACATAGAAAATATTTCATTCGAGCTTCAACATAAAATTTATATAATTCTCGTTTCAGCCTCAAAAATAAAAATTACATGAAAAGTGGCTTTTATTTTCATACTTTGTATTCGTTACATACATATAAACAAGTACGTGAGGCTCGAATACATGTTTTTGAGTTTTTCCTACTGGGAATTGTATAAGCGTATATGAGGATCTCCAAATTTATTAAATTACAAAATTAGATAATTTGTAACCATATTTTTAATGGAGTTTTTTGGAAATATTTATTGAACATTAAAAATTGATATTTATTGACACTTTTAAAATAAATTACATGGTCATATACCTTGTTTATACGCCATTTCGATGTTAATCATGATTCAAGTACCAATTTTTTATAATAATACTGAAAATCGTTTAAGAAAAAATATCGAGGAATTTAATGTTAGTTTTTTTTTCTCAAGATTGTTGTCAACGCTTTATTAATGAATAATTGTTCTACATCCATCAGTAATGCGAAAATGATTTGTTATTTAGTACATTTAGCTTCAAAAGCCATACAATTATCTAACACTATGAATGTTTGTAAAATCAATTATATGTAGGCCAGTAGGGAAGAGTTTGGGGAGCTTTTAGTATTTTAATATGCCATTCGTTTCATGTATAAAATATATTAAAGTTGTAAACTACATTGCATGTGAATAAAACTTTCAGCATTTGAATGTTTTGGAAATTAAAATAAAAAACGAACAAAAGCTGTCCGCATCAAAAACAGGGTCTTTGCCTTTTCTGTTTGTTTTGAAAAAAAATACACATATAATATTTAAAGTAATGGAGAGCCTTTAACTTTGCAGTGCATGCCAATTATATTTATGTTAAATATATATTGGCATTGGGTAGAATTCTGCATAACTCAATATTTAATGGCTTCTGACGAATGTTTTAAATATTTTAAATACTAACAAGTTATGTTTTGTATTATTTTAAAAATATTTTGCAGTACAAAAAAAGTTTATTTGATATAACAATCAACCAAAGACTTGACGAAGTTGAAGAATATTGAATGTACGATGAATTGTGATGAATAATCTAGTATCATCGATCCTACACCACAATACAAGAGCTAAAGTCAACGAAGTTCATATTTTTGGTCTATAAACTATATAAATGCATCAATTAATAAAATGCTATGGAAAATTGTTGAAAAATATGTATATAAACTGCTACAAAGGGTGACTAATAATGGGGCTAGAGAACAAAAGAACAAAGGACCAACTAGTAAAACCCACTATATCATTCTAATTGTTTAAATATATTCACTCACGCTAAGCCTATTACTACGAAGTCCAACCAATTCCATGCATCTCTAAGATAAGTAAACGGCTGTAAAATGAAACCTCGCGCCATTACTTTGACAGCCGACTCGAAGGTGTAGATCCCGGTGAATATCACCCTAAATTGTTTGATTAGTAATTTTTATTTGATAAATAAATTGCTATGGTATGTTAAGGCTATTCTATAGGGCTACCAATATAATTTGTAAAGTTTTGCTCAGAATTTAATAGGTTTATTGATTTATTTTGAAATTATTTTAGAGTGTTAAACTTCTCAAAAAAAATTTCAAAAGTTTCTTTACTATAAAAAGAATGTAGATAAATAATTAATTAAGAACATAAAGAAATCTATGTCTATCAGGATTTGAACAAATAATTTCTCTAAAATTTATATCGAATACTATATTATCCAATATAATTAAAAGTTTATAGACGGCAATTTGTGTAGTATTCAGTATAAATACTCTATTCTCGGTAAAAATTATTTTCTCTATTAAAATATCATAAAAGTATAGACTTACTCAGTGGATTCGACGGTTGGTGTTCCCGGCATTATCATTAATATACAATTTGTTAGAATAGTCGTGATGATAAAAAATGAAAAAAGTGGATGTACTAAGATATAAATTGCTACGCGACGTATTGGATTGAACGGATCAAGCAGCCAAAGCACATCTGTTGCAGAAAAACGGAAAATGTCTTTGCCTCTACTAACTACTACGAAGGTCTGTATTGAATTAATAAAGAAGGGGATTAGTTATAGTCTCACGTTAGATCAGTGTACTCACTCTTTGATTTGTATAATATGGGTCAATATCCTCGAGAGGTGTGGAGGCCAGCTCTGGAGGGAAACCACCCTGCATGCGAACTGGCACTGGGGCACCCTGTTCAAGTGTAGGATCAGGTTGCGGCCCTTCGTCTTCATCGTCATCATCGTACCTTATCTGCGTGCGGGCACACCAATTTCACCAATTATGTGTTTTTAGGTTAAATTTTTTTTGTTGTGGCGTGATTGAATGAAAATATGTGTGTTTTATTCGAGAAATTCCCGGAAAAAATGATCAAGGGAAGAGAAAAAAAAAATGCAATTTTTAGTTCATAATTTCAAATGCAAATGTTAGTTTTAATTAAAATCTAGAAAAAATACGGCTTTGTTTGATTGGAAAAGCTTTTGGGCACTTGTTCTTCAAATTTTTGGTGATTCAAGTTTATACATGAATAATGCTCAATTACGTGCTTGCTTTTGGGCGCAGAGGCCCATAAGCCGTTATGGTGATACTTTGGGATCTCGTTCATAGTTTCCTCTTTGGATCCTGTCTTAGCGAGCTTTTTGTGATTTGCAGCGTGATTATTTTATATTTGATTGTTTGATAGTTTTCGGATCGAATTGGCTGATTGGGTTGAGGTTAACGGATAATTTTGGATTTGCTCGAGCTTATCAAATATAAAAATGGATTTTTGTTGTACGACCTGGGATCCGATTGTGATCCCAAATGTAGTAGCAAGGTATTATGCAAAAGCCAGATCGCTTGCTGAGTTACTTATCTAAATTTTATATAATTTAATATAATATAATGTACCTATAAAATATGTATAAGAATAAACTCCCCATAATTGTCCAAAAAGAGTAATCGTAAAGTCAAATGCTCTAAACTAAATATCATCACAAGTCGTAAAAATCAAATGTTTTTTTCTAATATCATTTCTCGGCTATCCGATACAAGTTTCAAAATATTTTTTGCATGAAAAATGTTAAATATCAAAATATCATTAGATTTCTATCAAAAATGACTTTCACAAAAAAAAAATACTTTGAAATTATACAAGAAGGAGGTTGAGAAAAATTATAAGCATAAAAAATTTCAGGAAAATACAAAGCATTCTTATAAATACGATACAAAAATATTTTACCAAACTGAGAGAGCAATGGAAAAGAGAGCGAAAAAGCTTAAATACTAGTAAAGCATAAATTTGTGGGAATGCAGCCAAAAAGTTTGAAATAAGCGACGACACTGTACAAAAACAACATAACATACACAAAATTACGACAAAAAGCTTATATATAGGAATATGGTCGACAACACAAAAGCAGCAACGGTAATAATTAATATTGATATGAATAATTAATTATCTAAAAAGCAAATAACTTGTATATACATATTTGTACACCTTCCAACTTTAAAGCTAGAACAGAATAAGTCCAATTGAGGTTCATTGAAAAATTACGGGTCATGAACAAAAACTTTTTTTTTTTTTTGGCGCCGCTTTCGTTAATATTATAATTATAAAATATTTAAAACCAACTATATTTGGCACCAAAAAAGTTTTTCAACTTATTTCCACATTCTCCATTGGATCAATTCTCTTCCAGCTCTTTATCTCCATTACTAAATATTATATCATTTCGTTAATGTGTCCCCCATTAAGTATATATAAATACATTCAGCATATAATATAGTCCATATGATAAACAGTTTAAAGCTTGCTGATCAACATAAAGCATAAATACACACCATATCGGGAGAAATGCTTTTTACTGTATTTTTGCTCTTTTGGGGTGGATGACAAACTTTTATACATCCAAATTTTTATGTTTCATGTTTTTCAATAACTCGGACGAGTATTTTTATTAGTTCTGATGTGCTTTTATTTGTATATATTTTATGTTTTTATGTATGTTTTTATTTAAATTTTACCAGCATATGAAATACCAACAGCAACAATAATATGCTAATAATGAAAATATTCACGAAAAATTATAAATATTTATTTATGCGGTTTTTTTTTCAGTATAGTCTGAAAGCGAAATGGAAATGGTATATAAATAAGTGCTAGAGATATATTCGTTTGAAATGCCAGTGTACAAATATGTAGTACAGTTTGAGCTTCACTGGAAGGCGAAACCAGCCCTCGAGATCGATATGTATGAGCCGTGAAAGCCACTAGGCACATAAATCATGGAATGGTCGAGAGGTTGCGTTTACCTTCCAGAGCGAACGTAGATGGAATTCGCCAGATAGCTTGGCACACATTAGAGCTAATTTTGCGCCATATTTAGTGAGTTAAAGCAAACTTCTCTGCTGTACTTATGTGGCGTGATGTTGTGACATTTTGCTGGGACTGTGTTTTTTATGACCGCTCATTATACTGGTTTTCTACGGCAAAAGTTGCTGCAAGTCGGCATTGAACAAACGCGACAATACATTTCCATATTCAATTTTTTTAATTAATTTAATATCCTTATCGTTAAGCAGTAGAGCTGGGCTGGTGATCAAATTAGTAGTGAATAGACAGCAGTAATGATTAACGAAGAGTTTACTCAAAAATTAAATTTTTATGAATATGTAGTTTTTAAATTATATATACAGCATTTACTCTTGAAAAGAACACCTAGCATAAAGTTCAACTCAATTTAAATATTAGATGTACAGTTCTATACACATCAACAAATTGTCACACCAATGTTTATTTTCGACAAAAAATTAATGAAAATAATTGATAATAAATAATCGGCTTTTGGGACAGGCGTCTACCCTCAAAAGTCGACAATTTAATTGTCGCGGTTCGGTTGTCATGAAAGTCGTTAAAGCAATTTGCTTAATTTTCGAACAAAAATGTATGCACTGGACGAGCTTAGAAGATCCTTTGTACGTTTGGCGGATCCACTAGCTGGCAACAAATTTATTTGGTAATTCTTTGAACGCATCGAATTAGGGGCAGGAATAATTTAAGGAATTTCAAAAATGAACTACCAAATGAATTTTCAGAATGTCTCATAAGACTTAGAATGAAAAGAAAGCTGCTGTGAACAATGAGTTTGCTACAACTAGATTGACTATACTCAAATATGTTTTAATATTAATGTACTCAAAAAGGCGCCAAATTTTAAAGTCTAGTTTCAAGATATCATTAACCAAAAATAATTAAGTTTTAAGATATCATAAGAGGTCAAAAATCAAAAATACTCAAAAGCTTCAAGTGAGCTGTTTTGCGATTTGTGGCACCATGTCTTACTTCTTTTTTCTTTTTCTTGCGGCCAAAACCGGTCTGGAAAAAAATTTGATAAAGTATTTGTTTTAAAAATCTGGGTGGTGGAAGGAAAAGGGCTAGAGAGACAACAGGAACAACCAAAGATAAATTGAATAATTAATGCATGAGGAAAACGGAAATCAAACAAATTTGTGGCGATTATGACCAATTAACGAGCCAGAATCTCTGCGCGACATTGAGCAGTCAGAAATTTCCGTGTAAATTCAAATGAAAGTAGTTAGTGTCCATTTTGTGTATAAATATTTGTAGTTTGTTTGTTGTTCGATTATGATGATTGGGATGTTTGAAGTGCAAAATGATTTCTAAATGTTTTAATGGACAATCATCCACTCTAGTTTGATTGAGTAAATTTTTGATCTTAAAGATAAATCCAGTTTTTGGAGACGTTATGTTATTATTATTTTTATTGTTATAAACCGACAAAGTTCTAATGGCTGCGGTATTATATTGAACGATACAACTTAATTAGTTTCCTCCACGTTCGCCATATTTGCAATCAAACCAATTTTTCTGATCTGTTCATCTTAATTCGCCCAATCAAACTGAAGTGAAGTCATGTTATGTATAGTATATATATTTTATTATTTATCACAAACATTATATTATAAGTTTTATAATTAGTTATAGTATATAAGTATACATGTATAGACAGAAACAAATATTAAAACACATTTAAAGCCAATTAGAATAAAACACATTTGATTTATGGCACAAAAAGTCAACCAAAAAGAAAACAAAAAGAAAGTCCTTGTTTATCCAAAAAATGTATTTATAGGATTATTTACACATTACACACAATTTGGATAAAGTCAACAGAACGACACCACCAAATTAATTTTAGTTTAGTTTAGTGTCCAAGTTAACAGCAAAAAATGGAATATCCAATCAAAAACAAATAATAAGCACTTAAAAATTGCGCATTTGTTTTATTTACAGTTATAGTTTTAATAGAAAAATTAATTAATTGGAAAAACGAACAATTTCCATGTCACAGAAAATTAAATTTGAAATATTATGTTTCAGCTAGCTAAGAATCAAGTTTTAAAACGTTAGTTGTTGTTAACAACTATGTGCACATGGTATCCACAATATGCAATTAGGTTATGTAAATTCTACATTTTTTCTATATTCCGTTTCCGTGTATGACCCAAATATTGAAAATATAATTCACGAGCACTTTTTCACTATGATAGTTAACTAGGCAAAATATTATGCAGACGCCAGGTTGATTTTGAGCTAGCTACATGAACGTAATTTTTCAAACTCGTAATACAAAATGGAGCTTGAATTGTCATTTTATCATATTTTATGGAAAACATAAATAAATCGAGGGGCTAATATTATATTAAGTATATGTATACGTATTTAGAAAAGTTCAATAGACTTTTATTTGAGTTGATCGGCATATACAAATTCTTTTCGTTACGATATCTCATTTCTTAATTTTTAATGTTAGCCCCACAACACCCATCATATTAAACAATAAATGCCAAACCTGAATTTTTCACCCTTAGGTGTTCAATAAAGCGTTAAAAAGCTCTAACAAATAACTTGTCGCGAACTTTAAAATACTTTCGAACATAAAATAGACATTTTTAAATTTTCTGTACAACAACGAAACACAATGTAGATATTTTATATAACTTATAGACATAAATCACAAGTACAACACAAAATGGATAATTTATGTTACAGATCTTATATATGCAAACTTGATATATTTCCTTGTTAAAGCAAACAAAAAGGCGAATATTAGAAAGAGAAATTATAATATTTGAGACACACACATAATATGTAACAATATAAAAATCTCAGCAAAATAGCGCTTGGGTCAATTATGTAATAGATTCAATCTTGATTCAATTTTGTAATTTTTCACTCAATTTTTAAAATTTTGTTATGTTCATTTGTTCATTTGTTGACTTTTATCCAGAGATTTTTTGATAAATCTCGTTATATTCTGTACAAATCAGTTTTAATCGAGATAGTTCCTAATCTTTTTCCTTTACATCCTTCTTTTCAGCATATTTAATAGATTCATATTATGTATTTGCTCTCTGTTTCATATAAATTGATGTCTGTGCAAAAGTAGTCTCAAAGAATTATGGTATATATATTTAAATTGCAGCATCAAAAATCTGGGATACAAAATTTATAAATTCTAATATTAGTTCAAACCTTAATATATTTCTTTAATCTATCACGCACAATTCTTAAGCCAAGTCAAATAAACGTTTTAAGAGACTTTATTGATGTCGTGCAGTTTCCATTTAGAATAACCTATATCTTTTATATCTTGCATTTTTGTAATCAAAATTGAAATTAAGATTTGTTTTTGTTAATAAACATTGTACCATAGATGTGATTATTCCTAACAGGAAAACATCACAAACTAAAATATAATTTATTTAAATTTCGTTTTAGATTTATATCGTTGATTTAAGTTTGTATATCTGCGGTTTTATGAGTATATTACTTGATAACTTAAAACGCTAGTGACTTTGATAAAATTCATGGAAAACATAAAAAATAAATCGTCCGGACTTGAATGTAGAATCTCCAGCTTACCTCTCCTTCGGCTCGCTTTTTCTCCAACTCTTTCTGTCTCTCAAGCTCATCAGCGATGCGTGACTCAATTGCCAGTAATGATTCGCGGGTGAAGGGACGGAACAAGCTACGTTCTTCCTCAGATAATGAACTGGTGTCGGACATTGTCTAACAGCCAGCGTGAGAGCCCTAGTTAGTCTAAGGCCTATATTATAGTTTGGTTTTCTGTTCAGGAATTTATAGGTTAAATTTCTTAAAATTGCTTAAAAATGGTTTTGAACTAACTTAAAAAAATTAGTAAATGATCCTACCTGCTAACAATGACGTAAAAAAGGGCCAGTTATGAGCGGGCCCGAACTATTTGACGCGCCCCTCGTGCTACTACTAAAACGGACGACTGACGAGGACCGTCCTGAAGTCGTACTGGAGTCAGGAATGGGCGCGGCGAGGTTCGCGGCGTCTACACTGCTGGGGCTCAAAACAATCCGTTTTAAGGCGAAATTTTTCATGACCGTCCTGTCATTCAGAGAGTTGTGTAAGCAGTAAAAAAGGTTGGCTGGGCGGGTGGTGACGGTGCACAACTGGTCAGGGATTACCACTTTAAAGCCCAAAACACAATTGAAGTAATGATTTTATAAAGCACTTTTGACGAAACTATTAGCAACTATGAGCGCGAAAGTGCCCCTTACATAGCGAATCACCATTTTAATGATGAATTTGCTGCAAATAAAAAAGAATAAAAAGTTATTAATGTTATTAAATGTAAGACATATTTTAGAAAGAGAGCATTCATGAATTAATATAATTTTTTTAATTTCTTATTAGCGACAAAGAAACTTCATAGTTCACAGAAATTAAACTCTTTTTAGTAATTTCGTGCCATAACAAAAGATGTGTTGCTTTTGATTCTATTTTCCAGAATATTTAGCAATAGTTGAAAAATGTTGCTTTTGAATCATTTTTTTAAAACTGCGAAAAATCAATTCAAATTTCTCATAAAAATATTCCATTTATTTAATTTTTCGCTCCGGCCAAAATTTCCAAAAAACTGAATTTAAGGTGTCCATTCACAATTATCTTGGCATGAAAAGCTTTGGTCAACACACTTGTTCCTGTGGAAGATGGAGTCCACTCGAATTTTGATAGAACTCCAACAAAAATAATTCAAGTTCTGAAAAAGCAAGGGAAAGCTTCAAACCCAGCTTTCGCAAGAGACGTAACTGTTCAAAAGCAAGGACAAGCTTCAAACCCCGATTTCGCAAGAGACGTAACTGTTCAAAAGCAAGGACAAGCTTCAAACCCCGATTTCGCAAGAGACGTAACTGATCAAAAGCAAGGAAAAGCTTCAAACCCCGCTTTCGCAAGAGACGTAACTGTTCAAAAGCAAGGACAAGCTTCAAACCCCGATTTCGCAAGAGACGTAACTGTTCAAAAGCAAGGACAAGCTTCAAACCCCGATTTCGCAAGAGACGTAACTGATTAAAGCAAGGGATAAAGCTACCAAACCACAACTGGATGAAGAGGCAGAAGATGGCGTAGCCAACAGAAGTTTCAAAATCATCAAATCTAGCAATGGATAATAAATTGTAACTGATTTGAGTCTAATATAACCTTTAGTGTTGAACGGATCATAATAAACCCAAATTAACTATTGATCAATCTCATCTTTCCCGCAGTTTGAATGGCACAGCACTTTTTTTTGTAATAATATTCTCTATTATGATTTGACCTATTTTCCGTAGACTCATCGAGTCGAGTCAAGGACATTTGAACAACACTATTGTACCAACAATTTCAAGTGCAAGTGCCCTTAAAGTCCACAAAGTCTACACATACTATGACACAAATACTTTTAACTGATTAAGTTGCTTCAGTGTACATATTTTAAATTGTAATGGAGATGTTTCGGAATCAATTAAATTTGATGAACAATAAAGTGGAAAATGATGTTTACTCACAAAGGGGCAACTGATGAGATATCCTTCACTCAGAAAAATTAAGATTGCATTTCACTTCGCCATAGTTGCTGCCGTCTCGGTATCGTGTGAGCAAAAACAATATCAACTATACTATTTTTTGATCCTTAAAGCATGCACGATGCTATGTAAACTAATTTTATTGAAAATATGTTTGCTCGTTTCTGCAACGGGAAAGAAAACACAGAAAATATATTTTCAATTGTTTGTGTAAGAACTGCGAGAGCTTCAACTTGGAGCCAGTAATATACTGTCGTTGTGTTCTTTGTTGGATTTTTGTATGATAGCACAGCAGAGTTTTGTAGCAAATAAAATTATAAAATGTACGTACAAAGCATTATTTGCTTGCCTCTGAACAATTTTTGTCTTTTTTGTCAAACAAGTATTAATATACAGTAATTTACTAATCGAGATGAAAGGTTGGGACATTTGCATGGTCAATTCTTATTATTTATTCTAATTGAAAATTATTCTATAATTTTAAAAGCTTCTTCAAATATCCAGTTAGCGGATCACATCAAACACAAATGGCATCATACTTTCTTATTAATAATTTGATGAATTATTTACATGGTACTTTTATTACAGATATTAATTTCAACCATAAAGCTAACAATGGTCATGTCGTCATAAACGAGCAGCCCCTATATATTCCGGTTACCTAGACTACACTTTCCGCAATATTCTCACTATGTATGGTGACGTCAGTATGGCATGCGCACTACACGCTAGCGGTATGGAAATTGTATTTTTTCCATTCAGAATATTATGATTCTTTAATTTTCGCCTTCATTTACTGCTTTAGCGAGCTCTCAGTGGCAGAAAGAAATAATTGTTGGTTTAACCGCACAGCAGAATTGGTAAAGCGAACCAAAACTCGAAAGGGCTCGAAGGCTACACAGTTACAAACAGCAAAGTTACGCAACTTTTGGTGGGGCCGCAGAAAAGGTGCTTTCATTGCGTAAAACTGCTGCTTCTGTGATGACCAGCAAGTATCAGTTTACAAAAATAAAGAAATGTCATCGTTGAATTCATAAATATATTTGCCAACCCTTTTAATAGTTTATTGAGCTTTTCTCTATTGAAATTAAAAAAACATCTTCTTGAAGCTGATATTGTTCTGGTACTGAAACAATTTTAAAGTTTGTTTGTGAAGCATTTTGGAAAAAATAGATAAACGAGAATGTTCATAAAAAATTACGCTTATGTTTTCATTTATTGTCCGTCCGTCTTTCTATTTACAAGTTAACTTTCGAACGAATAAAGCTAGTCCATGACTAAACATGACGTTTTTGAACGTGGATTCACCAGCTGGGAAAATTTAGACACTTTTCTGATTCAAAGTCAATTTTCCCACACAAAATTGACTTTTGAACGATAAAATTTAGCGGTTGGGTTATAGCTTAATTGTTCAGAATCATGAGTTAATTACAGATCATTGCTATAATTGGGTCCTCCACCAGCTGATGAGATCATGTATGGTTGATCCAGAATTTTTTTTTTTTGAAAAACTTTCAGAATCATGTAAGCCATAAATTTTCTTTTTTGAAAAACAACCAGAATCATCCCTACCTAAAGTATACATTTTCAGACTCGCGAGCAGATGTAACCATATCGATCTTTCCAGAAAGTTCAAAATTTTGCAGAACTTTCTAAAGTTTTTCATAAATAACATATTCTTACTGACTTTCTGTATTTGCCAACTAAAAATTCTTTTCTCACTTGTTGGATAATTTTTTTATTTCAATACTTCTATATCTTAGATTCAATATCATATTTGAAAATTTCTTCGTTCTTGCTTGATTAACATCTCAAATTCAACTGAACCTCAAAAAAATCATTTTGATATGCAACTCTACAGAATATTTTTTATGCATATTACATTTTTCTGCATATTTATTGATAGATAGTCAATAGTCATTCTTTTTTTAAACCAATTAAATCGTTCGGTAAGGTAATTCTTAATTACCATTAACATACTTGTTGTATCAAAAAGTCGTTAAACTTATCTAGAATATATATATGATACAAACGGAAACATTAAAAACTCCACAGCAAGATATTTTGTTTTTCATAGGAAATTACGGCTCTATGAATTTTTTAAGCGACAATATCAAAATTAACCTTGAGGTTGAATCGATTAAGAAAATTATCTCTGGGGACGTATCAATCAGTGTATAATTAAAAGTAATAGATATCTTGCTGCCTAAGAACATGATCTAAAACAGTCATGACTACGAGTGGATTGTTCTAGATGTTTTATTGTTGAGTATTCATTCACTTAAACAGAAATAGCATAAAATATTTATTCAAGGTTATTCAAAGCAAACTTGTGGAACCGAAATAAAAAATCCGCAATATATTGTATCTTAATAATATATTGCTAATTAAAAATAACAAATTATGTAGGATCATATTTTTTTTAATGTGTTGATTCCTTTCTGAATTTCAATATGATTTCTCTTGTCTCATTTTTCTGCGCGAAGTATGAATTTTTCATCATGAAATTGGTGTATTGAATATCAATTTACACAAATTTATGCAAACAGTTTTCGTTTCAATTATCATAATCGATCAGTGAAAGAAAATTATTTTTTTTAATTGCAAAATTGCTGGACTGAAAACTCTCTACAGGAAGCTACGGCTCATCAAGTCAGTGGAGATTCAATGGAGCTCAAGCAACAAGTTTACATTTTAAATTCTTAATGTTTTCTACTATTTCATATAATTTTACAGTGCATTTAACAAGTGTGATGAGGGATATACTCAAGTGATATTAAGCGGATTACAACGCAAATATAGAGTATTTCCTTAATCCGTATTATGGTATAGTTTAAAATCGCCTGCAGAAATTTGAGAAACCAGCATGGAATATAATGAATTTGCGCAATTTGATATTCATAATATAGGAAAATACACAAAAAATATCAAAAAAAGATTAATTTTTGAATCATACCACATTTAAAAAATTTTAAATTGTTTTTTCGGAATTTTTTCATAATTAAACGCATCATAAATTGCCGCTCAAAAAATTTTCAGCAGACAACTATATCGATTTTTCCTCACTAAATCATATTTACATAATTATGGATATATGTATATTGTATATTTATTAAAATATTAAAACATTACAATTTTGAAAACTGAATAACAAGCTTTCGGTTTATTTTAATCGTAATTTGAAACCACTTTATTAATATTTTGCCTCCGTATTCCATTGAATTTTTTTCACTTGACTGAATTATGTCAGAATCGGGTGTGCTCTACAGCAATTCGATTAGGAATTGTAAAATATGTCGAAATATCGGGAAATATTAACTACGGGATATGTTATTTGAGTAGACAGATCAAGTTCTAGGACCAAATTGGTGGGATGTGATTTATCATCTGTTTAAGAGAATTATCTGGAAATTGGAAGGAAATGCGGCCAAATTATATTAAATTTATTTGATGGTGCTTACAGCACAGGGAAACTTGAATAAAAGGGGATTGACATTTCAACAAATTTTCGAGGATCATTCAACTCAAGTTTTTGATACTAAAATGATTATGCATTATATGCAGCTTTCAATTTAAATTTATATTAATATTTTATCGGATTTTATTAATTAGGAAAACGCAATATTTAGTATAATTTATTACATAATAAAAGAGAAACTTAAATTTTAGGAATAAGTTATTCCAAAATAAAATGCATGAAAAAAAAGCATAAATGTTGAGAGCTAATTAAACACTCTGTACAATGCGAGGAATCTTCGAAATTTGAGAGCTTTCTGAAGGATATACTCCGAAACCCAAGACTTAGGGCAAAATTTCGATATTACCGAACCATTTTACTATCTATAGGGATTTTCATAAAACCATATGAAGGCCCGCTTTTATACATTTCTTTCAATCCCTTTTTATTGCTCAAACATAAAAATATCTACGGAAAAGTTTTTGCATGTGCATTTCCATTAAATTTTACAAAACAAACTTTTATAATAAAACTTAATGTATGTATAGTGAATAAATTAGGGTGGAAGAGTTAAAGTATGAGTCAAAACTTTTATCAGCTTTAAAAGAAACTCTGTTTTTACACTGAGTATTAGTATTAATATGAATGTATCTATAAGCTTTCTATAGGCGACTTTTTTGATCTCTCAGGAGGTTGCTGCCTCTTAACCCCCTGGGTCAATTTAATGATAAACGTTGATTAGACATTCTTTTTTGAAAGGCAGTAAAAATGTACAAATAAGTATCTGGGAAAATTCGAACATGATAGATAGATCGAAGCATATTGCAATACTTTCAATCAACTCGGGATCCTGAACATATATGAGTGAACTGGTATTTATATAGAACATTTTGGTACCAAAAGCTTCTGACTTTATCCTTTAAAAAGCTTTGTAGTAAACAGACATATATAAAAAAAATAAAAAATATTTTTTTCAACAAAAAAAAAGTTTTAAAAAATGTATTAGATATATAGGATTGCATTATATTCATTTAGATATGACGTTTCCACTTCAACACATTTTTGTAAAAAAAAACTTCTGGCAAAATTAAAATTGGACTTGGAGAGATTGTTGAAATTCAAGACGTATTTTGTATTGTTAGTAGCTTGCTACTTAATACTTAATATTAACCGTATTTTATTTTTCAGACAACATTTATATATTTCTGACAATTACTTCAATTTCTGTTCTATTTTGGTTTAACCGCTAGAGTTGTCTTTTCTATTATTTACTAGACAAAATGGATTTCCATTAAAAATAAACCTAACTATATAGGCTTTTACGAAATTCATAGAGACCTTGTGGCAAATGATATTTCAACAAAACAAAAATTAAATTTAGTGGAATTTGGGCTGAGATATAAATTTTAGCATAACATGTTTGACATGATGTATTATGCATTATTATTTTTTAAAGTTGAAGCTAGTTTATTAAAACTAAAAACCTCAACTAAAATTATTTTTTTATAATTTACTGTGCAAAATCTATAGCACGCGAAATAAATATTGCAAACAATATAATGTGTAAAGCAATCTACGTTACAAAGGGTTTCTAAAATTGTTTTGGTTTTCAAACAGAAAATTCTCTACTTCTCACAAATCATTGAATGATTTTTATTTTTTTAGTCGATAAAACCAATAACATCTGAATATTTGACTCTACCAATATTTATGTCAAGACTATTTGAAATTGTAATGACATCATTTTGAAAATCCCTTCTTCATCAGACCTAGCCCATTAGGAAAAAGTAGATAAAGAACTACAGAATTATATTGATGACAGACGTACTCAGAAATGAAAAATTAAATGTTTTGAATTTTTTTTTTCTTCAAAGAAATGAGTACAAACGTTTCAGATAGCTGCAAAATAAACATATCAGGCAATTCACCAATAATCACAAAACATAAACGACATAATTTGATCAGAAATTCAAATATTTCAATGTTAAACAAATTTCTATATCGATTGTATTTCAATAAATTATAATCCGGACCAACAACAATTGGCCGGGAGCATAGAATTTGGGACATTTTCAGTTCAAGATTGCAGTTTTTTGCGAACTGCACACTGAAGCATTTGGTTATTGATAATTTTTTAATATGATCATAACCCAGTTGCTTTTCACTGATTGTTCTACATGTTTGCTTGAAAATTTCTACACAAAATATGTTTTATGTAAAATTTTAAATGAGTGTACAAGGTATTGTGACATTTTATGGTCATTTTAATCTTAGTAAATATCTGTTGTACACACTTTAATAATAAAAAAATTTAATAAAAATTCTTGTTTTTCAACAAGTTTTAAGTAAGTATTCCATTAGTTTCAAAAACTATTTAAAATATTTCATACACCTATTTTAATCGTTCATAATAATTAAATTTTTGATTATTTTCAAGTTAGAGCATAATCGGCAATATGATCTAATAAATATATTAAAGAGTTTATTTTCAAACATTCAACTTTGTGTGATCAATCTTATAGATATCATGATATTGCATTTTTGACCTAAATCTATTGTCTATCAAATCCTGAGCATTTTTCCGTAAATTTAATTGTTTTTGATGTACCCTTCAATATGCTGCTGTAAATTAATAATAGAACTGTTATCGATTTTTAGTGAGCGTTTGCGGAAAAAATGGGCAAAATTTAATAAGCAAGGAGCCATATAAAACTCCAAAGCATTTTGCAAATCCATAAGTGAAAAAAGCAACATATTTTCTACTTTGCTATGTGAATGAGGCTGATGTCTGTGCTGGCAAATACTTGAAGGAACACCAACAATGTCAAAAGACGCAACGAGACATGCGTATTTAAATTCCGGCAAAAAGAACAGCAAAATCTCTGATTTTCGGGTAAATTCAGTGTGTCGGCAAAACACATAAAATAGAATTGAATGTTTCAAAGTTTAATATCAGGAATTTTTGAAAAGGGATTTTTGATGATTTTTAATTTTTTTTTTCTCTTGTGAAATACTTTTTCGAAGCTAAATAATTACGTAAAGTATCTTTTTTAAGGCCGGAATCGGGTATTTTTTAACCAATAATTAAAAATTCAACGGTTATATAGTTCACACTCAGTATAAACTATAATCTTGACTGGTGAAAAATTTTAAAATTTTCAAACTGATTGAACAGCAAAATAAAGCTAAACGTTCTAAAGTATTATTTCGTTTTTATTTCTTGCAATACATTGAAAACAAAAAAAATGTAATTTACATCCTTTATTATGGATACCTTTTATTGCATTTGTTTCCATTTTATTTCTCTCTAAGTTGAGTAAAAGCAAATAAAATTTCAACGCTTTAATAAATATATCACATAAGTTTCTTTAGACATTTAACATTTTGTCAATATTTGAAATCTAAAGATTTTCAAAAATACTTAAAATTTTGTAAATAAAAAAAAAAGAAAGCAATAATATCCTCCAATCAAAATACCAACTGATACGAAAAATCGAAATAAAAAACACTTGAGAATATGGACCTTTAAAAAGTCAATATTTTAGAACCAAAAAGAGCCCACAATAGAGAAAATCTTTCAATGGAAAGGAAATAATACCATGCGGATAAAAAAGAAAATGCAAATATAAACTCGGCAAAAACGAAGAAATTGTGCCACAGAGTGAAGAGGCTTTACACACAAACACCTCAACACAGTCTCTGAGCATGTCAACTTGCACAATATTGTAAAGATTGACTGGAAGATTTTCGTTTGCCATGGCGCTAGATGAAACTAATTAATTAGCCGTTGCCGACGTTTAAAAGTGGCGGTTCACAATCGAAAGCAATTAAATAAATAAAGGTTCTCCACCAACCGGAAGCGAGCAAACTTTCTAGGAAATCGAATGTTTCAATTGCATTTATAATTGCATGAAGCGACCAGAAATTGCGAAACGCAATAATAATTCGCCACAACCAACTAGAATCGATTTCTCATATTTGTTTCGGGAAACTCGGTGCCAAAATTTCCTTTGTTTTCCAAATGCATTTGCAGCAACAAAAAAAAAACGGAAAAAGTACTAGAAGCTTTTGGTGTTGTGATTCCATTCAATAAATTGTTTTGGCTGTTTTATTGATGGCGAGCAGCTCAGAAGCTCCAAATTGGCTAAATGGAAAAGGGATATATCGGAGCTTTTCTTTTAATCGATAATCGATGATTTAGAAAAATAAGCTAGCAATGCAATGATTTGATTTTGAATGTTGTAATTTTTAGACAGTTTATACATCGGATCATTTAAGTAGAGTGATTTGTCAGGGGGTGGACAGTATATTGATCACTTTGTGTGTTTTCATCAAATATGTATAAATATGTTTTAGTGATGTTAATAAAATGTATGTTTCAAATGTTTAGCATAAAAGTAACTGGTAGTAAAATAAATAATTCAAATAAAAAAACAATCATGAAAGCGTTTAATGTATGAATGAAAGTCACAATAAAGGACCACCCATCCGAGAAAACCAACCTCTTTTCACTAAAATTTCATTGTCTCTCCCCTACACACTTCTTCACAAAGCTTGTTGAAAATAAACCTTCTATTCATAATGCCGAGCAGCCTTTATTCTTATGCTTTTCTGTGTTTTCTGACATTTGTGCCAACATACAGAAGAGGAGCAGTTCATAAGTAACTCACTAATATATCTTTTAGAAGAAACTAATAATGGTACAAAATGCGTATACAGTGTAAAAGTTGCGTGACCAGCAGAGTCTAAAAGTCCCAACACTTTATGACGTCATTTATGAACTGCCTTTGAAAATGTTTGAAATATTTATTTTCAATGAAAGAACACACAGAAACCAAGTATACAAGCTAAAGGGATGTTCATAAAAATCAAATCACTATTTGCAAAACGCTTTTTAAATATCTTTACACTTTTCGAAAAATTTAGCTCATCACTGATCTTGTGGACATTTTAATTAATCACGAAAAGAAAAAATGTCATAATTTTAAGACAACCCTTTCATATTATACCACACACAGTGAGAGAGAAAATGAGAAAATCAATAGTAGAACTTTTTGCAGGCACAAATTTAATGTGAAAAAATGTAAGAAAGTTGATTTTTCTTCGAGTTTCTTCAAGGAAATGGCGATGCTTTTCATTTGAAAATACTTTTAAATTGTCAACTTATACGTAAGGAGTTTTAAGAATCCTTTTTTATTTTCAGTTTATCACCAAAATGGCAGAAATAATCCACAAAAAACACAACGAATTTAAATGTTCAAAGATTTTAAAACTATTTTAAAATATTTGAAGTCAAACATTATAATATATTTATATATTAGTTTTAAAAGTAACTTACAATATAAAACACAAATTTTAAAACCTTTGAACAATGTTGGAATAAACTTAAAATATTCTAGAAAGTTGAAATCATCACTCACCGTTGCTTGGCAAAAACTGTAATCCTTTCTTATAATTAATTTTTTGCTGAATGAAAAATATTGCGTTCGCAGCAGGAATTTTCAAAAAAAGCACACACAGTAATATATATGTATATCGAAGAAAATGGGGAACAGAAAACAAGAAAAATTGGGTGGGTCAAAAGCACTCGCTGCAGCGGTATGAAGCACTTAAATATTAACTGGGAATCTGTACTGCTTTTCGAGGTAGTCAGCAAATCACCAGCATTCACTCATTCACTTTGGCGCGGTGATCTTTCTGAATATTAAATTCTGCGATTTCGGTATTCCTTCCTTTATCTTTTTGACTCTGTCACTATTCTGTATCACTTGTTTAGCTGCAAACACATAAATATGCCGCAAAATATATCAAACGGCCTCTTTTCACATAAAAACTGGCCGAAACCGAAAATTCTAATGAAACTAATCAAATACTAAAAACATAAATTTACACGCCATATCCTTTTTTTATAATTAAATATAAATTGGCTGCAAAAATATTCTTTTTTTTCATAACTAATTTTCGGTTTCTTTTTTTTCAATTTAATATTTCATACAGCAAAAAAAAAATATCAAAAAAGCAGCTGAAAAAGCACTTTAAGCCCCGCTTGATCGGTCGGATCGTTGGAGCGAGGCTCTGCGGGTCGAGAAAAAATATCGTTTCACAACTTTTGGGGCACTTTAACTCACTTTAGAGCTCCACAAACACATCAAAATTTGTTGAAAATTGTCTATAATTATTCTAAGACAGTATTTAAGATGAAAATTAACGCTTTCTATAATTATTTAAATATTATATATGAAAAGTTTTTTGGTTTAATTTTCAACTTGTCCGTTCACTATCACTGTTTTGCTCGAACTGCAAAGAAATGCTCAATATCCTTTTTGGCTCGAGCTTTCCAGTGAAAACTCACCCATACTATCACAACATCATGGAAATTGCTCAATTAAAGTTCATTTCTGAGAGTCGCGATACATGAATTTATTATGATGATATAGTCCAAGTTAGTATGACTGTCGCATTAAAATGTTATCATCCTCATTACTGGTTTATCTCTAGTTGATTTAGCTTTTTAAAACCGCAACCTTAATTGTAGTGTCAATGTTTGAAAGCTTTAATGAGTTTTCTTATATTAAATCTTTAAAAATAACATTTGAAATACATTGGGCGCCTCCATATATTCGGAGAGCTTTTTTTCGTGCTCTTTTTATTGTACCTACACCAGCAAGTATTGCTTAGATTCTCTGAAATAACATATTATTTTATAATAGTAACGACATGATTCATTCAATAATAATTTTACGGGAGCTTTTACAGTGAGCTTTTGAACTTACACATTAAAATTGGGTTATTTGAATACTTTACAGGTGAAATTTGGAAAAATAGGCATGGTACTATGCTAGAAACAAAATTATACATTCTGTTCTGTTTCTTGCAAAAATAGTAGATAATCAAGAAAGTTTTTCTGTTACAGTAGAATGTCACTATTTAATATTAAATAATACTTAAATAATAGAATACGCTATAAAAAAGATTGGTACAGGGAATTAAATATTCTAGCAGAAAAAACAAGTTCTGATCATCAAATTTTATATCAAAAGCTATATGCTAATTGAACAAATTTGTTATGTTTTAATTTCTTAATTCAAAATGGCTCTCAAACTGTTTGGCTAAATTATTATAATTTTCATTAGAGAAATTATACAACGTATACAGGCAGAAAAACATCATTTTTAACTATTTAATTGACCAAACTCAACATTATTTATTTACACAGATGAAAATGTTATTACAAACTAGAGAAAATGGTATCCGGCTTTTTAAAATAATCAGCTTAATTATTTCTTTTCAACCAAAGCCGATGTCACTCCTGCTTTATCTAATTCTTCGATTAATGTTCCATCTTGGTGCATTGATAGCATTATATCGCAGCCACCTACAAATTCACCGTTGATGTAGATTTGAGGAATTGTTGGCCAGTTAGAGAAGTCTTTGATTCCTAGAAAACATAACATTAAGAGCTAAAGGATTTAATAAAAATATATTGTGAAAAAAATCTAGACCTTGTCTAAGAGCCTCATTCTGCAAAACATCATGGCTATCATATTTTACCCCATGCATCCTCATGATCTGCACAACAGCGTTAGAGAAACCACATCTAGGTTCTTCTGGTGTTCCTTTGATGAAAACTACAACCTTGTTGTTTTTTGTAATTTTCTCAATATCCAAAGTTTCCACCGAAAAGTGACGAATACGGCTTATCTGCACAGAACACCGATTACCGCGTACTAGCTGAGATGCCATGTTTCTAATTATCGAATTCATATTCTTTTTAAATCCTTGGTTTGTTAAATAAAAATGAAATTACTTGTGCTTTTCTGTTAAGCAACAAAATGTAAATAAAAGTTTGAGAAGTGCTGGTGCTTATAATATATCTATTTTGAAAAAGGTGGACAAACTCTGTATTATTTGGCGTTTCAAACGTCTATAAAACGTAAACAACAATTTATACCGAATTTTATTAATTCATTATTTTTCTGCTATATCTAATTAACATACACGTTAAAACCTATAACCAAAATGGCTCTTCTACAAATACCATATGGAGAACCGACTATAACAATCCAGGAAGCTCCAGATAAACGTCCAAACAAAAGAATTAAACTTACTCATAAAAAGACTAAAATTAACTCAATATTACAATTCACCAATTTCCTCGATACAACTTCATCAAGCAACGAAACCTTCCAACTTTTAATACAAATATCAGACTCCTTGCAATTTGACGAGAAGGAGCTGCCGGAAGCCATCAAGAAATTGTGCGAAATCTATAAACGAGAACAGGAATCGTTTGTAAGAGTAAAAATATTATTTCTGTTTGGAGATTTCGCATCTGAAATTGGTATTGACGGTGTCATTCTTGTAGATGAGATAATTTCTCTTCTTAAAACTGAAGGGTCTTCAAAGGTATAATTATTAAATTTTCGAAGATCTCAAGTATTTGAAATTTAATATTCTTTTTAGGTCATCTCGCAAGGGCTAAACTCCCTGCATCGCATTAGTAAAGCTCAAAGTCTACCTCCATCCAGCTGTACCAAAATTGTTGAACTCGCAAAATCAAAGCTCACTAGCTATAGTCACAACATCCAGAGACACGCAATCTTGTTAATTGGAGCATGTGCTGGACTTGTGGAAGCCGACAGTGAACTACTAGAATTGATTAGCAAGTTTACTGACTCACAAGATGCTCGTGTAAGAGCTCAAAGCTTCAATTCGATTCTTACATTGGGTAAACGAGGTGTTGAATTATCTCCGAAACTGTACGGAAGGGTTGAAAAAGCACTTAAGGATGATTATGAATGTGTCAGAAAGGAAGCATTGCCACTTATATTTGAAATTGGAACAAAACATTCAGAAATGTAAATATCTTGCTAAATAGTCCATAAAGATTATTAACTTCTATCATTTTAGACTACTATCACTCACCGATTCGGACTCTGAGCTACGCTTAATTGATGATGCTTTTGGAAAAATTTGCTCTGCAATCAGTGATCTCTCAATTCATGTTCGCACACAAGCTGCTGAGCTTTTAGGTGGACTGGGAAATGTGAGTAGCGAATTTTTGCATCAAACATTGGACAAAAAGCTGATGAGTAATATGAGGAGGAAAAAAAGTCTTCACGAAAGAGCTAAAGAGAATTTTACGAGTGGAGAATGGTCAAGCGGGAAAAAATGGGCTGATGATGCACCAAAAGAGCTGATAAACTCAGACTCAATCTCTTTGATAGACTCAGGCGCTTGTGGAGCTCTTGTACAAGCTTTGGAAGATGAATATTTAGAAGTTCGCGAAGCTGCAGTGCATTCAATGTGTTCGGTTGGTATAGAAAATATTTCAATAAACTTTAAAATATAACAATTTTTTTTTCTAGCTTGCTATTGAAAATCCTCAATTTGCTGTGACTTCGTTAGACTTTCTAGTGGATATGTTCAATGATGAAATTGAAAGTGTGAGACTTGAGGCTATTTATAGTTTGACAAAAATTTCAGAGCACATTGTATTAAGAGAAGATCAGCTTGAAATAATTATCAGTTCTTTAGAAGATTATTCAGTGGAAGTTAGAGAAGGACTTCATTTGATGTTGGGTGCTTGTAAAGTGAGCACAAAAGCTTGTTTGACACTTGTGGTTCAAAAAATGTTGGATGTGTTGGCCAAATATCCTCAGGACAAATTATCAGCTTTTGGATGCTTGCAAAAAGTTGGTCAAAGACACCCTGAGCTTTGCATGTCTTTGACGCCTCATTTATTGCAAGATCACCCATTCTTCGATTCAGCTGAAAAGGATGTAGAAGATCCAGCTTGTAAGTTTGTGTTTTCTTTATTCTTTGTAATTTCTCTAACATTATAACTATTTCAGACGTTTGCGTGCTGATTATGTTGTTCAATGCAGCCAGACACTTGGCACCCATGCTCAGCTTGTTCCCTGACACCACAGTAAAACATTACTCTTACCTGCGTGATACTATGCCCAACTTTGTACCACATTTGCCAATTGGTGATGCTACAATTGAAATGTCTTTAATTGGATCCACTGGCTCTCGTCAATTTCTGCAAACTCTTTTGACCAACATCAAAGCAACAATTCAAGCACCTAAAGCACGTCATGCTTTGCTGCAAGCTGCTCAGGATAATTTGGATCGATTAGCTGCTCATGACCCCTCGTTATCAGGCACTGCAAATTTCACTGGAGATTTTTTGGGAGCTCAGCTGTTGATTGAACGTCTACAATCAAGCATGCAAAATCAGCAAGTTCAAACAGCTTACAAAGAATCGCTCAACCTTGTAAATATTAATAAATTTTTAGATTTTCTAATTTCCTAATTCAATTTTTCATTGTAATTCCAGCTTATTCGTAAATGTTTAAGATTACAAAATTTGTACGCAAACCTCACAGGTGAGGACCTTCTTCTGGTTAAACAAATATGCTTACGAGCTAGTGCCCTGAACTTGGTCATCATAGTTCGAGATAAATCACAAAGTGCTTTAGCGCCATGTCAATTGTTGCTTCACATTGCTGCAGATGCAGGAAGTTTTGTTCAAGAAACTCCAAATGTTAAGCCAGACAGTTTTACAAAAGCTATACTTTCACAACTTGAGACGGTCAATGACCCAAAACCAGGAAGAGTGTTTAGAGAAATTTTACCCATTGTTTTGTCAGCTGGTCCAGTAGCGTCTCCAGAAATAAACGTTAATGTATATATTTATTTTTACACTTATAACATAGTTCCTGTATTTTTGACAAAATTTTTTAATCTTACAGATCAAAATGTGCGTTGGCAGAATAATTGAGCCAAACGAAACTACTTCTAACGAGAACATTATTAAAGTGACTGCCGGTTTGATTGCTGCAATACCGATTGTGGCTGAAATAGAAAATTTGCAGGAAAGTCAACGTCAGGATCTAAGAATCAAAATTAAGTATCCTGATCAAAATGTTCATAGTGTCATGCCAAGGATTAGGGATCTGAAGAAGTTAACAGTTAACAATGGAGATGAAAATGGTGAGTAAATTTTTTTTGGTAAAACCGATTTAATTGATTTCAACTTTGAATTCAAATTAAAATGAAACTATTATTTTAGAGAATCTTTGGCGTTTAAGAACACAAATTCTGCTCTCGCATGGAATCTGGACTGAAGCTTCGCAAGTGGAAGTTTCAATATGCTTATCAGTTAGGCCCACCAGTGAAATTCAGCTGGGTAAGCCAATTAAAGTCTCGTTTGCTCCAAAACCAGTGAAGCGAGGGATTTAAATATATTGTAAGACAAACCATTTTATTTTTAAATAAATATATATAATATTAACTCATTTCAAAATTTTGATAGCATTTCTTTTTGTAAAAAATACTTCGTCTGTCTGTCCGGATGGAATCAGACCAGAATTTGTTTTCTTTTAAGTTTCCCTGGAAAAATTTTAATTACGGAGGAACTCAAGTTATACATAATTAGTTCGGTAAGCCTTTGAAATTAATTGATACTACATTTTTGAACACTGATAAGAATTATATATTAAGTAATTATAACTCAAAACTATCTTATTTTTTATATGTGAAACATTAATTATGTTAAATTGAAAATTATTTGGTAACATTAAAAAACACACTAATCGTCAAATTTTTTCAGCAATACGTATTTCAACTGCCATGCAGTCATTTTAAAACATACATAAGAATTAGATTGGTATTTCCATCAAATGATTATTACAATTCTTGTACCAATTGTATAATCGCTTTCGAATGTGTAATAAAACTAATGCTGTAATGTACTGCTAAGTAATGCAATCATTTATTTTTAAAACATTTCCAGTAAGAAGTCACATATCCTGTTTTAAAATATAAAATATGAATTATAAAAATAGTAAAAATGATTAAATATGCGAGGGATTCGTGTATTCATCATAACGTTTCAGTAGTATAATTTTAGTCGATTGTTGTAACAGAAGAACATAAGTGAATAAGCAGCACATAAAATGTCTGCTTTAAAAGATCCAGTGGTTCTTGGTCTATCAAGTGCTCTCATTTTTCTGATAACTATATTCATTCTGACTATCTTTTGGTTTAATCGAAACATTTTAAAGAAATGCTGTAAAAATTCCCGAAGTGCTCCAATAAGTTTTCAAATGACACCAACACCAAAACGTGAAGATGTTGCACAAAACAGGATTTCTGTTTTTGATTCGGTTTACATTCCAACCACAAGGCCTCTGTCTCCGTTGATGAAAAAATCAAAAGCTCCAAAAACCGAAAAAGCTCCAAAAATTCATAAAAGCTATGAGAATGTGAAGCTTCGAGAAATGCCGAAAAGTTTTCCAGACGATCTTCCTTTCTCTGATCCAAGAACTTTTAGTATTTGTGAGAGTGTTGGTATGATTCGACCCCTCTGTCCAGTTAGAATGAGTTCATATGATGAAAGTCTTAATAAAATAAGAGAATCCATGCGAATTAACCTTGAGCAGAAACTTTGTCCAATGGAACTGGCAGAATGTATGATAGGAAAAAGTTCAAACTCCTTGAAAAAATTGGATGTAAAATCATTGCATTTGTTGCATATGGAGGATCCTGGTGATTATACAGATATTTTGCATTATGCAACTTTACAACACCCAAAAAAAAATTTTAATGTTGTGAATGAATCCACAGATAAAACAATTTATTCTGAAATTGTTAAAAAAAGAACTAGTGTCGACAACTTATATTTGTAAACTAAATTACTTAAAAATCTATATGTAAAGACTCAAGAATTCATAATAAATACATGATTTTATATAGCTTACTAGATCATTGAATCTGAAGTGTTATTTTTAACTATCAATTGCTACCTAAGCAATTGAGATAGTATCTCAAAAACCATCTGTTGATTTTATTTCACAATAAAGAGTGCAGTAAAAAATTAATCGTATTTTCGAAATAAATAAATATGTAGCAAATGCTTACAATTAAACCGAAGTTTTAAATCACATTTAATCCCATTTAAATCACAAGATTCAAAAAATTGATTCGATTCAATTAGACATAGGATTCAGAAGAAAATGTGACGAACATCATAGTAGCTATGTTAATCCTTTATGCATATTAATCACATGCTGATTAAATTTTATTTATTGTGAAAAAATATTAGGATTTAACAGAGAGTTATAATGAGTAAGTTTTCTGATTATTATATTTCAGGACTTTAATTTCTGTTTTAAATTCATAAATAATATATTATTCGTTAAAAAGTAGCTGTACAAAAAGTTCTGTTTTTTTCTTTAAGATAAAATGTTAAAGTCAAGGTTTGATTCTATTTAAATAGAATTTTTATTAAAAATTTTAAATTATTAAATGTTTTTCTTGTTTCAGAAAAATATTGTTTGTCGTGCTACTTGCATTTTTGCATAAAACAGCTTGTGAAAAACTTATTGGAAAATGCATGTATAGACAAAATTATTTATATTGCGACAATAAGGAAAAAGTTTTTTTAAATGACACCACAAATACAGAAGAAATTACTGATCTTGTGCTTTTTACAACAGAAAGTGAGATAGATTTTCAAATTACCAACAAGTTTCCTATTTTGAATCAATTCACTTTGCATTCAAGTGAAAAAATTACGTTCTTGAATCCGTCAATTTTGCAGGAAAGCAAAAACTTAGAGAATCTTATCCTCCGAGGCAATTTCTTGAATGAAATCAAATCAAACACATTTAATGAATCTAAAAGTTTGAAAACCCTTGATTTTTCGGCCAATTGTTTAAAGAATATATCTACGAGTGCATTTCAAGGATTGGCCAACCTTCAAAAATTAGATTTAAAACAAAACCAAATTGAGGTTATAAGTTTTGATATTTGTAAAGATGTGCCTATGTTGAATACGCTTTGGTTGCAATATAACCAGATTGAAAAAATTAATCAGTATATTTGTATGAACCATACAAACTTGAGAGAACTTGATTTGAGTTTCAATAAAATTTTAACGCATGGAAGTGAACTGACGAAACTTAATGTAATTTTGAGCAAAAATCCTATCAACAACCCAAATATAAATCAAATCTGTGAAAAAAATTTGACAAAACAATTTTTAATCCAGTTAAATGAGAAAAACGAAGCAATACAAGAAATGATAAAACTACAATCCATCCATTTTAAGGAGTTGAATGATTCAAAAGCAATTGAAATATCACTGAACTCCAAAATAAAAGATCTCATAGCCAAATCCGTGCAATTAAATAAAACCATGGTTAAATCGAATGAATCTTTCAAAATGGAGCTGGAAGTTCAAAAAAAAATCTTTTTAGATAGTCATTACTTAAATTCAACAATCGTTACAGCTTCAATAATCACTATTCTCGTATTAATAGGAATTGCTTTCATCGTTGGACTAAAGTGTAACAAAAATAAAAAACAGAAGCGATCTTCAAATTCACGTAAATTTCAGCCAATTTACTCTGAAAATAGTATTGACCCATTCAATCGAGTATCAGACTATGATTCTCAAGATGAACTAGAGAGCACTGGTGCTTGCATTTATGAAGAAATAAGAGAGCCTGAAAACAATAAGGCGATTGAATCAAAAAAACCTAAGAAGATTCAACTTAGTGAAGTGTATGCTATGGACAAGGTTGTAGAAGAAGAAATTTATTCCAAGCCAAAAGACTTTGTTACAGATCATGAATCCACGGATAGAATTTATGGAGAAGTACAAAGTCCTCGAACACAATTTCCAAAGAAATTGATGAAGATCGGGGACCAAATTTCTACCACCTCAGACGATTTGGAAACATACGCAAAAGTGGGGCCATCAAACACTTTCTGGAAAAACACTAAAAAAAACGAAACTTTTGGAATTGAGCTTTCAACCGAAATCACACCAACAAATATCTACAATGAAATCATTGACTCTGATTCTTCAAAAGTTGAGGATGGTGATAAAGTTTATGCAGAAATTATTTAAAAAAATGAATAATAAGGGTGAATACTTCAGTGAATCATCAAGATAAATTATAACAACTTTAAAATAAACCCGACTATTTCAATATTAATATAGCAACATGATTAAAGCTAAGATCATCATTTCAATTCCAGATTTTAAAATTCAACTAAAATCATGTTGTTATTAGCCTTTATGCCGTTTATAATGTATTAATTATGACTATTTACGCTGTAAACCAATGTCAGATTTTATATTTTCACTACTTTTAATCACAATAAATAAATTATGAGTTTGCTCAAAAACTAAAAAGTGTATCTATTTAACATTGCTTGCTGAATGCTGAATGTTATTTTAAAAAGTTTTGTTTGCGCGATGTTTACGTAGTGCTGATTAAAATGTTTCTTAGAAACATTCTTATACTTGCACATCTTTTTTAAGTTTGCTGAGAGACGAAAATTTACATGAAACGGACTGAGAACTATTTGTCGATCCATTTAAAACTGGTTTTGACTAAAAAAGCAACAACAATGTTCTCTTATATGTTGCAAACAATTTTCTGAAATTGAATTTGTTTTTATTCAAAAGTGATAAGAGCGCTAGATTTACAATTGTTTTAAGAAACATATTAGTAAAATAAATTAAAATTTTGAGCATCAATTGGAGTCATTATCAAATTTCTTTGCATTATTTAAAACTAGTTTATTACTAGTTTATTATTTCTATTATGTATGTATTGTTAAAAGAAATTTTTTTAAACATCAATATAATTCCCCTTTGCTAAGTGTATCTATCCACACGTTTTTAAAAATTATAAAGCTCTATTTGTATACATTTAGAAATGCTTGCGAGATGCTTCTCGACTGACCAGTTTCATTTAGTTAAGCTCAACTCATCTTTTCGGAAAAATTTTCTAAAAAACTAAATGTTTGGCTTCACTCGTTAAAAAATGTATGTGAAGCTGAAAGTGGGATAAATAAATTTACTTATATGATTTCATCATTTTTCATTAATTGTTCATTTCAAACTTTTGGAGGATGTTGGACCATGTCCAAAGATTATCGAAGCTTTGCGTCTTATGCTTTGCAATTCTTGTAAAATTTGGATTATAGGCATAGAGATTAATAATATTTTTCCATTTATTATTGAAAGAATATGTCATATATGATTGCAATGTAGATATTCTTTTAATTTGTAGCAATAAGAATTATATTCACTATTGCGATTGAAACAACAATCATACATGATAAAAGTAAAAACATTTTATGAACTGCTTAAATATAATCAAGTCACAAGAGTCATCAAAATTGAGTGTTAAAAAGTATAACTCAGAACATTGACTCAACTTTGTAAATTTTGTGGAGTTTTTATATTATTCATCATTCAAGCTCCAGTACCATTCATTTTTCAGTGAAAGTAGGAGCTGTTTTGTAATGAAATTAATTTTAATGTGAGTTTAATGTAAGAAAATTATAACGTTAACAGAAAATATTAATTTATTCTTGTATAGGATACTTCTCCTATTGGAGCTAATATATAATATTCAAGCTGATGTTGATTGTGAGTATTTATCTGATATTCCGATTAATTGCCAAGAATGTAACATGGAACAGGATGGAACATCATCTTTTTCATAAAAATCATCTTTTTGTACAAGAATCAGATCACAGAAGTGGTAGACATGACCGACTTCCTTGCCAGATTACATAAAAATTCGCATACAGCCCAAATCATAGTAGAACTTGACAAGCAAATAAATGAAACTTTTTCAAGACATGGACATTTCTTGTCATCAAAGTGTCATTTGAAATTACCAAACATCACAAAATATAAAGAATTCAGAAGCGATTTGCAAAAATGAGGATACTATATAAGGATACTCAAAAAGACTCAAGAATTACACAGGACTCAAGAAGACTCAAAAAAGATTCAAGTAGACAAAAATATAATAAAATTTATTTAATCTTTCGTTTGCCACAGGCTCGGATTTGGAACTAAAACTCGATAGAAACAGTATTGTCGAAAATTCCAAATTGACTAGAAATGTTACTCAATTGCAAATGGTAGTCAACTCGAAGATTGAAGAAATATCGAAATTGAAAATTTATATAAATCAATACAAAGAGAATTTATACATGATCCTCGGAATAAATGTTGGTTTATTCTTGGTTTCATTTATTTACCTTCTCTGTACAAAATTTAAAACAACAAAATGTTTGCCAAAAACATCACCAAAAATTGGAATCGTCCAACTTAAGCAAAAAAACGAAAATTTAAAGCTCAGAAATCAAGTAACTATTCAAAAGACTTTAAATGATGTAAAAAAAGAGCTCAAAAAGTCAAAAGAGTCAGAAAATCTAATCATCCCTCAGATCCAAGCTGATTTATACGCTCAAGTAGTTAAGCCAAAAAAAGAAAAACTACAAGAAATGGTAATTCCAGTGCCAGTTAGAACCACATCAATGATGTTTGCGGGAATCGATTCGACAATAAACAAGCCGCTACCAAAACTGCCAGGGGAAGAAGTTTTGATTTATGCTACGTTAGATTTTCCGATACAAGTAAATCCAATTATTAGAAAAATGTCTGCTCCAGAGCAAACTACTTATGCTTCAATTTTTCATGGAAAAAACTGAAATTAAACTTGTTTTTATACTAACAACATATCTTTTTCTGATGAAAAAATATATACAATATTTAAAACAATTTTTTTTTTGTTTAATATTTTATTTTGTTTACTCAGTTGTTTTCTCCATATTTTATTTTCACTTCATAGTAAACCACATAATAATTAATACAAATACAATTTTCATGATTGCATTTTCTTTTAATACAATTTAAAAATTGCGTACAACTTTCCATACAAGTTGGTAATTTAATAAAATCTAGTTGATTATAATTTTAATATGTTCGGTAAAAATTTTCATTTGTAAACATTATTTAATAAAAACATTCAAAACTGTTTAGAATATTAGGTTAGTCAAATGAAACTGCTTAAATTAATTAAATTATTAGTATTAGTATAAAGGTGTAAATTAAAATTACTTTTGATTGTATTGTTTTTATTCAATGGAAGATTATACAATAAAATAATTAAAATAATATTTTGAAAGAGATTTTTTGGCATTTTGGAACAATAAATTTGCCTTATTGTATTTTATTCAATATTCAATAGTGTTCGTTGAGTAAGATAGATGTTGGTCGAATTAAATCGTATAAAAGTTGTTTTGTATATTCGAATAATATTTAGATTTTAGGTTTGTATGTTAATCTGATTGAAAAAGTGCAAAGCTAGAATTTTAGCTAGAAATTCAGATTTTAGAGAAAAGCACCAAGTATACAAATTACAATTATGACATTCAAATATTTAATGTTAAGCTTTAATCTTTAATGTATTTATAAATTGTATAATCAGTTTTTCGAACATTTTATTTAAAAATTTTGCTAATTTGTAAGACTTTTTCTGATATCCTAATCGTTTTCAATTACTAAAAAAATTATGATATATAATTTAAATTTAGCGCAATTTCCATAAAATTTTGCCTATGGCACTTTTGTTTGGTTCAATTAACTATATGAACCTTTTGGTTTATTCAGCTTTGTTAATTTTTCATTAACGAACATTTTAGTCATTTTTGTTATATATTTCATAGTTTTTAATTTACAAAAAGTATAAGAGCTTTAAAAATATTGTATAAGCTTCAGTTTGCAAGAATTCCTTTGATACCCTTATGATCCTCCTTAAATTATCATCACATTTCTTTATTTCTGGTGTTATTCCATCGCATGACTGCAACATTCTTTGGAACATTTAACATCTACCTTCAGATCTACTTAAGAGGAGCAGTAGTAAGGTGTGTGGAATCGGCTCGTCTGGGAGGTGGTGGAGGTGGCCGTTTTTTCATTGCACTTGTCTGTTGAGTTGGGAATATAGGCTCCATCATATTAACGGTTATGCCTAAATTCTCATATAAACTGTCCACGCCTGAATAAAAAATATAAATATTAGTAATCCATCGAGCTGGAAAATGTTGACAAATATTTACCATAATGTTCTTGAACCCAGTTGCTGACATTCACGGTTTCTCGATAGTAATGTGATGAATAATCACCAGTCTGCCCATTAGCAGAAATATCCCGGAATCCCAGAACCTCATGTGGTGATGTTGTAGGCTCCATTTTACATTTTTGGGATACTTGCCATTTTTTCTTCATCACACGCTGTAGATCCTTAAGGAAGTCTCTTGGTGGATTGGAAGGTGATTCACTCAATCGTTTGGGCGAACCGTTGGACGAAGAATTGGATGACATTGATAGTCGGGTGGCTTCTGCACGAGGTGGTGGCAGTGGAGCCACTGAATCACGACAAGCGGAAGATCGTCGTGGTGAAATAGGAATTTGCATCACCTGATCTTCAAAGCAAACTTTTCTTCTCAAAAGAACTGGAGATTCAGCAAAGGTCACTGATTTTTGGGTGGCTAGTTGAGTTGGAGCTTGTTGGCCATTATAGGATGGTGGCGCTTTATATGGAGGAGCCTTCAAGGATGGTTTCATAGTTTTGGCATATATTTGTTGAGCTGATTCCTTTTCGAAGACAGATGCCGGTGTTGGCAATGTATTACTATTATAGGTTATTTTGCTTGGGAGTGGTCCAGCAATTGAGACTACTTGATGTTCTCTAATTGGAGAACTGGGTTTCTTGATCTCCAAGATCTTCATTATGGGCTTAAGTTCTGGTGGAGGTGGAGCAATGCTTATAGATGCTAAAGAGATCTGAGAGCCTGTGAATTGAGCCAACTCACAGGGATCAGGTGGTGGAGGCAATGAATCCATATCGCACAAGGATGTTGAGCCTGGTGAAGGGGGTAGTGGAAGAGACAACATTGAATCGGTCATGCAAGATGGTATCGATTCAAGTGGACTGGTTACCGGCGTTGGAGAGGTTGGTGTAAGAATGCTTGAAAACATAAGAGACTGATGCCCAAGTGGAGTACCAGGTGCGCTAGGAGTTGGAGTAGATGTACTCGAGCTCATGCTTTCAACAGACCCACGATTTGGAGCTTGTCGTCTTTTCAAAGTACCACTCGAATTACTTTCCTCACTTCTTCTTCTGCTGTGACGTCTGGTCAAAGTTCCACCTCGTTCTGGAGAAGTTGGATTTGACTCTGATAAAGGACGTGTTGTTTCACCTACTTCCTTCAGCTGACGAGTTTTGGATGTCAACGGTATATTTGGCTTCATAGATGGCTTCCTTTTGATTGTACCGGTAGTAAATTCTGAGTCGAATCCATTATTGTCATCAGATAAGCAGCCGCTCGAACTAGAGCTGGAGGCACGTGAGAGTCTGCCACTAGATGCTGAGCTATAAATGCTGGCTGTGCTTTCACGGTTACCATTCGTTAACAGTTGTGGTGGAATAATGCTGATGGAACCACTCCTAGTTGATGCCAATTTGTCTAAATCTTCACGAGCAATATCTTCCAGAAGGCTCTTGTGGTTGTCTAACAATTTTTTGCCATACTAAAATTAAATTGTTGCAATTAGTACTTTTTTGTTCTTTTCAATTTTAGAAAAATTAAATTTTCTTATAGAGCATGATAGTAACATGAAAGTTTTTACTTGAGGTAAAAATTGTTGAAATATCTCGGAAATATCTCAATTTCTTTCAAAAAAACGGTAAAAATATATGAAAATTATTCCTACCTTAGCAACTCGAATTGCAGTCACCCATTTGTCTAAAATATCAACGTCTTCTACGCACAACATTTTTAAACCTTTTCCAGTAATTGGAGCATTCTCTTTAGGGCATTTAAGCGCAAACGTCCAATCAGTAGGAGACTTGTGCTTCTTTTTCCAACCGATGCCTTTGTAAACATTGTGACCGGTAAAAAGTGCCAAGCAAAGCAAATCTTTGGAGTTTCTGGTCTTTTCCTTAGGATAGTAGTACAAGCCCGATGCTCTTAGTACAAAATAGTAACGTTTCCAGCCTTTTTTAGAGTCACTCTTGAGATAAAGAGGACCTTCTAAAGAAATCTGACCACCAGTTGTGAAGAACTCTTCCAGTAGCATAGCTCTGTAAAAATTATAATATTTGTTAAAGTTATTGGACTGAATTTTGAATTTTCAAACAAACCTAGTATGCTCGTCGTGCTCACTACCAGGTGCCATTTGCGTGCCCGGTAAAAACAAATCGGGCTGCGTATAAAGTATAGTCTTGTCCATTCTTCTCAAAAACAACACTCGATTTTTCGAGTCGTTGTTCCACATTAACAAATTGTCTACCAGCAACTCATGATCTTCAAAAAGTCGCTCCATTTGCAATTCTGGAAGATGTTCAATCAGTGCCCAAGTTGGCTCCATGGGTACATGATTCTTATCAGCCAAAAGTCTTGTTACATAGCCGCAAGCCATTCGTTCATCAACCAACAAGGATTTTGAGGCACCGTCTGCCGAAAAGGCTTTGACAAACAGGCGCTTAACCGAAGCATGCTCTAGTTTCTGTAAGGCAAGCTGAATCTTGGCAGTCTTTGCGTCCTATTGGGTGAAAAAATAATGGTTATTTATAAATATAAATTATTTTCTATCTCTTTTGATCATACTTGAGGTAGATTCTGTGGTAGCTGCACGGTTTTGCTGGGAATATTGGAGCTAACTCCACTTGACGTAGATGACTCGCTTGACAGCATGGAAACTGTGTCACTAAAAGCAGAGTCATTGTCTGGACTGTCTGTGCGTGGTTCGCGCAGATCTGGCGTGGTTTCTGTGGACGAAATTGTAGTGGAGCTTGAAACTGTTAGGATGGTTGAGTTTGTTGCTCCCGATACAGTAGAGTTTGATCTACTATGACTTCTTCCATGCCGCAAATCACCATTTTGTTCCAATAAACTCAATTCGCCTAGGATGGCATCCAACTCAGCTTCCTGAGTCTCTTCTAGATTGGCCATTGAGAATCGATAAGAGTTGATGCGCTCTGTTTGCTGGGTGAGTGCTTTCGGGCGCAGCCTCACCTGAGGTGGTTGATGTTGGGGACTTTCTAAGCCCTGCAAAGAAAAATAAAACAAATTTAGCTTTTGATGACAAACATTTAATGTACTAAAACGTCTAATGAATTTCCTTCTATTAACTATTAAGTTTAAAAACTTAGCACAAGTAGAATAGACGTGCCGCACAAAGATTTTGAGAGATATCTCTCTGAAAGACATTATTGCTCCTCTTCCTTGTTTGTTTCCATTCATTTCAATGAGGGGTGCAAAATTAGGTTAAACATATAAATCATGCCAAGAGGGTTGCCTGAAGCATAAGAATTTAGCCAGACGCCTAACCTGAACCTTTTCTTCTATTTAAAATAGCACGAACAGTAAAAATAGCACAGCAAACCGTTAAATATCCTTGAAATATTCAAATCACACAATCGCAACCCCAACAAGGCCACCCTCCTTCTTGCCTTCTAAAAAAGCAAAGCATGACTCATAAAGAAGTCGGAACTTGTTGGGAGCGAAACCCGTTTTAAAATCCCATTCACGTATAATAATGCTCTATACTGTTTGTTGCGGCTTCAATAGAAACATACCAAGCAAAAATCGATAGTTGCTTCGTGAGCCGCAAATATGAGCATGCATTGTTTCAATTTGATGAGGCGAGCCGGGTTTAGGGTAGGTTTATTAATAAGCGAGCTACTGACTCAAGTTTCAAATTATGCGTATAATTCGTAGTTTTTAATTTATGACTCCATAGCAACTAATGCGGAACCATGTGCCGTGATAACGTGTATACTTTAGTAAATATTCCATATGTTTCGTTTCAGTTCGCAGAATCTCCGAAAATAATCCTCCACCACCGCTTCAGGACAATCAACCCAAGCAACCCCTTTTTAATGTTACAATGGATGGTGACGTCACTACTCTGATGTAGTTCCCGATTTATTAGAGCAGTGCTATAACTTGTAATAGTTTTTTTTGTTTTGTTCCTCTTCATAGATAATAAAATATTTATACACTCATATGTACCATTATTATGTTTGCTTTGGAAATGCAGCGTGCCAAATTTTGGTGTCAATTAAAATAATTCAGAAAGAAAAAAATTTTAGATGAAAAATCAACAAAACAGTACATTATATTTCAAGCATGTTTCTTTTTAGCGACTAATTTAATTTAATTTGTTTCAAAAATTGTTAAACCTGAAGAAGTATCTTATACGCAAAGGACAATCATCATCAATATATACATTTGATATACATGAGCTCTCTTTGTAGACAATTGGATCAACTCGATAGATCAATTATGTATAAACTAGTGAACGCACGATAAAAATAAAATTACATGAAATAACATCAAATTCTATAAAATAACACAAAATAACGAGAGAAACATATAAACTACTAGAGTCCTTTATATATTGTGATAAGTTATCTATTGTGATAACTGATGGATAATTGACGATTCTAATGATCTGTCAGGAAAAACATATTAGACAAAAGTGTGTGAAATGTGTTTATACACACATTTGTCTATGACATTTTTTCTGACAAATCAATAGAAATGTCAATTATTCATCAGTTATCACAATACATAACTTATCACAATAGATAAGGGACTCTATGAGACTCGCATAAAAGCATAAAATAAAGCGAAGAGTGTCATTAAAGGAAAATTGATTATGCCTCGAGGAGACGCTCGTTCGTGAGTCAGTAGCAAACGACACCAGAGCACAATGCCTTTTTTTTATTGCATACAAATTTATCATGATAATTGTATCAAACGGACACAATCAAACGATCTGTTCTGAAAACTTGGTAGATATTGTTTCTTTTTTTTTTCATGTAGTCACTGAGACGAGGGTCGATGGTTGGGGTGCAGCCAAAAGATAGCTGATCAATTATGAGCAAGAAAGCATGAAAGAATTGCGTCCAAAAAAAAGACAAGTGGATTTAGATATTTAGGGTGTAATTTTGCGATAAAATAAGAATTGCCGCCGGAATTCTTCTCAGGAAAGCTTTTTTATGACAGTCCTTTAGAAAATAGAATAGACAGCCACAATAAAAGCTTGCACTATCCTGCAACTATCCTTAACAGTTTGACCGCTCGTAGAAAACGGCAATATATTGGATAAATCGGAAATGACACATATTGGATTTCGTAATAAAAAAGTGTCCTAAAATTGTATTTGATATGAACAAAAGCGACTACCTAGTTGAAATGCAGAAATTTGAACCACCCTCAATATTCAAAACAGCGAAACATCAAAGCATCAACATCTTTTTGTCTCGAAAAATTCTTAGTACAAAATTAAATGGCCGCACACGATTCTCTTGTTTTCTTATTTTCTTGCTCATTCCTGAGACCATAATATGAATGTTGTTTGCTTATGAAGTTACTATAAAGTTATTATTATGTAGGTAAAATTTTTTTTCAAAATTTTGTGAAATAATCTTCCTAATGCAATTACATTGATGTATTTTGAACAGTGTGCCATTTATTCAAGAGAAAATATGCGACATAAACCAATTACAGAAATTATGTTTTGTCACTATAGGCGTCTGTTGTTAGACGTTTTATTTAAATGCTAAGTAATTTACACTTAAAACCCTAAATTTTATAAGTCTTAAGAAATGTGTAAAGGGGAGGGAATTGATGGTTAAGGACGGGTTTATGGCTTTATGGTGTCATTAGCAAATTATGGTGAAGCGGATGAGGGAGATTTTCACACATTTCATAATTTTTGGTAAATACTTAGAATTTTTTAGTTGAAAATTTTATGAGACTTATGAGATTATAAATTTTTAACTTTCTTACTAAGTTGTACATCGCTAATTGGAATGCAGATGTGTACAGACAATAGATGATGTTATGTTTAAATTAATACTTTTTACAAAAAAGTTGTTGAACTGTTCTTTGTATCGTCAAACTAATAATAATAGTTCTTTATATTCCTATATGGCAACTCACTCTACAATACTCATTTGCATTCCATTAAACAATTTGTTTATTTTTTGAATCTGAAACCAGAAATTTCAAGTAATTCCAAGAAAACTAAGTCTTAAACTGTTTCTCAACATTCCTTCGGCAAGTAAACGTTTGCCAAGCTGCCAATGAGATACTAAACAGATGTATTTAACTCTTTTAAGCAAACATTGCTATTTACAAAGCATTGAAAATTTACCTTTAGTTTATTGCACTCACAGTACTCAGCGCATTTATAAGTTAAAAGAATTAATGGTTTTACACTTGGTAATACTCTGGACTAAGGTGGACGTGTTTAACGGTTGATCGGTAACATGTAAGATTAAAAGCTTTCCGATTAATCACTTTGTGCTAATGGACGCATGATGAACATTTAAATATTTTTACAGTTAAATCACTTAACTCGCGGTTATCGTTGATTAATTGCCGGTATTTTGTTATTTCTACACTTGCTTCAAGCACTATAAATATAAAGGTAGGTAGCAAAACTTAATCCATAGTGGAGTTGTGAAGTTACAGAATTAGCACATCCAGAATCACTGCTACTCGGAACGTGACCCAAACGACAACTAATAGAATATTCATAGAAGCACCAAGACATGCATCCACAACAGGAGAGAAGTGGAGAAAAAGGAGAAAAAGTCTATGCTGCTCCAGCAACCAAACAAACAGACAAAAGAAAAATAGATGAAATTCTGCAACTAAACATTCTCGAATGTTGTGTGAAATTGGCCAAACTTAGAAGTTATATGTTTTATTGCGGTAGTATAAATAAAGTATTATACCTTTTATTTTTAAAGCACTGAAGTTGATTTTAGAAAATTTCAGTTGCATAAAATTATGCAAATGTAGATGAAAAACTCGGAAAAACTTTTAAAAAAGCGTCTGATGGAGACGAAAATAGATAGTCAACTGTCAGATTTTCCACCAAAAACAAGATACACGAACGAGCTCCCAGAACCATCAAATCGCACCTTATTTTCCACTCGGCAATTAAAAGTACGGAAAATTAATTTTCACGGCCCATGAAGGTGCACGAGGTGGAATATTAGTAGCAAAATTCCTAGGCACAACATCAAAGAATATACATTGAAAAATGTAATGTGGTGGCATTCAAATGGTAGAAGCACCCTGTAGAGTGTGTTTGAACATCATTTTCACATTTTCCTCATTTTCCACACTTTCCATGTGAAATCACAACCAAAGTACGAAAGACACAACACTAGTAGAATTTTCAGGCGAGCATGCGCTCTGTTAAGATGCAATCGATACACAAATCTGCTAAAGCGAACGAGACAAGCAACATGGAAAACTCGTAAAATATTTATTCATTGAAGCGCACGAAGAAGATGCAGAAAATATTCAGTAAAACCTCACTAAACGGTTCGGGAAATGCAGTTTTTTAGTGTGATGTTAGTTAGTAAAAAATTTGCGTAAAAAATAGGAGCTAATTATACGTCATCAATTAATAGTAAATAGTTACAAAAAAATAGATAGAATAGAAACTTCAGACAATCAGATCAATTTTTCAACCATGTTTTTTAAGTTTTATGTAAATGATATCTTTTTTTAATAATGTGTAATGTGTTTTTTATTTATTGTCAGCGTGGCTGACTGTCGTGTGATTCATGCTCAAAATGAGAGTGTATTTTATAAATGGTAACATATATATTATACTTTAATCATATATCACAAAGTATAACATGTAGTAAAATGTTGCCGTTATTTTTATGTGCTGTCTTCCTGCATCATTAAGTTATCGTATGTATCGTTCGCTTATTGTGCCATGTCATATCAAAGACATTCAGCATTTTAGTATTTCTTTGAGAATTGCCTGGGCTGTTCCAAAATTTTCTTTAAATTGAGTTCCTAGCTTTTTTTCTTTCAATCTAATGGAGGCTTGAATAGTCATCACCAATCATAATGAGCTCTCATTCATCCTCCATGCCCCATTGTGTAAGTTCATATTGTCTATAATTCTATATGGAAAGCTTTCTTTAATTTTGGGTAATTAAATGATTTATTGAACAATGGGATATCGATTTGAATTGGTTTTTATTGTTTGTTCATACCCATTGGAATTGGATCAAAAATTGAAATGACTCAATAATTTTTGAATAGCACAAAGATCGAAAAATAATGTTTGGTTTTCAGGTTTCCTCAAATTAACATTCAACGTTACATTGAAAGTTGAAACATTGAAAATAATAGTCAGATTTTCCGAATTTTTCGCTGACTAATCAGCATAATATAAATTTTAGAAGAGATAAAATTTTGAGATCAAGAAAATATTAACAAAACCAATTTATGACTCAACATTTTTCAGGTCAGAAGATGCTAAAAAGGTTATACTTCAGAAAATAGATTTTACCAGAACACATAATAAATATTTACCAATTGCGCTCGAAATAAATCATTTGACTTTCCCAATAAACGCCTAATTGAAATATACTGCTCTATGATACTGCTTTTGAATGTGCCTAAGAATTGATTTTAAAGTTCATTTATTTACCATATGCACATTTTAAGGACTCGGTCATTCTTAATGTGTTTCTCTATGTAAGCATCAGGCGGCCGTGTTAATCGGGTTCAAGGCAAGTTTTCAGAAGAGAAAATACACATAATACACATAAACTGATATAAACAAGTCAGTGGCATTAACTGACGCTTGCTGCTTCAATGAACTACATAATTAATTTAATAATTTATTATTAAACATTTCGGTCTGAATGTTTCTATAAATTATTTTATGTTATTATGCTCATTGCTCGTAAATGCCTGAGGTTCTATTGTTAATTATTTTATTGCTAAAGAAGAAAATTATGTAAAAAATTTTCTAAGAAGTATAAAATACATTATAATATAACTGAAAAGGAAGTAGACAGTTTCTTATAAAAATTGTAAGCTTCCGGTTTAATTTCTAAAATACTTTGATAATTTTTATATTTGTAAGCCATTAACCCATTAACTTTATTTAATTTAATATTGAACAGTGAATCAGGCAACCCTTATTCTAAAATAAATACTTTATTTTACGCGATTCGGTGAAGAATCATAAATTCTACATTCATAATTTGATTTCGTCGCCGTTGCGACGTGTTTAACCTGCTGTTAGATCCAGCAATAAAGTAATTTTGGAACACGTAGATAACATACATCCAAAAAGACAAAATTCAAATTCAAATATATACTCAATAAATATTTTATGTCGTTTTAGTAAAGAATTGCATATGTGTTTCAGATATAAGAAGGGAGAATAAACAATATACGATTGGAAATGTTTTGTACTTGAAAAATTGATTTCAAATTGTATTTATGATGAGCGTTGAATGTATAAAAAAGAGAGTTCAAAGGGAATTTCTTATATCCTCAAGCATGAATCAAAATATGTTATCCAAAGTATTCTCAGAAGAAGCAAAAAGAATCTACATATTATAATCTACACAAAAACATTTTTATTAAATTTTCATTAAGTCTACTAAAATAAAAAAATAAAAATCTCAAATACACAAGTTATGTAGCTCCTTGAGGATTATTGCAAAAAACGTAATAATTCTAGAATTCAAAATTAACAGAAACTCTAAAAGAATTTTGTCAGCGTGGAAAAAAATCAAGCAAGCAAGTCAGCTAAAAAGTGGTGATTATGATTCAAAACGCATTTTCATTTTATTACTTTTGGTTGGAGAGGAAGCCGGATGATTTATTCTACGCATTTTTTCGGGAGGAAAGAGGAAAGTGCCGCTGGAATTATTTATAAATGATATTATGGGAAAGTTGAGCTTATAGCAATTTCATTTTTTAATATCATCGACCATTTTATATATGAAACAAAAACCCAAACCATTAAATAACATTAAAGATGAACTATCTTTTTGGGTCCTAATTGCTAATATCGGATAATGATAATGCGGAAATAAAGTATTTAAATTATATAAATAATTAGTTCAAATAAAAACAAATATTTGAGTCTCAAAAAAATTTTTTTTAGATACATTTTTAGTTTTCAATCATTCATTGTTTCATATTGATATTATTATTTTTTTATTTGGCAAAAACAAAAATCAATATAGCTACTTTATTTATAAATCCTAAACTTCAAGTCTTTAAACAACTTCCTAAAATTCTAAATATATTTATTTCGGAGCTAAAAGTAAAAGCCATTGTGAATCATGTGATAATCCAGATAAAGTTTGTTGACTTAGTAAGTATAAGATTGACTTGAAGAAATAATCCGATAAACCTTTCGTTGGAAAAAGGAAAGATCCCGAGGGGCGGAAAAATTTCTGTTTCAGTGCAAAAGTTTTTGTGGTGGTCTTCTCTGTCCGTAGAAAAATTTTTTATTCTTCAATGCCAATAAGAAATATTTCACCCATCATAACGCTCTCAATAAGAAAATACTTGAAATTTTATCGGATTAAAAGTTAAATTGAGTATTAAACATGTGACAAATAATCGTCCTATCTTGAGTTTAGTTGACTTTCGTACTTTACATAAATGATGCGTTTGTGAATGTAATTAACATATTTCGTTAAAATAATTTTAAATTAGTTGTATTATGTTGATTTGTAGTATCATGATCAACATTGAGGAATATTTTAAATTGGTATAAACCATTGAAAAATTATTCAATTTCCCCAATTTCCCTCGCAATTTTCAATTTATTCTCGACAGGAAAATTGTCTCACAATAATTTATCATGAGTTTTGAGCTCATGCAAAGTCAACTTCGATTTCCTGGAACAGTTTACTCAGATTAAATTGAAACTGATAAAGGAAATTATCTACAATTTATTTATTTAGCATGTTTACTCTTTTTATAGTCCTGTGCGTTGTTAGCAGCTGAATTATCAGTGATTCGCAGTTTGGTAGTGCTTGTGCTGATTGATTGAATGCATCATTTTGTTGTTTCATTGAAGATATTGCAACAATATGGTAAAAGTTTTGAAAATTCTAACTTAACTATTTTATTAAGAATTTCAGCACAACACCGACTTTAAAAATATCAAAGTACAGCCCTGATAGGTTCGTAAGCTCAACTCTGGAAAATCAATACATTATTATGAATGCTTGAGCTGATAAGAACTGAATGATGTATTTTCTCGTTCAAATAGTAAAATATTGTTGCCAACTCATTTTAAATTATTTAAACCATAGGGTTAAGATTTTTTTGCAAGTGTTAACATTTTAAATTTCGAAAACTGGGAAAAGTTTTAGTGAAACTGCAAAGAAAATAATGATGATTTCTGTTCAATAAAGATAAAACGACTATTATATTGATATATATAAGTGACATAAAGCATCTTCTTATTAAAATGAGATCAAGTACACAGTCTCAATAGAAATGAGGTAAAAAATTTGTTTACATAAAACGTAAATAAATGTTTCTGAACATATAAAATATTTCACTACATTTTATTTTATTTGGAAAGCAACCTTAATGATTTGAGAATCAAAGCCTAAATTTTTTAAGAGTTCTCTTTTTTGAATTGATATTTATGAAAAAACAATCTACTTACCCAACTACCCAAAAATAGATCAGAAACTGTGTCGGAAGCATAAATTTTATTTAAAGCATTCTTGTTTCTCATGTAGTTGGTGTAACTGGTGTAAGATTCTATTTGTAATTGAAAAATATACTACTTCAAAACGAAAATATTTTCAATTGAAACTCAACGCATATAGAAATAAGAGCATCGGAATTTTCTATTGATGAATCATTATGATGGAATTCAAGAGATTTTTTGAATATTCGAGTTGTGAGCTTGCAACATTTTTTATCGTTTGTTTTGCTGAATTGTTTGAGTTAGTTACAGATTATCACCAGCATTGGATAAGCCAAGAGCTGGAAGAAAGATCTGGTGGATCTAAACACTTTTTGGTTATTGTAATTGAAAGTATAAAGATTCAAACTTCATGACCTCTTTTAATATTTCATACTGTCCCAAAGTCTTCCTGACCGTTCATTTTATGTAAAATTTTCATCTTCTTTAAAACTTGAACATAAGTTCCAGACTGTCTTGTTCGCCCAAAATCCAAATACAGCACCAAACAGCACCATATGGAAATTGTTTATTTGAAATCAACAACAGCATTCGTGTTCAAGAAAATGTGTGAGAGAAGGTTTATTGAAAAAATACGACATTTATGGTTATTTTAAACAAAAATAAGGAATACACAAAAAAGCAATTCTAAAATGTCCATGAGAATATTCATTTGCCTTGCATACTATTGGACTGAAAGGTCTTTAAAAGTATCAAGTTTCACCATAGTACACAGCAAAAATATTCGTCCTTTTTTTGAAGCATTGGATGGTTGGTAGACTTATGATTCTTTGTTGGTTGTTGGCGATAAGAAAGTGATAAAAAGTATGTGTTCGAAATGAAAAAGAAAATTATGAAATCATGTAAATTGGCCTTGAAACTTTAGTCTGCTGATAAGAAATTCGATCGATGGTGATTCCTTGCTTGCAACATTATTTTAGATTAAACTCTTCAGGCTTCAATTAAATTTTCAAGCATCTTCTTGGCTCCATATTTTTGATGCAAATTTGATCGTAAAAGTTTTTTATCAAAGCTTTTCATAAAACTCGAAAACTCTCTTATAGAAATTATCAAGAAAATGTTCGAGCACATGTTGGAGATGATGGCTGAGAATACAATTTTATGATGATGACATCCTTGAAAATATTCCAAAGCATTGCTATCATTTTGAGACTTGAATTCCCAACATCTGCTGTAGCAAGAAAAGTTTTTAGCCAAAATTTTATTTTGAGAATCTTTAAAACTTTTTCCATAAATGCTTGAAATTTAATTTAATTGTCCAAGGATCGGCATGCTGTAAATATTTTCAGCAACAACAAACTAATCCAATCCGCCCCTTCATCTCATAATTTCAATTTCAACTAAATGGTTCACAAATTTGCCCACAAAGAAATCCATTCATTACTACGATTTGATCCAACAGCTGCAAAAAGAATTTTTATGTAATTCAGACAATTCAAGTAATTGGCAAGTTCGAATTAAATGAAAACTTAAAAAATTGTTATCGCGACCAACGGCAAGCAAACAAACAGCCAAGTCTGAGTTGAAATATTTTTTCATTAAATGAATTTATTTGTTGATTGTGTGGAAGCTTCCGATAACAATTTGAATGGAATGTGGTGCGGAGTCGGAAAGATTGCCAGATATATGATTCAGATCTAGAATATCTTCTTAATACTACATTGCTTAATACAAAATTTTTGAACAATGACACAAATGTACAAATATAAACTTCTCTTAAAGCTGGCATCACCGACATTTTAAACAAGCAATAATAAATTCATTTTGTGTATAAAACGATAAAACTTTAAATTTTCCATACTTTTGAACATTTTTGCACAAAAACTAATTGAGTTGCTTGTTTTTTTTATTGCATGAATTGCATAAAAAACATTGCAACATGCAGCAAGTATTATTATCATAGTCCGTTCGAAATTGAAAGGCGAGCCAAAAAGTGTATGGATGTGTGAAGACAAGTAGAGAAAAAAACTAAAAGGCTTTGTCCTCCTACACACCATAAATATGCAAATTTTTTTTGTTCAATGTATAAAAGCCTTTGAAGCTTTGACTTTATATTAAAAATTAATCCTGGACAAAATGCCTGATGGTTAATGGTCGGGTAGCTTCACCAAAATTTCATTAAGGGGTTTTGGAATACCAATACATCAAAATTAGCGAGGGATCATTTTTCATCCTAGAAATTTATGAGTTTATGATTTACCAATCATGTTTTTTACATTGCTCCATTTATCAAATTTTCTGGATAACCAAACACAAAAAAGTCAACCATCATGGTATTTTTTCTGAAAAATACATTTTGAAATTTGCGTTGAAAGCCGGCAACACCGCACTCAAATCTAATCAAGCATTCTAATCAAGAAGTTGTCGTGGTGGCAGTACAACAAGCATAATTTTGGTGTTGCTGGTTTTGTCGGTTGATAAAGATACTTAAAACAAATTTTCGGGTATTTGTTATTTGAAAACAACACAAAAATACGAAATACAAAATTGTTGTTTTAAATTAAAAATCGAACTCAGAATGCTCGTGAGTTGAATGAAACATTAAAATGCAAGCATAATAGCATAAAATATTTTGTTTTGAATTAATTTGATCGAATAGAATTAAATTGGATATTTGATATTTTTGAGGAACATGATATTTATGCTTATTTCAGAGTTTAGTATCTGCTTTAGTCTTTAAACCAATAAATCCAAAGTCCATATTGAGTGCATGAAAAAACTTAAGGTCATATTCTTTGTTACTCAAAAAGTTTTGTGCCGTTTTAGCATTATTTCGTGTTTTTGTGCAACTAGCAATCTATAGAAATGAACAACAGATGTTTTGCATGTTCTCAATGGAGTTTTAATATTTCTTATTTCAGATTTATCACAAAATTCATGAAGATAGCATATTTTTTGAAACATTAATTTTTCTTAAAATTTCTATTTATGTTAGGCTAAATTAGTTTCCCGCCATTTTAAATTTCACTCCGTATTTCCTAAAACTTACCGTCTCTTCGGCACAAGTGGACACTGAGTCAAAATCTGAATATTGGCTAAAGCTGCTGTTTAAACTTCCATTAAGACACGCGTAATCCATTATTTACGATATATTCAACAATTTGTTGTATATTCCAGCAACAATTAAGTTTAGATCACCAAGTGTTATCTTTGTTTCATAGCTCCATTTTCAAAAAACTGAACCATTATTAATATTTATATTGAGTGAAATTAAAACCTTCTTATAAATCAATAGCTCATAAAATAAATATTGATAAACTTTTTATTTTTTGAAACAGATTAAACCACACACTATTTCCACGATTTTGACACAAAGGGCTTTCTTATTCTATTCTTATTAAATTTTCTTTTGTTGCACGTTTTGGGTACATAAAAACAAGTTCACGCTCACTCACAACAACAGTTTTTTTATTCCAATATATTTTTTTTTATATTCTGTATGCTGTATCCTATCCCTCACTTTTTGCCTCTCACAGTCACAACGTGGATTCGGTCCTATCAACGCAACGAGTCAATGCATACTAAAGTAAGGAATCATGTGAAAAGCATCGACACAAAAAGACAGAGCGATGTTTTATTTCTTTCAGAACGCTTTAATTTCAACTACCAAATGAAAGATGTGGAATTGAAGCATTAGAATTGTGCAATATTTGAGCGTAAAAACATCAAATTTATTTGTGATCGTTGATTTTTCAGTGTAAGTTTATTATCGCGCCACTAAAAATATTTAATCAATGAAATGGCATTAAATTTAAAATATCATATTGTGCGATTTTTGTGTTATAATTTTACAAATTAGAAACAATAAGTGGTGTAAACGTTATGTATTTATATCATTGCAGAACGCTTTCCAACAGAAAAGCATTGAAATTTGAAACATTCAACTTATGTTGTACAACAAGCATATCAACATCAAACATGATTTTGCAACATAAATGCAACATATTCATGAAAGATTGCCGAATGGAGAGAGCTACAGAATGAGTTAGTCGAATGAGTCACCTATGATTTTTTCAAACCTTAAATGAAATATTCATGATCTCCAAATCAAGTCTATAGAAAGAGAATCATACATATTTAATTCATTAATGACACGTATAAAAATCTTTAACTTACAAGAATATAAACATCGTACTTTTAAATACATTGGAAAGGTACTCATCATCTGAAATAATTACTTCTTTTCAAATTTTTCAGATATGAGTCATAATCTTCCACTCCTAACTTTTTAGAATTCAGCATAACCCCAACATAAAAGCATAGAAATTCAACAACTTCTGACAAGTCAGACAAGAAGCAATTACGGGAAATATTCATCGAGATGGGGGAGGAAGTTCCCCTTGTACCTTCGGGACTCAAGGCAGGAACATCCTAGTAACTTTGGCAAGTCTTGTTTGATTGAATTGTTGTATTGCTTGCCTCAAACTCCATTTGATATTTTTATTTATGTTAGCTGAACAAGCAACTTTGAATGTTTTATAAAACTTGATGCTTGCACGTTATGTTTTTGTTTGGATGTGGTAACGTGGAGGAGCATCACATTTATGTTGCAGCATATTAATTCTACAACAAGCATGAAACTATGTTAAATTTATATACAATGCATCAATGTTGCTTGAAAAGCCGATTACTGAATTAAATTTTTATAATACATATATTGAGATTTTCTAACCACCAACATAGCTAACAAGCTTGCAACTCTGCCGTAATTTGGAGCTGGAGCAAGTCACAAGCATAAAAATCAAGTATGAATAAATTATATAACGATGGTGGAAAGTGAGTGGGTTGCAAACGCCAACAATGCCAGTTAAAGGCTACAAGAACATAATCTTAATGGATTTAACATATTTTTACAGCATTCAGAACAATCACGAGCGCAGCATAAATTTTACGGAGCTGATATAATATATAAATTTTTTACACTTTTCTCATAAAATAAAACTGAAAGCAACTCAAGCAGAGGATCTCAACATTTTTACCTTCTTATCAAATTTCTTGATCTTTTTGTTCGACATTCTTTTAGTTTCGAGAATTTATAAATTTTTAGGTTGAGGCCGACACAATACAAGGGACAAGAGCCCATTATAAGTAATTTGCTTTGTAGCTCTTTCTAATGAACATACTTCTTGTTCATTGCATTGTGTTATAAATTATTTCAAACTGAACTGTTTAAAACAGTGTGTAGATATCAGGGTTGTAGAGCTGCAAATATACTTAGGTTGCTGATGAAAAAAGTCAACTAATAATTGAAGGAATTTTTTCTTTATACGTATGTATTTATGTGATGGTTATCAGAGGTAATAATTTAAATTGATTATGTTGTGATATCATATAATCTGATATTAATAATGCAATTAAAAATGTAGCAATTTAGTAACTCAACCACTCAAAAGAGACTGTTAGCGATTATTTTTTTGTTTTAGGCCACCACATTCATTATATTATATTTATGTTCATAATAAAGAATATATTTTTGCAAACAAAATTTCCCTGCTCAAAAATGTCAAGTAAGCGTTCAGCGAGCTGGAGAGAAAAAAACTAAGCCAATTTTAGCCAAGTCAAGCAAAAAGTCACTCATAATTATAACTTTTTCATTAAAAACAACCGAGCAACTAATTAATAACACACTTGGGCGAATTATTTTGCAAAAATATACAGCAGAAGCGTACTTAGAAGTGCATATGAACGGACGTGCCTGAAATTTATTTAAAAGCTGCAGAGTTTCAAACTTTCTAATTAAAATTATGCTTTCTTTAAAATATAAAGCATTTGTAAAAAAAAATGACCACCCCTTTTACCCTCCATAATCCTTCCATAGTTTATACATTGATATAATATAGGAATCTTTTTCTCTTGACTTCCCTACTTCCAATTAAATAGATTTCATTCTTTGTATTTTTTATTAGTTTTCGATCTTCCAGGTCAAGAGTGTTGTTTTTTCTGTTCGTTTTGCTGAATGTGATGGTTGTGATGGAAACTTATTAGCTCACAAAAGTTTATTAAAGAATGCCTGCCAAAGAAACATCAATAATTGAATCGATAGTTAGATGTGTTTTGTAATTTCAATTGAAACAAATGGGAGGTCCTGCTTGTTAAAGATGATGTTCGATGAACCAGTTAAAGTTTAGAATTATTTACTGTTACTGACCGAGAGTTCAGATTCTCAAACAAAACTTTTTCATATCAAAAATCACAAAATTTTTTCAAAAATCTTGATTACAAAAAAATCTTGATTAGACTCTTTTAGAAAATCTTTACAAACATCCTTAAGGCTCAAGAAAAACCTGCGAATATTTACCTAACTAAATAAATACAAAATTAAAGACTTTACTACGATTTCTGATTTATATTTTTACGAAAAAAAAGAACTAAACTTTTTTCATAAAAATTTTCGCCTTAAAACAACACAAACATCCTGCAAATATGAGTGTTTTTTGAAGTATAGTATGTTTTCGTAACCAAATACCTTCCATAAAAACCCGCAGCTGCTTCTCTATGATAACATATTCTGATTAGTTTTTTGATAAAAAAAAAGAAATGTTTAGAATGAAAGTATTAGTGAGCATCAAAGAAATTCTAAAATTATAATCTAATTATGAGGCATTACTAACAAGACAAGTAAATCCATCAAAAAATTATTTGTTCAAGATAAAACTAAAAGTTTTCATCAAAAAATAAGTGGTTGAACAAATATTCCAATAAAAGCAATAAAAATCTCCTTATTTTGTCAGCATTTGATTAACTACAGTGTTATCCAATTATCACTTTAAAGTTAATTAAAATAGAATTAGAGATATATGCATAAAAGGTGCTTTAAGGAAGAAAAGATTTGGATACCACAGGTAGGTAAATTGCTGTTTAAATTCCAATTTATGTTATAGTGTTGCCATGTCAAGTTGAATATCAATCTATCCATAATTTTCTCACATATGTTCCTTGAAACTGCTCAACAACGTATATTGTAATACCAATTTCAGGTAATTTTCAGATCAAATCTAAACGAGAACCTGATGCCTCAAATGAACCGTAAAATAAGGATTTCTATCATTTTCTGAATTTTCCTTCCTCAGATGCACAGTTTTGAACATAAAATTACGATATATAATCTGAAATTTATGTTTTGTTTTTTTAAAAAGATTCTTTATTTTCTCATAATTCAGTGTCAATGAATTAAACTAAGCTTAAAGAGATCTGACAAAATGAATATTGAAAATTTTCTGAATTTCGTAGTAGAAATTCGCTTGCAGCAATTGCATAATATGCTAATAGTTACAACATTTTTACTTGTGCAATATTATGGTGAAAAGCTGTAATGCACAAAACTATAATCTAATGCAGCATTGCCAGCAATCAGCTCAATTTATCATTAAATCGCGCATTGCAGCAATAAACCAGATATATGAATATATTAATGGTACTGGCGAAGTAAAAGGTGTAAACGCTTTTTCATGACCATCAATTAGATATCAAGTCTAACAATATATTAAGATAAAGACTACAGCTATTAAATTAAACACATCATGAAAATCATATAGTTTTTAAAATATTATTGTGTATAAGTTCAAAAAAATACTTGAGATGCGCTTCATAACAAAAAACACCAGTACCTCGTTGAACATAAGCCAGGATGAAGTTTGCAAGCAGCTGCACAAAATATTCTCGAGTATCTTTTGATCGTTGTCTTTTGTGAGACCTACCTTTTTGAATTTCTTCACAAATATTAGAGGCTTCATTATTTCTATTATTTTTTACGATCCAATGTTGAAGGAGGATAATATGCTAGAATATGAATAATGAATATTTGAAACTTAACCTCAAACTAAAAACAAAAACAATTTAGAACTTTTTTATTCAAGGAAAGAACACGTGCTCCTGATATTTAGGGTTCAGGATTTTGATGAAATATGATTTATGTAAAGAACATAAATGAGAGAGTATCCATGAATTGCAAATTTGAATGTTTCTCTTTTTGACATAATGATCATCAGATTAAAACAGGGATCCTTATGAAGCGGCTTACAAAAAATTTTATGTCATTGGCCAACGTTTTAAACTCGAACATCTACAAATTTTCAAAACTCTGAAAATAGTGAGTAAATGTGAAAGATGATCATCAACATTTTAAAACACAAAAATGTAAAACCATCCTGCCAAAAATACATTTTCAAAATAAAAATCAAAGTCCTCAGTAGATTCTTTTGCTCGAAACTACAACGATGATTTTAAAATATATTAGAATTAATTTTTGAGCAACTATATTATTATGATTTTTTAATTGTTTAATTTTTCAGGCGGAGTATAATAAATTTATAGTTCAATTCACTAGTGTAGCCTGTCATGTTTGAGTATGGATTTTTTTGAAGAAACATAATTCAGCAATAAAATCCCAAAAGCCCAGACAAAATAAATCCATTCATACCATAAATTATTCAGGAGTTTTTGGTTTTGGTTGAGAGAGTTTCATATTAATTACCTCGACACTCACCAACGTCCATTCATGCGATGTTCATGTCAACCAGTACTTAATTGATGGCTGACGAGTGAAAAAGTGAATTATTTTCAACCAAACTGCAAAATTATTCCAAATATGTACACTTGTTATGCAGGAAGCAAAACATCTGAAAGTTAATGCATATAGGTATTTGCCATTAAAATGTTCGCCATTTTTCATCCAATCCAGTAAGAGCTTTTTTAAATTTCAGCAATCATTATTTAGAATTCTTCTCTAAAATTCTGAATTATCTTGGTTAGGTTATGCTTGTTTAAGTTTATACTATAAAATATAATCGAATCCAACAATAAATCAGAAAAACGGTCTATCTTGACCTAATTAGAGGAAAGAAAAATGTGGAGCAGATGTTTTCTCCAGCTGCTTTCATCTTATTGTTGAAGTTCCTGAATATTTTATAAGCGATTTATGTTTCAAGAAAAAATCAAAATCAAAAAACTCAATGTATTCAAACTTTGTTTTGGAGCATTCTCAGGACCATGATAAAAATAAAAATGATTTTATCAAAATCTACCACGTTCCAACCGTTCAATCTAATAGCAATTAATGAAGGATCAAGCTGGATTTATGACAGCCACCAATCATCCAAAAGACACATCTTAACCAAAAAAGCTAACAAATAAGCAAAGCAAACATCTCGGGCAACACAAGACGTAGATGTTTGAAGCAGATGCTACTTTCAGAAATAAATAAAATAAAGATAATTTATAATCTTTTGTGGATTGCAATATGCAAGATGTTTTCGGGTTTGAATGCATTTTTGATGGTCGTGTGCCACCTGCTGCACTTTGGATTGGTTGTTGAATGTTGATGTTTATCTTTGGTTCATTTATTTTTAATTTTTGATATAAATGAAACATAATATTTTTTGTCTTATTTTCAATATCATTTTTGCACAGCAGCGTTATAAACACATTTAATTCCCCTTAAAAAATTCAACATCAACTTTATGTATGTATGGTATCATATTATGTCTTAATTGAACTGAACCACTTTGCTCCTTTTGCACCTTTTGTTTGCTTGCGTAAGTCGAGTTCATTTGCCTTCAAGAGTGTAAACAAATTGTGCCTACAAAAATTGCAAACGTGTTATTAAAGCAGTTTCGAGCACGTGGACGAAATAAATTCAAGAGAGAAACCGCAAATTGTAGCACGCCAAAACATCGAGAAGCAAAAAGCAGCGCAGTTCATGTTTAAAAATCATCAATCATATCCTGGAGGTGCATTCAAAAATGGGTGACCTAGACATTGTGGAGTTTAAATATTTTTCAAGTTAAACATCTCGCAACAAATAATGATTTTAAATGATTTCTCATAAACAAATTGAATTTCCTTATTTTTAGCGCCAAGCCTGTATTAAATATTGTATTGCTACCTTGAAAACATTTACATCACCAGGTACGTTGGTTTTGCTTTGCAAGCTAAATGGACCATAAAATTTGGGGATTCTTCCGGAAATTTATGATTTTCAATGCCATGAGCTCAAAAAGAAACTTCACATGTAAATTCCCTCGCGCCCCATCATACACGCGCCATGTGCTCCCAGCTCAAGCAATAAAATATGATGAGGCTATAAAAACATGGTGGAGCTTTATTGGGGAGCTGAGAGTTTTTGCGTTTTCAAACTTCAGTAGCCATACACATTCCGTCAGGTTATAATTAAATTGTAAATATTCACAGTTTAGTGTCATAAATTAGCATAAAATTATGCTTAGCTTGCTAGTGAATGACATTTTTGTTGGTTTTAATATTACTGTTACAACACATTAAATGAAGCTATTTCAAAACGTGAATAAACAATAAAGCTGAAGGCATTAGAAATACTCAGAAGGAGCTTCAAGATGAAACTATCGAAATGCTCTTTAAATTAAAATCATGAAAATTCTCAATATTTTGTATTTACAAATAAATACAATACCATCGAGCAGTTTCTTCTGCTACGAGCCGATAAGAATGATGGCAGAGAAAGGCAATTTATTTTTCAAAACATTCAATAGCTTTGATATTTCTAACATATTATTTAACAGATTCATTTTGGAGTTTGATCAGAGTGTCTCGAGGCGAAACAGCAGATAAAACAGTTCAACAGACGTGAAAGATATCTCGTGCACATAAATCAGGCATTGATATGTTTGTCCAAGCTTTTAATGACTGCATTCAAGCTGCAGTTTGACATGCAATTCGATATGTATCACCCTATTTTCCAATAGCTGGGAATTTAATATAGTTTCTCTTATATTAGAGTGTCTACACTTTTTGTACTTTCAGAAATTAAAGAATTTACGGTATTATCTTAAATCAAAAGTGGGTCAATCAGAGCCTTTTGTTAAGTTTTTTTATTTCTAGTTTAAAGATTTAATTTTATGTTTTTATATTAAAAATTAGATTTTGTTTCCATACATCTTCACTTTTGATGTTAAGGAGACGAATGCAAAACGATTTTTAGTTAACAAAAATGACTAAAACACAGTCGAACATTTATATTTGACATAAATCACTCAACAAGCATAAAAATTCAAAAGCTAAATTAGGAATTCTTCAAGGATCTATCAATAACATGTCAGTGAAAATTGAGCGCCAATCAGATAATCTCTTGGAATTCCAATAACCGTTCTGACTTCAGATGGAATCCATTTCTAATACTAATACAAATGATTCAAAACTCACCCCAATAAGATTTTCCAGCTCGCCCAGCCATTCGCTCAGCAGCTTGTCGGGATCGTCGTTGGAGGAAGTCGTTGACATTCTTGCTGCATAAATTCCTAGAATGAAGTATTATTTATACATATTATTAATTTAAAATTTTCACGAACATTTGGAGCAATTGGATATGCAAAATATTTTTTAATGAATTTAAATTGTTTTGCTGATTCTGTTGATAGTAATTGGTTCATCAAGTCATACCATTGGCCCACATACAATTAAGATAACTGGTTTTTAATGGAAACTATGCGACAATAAAATTAAACGATTCATGAATCTGAAAGCAACAGTAATACAAAATGAAAGAATTGTTATCTTTTCAAATAGTGTCTTATAAAAGTAGTTCATTGTATCTGTAACAACTATTTAGGATTTATTTTAGAACTAACACATTCCTTTCAAACACTTGACGATAATTAACATATCTTAAAAAACGCGCGATTAACTTTAGCAAGTTATAAAAACGATTCAATAATTATAGGCCTGTTTACTTGTAATGAAGCTTAAATTAAAATGATTCATGTTTCTTCAGCTATATTTTTAGTAGTAAGAGGTAGCATATGCAATATTCTTGAAAGATAATATTTTGGTCTGAAAGCCAAATTGTTCTTTTAAACCCCTGAAAATATGCAATCAAGAAACATAAAATAAGCTTTTACTTTAAAGTGATTCAACCGCATATAAAATAATTCCAGTCCTTTTACAATGATTCCATTCATCAGCTACTGAATTTACCTAACTAAGCCACTAAACTGCTTCCGCTTTTATAGCAACATTTCAATCAGCTCGAGTTGCTTCGTTCAAGCCAATTTGTCATGAAATCAAAATTGGTTTTTATGGCTTCTTTCTTGTTGATATCTTTTGCAACAAATCAGCGACTTAACTTGAAACGACACTTGAAGTCGTAAAATACCATAAATACTTTCGCTCCACTTCACTCGCTGGTGGGTGAAATTATACAATTATTGGACGAGTTGCACGAGCATTTGCATAACCAACTCTATCGCTTAATTGATTGCTGTAATTGAATCGTAAAATCAAAAACAGCTTGATTGACCAATAAAATGTGAAATTTATGTACGAGGTCGTATGGTGCTCAATAGACCGGAGATTTGGGTTAAGTTCAAGTAAATTGCTGACGAAGTTTATCGAGTTTATCGTTTCAGGTTGTAATCTTAGGATTATCTTTTCTAGATTGCCTTAATAACAACAACTAGATATCGTATGGGTAAATTTGAAATTATCAGGCTTCAAAATGTTGACAAAATAATATTTATGTTTTTCAATTGCATAAAAAAACAAATAAAAGCTAACAAAAGAAAAATATTTAGGGATGAAAATGTTCATATTGTAATTTGACTGCTTGAAGTTGCGTCAAAAATGCTAAGGCGAAATCATACATGCATGATATATTTTATATTTCAACTAAGCAATTTACTTTAAAAGAATCTTACATCAAACCAGTAAACTAAATTATAAAGGCAAGTCATAGTCAACTGCTGCAGGCCAATTTTGTGCAAATACCTTCATTCTTCCTTTAAAACGGTCTCTTTGTGGAAATGTTGGTTTAAAAAAAACTCAAAAGGAAAAGTTTTGAGTTGTTTTGCTTGCTGTTGTTACACAAACAAATAGAATAAGATTCTCTTGCAGAAACTCACCCACGACACAAAAGCAGTGTACATACACAAAAAACAAACATAATTTTGAGTAAAACGAGCTGGAAATTTTATATAATTATTCAAAAAACTCGATTAGTAAGCTTTTTGTTGAAAGTCAAAAGGATGAAAAATTTTAAAATAAAGTCACGTATCCATTTTCAAAAAACTTTTTAATCTTATTTTTTATGCGACACATCAGCTTTTAATAGATAAACCTGCCACAATCTAAAAAAGTCCTGACGGGTGTACTGCTCACTTCTAAAAATTGAGCTCGCATGCCGTCTCTTCAAGCAAATTTAGCAACGCATTCTTATTATGAAGTGATACTCGAACAAAACTGGATTCCAATTTTATTGCTAGGAATAAAAAATTTATACAAATTTTATATTCAAATGCATTACAGCTTTAAACCGAACCAAATTAATCTTAAACCAAGCAACCTCATCTCAAGTTTGGCTGACTCACTGTCCATTAACGATCAACACCCAGTCATATTTTAACAACTTTTTCTTCAGCTGTTGTGTTTTGGCAAATTGATTCAATCCAGACAACGCAAACAAGTAAGCAAAAACTGGCTACACATTTCATTCATAAAAAGCAACAAAAAATTGTACAAAAAGTGTGTAAATTCACTTCTTGGAATTTCCTCTGAATTTTTTGCAGAAAAATAAATTAAATACGATAATCGTGAATCATTACTTTAAACTTCTGCTGGTATTCGGAAGGAATTAACAAAGCAATAATTATTGTGAACAAGAAGATGTAATAAAAATTTATTCAGCATTAGTTGAAAATGTTAAATTCAACGATAAAAGAACATTTTCCTCTATACAGTATTTCGATTTTGCTCTGATTGAATTAATTCTACAAAAAAATGTTACCCCAAATAGCTCGACAAGCACGTTCGTTTGTTCAACTGATGAGTCATCGACATCCACAAAATAAACGTGAAATAAATAAAATCCGCTTTCTGGGGTTTCTTTTATTTCCAAGGAAAAGCGAGGAAAAATGTTGTGAATTGTATGGAATGTAAAATCGATTTTTATACACTACGATGGAGTTTTATTCTTTTATTTTTTTGGTTCGGAAAAATCCACAGCAACAACAATATTGCCAGCGATTTGAAATAAAAGGCCATGGAGGAGAGAGTTAATAAATGATTTTGCTTTTATTCGCTTAATGAGGTTTTATTGCTTCAATTTAGATTAGGTCAGGGATTGACAAATTTCAATCAATGATTATATATTCGCTTTGTGTAAGTCTTATGTAAAAATTAATGAAAAAAGTACATTTCATTTTGTTGAAATTCAAACCCCTGTCTAGAACAAAATTCTAGCGAATTGCTAAAAATATCATTTCCAGCAACAAATAGCCATCATTCACGATTATTGTAATCGAATTCAGTGAAAAGTTAAGACTCTGCTAATACCGAGCTAATACTCTATGCTGATACCTTTAGTCGTAATTTTCAAACCTCAAATTACAGAGTTTGATTTTTGAAAATGACAAGAAATTTAAGTTTTGCATTGATGAAAAGTTTTTATCAAATAATAGATAAAATGAATTCACTTTCTATAACAATGTCACAAAGCTTCAATAATACACTGAAATTTTTCAAGGATTTAAACAAAGACGTATTTAAAATATTAATGAAACAAGAAGACACTAATGAGTTTTCATTTATTTTCATAAATTCTTTTGCTACCATAAGAAATATGTAAGATGCCATATAAAAGCTTTTAAGCTGACTTTTGCGTGTTTGAGGGTGAGGTGAAGCAATAAATTTCAAACACGATTTCTTCCTTACCAGTTAATCAAACGTGAAGGTGGATAAAGTAGCATTAAGGAAGATTCTCTCAAGCGAAGCGAAAAGTTTACATTACAAAATTTCAAATGTTTTAAAGAAGAAAATCTTGTATAAATATTTAGCTCTTTGAAAAGTTTTTAGGTTTAAAACTGTTTGAATATTTGAAAAAAAGGTATTGCTATATATAAAGAAACACAAAGTTCTGATGATTCCTTAATATTACCTAATGGTCTTTCTTGGGTTTGTTTTTGGATAAAATACGCTCAAATGTTTTAACTTTGTCCGTCTGTCCGTTTACTTGTCTTAATTCATTACGCTAAATTTCTATGATATCTATCACATGCTATGCTCATTTTTAAATTCCATAATACTTCAACAATTTTCTTTAGCAATAAATTGCGTGAAAATTTGAATATTCAGATAACCGAATGAACCAGATCTAGATTATGTTTGTGAAGGAATGTTTGATTATTTTTAATAGTTTTGAAGATAATTACGATATTCAAGTTCAAGCTTCTCAATCTAGCTTGATATTTCAAAAATGAAAGAATAAGATTAAAATTAATATCAGTGAAAAGTTTTTTGGTTCAATGATTTTTTATCCAAAGGACCCTTATAATTATTTTAATATGATATTTCTCATAAACTATAACATACAGTTACATTTTTTTTCTCAAAAATTCATTTAAAATGGTCCAAGTCAAAATATATTTCAACGACGATAATTCCAGCAAAAAACTAACACACAAGTATTTTAATGGCTTTTAAGTTTTTAACGAGTCTCAGACGAAAATAATTGGTTTTGTGTTATTCGGTTTGCTTGTAATTGAACATAGTTTTTATAACTGCTCCATTTAATTGCAAAATCTCAAATAAAACTGGTTTTGTCGCTATTTTACATATCTTGACTATATAGTGAAGAAAGTCTATCATTTTGTATATGATGTTGTCTATCATATGCTGTCTATCATGAAATCTATACAAACGAACTTTATTAACACTCTAAAATATTGAGACTTGCTTCAATAAATATATATGTTTATCATATAATAATATGACTTTATAGTTTTATTTAATGAGTTTCAAATGCTACCATTTAGTAGAAGAATTTTTAATATGTATGCAAAATTCTAAAACTGAATAAATATGTTCAAGGCAATATCATCATAAATAGTGCAAATTTTTGAGTCGGCGCCACTTATTGTAGTAATTTAGTGAAACATTTGTTTGTAATATTTATTTCTATATATTTTAGCAAAAATAGCGCAACAACTTATAGATGGTTCAAACAAAAAACTGTTTTTTAGAATATAGATTAAATTGTCTACATATTTTTCTCTCTTAAATGAGTTTTTTCAATTACAACATACTAATTTTATTAAATTGTCCAACATTAGAATGCAAATTCTAAAATAAAGGAAACATATTTTTGTCATAAGGTACTTGTCAACTTATAATAAATTTTGAACAGTAGACTTCTATTAATAGAATATATATTTTTGACACTAAGTTTATTCTCTAGTCATTCCTGGCTTCTGCATTTATATGAACGAAATTTTGTGAGTTGTGATAAATAATTAAAATGTAACTTAATCGCATACTTCGTATTATATTTTCAACAAACAATTATATAAATCACGTGCAAGTGGAGTAGCTCATTATGTCAAAGTAAGACATTATCTTGATAGCCTTCCATGATGTGACGTTTTGTTAGCTGCTTGAGGTGCAAATTAAATGAATCGTGTTAGCTTGTTAGATTTTAATCGATGGCAGCCACCAAAAGGACGAAAATGAATAATGAGTTTAACAATTTCCTGGCTGAGCTTTCATTACTTATATTGAAAATGTAAGCGAATTAAAATACGTAAAAGATTAGAAGTATGTAACAACTTGAACATAATAAGAATAAATAACACAATTCTAAATTTATAATCTACAAAACATATGGAATGCTTCAACAAAGGCTCAAAAAAGTGGTTTCAGTTATCCAAACCTACTATAGGGATTGCTAGAACTTGCCTTTGTTCGTTTGTTTGCCAGCGAAATTTACGACTTTTAGATTATTTTATTTCGATTTTCTATTGATACTCCCTAACAGAAAATTGAAAAGAAAATGCAAATAAATATTTGGGTAGTTTTACGAGTATTTGAATATATTTATGCTATCATTAAATGTGAAATAAATATATATATTCAAATTTATAGAAGAAAACTAAAAAAAATAGTCTGAGTTATATATTATATTCCAGCTATTTTCTCGTTAGTTGAACTTAACAAACTGAACCGAAATCTTTAAAGTAACAAAAAAAATATACCCTCAGACTTTTTTCAACTTCTAAAATTCTCCTTTAATTGCTTTTGATTTCAGAAGCTCGCTCATAGTTGACCTGCTTTAAAAAGAATTTAAAATAATCCCTTTTATTTTCTATAAGCAAAGAATCAAAAAGTCCAGAAATAAGACTCAGTAACATTCGAATTTCGATTGATTGATTTAACGAATTCAAACCATACCATTCTTGCAAGTCTTCTTTACAAGCTGAAACAAATGACCCTTACAAATTAAAAAAGCATCATATATTTAATGTCTGAAATTGACAATGATTTTCTTATTTATTCATGTAGAATATTTATGTTTTTATCCCCAAAAATGGAGAAATGTAAAATGACTATCCAAAAGCTTCAAATGCCTTTTGAAATATGCCCTCGAGTCAGTTAAATTTCATACTCGAATATTCATTATGTAGACCTGAGTGGTTTTTTGCTGCTTCAGGTGGTGCGAGCACATAACAAAGTAAAACGCTCGTAAAAGGCAAAAACAATAAAATGCGTTTTATGCTCCATTCGACTTTTCCAGCTCGCTTTTGATGTTATTTGGACTATACAGTTGATTGTGTTTCTGATAAAGTTTTTCAGACATTTATTTTTTAACGGTGGTGTTGACATGTCTTTTGATTATACAGTATTTGATTCAACTAAAAGATATTTGAACAATACTGAGAAATCTTGAGCATATGTGGCGTGTATAGAAAGCGTTTTTTGAAAGACAGCAACAATGTGTAAATAGAAAACTTTAGAAAGTTCTGAAAGGAAGCTTTTCGATTTTTACAATTATCCGTTCGTTATATGTTAATGCTCTCTTCTATAAATAACTCAATATTTTTGGAACTTGAATTGTCAAAAAATTATCTCACAGTTGCAAAATTTAAACTTGAAATTATTTCAAAATTAATGTAACATATTAAAATAACGATAATGAATCAGCGTTGAATAGCATCTGCTTTTCTAAAAAGTAGTTTCAATGATCTAAATTCTAAGATGTTTTTCTAAATATCCAACATTACTCACCAAATAGGTATTGCTTGTTTATATCCTTTCCTATATCGAAGTAAAACTAAAATATCCAACGGTCAAGTTGTGTCACTTCATTTACATCTTTAAAATTTTTCAGCAGATTTTTGAATAATTTTAAATCAAATATTTATTTTACTTAGGTTTTTTACTGGCATTTCATTTCTCACTCGAACTTCTCTGAAAAAGAAAAGAATAGGATGTGAATAAGATATCTACAATTTTTCGAGTACTTTATGAAGCATCTTCACATAAATAGCATAAAAATTTTCATTTTTGATCAACAGCGATATGTTATGATATGTCCGATGGTCTATTTTAAACTAACGAATTCACAATGTTATTTTTAAGTGGATATGATATTAAGATATTTGTGTAACATTTTAGATAAATTTAAAACACACGTAGCAATAACACGCAAAACTCTAATTTGTTCCGATGTCTCTGAAAAATCAAAAGTTCTTCATGAGTGCTTATTATCTAAAATAAATTGAGACCACAATGAAATCTTAATATTATAAAAACAAACAAATAAATCTTTAATTCAGAAATAAATTATCTCAGCTCTTTTTGAACTTCATGAAGACTCATTAACCGATTTAGATGATGCTTGCTTAAAACAAAAGATAAGCAAAACAACGAAATTTTAATTAATTTAACTAAAACACAAACAATATTGAGATTAAAAAAAAAGAATCTACACCAACATACCATGGAATTAGCACGATATTTTTGTATTTTCTTACTAAAATTTCGTTGCAGCCAAAATATAAAGCAGTAAAAAAGCTTTTAAGCTCAGCTTTTCTAAGTGTTTGAGAATGAGGTGATGCAATAAATTTTCAACACGATTTCATCCTAACCAGTTTCACTTGTAGGTAGATGCAGTATAATAATGAAAGATTTTTCAAATAAAATGAAAATTAAAAATTTGAAAAAAAAATATATTTAGCGATAAAACATCAGATCAAACAAATATAATATTCTATATTTCATTGTGTCCTACCCTTAAAGTTTTTATTTATATCTATGAAATAAGATTTACGAAATATTTACTATTGTTACAATTGAATTTCGAATGATGACATTTTCACATAACTTTTATTTTTGTGGTTTGGGTGGGCATTAACATTTTTGAGGTGGTGATTCTAAAGTTGATTATAATGTTGGTTGTGCAAATGCTCAAAAACATAATGTTTTTATAGTTAGTTCCCAAAGTTCCTGAAATTATTAATCATGAAACTAATTTTCTAATATTTTTCAAGACTTGCATAAATATTAAATTTATTTTATTACATTTGAATCCTTAATTATGATAAAAACGTTTAGATGAAATCATTGTTTACATTTTTTATGTTTACATAACTTTCTTTATAAAATTTTTTCAATGTTCCGTCTATTTACTTAACAAATTCTTGAGCAAACAAGAACGTTAACTTAACAAACAAATAAAAGTAAAATGCTCAGAAATAACAGCATAAAGAGCATTAACATTATAAATATTCGTTATGCACTAATACTGAGCTGTTTTTGACCCCTAAGTGACTTATTAGTTACCAGTTCTTAACACTTCAGTTAAATAAAGATTTTTTGAGTATAACAATTTATGTTTTTACTGTAACACAAATGGAATGAGTTCAGCCATGTACTCACAAGTCATAAATCACGTTAACACTTTTCGAACCTCTTTTAGTGTTGAATATTTGAGCAACTGAACAATTTTTGGAAAAATGTATTTTTGCAAAAAATGTATAGTTATATGCAATGTTACATAAATTATATCATTTTTATTCATCGTACACATTTCATTCTGAACTACGTTTTTATTTGGTCGTAAAAGCAAACAAATTCGCTTCCGTTTATATAATTTCATAATTAAATTGTTTTTGATAGAGTGGACAGAAAGCATGGGGTGAATGCATCGATAGGAAGTTTACTAATTCTGTTTTCTTCATAAATTATTAATTTAAACCACGTACTATAAAAATTTTTATTTATTAACCAACGTCCAACATAAACTATTCATCAGTTTCAGCGAGTTTTCGGGGGATTCTCAGACAATTGCCACTTGATCAAGCGGTCTAGAACTTTCAAACTTTTCTCATGTTTGAGTAAAACTGTTCATTCAATTATAGAACTTCTATTTATACATTAAAGTACATTATTAACGTTGTTGGAATTTTACATTTGAAATCGAATAAAATCAATAACAACTCCGAGCCAACAACTCAAGTTCTCAACAAAAATACATAATTTTAATGTTTCTAATAGTTTCCATTTGTAAATAAAAAGTACTGTTGAAGGACAATTTATTGAATAAAATTATTTATAATAAGTTTACAATGTAATCTTCTTACATGTTCTCAATTGACGACATGGTTTTGCACGTTTTTTGTAGCTCAATGTTAGTAATTGTGCCGCTCATAACGTCTTTCAACGAATTTAAATGGAAAACAAACTTATAGGGAAAAATACTACTTAACATAAAAATACTTTGAGAAGCCGTAATCTCCAAACATTTAAATAAGCTAAAAGCGAATTATTTCCCTAATTGAACTGTGCAGAGTCATAAACTGAATTCTATTTATGCAGAGCGTCGATCGAAGTTTGACTCATACAATGTGCGATATACCTAAGATAAATTTATTACAGGCGCCACTTGACTATTTAAGTTGTTTGACTAAACCCTGTATTATTTTCTTAGAAAATGTAAATCAAACTTGCCAAAGCACTCAGTCATATTTTAGCCTTAAGTCTTAGCCAATTGCTAATGTACATAGTTTTTACACAATTTGCTTGCCAATATGTTTGAAAAACATTGCAAATTTATTACAAACGAGAGAAAGTGCATTTACAATTTTAAAAGATACATTACACATATATCTTACCAAACATTTTCAATGCACTATTCTGACGCCAATAAACGATGCTGCAGGTTGCGTAAGCAGAAATTCGTATTTTGCATTTTATTCAATGGAAAAGTCAACACAACTGTTAAATGGCATTCATTCTGATTTGTTACATCGTAATACAAGTGCAGTACAATATAAATGATTCATTAAGTGGAATGCAATAAGTGGCGCCAAGTGAATTTAAAATTCTAATATCTTTTTTTTTTGTACGGCAACATAAGTATTATATGTAAGGCGATAATACTTTAAGATACAATATTTAAAAAAATCGTGTTTTAATCAAGTAAGAAACATAAGACAAATCAGTTATCAAAAAATTTAGATTTTCACTCACCTAGAGTATAAAAGAATTTATACAATCAAAACTTGTTAATTTGCACCTGAAGTGGTAAAAAATACTGTTCCGCTCGCAATTTCGAGCTCTAAAAAAATTAATTATCAACGCTCCCTTATCTTCCAGCCACATTATATATACTAAATATCTACACTTTTATGCTCCATTCATGCTCCCATGTTAAACATTAATATGGAACAACTTACAAAGTCTCCATAAAAACGTTCTTCAGTCTGAAGCATCAAGATATACGAGCACAACTAGTGAACGAATTAGGGAGAACACAAGAAAACATTAATTCTTTTAATGAGTTTATCTTTTTTAAGAAATCTTTATAAATTCTTGAAGAATTTTATGTTTTATATTGGATGTCGTGGCTCCATAGAAAAATGGAAAAGAAAACTTGGAATGCTTGGAAAGAAACTTGACACAATATATGATTTTTTTATTAATCTGAGTAAAAAAAAGAGAATTTATTTAAATTGATAGAGCTCAATTGCTTGGAAAAACCAAAATATATTAACATCACTTTTAAGAATGTAACACCAATTTAAAATAATAAAAATCAATTGTGAGTGATCGATCGTTTTTGACAAATAGACAATAATTAGTATCGCAGAAATAGTATTTTTGAATTCTATCTACCTATAAAGTAAACCAACCAAACATCTAATGGAACCTCTCGCTATTTAAATTTAACTTGGGAAGCTCGAAAGACATCAATTTACTACATTCTTCACCAAAACTTTATATTTTAATACAAATGCTCGGCAAATTTACTACACTCTATTACGATATTTTAATAAATTTAAATTCAATTTGTACAATATCATTGTTATGTTAAAGTTATATCGGGTTGATTATGTAAAATTATGTACTTTGTAAAAACAAGGATATATGGTAAAATGGTAATACAATATATACATCAAAATTGCAGAATATTCTTTTCTAAATTGTATGTCGTATGCTATTTCGGTTTCAAAACGCTTTTTTGTAATATCGTTCAAGTTAACTGGTTATTGTGAATTAAGATGGTTCTAAGCTATAACACACGACGAAATGGTGTCATGTAAAGATTAATGAAAATCATGCTTGAAAAATATGGAACGTAAAGAAAAAGCAAAGATTTTCTCCACATTGCATTATGCAAACAGTTTTCAGAAACTCTAACATCATTTTCATTCCTCGATTAGACTTTTATTCGGTTTCCTTTTTCTTCTGTAACATATTTATGATTTAGATAATATTTTTGTAAGATCTTGGGTTTTCTTATTCATTCTATTTTATGACATTTTGTATCAAAATATTTTACGTTCTATGGAAAACTTTTTTTTCTAGATCCGTATAAAATGTGTCATTCTACACCAGGGTGTAATATTTAAGGATTTTTGTGTTCTATATAGCATCATCATTTCCATTTTAAGTACAGATTATGCTTTCTTATGATTATTATTTACATTTTTTATGATTTGCTTGGTTTGCTAATTTTTATATAAAATCTTCACATTTTCAAATATTTTTATTAAAATTATAATGTTTTCAAATAAGCAACAATTTCATAAATATAAATTTGAGCACAAAAACATCCCAAAGCAATCGTCTGGCTTCATCTGCCGTGACTCATCGCCCTCATTGATACGTTAATAGCAATTTATTATCCTCCTATGGGAGATGCTCGAGCACCAAAAATATGCGGAAATCGATTGAAATTCCAGCAACAAAATACAACCCCCAAAACAAACGTACGGCTTGGAAAATTCTCTAAATGAACCATATTGTGGTCCCCAAAATCAATTAATTAAATATTCCTACATATATCCTCAAATATTCCCAAATTATTCTGTAATTTTCTGGCCACACATGGCGGTGGCATTTCGAGCGGAAGAATGCCAGCAAAACGCTTAATGAACCATCAGGTGGATTTAGTTGATCAAATTTACACATTTCATCGTGTTGAGTTTGAATTGAAACTTTATGAAATTTCACCCAGGTTATGAAGAAATATAATTTTTTAAAAGTAAATGTGACAGAATGACAATGATGTTGTATTAAATTCAGCCCGGAAAAGAATATTTCGTTAAACCAATATTTTGAGCTTATTTTGAACATATTCAGAACATCGCTCTGAAGTAGTTAATTTAGTTGCATCTTTAAACCATGTCTATAGAACCTTGATGTTGAGTTGTGGTTATCTAGCTATTTTCGCGTATAGTTTGGTCATTTTGAGTTCAAACCATGTTTGAACATTTTATATGTATATACTTAAAAAAAATATTATGAATATAATATATAGACAATCAGATATATATTCTAAAATCTAATATGTTGAGAAAATTATTCAAAGTACATATTTAGATAAATTTTGGTATTGGCAGTACCATGACCACAACAAACCAACAAGCAGAAAAACAATTTATAGTCGAATAGATTCATAAAAGCACTGGTGGTGCATAAATTTCAATGTTAATGTCATTGTCAAGAATTTGTAAGGACAATAGCATGGACAAAAGCTGCTACAAAATGACAAAGCGCCAGCCAAAAATCCGCAACGCCAGCAAGGCCAAAAAATCAACATTTTGTCATGGAAATGCCGATAACGCTAACTTATTGCTTATTGATCGTTTTGCTGCATAAACGTGGTAGAAAATATGCAGCATAGAAGAAAATATATACGTTTCGGAATAAAATAACTTTTTCTAAGAGTTCTATTTAAGTTCGATAAAGTAGTCAATTTGTACTTTTTATGTTGACAAAGCTTATTTTACAATCCTGTTAAAGTTTGACTTTTTAAAACCTTAATTTTTTAGAACAAAATTGTACCAAATTCTAATATTTTTCAGTTTGAGAAACTTAGGGTTACCTATTTTCAGCTGAGCTACTTTCTTAATTTCTTACGGAAATTATTGGCTGGTAATATATTTGTATTGCTTGTAATGAAAAATTATCTGAACATATTTTATTTTAAAGAAATTTTTCAAGAATTTTCAGAAAATACTTCTCTTATGAATACAAAGCAGGTACTAAGAGATGGAGAATCATTTCTGTAAACTATTTGACTTGTAATTTATGAGATTTTCAAAGAAACTTAATGAAATTTATGCAAAACTTTCTGTGATGGAAGTTATATTACTTTTCAAAAGGAATGTCAGATGCAGGATGGAATTATCAAGTTGATTAAGGATCGAAAGTAAATAAGCTCAACAATCCGTACAAGTATGAAGCTTTCGAATTAAACGAACATTACACATCTTTAATTCGAAGCAACATTAATTATTTCGTGATATTTGATTCTATTCTTTTTTTGTGAAGCATTTAGTTTAAGTGTATTTTGCTGTAGATTATTCAATTAGCCGTAGACATAATAATAATAATTTGTAATTTTCAATCAAACTCGTTCCCTCAGATCAATTTAAATAACTCTTGATAATATTGTTAAATTTTAATTTTTGATCACTCAGCGATAATTTTTGATGTACTATATATTTGGGCAACTGTCATATAGTCTATATTGAACTAATAAATAAATAAATAAATTGCTATTTTCTTTTCTAATATTGGATCAATAGGAAAAGCTATAAGTGTCTATTACAATGTTCTTTAAAACCTTTTTCCAGATCCAACTTGTATTCATTGAAATTTTCCAACATTAATAAATGATTTGCGTTGTGCCAAAGAAATATATTTAATTTTGAGACTGCAACCGTTTGTTTTAACGAAATCTACTTTATAATTTCACTGAAGATAGTGGAGAAGTTTTCAGTCATCAAGTGTTTGCATTTTAATTAAATTAACACGCAATATATGACTTTAAATTAAAAAGCGAGAAAAAGCGATGACAATTTTTATTTTGAAAACAGCAAAATATATACAACCATAACTATCTATATGAGATACTGAGGTAAACGCAAAGCAGCAGTCGTTGAAGTTTTCTCTGCAAACACTCGACTCGTATACGGAATTAACTTGTCAAGCTCAACAAAAGACACAAAGATTTGTCAGCTATATTCAGCTGAGTTGAGCTGAGTTGAGCTCAAGCTATTTCTGGAAGAAGAATTTTCATGTAGGGTGAAAAATATTGCGTTGAAGTTTGATAATGAGGTCTAAATTTTTCATATTCTTTCTAAATTTTAAAAGTTTAGAAAACGAATGCTTAAAAATGTTAGTTCATAACACCGTCATAATAACTAATTCAGTTTTTGCCAGAATTTTTTCTAGACAGTCCTACATTTTGCTCGCATATTGAATTTTCCGCTTTGATTATTTTTCAACGAACCCTTATCGATTTTTAGTTAAACTTTGAACAAACTCATGGACTCAAATTACTAAATTACAAAACAAAAAATATAACAAACAGCAATTTTGCTGCATAACAATTTACGACCAAACCAAACAAACAAGCAAAAAAGCAAGGTGAACCTGATTGAAGTAAAAGTTTTCCCTTTTCTGTTTCACAAACATTATTTCTCATTTACACTGTTCAAAAGAGCAAAATTCGAAGCAAACAAGCATTGCTTGAGTACCTTAATGCTATTTTTGTTTAGTCATCTTCACCCTAGCAAACTTCTAGATGTATTGTAGTCTTTTCAAGTTGCAGGAAATCACTGGAAAGTCACCTTTTAGGTCACTTGTGTTAGGAATACAAGCTACCCCACAGGAGCTTTTCTGTGCCAAACTGCAACAACAACAAGAATTCTGGTATTTTGCTAGATTACCCCCAAGTCTCTTGTGAATGTTTCCAAGTCATTCACGCTGATTTCCATTGTGGTTAAAGACACTGTGTTTTCAAAGTGTCTAATGTCTTTATTTTCCCAACCACCTCTCGAAACCCTTTGCATCTTATTAGTTTACTTTCCCTTACTTATTTAAATTATCTTTATTTCCTGTTGTTCATGATTATTATTTAAGGTGTTTAAAGCACTTTTTTGAAACAGCTTGAAGTATTTTCGAAATGTAAATTAAATGCATCCAACACCTACAACATCCAGTACAAACGCAATTTCTAAAAAAAATGAATTTCCAAGAAATGTTATGTGGTGGTTATTTATTAAGAAACTGGTTGGTTAATTTAGTAATAAAATGTAGGTTTAATTCAATGGTGGTTCTGATTGAGCTCAGGCAGGGTTTGGTTGATATAAAAACTATGTATAAATCTGTTTCTAAGCTCCTTCAAGGTTCATTCTAATTGCATTATAATTATTTTTTATTAACTACTTTATTTTTTAATACTTGTAAGTCCACAATATTTTGACCGATCCCTGGCGCCATTCAGACTTTAAACAAACAAATTTGAAAATAATTCAGCAACAGAAATCAACCAAAAAGTATATAAATATATAAAATCTCTATAAATCGTTAAACTCTCATTCATGCTGCACAATCTGGTTCGAAAAGCGTAGGCGAAGCTAGCACAACCAGAAAGTGCATACAAAGCCATTAACGAGCACGTCTTAAATTGAATAGCTGCTCAAGATTTAAGATTATGTCTTTCTGGTTTATATTACTGGTATTGCACGTTTGTTTTGAAAGTGCTTCGAGTGTAAGTTTTCTAACAGTTTTGTGCAATTTTTCAAATGTTAATGTACATGCAAATTTAATATTTAAAGTCACATATTAAATTTCCAACCATATTCTGTATTTTGATGATTCACGTTTGAGTAGGATTATAATGGAAGTATGTAACAAAAGATTGTTTAGATGTAAACTGTAGATAATGTTACTATTATTTTGATATACTTCATTTAAAAAAAGGCTTTTTCCAAAATATTTTTAGTTCTTTCTTTGATTTCCATTTCTGACTGTCCAATCAGACTTTTCAAAGAAAATACTCAAAAATTATATTAAATTTGACTTACAGAGTTTAATGAACTTTAAATGAATTTTCTGGAAAATGATTTCCTAGATAATTCTATAAGTTGTTAAACAAATACTTTTATTAATTAAAAAAATGATCGTAAGACGCTCCTCTTTATAAATCTTAATATCTTTCCAGAAATAGTAATAAGAAATCAAATAAAATTTATTTTCATCTCGCAAATGTGAAACAAACATTAAATTTTCTTTTTATTCATTTTTTGGTCGTCTTGGTTGTCTCAAATACATTTTATGCTCAGTTTTCTTCTTCTTTGGACTAATATTGGGTTTCTTGTATGCTTTCTTGCTTTTCTCCATTTCTCGTCTCTGGTGTTATTTAAATAGTTTTATTTGTTGGATAATACTTCTTAAATAGCGTTTTTGATATTTGTTTTGTGAGATTGTTAAGTTTGTTGAAGAAACCTTACATATGATGAGATTAGTTCTGTTAATGCCATCAAATAACTGTTATTGACACAGATATCTTGGCTCAAAGAAATTCTTGAGGTGCAAATGATCGAATTCCAGAGATAAATTCTCAGTAAACTATTTTATTTGATAAGAAATTGGTAAATATTTCCTCAAGAAGGGAAACCACATTCCAAAGCTTAAAACTAAATTCAATTCTAAATCGAAAATCAATATTCAAGCGACATCGAAAATAAGATATTATATAAAAAGATTGCATTTTCTTTAAATCAAAGACAATGAGTGAATAATATCGAGATAACCATGTATATGTTTTAAAAGGAAGCAGACAAAATTCTTTTTAAATGTTTTGGTAAGATTTTATAATAATTTATTCTTGTATTGAAAAGAAAAACGTTCATTCCATTTTTGTCGAATTTGGTTCTTTTTGCACTAAACATAGATGGTTTTAATCAAATTGTTATCAAAAATGTTAAATGCGACGATTTTTTTAAACTATAATAAACATCCATCTTTCCCATATATTTTTTAATTGTTTTAGATGCATTTTCAGGGTTTTTTACCTTATCTGATTTTTCTGAGTAAACAAATCTCAAAAATATCCATTTTTTTTTGTCGGTATTGAGTTTGAAAACAAATTTTGAAAATTTTGAACCCTGACCTGTTGCGAAAACTAAGGGCCGTGCCCGAGTGGATCCGTGGTTTACTGTAAACGCTCGATCTGAACTCCCACCGAACCGATTCCGGATTTTTGATGCCAAACTTGGTATCTTCGTGCACCTGATATTTTGGTGATGGTGACTTTACCAGGTCACCAGCACCATTTGACCCAAAGTCGGTTTTTCATCAAAAAAACCTTTTTTAGAAAAACTAGAGATACAGCTGTGGTTTCTTCAGAAAAAAAATGTTTGAGATGAAAGTCAAAAATGTATCGACGTGTTTTTCATCTGGGGTCATCTGGTGGTACCAGATAACTTTTTTTTTTTAGTCTTAAATTCTCATAATTCGTCCAGAAAATTATAAAAATAGTTTTTGGAGGACAGTCTGGTAGCGCTTTACTCTCATATTAAAGATTATTAGTTGCTTCAGAAAAAAATGTTTGGAATAATAAGTTTAGTCAAGAATTGCATCGATATTTGAAGTCATCTGGGGGGTTCTGGTGGTACCAGACAACTTATTTTTTGATAAAGTCTTAAAAAATCATGATTCGCCCAGAAAATAAAAAAAATAGGGTATTCGTGATTTAAACCAACAGATGCCGCGCGGGATATACATGTAATATCTCAGTTAAAGGAATTTTAAATTAAAACACAATTCCACGTTAGCGGAGAAGTCCTGCTCAGCTCACAAGCTGCACAACTAGTTTAATAGATGTCTTTATTTATTTCTTCAGACTTCATAGTTTATCGTAATCGTTTGAGAATAAACCCATTAACCAACTGCTGTGCTTCATGCATTCTACTCAAATTGTGATAGAAAATTCAAATGTTTTTCTATCAGAATGCAACATAAAATAGTTGAGGAAGCGAATATTGATTAATTATGAATATTGAATATGGTGAATATTGTACACATTTTCAAAATTTACAAAACGTGTAAAAATCTGACTTGCTGAAATAGTTGAAAATTAAACTGTTTGCTTATTTGTTTTGGATCATGGTTGAATTTTTTTGTAAAAATTTAAAAATTGATTGCCTTTTGAATATTGTACACTATAACTATAATTAATTGAAATGTGCATAAACTAATCAAATGTTACTCGCTTGTGGAAAGTTTTCTAAAAGTTTGCTTGTGTAAATTTTTAAAGCGAATTGATAAGAAATTGTAAATGTAAATGTTGATTTTTTTTTAATTCAGAAAACTAAGAAATCTGTATTTAAAAAAAGCTAGCTTCTTTAAAAAAATGAAGCGAATTTTTTACTTGAATTTTCAAAAGATTCCACTTTTATTTCTAGAAGAAAATTTCTTATCTTATCTCTTTATACTAATGCAAACTCGTGATTCTCTGAACTTACGGCAATAAACTTGCTATCAAAGTGGAGTTTAATGAGATTCTTAGTTGTAAGTATCATTTGAAGTTTCCTTTGAATAAAATTTATATAAAGTATGTGAATCTTTGAAAGTATTTAAACCATTTCCTACTCTTCATTAATTGACTATTTATAAAGCGTCTGTTGATTCAAATTCATGATGTTATATAAAACTTAACACACGCGATAATTACATGACTATTTGCGATACACATTATAACTACTATCGCAAAATTAAACTCAAATAATCAAATAAAAGCATCTGTTTTGATTTGGATTTCAAAATTGTAATTTCCAGTTAATAAAAGTATTACTTACAGTTATTTTGTCAAGATTTGCAATTTAATCCATATTTCAATTCACTTCTTCAACTAGGAATTATTCCTTTAAATTTTCACATGAACTTGAATATATTGAACTTCGTAACGAATTTTGTTTCGAACTTTTGTAAACTTCACTTCTTTTCGATATTTAAACTATTTTCACTAAATCTGATTTTAAAAGACACTTTCAATGAATCCTAGGATTAATTTGATAGAATAATATTTTTCCAAAATCATGCAAATGTAATCTACTGAAAAGCATACCAAATTATTACATTTCTTTGCATTAAAAAAAGCAACTTTACTGCGAGAAAGAAAAAAACCGACTGAAGAAGTTTGTATAGTATACAAAGAGCTTCGAGGCAATGTATTGTGAATAACTGAATAGCCAGAGAGTTTGTGCATTGCTTCCACTTGTATTCTGGTATAACATTTTTGAAACAGCGCATGTCGTTATCATGTAACGATATATATTTTATGTTTCAACAGATTTTATTAATTTAACGAATATTTTTCATTCGATTTTATTTTTCTTCAATTGGTTTGCGATTAATAGTAATAATCAGATATGCAAAATAAACACTCGCTAAAATAATTTTTATTTAAATTTAGCGCCATATTTCATTCGCGCTTTATCTATTTTGTTTACATTTAGATATTCGGAATTTAGTATCTATTTTATCTAGTTTAGTGAACACGTAAAAAATTTTATTTAAAGAGATTCGAATATAATTTAACATTAACCAATGATGGAAGAAAGTACTCGTGACATGGCACTAAGTTTGTTCAAGACCATAGACGATTATATTTCTGGGAAAAACACCATCGAATCACTCCAAAAAACGTGTTCTGACTTTCAGACTATGGAACGAGGTAATGAAGCAAGCTTAAATGCCTTGCATGCCAACATTTGCCTGTTGATTCTTTTGGATGAGCTTCGCCAGAACTGTGACCGTGATATTGGCGATTGGAGCTTGATCAAGACGCATTTGAGACATTCACTACAAGGAGATAAGTTTCTAACTTACTACATTTGCCAGCTCTTCTCAGTGATTTTATCAAACACAAAGTATTTTGAAGCTGCTCGAGTTTTCACAACTATAATGATTCATGCTCACAAATTGCTGCCTCCCGAAGTTCCAAAAGAATTCCAATTTTGTTGTCTGCACACTGAGTTGAATTTTTTAGTTAAGTTATTTGAATATTCTGCAAAACTGCGCTCATCTGATGAACCACCTAAAGATACAAGCTCTTTTTATTTGCGGAATTTTATTGGAAATCACGAGCTTGGTCTTGAACAGTATACTGCATTTAGTATCGTTAAAACTTGTTCACAGGCAGAGAGTACCTTCAAATACTTCATGAAGAAAATGGGCGAAATGGAGAATTTTACTGTGAATCAGCATCAAATGTTGCACAAGTTTTGGGTTGGTTCAGCCTTTCTTTGGTTCAGCAATTTCCAGGATAGTTATAAGATAAAAGGAAAATTAATTCAGCGAGCTATCTTCAATTGGACTAACTTGACTAAATTGAATTTAAGACATGAACTATTGGACTTGAATGCTTTCTACAAGTAAGAATGAACCTAATTTGAGAGTTACTTTACACTACATACATTTAATTATTTTATCATTTAATGCAGTGTTGTCTTCAGTAAAACCAAATCAGCCTACCAGACGCTGTTTACCATTTTAGCTCCAGATAAACGGACTCGGACTTTAATTGAAGTAGACAAGCTCAGATTGGAGTTTATTTCGGTATTGGAGGATCAACTAGAATTTGTTCGATCTTTCCAACTTTGGAGTTTTGAGGAGGAGCTTTTCTTGTGCATAGAAATTGTTAAAAACTTCCGAAAGATTGTTGACCAGAAGAAGCGTGAAGAAAAAATATCTTCAAGCATCTCTTATATTAGCAACATTTTAGAAATTTTGAAGGTAATAGAAATTTTTTTTTAGAAAACCCTTTAGATAAAACATTATCTTTCTGAAATTTGTTTAACTAGAACAATCAAGATTTACGCGAGAAGTTTAAAGGAACTTTGTTGACACCCGAAGAAATTACACTTGCTATTGATAAAGTTTGATTATTTTTATCATCTTACACTGATCGTCCTGCTAACAAACTTGTCAACTTCTCTACTAAAATGAACTTATAAGTGATAACAAAAGGTTGTGAATTTGTAATATAAGTTTATTAATTTTAATGGAATAATACAATAAATATGAATTAAACCTATCCAAATCATCCACTCAAAAGCTCAGCTACCTCTTGAGGAGACTTAGCTAGAATCGTTTCGGGGTTCTGATATCCATTGATTGGATCATATATCTTCTCATGTAATTGTTTGTAAATAGCAATTATAACATTAAATGATCTTTTTTGCACGGTTGCTCTATGGGTGGAGCTGAGCAACAAATTCACTTGAGGTAAGATTAAAATGTCCGGCATTTCAATGAAAGCGTTTAATTTATTCTGAAACGAATTTCAATTTGTCTTGATCTGAATTTTCAATTTAAAAGTTTAAATTACCATGAAAAGTTTCAAATGTTGAACGTCGAGCTTCGATGAGTTACTTTGTAAAACTGTGTAAATCGGTCCAAGTTGTAAGTTCGCCACCAAAGATGATGCTTGTTGTGATGTTAAGGTGTCCTTAATTAAGTTTAATAAAACCAATAACTTGTTATATGATAATTTATTGAATTTACCATTTGTGCATCGCACATTGATGTCAATCTTTCTAACCGCTCGTCCATGAACTCGTACATGTTCAAAACACTTTGAATTTGGTAAATCGAATTCAGCAGATAAACAGACATGTCTTGAGTTGACATATTGATTGCCGACTCGGTCACAGATTGAAGTAAAGGATCAATAACGCAGGCTACGATTTTAACAATGTCAGCTTGCCTCCCTTCAACCATATTTGCAACTGATAATAGCTCTTTAAGCATATTTAACAGCTTATTGACACTCGGTGGAGGCACCAAATCTGTTGTCTGCTGTTTCATTGGATGCATTTGAGTGGATGCCATCAAAACGTCTTTCACTTGCATTGCGAGTAAGTTTAAATATACATTTTCACTCATATTTTGTAGTTCAATCAAGCATTGCTCTAGTTGTCCACCTTTAACCACCTTTTTTAAAGAATGCTGGATTATTTTAATATTTTTTGACAACAAAAAGCTACAAAATTTACCGAATTAATGATGCTTAAGTAAAATCGAATTAGGTTCGAGATTGAATACAACAAAATTGTGTCTTTTTCTGCATTCAAAATCATTTCTACTCGTACCTTGAGCGTATGACATAAACCATCAGAAATACTTGCTAAAGCTAGCTGAATCAAGTCTGTTAAATCTAGAAGAAAATACTATCATTACTAATTATTAGCTAGTTGAAAATTTGGAAAAATACCATTTTTATCGCACAATTTGCACAACATAAGCAAGTTTTCTCGTTCATTTGGAATTGCTTGATGCAACCATGCAAAAATGTCCCCAATGTATCTTTTCGGGTCATCTACGTGCAGTTCTATAGGTTTTGTCTTGTTATCACCAACTGTAAGTGCATCTATAAAACTTCGAACAAGTACAGACCTTGAAGTTAGAAATGAAAATAGACACATATTGAAGATTTCTTAACAAATATTTTATGATTCAAAACCTTCTATTTGTGGAATATTCATCAATCACGTATTTGAACAGTGCTGGCCTTTCTTGTAACCTATTCATTCCTTTGATAACGATTTCATTTGTAGCATCTACATTTCTACAGTTGCTCTGTACAAATCTGTACAATCTTTCCAAAGCAGCTTCCTGGTGAAACGACATCTTTTCGATAATATCAAGAGCTAAAGTCTCATACCCGCTTTGCATTAATATTCTACACTCATTATGAATCAATTGCACTCGATCTAAGACTATGAAGAATTCATTTGTAATGCGATCATCGCGATTTTGTCCGTATAATATTTGATTCTCTCCATTGGTGAGTTGAAATCGTTCCAAAAAAACTCCAGATATTTCTTTGCGTATTGTTAATTTGTTGCTTTCATCTTGCAACAAATTTGTTTGTTTTATCAAACCTACGGTCTTATCTTGTGTATTCCTCAAGCAATTTTTCATCTCTTTGAAATTAGTTGCCATGCATTCAAAGGACTTAGTAATTTCATCCAGAGATAATTTCACAGATTTTAACTCAGAAAGGAAACTCTGATTAATTTCCAAATTTCGATTTTCTATCTTGCTTCTGAGATTTCGTCTAGATGTTAGATTGTTTTCTTCAAAAAACTCACCAAGAAATATTAAGCCTTGTAAGATATCCTTTAAAAAAACATTGATAAGAAATACTGTTAGTTTTTAGGATTTTTTATTTTAAACAATAATTACCTTATCGGTGTCATAACGTGTTTCAAGGATCTTGTTAAGCTTTTTCTGCAAGTAGTCATCTTTTTTCTCCACTATTTCCATAGTTGATTAATAATAATAAATTTAATATTTCAAGTTTGTTTACAAAATTATTAGAATGTACGTGGAACGTCAAAATTGAGTAACTGTATTAAGCGTATATATACTCTATATATTTAAGAATGAATTAGCGCGAAAATATTATATTGTGAGAATCTTAAACTTATAGCTTAATTCATGAAATATAAATTAACAATAATAATAATAGATAATGAAAGAAAAAATATCAGAAAATTAGTTAAAAAACGGTTAGATATAATTTTATTGATTTGCTTGGAATTTTAAAATGTTTTATTCTGAGACTTGTTCTGAAAGAGATAAATTGGTGGTTTGATCAGCTGATTCAACGTCTCTGGCGTCTTGAATTGTAAGATGAACTAGAGCGAGATGGGGAACGACTTCTAGAGCGCTTCGGTGATCTGGAGCGAGAATAACGCCGTGGTGATCTTCGAGAGTTCCGAGAGGAGCTACAAAAATAATTGGATCAAATTTGTTTAAGATATTATTTTGAAAAAACATCTCACTTGTCGCGGTGCATTCTACTTCGTCTATCTAGTTCACGGCCTCCACAATAGTTTCGTCTGTTATCAGCTTCTCTTGAGTTTCCACCACGATAGTTATTTGAACGTTGACTTCTTCGTGGGCCCGCTGTTTTCTCAAGTTTGGCAAATTTTTCTCGGATCTCGATGAATCCCATATGCAGTTTGCCTCCAAAATGATCAGCAAGCCTTGAAGAATCATCATGCAATCCCAAATAGGCCGAGCATACATCACAAACCCTCAACTTTTGGAGCTGATAGCTATAAATAAGTTAGTTTTCAATTGAAACGATATTATATTAAAGTTATTATTTTGTTTATGATAAGTTTACCTGCTTGCTGGAACTGATTGCTTATATTCTTGCTCAGCTCGCTGTTTTTTTTCTCGTAATTCGTCAATCTCAGTCATAAGTAAAAGACTCTCTTCTACCTGACCTGCTTCTCCAAGTGATTCAGCTTTTGCCATTTTTTTGCCAAGCTCTTCAGCAATCTCATGAACACTGTTTGCTTTCCCAGACACTTCCATCGAAACGTCTTCTTGTGTTTCCAATAGTCGTTTTTTTGCTTGTTCAGTTCGACGGTCGCAGTCTGATACGAAACTTTCAAGATGCTCCAATGCCTTGAAATTAAAAAAAAATTATAATAATAATAATTAACTTTTAATATATCTCGAAACTTACATCCACATCATAAAAGTAATCCTTTGATTTTGAAGCCATTTCGTAATCAGCTCTCAGAGCCAGATCATGAATTTTTGCGCATTCACCCAAATCCATTCTTGTAGCCTTTAGAATCTCATTTGGGCACGCATCTAGCAAAAAGGCCTTACACACGTTAGGGCTGGAAAATTTAACACTTCCTCTTTCTCTGTCGTCGCCGTTTCGACTGGTGCCCATCAATGATGCCAGCTGATCTGAAAAATTAAGCAAGTAACATTATGTTTAGATCTACCAGCATTCATCACTTGATGCACTTTATTATATTTTAATTTATTCCATATTTTTGAATATATACCTCTAATTTGTTCAAGAGCACTCATTGTATGTTTAAGTTGATCACCAAACCTTTCTAATCTGATATTTAGTTTCTTTTTCTGGCTTTAAATCGCTAAACTGAACAAATTTTCTATATTTTCTATTTTGAGTATATTTAATTCGATTTTCTTACTCAAAATCTGACATTTCAAAACATATATATATATATATAACATATATTGAACTCGAAATATATATATGTTTTTTTGACAGTCTGGCGGTTTATTTATTTATTTTATTCGAGATTTTATTCGGTTAATAAATATTGTTCTTAAAACATGGAATCGAAACTTAATCGGTATGAAAAGATTGACTTTTTGGGAGAGGGTCAATTCGCCATAGTTTACAAAGCCAGAGACATTGAAACGGATCAGATTGTAGCTGTTAAAAAGATAAAAATTGGTAGTAGAGAGGAGGCTCAGGATGGAATCAATAGAACCGCCCTAAGAGAGATTAAACTGCTTCATGAGCTAAAACATGAGAACGTCATAGGTTTATTAGACGTTTTCGGTCACAAATCAAACGTTTCGCTTGTATTTGATTTTATGGATACTGACATGGAGCAAATAATAAAAGATTCAAAAATTGTGCTAACGCCTGCTAACATAAAAGCTTATATGATTCAGACTCTTCGTGGTTTAGAATATTTACATCTACAATGGATTCTTCACAGAGATTTAAAGCCGAATAATCTGTTAGTCAAAGCCGACGGAAACATTAAAATTGGTGATTTTGGACTTGCTAAGTTTTTTGGTTCTCCTAACCGACAAAATACAAATCAGGTTGTAACCAGATGGTATAGGTCACCAGAACTGCTTTTTGGAGCCAAACACTACGGAACTGGAATTGATATGTGGGCCATCGGATGCATCTTAGCTGAACTCCTGCTACGTGTACCTTTCTTACCAGGCGAAAGTGACCTGGATCAACTTACTAGAATTTTTCAGGTAGTTTAAGCTGTTTCTTATTTCATTTTAGATTTTAAAACATTATTTTCAAAAGGTATTTGGCACCCCAACTGAAGAGTTTTGGCCTGGTGTTAAGACACTTCCTGATTACATGCAATTCAAACCATTCCCAATTGTTCCACTACGTCACATCTTCACTGCAGCAGGTGATGATTTATTAGAGATGGCACAAAAGCTTTTGGATCTTTATCCGCTAAATAGATGCACTTGCACAGAAGCTCTTCAGATGCCATACTTTGCCAACAAACCAGCTCCAACTGTTGGAGCTAAACTGCCCATGCCCTCGAGCTACACTCAAAAAATTGTGGAAGACAAACCGCATGGATTAAAGAGAAAGTTATTGGAAAATATTGATAGTGGTTTACCAAAGCGATTGCAATTCTAGAAATTTCATAGATTTCGAATAAAAAATATAAATTTTGATACATTCTCATAAAACCGTATTTTGAATCCTTAATATTACAAGTATGGAGCTATTCGTTAAAAATTTTTAGATTTTTTTCATTTACGAGATTCCGGATATTTCTTAAAATAGAGATTCTAAATTTAATAGCATTACCTAGTTGCTTTATATATTTTAAGAAATCAACTTTAAAAATAAGAAGCTCTTGGTTTGTTATAAATTATTGCTTTCTTTATTTGATAATTTATTTAGTGAGTTATGGTAGACATCATTATTTGAACTGCCCTTGTGGTGCTCCAAACAGTCCACCACCTTGTTTTGCAGCAGCTCTAGAAGGGGCAAATCCTAGCAGTTTTTGGCAATTTTGTCTTATCGACATTGTACAAAGAATATACAAGAAGATAAATGAACATTCGCTGAAGTCGTTCCCTTGCAAGTTTCGATGGCTCAATCCTAAAAAAGAAATATTATTCAAACACTCGATAATGTTTCACATCATTTTAAATTAAAATAATAATAACCTTGAATCCAAGATATAGGGACAAATGGCAAACGAGCAACAACGCGACCATCGAAGCTGAAAAAGGTGAGCTAATATTAATATTTTTAAACGATAATAGCCTCTATTTAAACTATATGTCATAAATTGAGGTTTAGAATTAACCAACAAATTAGATAGTTTGCCCCATACAGTTGAGACTTGAATAAATTGTTCGAATCTGGAAGTATAAGGACGTGATACGTACATGCTGTTAAACATTGAAAGAAGAGCAGTAAAGGCAAATCCAGTCAATACCATCGACTTCATCTTAACAAGTGATAGGTCTCGATTATTATTCTTCAGCTTTTCTTCATCACGCTCAATTTTCTTTTTTTGGTGTTTATCAAGTGACTCTCCGTGAATTTCTTTCCGTTTTTCCACTGTTGATTAAAAATTTATCATAGATAGTTTATTAAATTACTGTTGTGGATTTATGCTGTAAAATATATTAAAATTCAGTCCTGTAATGGACTATTTATTTAATTAGAATAGTTATTTGAAAGAATCTTAATTAAATAATTCCTACATTTTTTACTCTGACGATCCACTTCATTCTTTAATTTTTGATATTCTTCACCCCTGTATACCATAAGCCATGTTAATCCTTCGCCCAATAAGGCTGTGAAAACGGAAATACCGACAATAGTGATAGTGTCACCCCACATTTTAATTATTTAGAATTAAATTAGTTTTCACGACTTTTCCTAAAGTTCCTAGAGTAGATTTATACTCTCAAAAAAACTTATCTGTCACTTTGAGTATATTAAGGGGAAAACGAGGGGGAAATCAATCATATAAAGGGGATACGTTATAAAAAGTTAAAATCTGAAATAATTAAATTTAGAGTCAATCTAGGCTTATCTCAAGCCCCTAATATTGTGCATTGAACCCTCAAAGGATTGTATACAACATAATTAGATAATGATCTTGCAAGAGCCAGTGCAAGTGAGTGAATTTTTATGATTAGAACAATTAGTCTAGCACCAATTTACTAATTACTTTATCGATTTATAGGCAGCAATTTGGCAATGCATTGACCATTATGCCTTCGATGATGCAATTTTCCTAGCTGAAAGGCTTTGTTCAGAAGGTAAGCACTCCATTAAATCCTTGAAAAACAACTAATACAAATTTTTTTTCTAGTCGAGTCTGATGAAAGTTTGTTTTTATTGGCTACTTGCTATTATCGTTCTGGGCAAACACACCAAGCGCACTGGCTGCTGTCTACCAAAGGTGTCAAATCTGTAGAGGCCAAGTTCCTGCTCGCCAAATGCGCATACGATCTCAAGCTGTAAGTTGAAAATGTTAATTTTATTTGGTTTTGAGCATTTTCAAGCTTGTGCAATATAATTTTGATGAATAAACTGTTGAGAAATAGTTGAAAATGTTTGATAACTGCTTGTATAGTGTTTCTTAAGGTTTTGTAATTTTATCTTTAAAATCGATGAAAATATTTGTTATTAATATTTAACTATTTTTGACCAGGTTTTCAGAGGCAGAAAATATTTTGTCGCACAACAGTACTCTCAGAGTTAAGCACTTGGACGCTATATGTATTGAGTTCGGAGAATTATCGGGATTCGTCCTTCAGCTGCTGGCAAAAATATGTCAATTTACAGAACGTGCCGCTATCGCTAACGAGTGTTCTCAGCGCTCTCTCCAGACAAATCCTTTCTTGTGGCAGTCGTTTGTGGATTTGTGCAATCGTGGAGAACAGCCTGATCCCAAGCAAATCTTCCAGATTCACAACAATGAGTTGTTGCATCAACTTACCTCACATCGGAATCATCAGCCCGTGGGAAATGATATATCTATGCACACGCCTAATGCACTACTCACCACGCCCAATAATATGCATGTCATCGGAATGGAAGATTTAAACCAGACTGATATTGATTCGCCTCATCGCAAGCACTCCAAGTCATTGAACACCAGTCCTTTCACGCCTGGATTTGGCGTGATGCCGTTTAGTCCTAATGACTCGTGGAGACAGAGTAGTTTGATGTCACCTGGCTCCCCAACTCAGCAGCAGTTGATTGATAATAATGATTTTAATAGCAAATTATTGACTAGTAAAAAAATGCGTACACAAATAGGCCGAAAAGAGGTACCACTGCAGGTAACATTTAATTTATTAATGAAAGATTTTTCATAATGCTAATTATTTAAATTTTGCAGGAAAATAAGCCCGTTGTAACGACACAATGCTCACCCAACCAACAACAGCAAAATCAACAACTGACACAACCCTTGCAAACCACACAGAGTGTTCGTCGTAGTTCACGTCTTTTCAGCAACAATTACTCGGTCAAAGAGAATAACAAATCAAACAATGTCAATAAATTTACAAGACCGAGATCGCCTCCGAGAAAGGCTAATAAACGAATAACTAAGCTGAGTACCAAAACCAGCACACTAAACGAGAAAAACAGCCTGATATCCGAAAAGGAGAAGATAGAGACCATCACATCAAGTGCCCTGCTCAGTGGATTTCCTCAGTAATTTTTTTTTTCTTTTTTATTAAATAACTTTTATTATATTAACATAATATAATTTCTCTAGCAACGAACACCACTTGATGCATATGAAACGCCAGAGTGCCGATGGACTGATGCAATTGTTGCAGAGCTTAGGTCAGGCGTATTTGCATTTACAACAGTACGAATGCGATCAGGTTATTGAAGTGCTGGAGTGTAAAGTACCATTGCACCACTTGCAGAGCAGCTGGGTGCAAAGTTTAGTAGCAATGGCTCATCACGAGAAACGTGACTATGAGAGTGCAGTAAAAACTTTTGGACAGATCCATAAAAATGAGCCACATCGATTGCAGGTAAGAATAATTAAAAAAGTTATAACAATATGATAACTTATTTGTATGACTCCCAGGGGATGGAAATATACAGCACAGACTTGTGGCACTTGCAAAAGGATGCACTTCTTTCCGCTTTGGCTCAAGATTTAATGCAACAAACAAAGCATTCTGCAATCACTTGGTGCGTTGCTGGAAATTGTTTCTCTGCGCAGAAAGAACATGATACGGCCATCAAATTTTTCAATAGAGCTATTCAAACCGACCCTGATTTTGCCTACAGTTACACTTTATTAGGTCATGAATTAGTGGTCACAGAGGAATTAGATAAGGCTCTTGCTTGCTATCGTAAAGCAATCCTCAAGGATGCAAGACACTACAATGCTTGGTTTGGCATTGGAACAATTTACTCGAAACAAGAGAGATACCAATTAGCTGAAATACATTATAGGCACGCATTGAAGATCAACTCGCAAAACTCAGTTATCCTAGTGCACATTGGTGTGATGCAGTTCTATTTGCAGCAACCGGAGCCTGCGATCCGAACACTGTACCAAGCTGCTCAGTTGGAACCGAGAAATCCATTATGCAAATTCCATCGTGCTTCGATGCATTTTAGTATCGGAAAACTCGCAGAAGCATTAGCCGAGCTTGAAGAACTGAAGCAAATTGTGCCCAAGGAAAGTGTAGTTTACTATCTTATTGGAAAAATTCACAAAAAATTGGGAAATAATGATCTGGCACTTATGCACTTTAGCTGGGCTACAGATTTAGATCCAAAAGGAGCCAATAATTCCATAAAGGATAAGTTCGACACTGTGGTGCGCAATCAACAGCAAACAGAACACCAGTTAGCCAACGAGTCTGGTGACAGTGTAGAAAACTTGGAAGAAATTGATGAGGAAGATAACACTGTTGAAATTGATGAGCCCGACAACAACAATAGTAGAAATTCGACTAACGAATAGATCAGCGTCGATAGTTATTTAGGAGTGAATACTTTAATTGATAAATTCTGTGTAATAAAACATAAAAATCTTATAATGCTAAACACAACATATTAAAAGCCGTATTTATGAATTGCATTTTTTTGAGTTTTCACACATAAATATTTTTCAGATGAAAGAAATAATTAATGCAATTTTAATTTAGTTAGATAATATTTTATTTTCCATGTTCCCGCAAATAAATAATTTTTTCAAGTTAAAATTAATAATAAATTATAAGTAAAAGCAGAATAAAATTTACAATTTTATGCTCTAGAATAGTTTAAAAATCACACTCGGTTGCCAAACAACAGCTTTGCTTTATCCTCTTCCTTAGCAGCCGGTTTTTCCTCCATCAATGTTAGTGGGCTCTTTATCTTCAATTTTTGTTTAATCGCCTGAGACAGTAAAAACCTTCTACTATCTGATTTCATGGCCAGCAAAAGATCCAACCAAGTCCAAGTAACATTGTGGTATTCCAACGTTGGTACCAACAAGTAAATGTCTGAAATATCCTCCAGATTTTTTTCCTTGTTTCCCTTGTAACTGACTTTAACGGGAACTTCTGGGATTTTGATATAAATAAACAATTTATTCTTTTCTGCCCGCTCTTTCATCTTTTCCACATCATCCTTTTCAATCTTTACGTAAAAATTTGAGTCCTTTGAACTCTTTTTGGATTTTGTGTTTTTCTTTTGGGGTTTAAGCGATGTGGTAGATCCTTGAGTGTCTTCAATATCGTCAGCATCAGTTTCTGATGTATCTCGATCAGGAAAACAAAATTTGAGCATAGTGGTGTAGAATTTCTTGCTAATAGCGATTGTTATTGGTACAACATTGATCTCAAAGTGTTCTTTAACTGAAATACCTCCAACGGGTGGTTTTTCGCGGCAAAATACACGAAGAACGCGTTTGTGCTCTACAGGCATATCTAAAAATAAATTTTATTAGTTTTTTACAAACGTTTTTGATAAAAATTGATCTTTGTTGCTTACCCCTTTGTATTTCAGTTGGACATAAAACTTCCCTATACTGATCCCTTGGTATTAAGTTGTTTATTCTAATGTAGCCTAGTTCTAACAAATGTTCAACCGAATCGTCACTTCTGCTATTTTTGGTGTACAAAAAGTTACTCAAGATTAAGTCAGCTATTCCAATTTGTCCATCCGCCTCCGTCAGTCTCCATTGTGCATGTTTAAAGCAAATTTCGTTAGTTCTTACTATTGTGAGTGGTTTATCTTGTCGTATATGGGAAAGCTTATTAGAAGCAGAAAGTTGTGTTTCTTTGTAACACGAAATCATCATGTCCAACTCATCGCTCTGTGTGCTTAGTAATTCTTTACATTCTCGGATCTGTTTCTGAACTTCTTCATACTCGATACGGAGCTCTTCGCTTGAGTCTTCTTCTTCGACTTTGGCTCGCGTTATAAAGTGAATATCTTTCTCTAGGCAACGTAATCGTGACATTAAAGAACGGATTTGAGTTTGGAGGTGCTGTATGGGACGTTTTTGATCTTCACCACTGTTTAGTTGAAGCTGAAACCTCATTCGGACGAGCCTAATGATTTATATGTAATGTTACCTAAAGTTAAATTTCAAAACTATAGTATTACCTTTCTAAAGCCTGTTTTCTATGCGGCTCTACATAAAGCAATAAATTGTTAACAATGTCTAAAAGCATAGCATACTGCAGTGAATTAGTACAGACATCCAAATCATGATGCATAAGCGTAAAAGCATCTACTGGTTCATCTTGGTCTTCCCATAGACTTATATTTTCTTCAGCTGGTAATGGAGGCACATCGTTCACTGAATCAATAGTGGTGTCACCATAGCTAACGTAGAAGAACTCACACTTACACCTACAATCGTAATAAAATTTAATACTAGTAATTCGTACATTTTAAATAAATACCTTGAAACTATTCTCTGCAATTGTGTTGGTTGTTTTTCCAAGGTAGTGCTTACAGTAGCTCCTACTGTCTCTGACACTACACCACCAACACTTTGCCCACTACCCACTAAATGAGGTAAATCTGGAAATTCGTTGATAACCGATGCGTTGATATCTTTCTCTTGAATATTATCAACCGTAAGCCACATGATTTCTGCCATTTCATCACCGCAATGCTCATCAGCAGCAACCGTAGCGTAGTATTGCATACATTCTAAAGAGCCAACCCAAGTGGTTTTCTGGACAATAGCACGATCTCTCCAAATTGGTCGATGGACTCGTTGCATAATTTCTGCTTTGGCAGCTGAAAGGATGACATACCCGCTGGTCTCACAGCCTTTAAGTAGGACCTGTTTATTAAAAAGAAATAAAAAATTGTAAAACATTTGAATAGAATTGAAGATTTCTAATTTATCTTTACCTGAGAGTTAACAAGCGAAATAAACCAGTTATAATGCAGAACATCATTGTCTTGACACGCTTGCAATCCTTTCAATTGTTGCTCCTTGGTCTGAGTTGACAAATCGTCGCTAAAAACGACAAATTTATGATCAGCTTCCGAAATTAATTTATGAAGCATTGACATAGAATGTGAGGCTTGTTGTTGCAATTTTTTGTTCTTAGAAAGAAGTTGAGAAGCTGACGATGTTGTAGACCCAGAAGCAGGCGAATCACCTTTTGCTTTTGAAGACGACTCTTTGCGAAATCCTTTGAGAGCTTCAGTTCCTAAATTATCCTTGAGTTTTTGGCTCTTCATGAAGGAATCAAACAAACCAAAAGCCACATCCCGATTATTTTTAGTCCAAGCTCCCTAAAAGTAGGAAATAAATAATTTTAATCTTAAAATATATATCTTAGACTAATTCTCTTACCTTCAGATCATACACTACGAGTTTATGAGTAGGTGTCTCTTTCTGTCGGTGTTCACTGGTTGTAACCATTGCCTCTCTACCATAAGACACTTTTGCGACACTCAAAAAGTAATCACGGCAAATATCACAGTTTGGATTTGAAATGTTGTCCGAGTTTGCGTCGCTTTTATCACTGCTATTTGTTAGTGTTCTCAACCAAATTTCAGCGTCATTTAGCTCGCAGTTCATATACATAATAGCCCAATTTGGTTTGGCACGATGAATAAGACCATCATCGATAGGATTGATAGTTAAATTATGCTCAGAACTGAAAGAGATGCGGCCACCGTTTAATTGACAACCTCGATGTAAAGCGTGAGACATCCAATAATTGAGATTAAATGTGTTGAGGCTCATCTGAAGGTGAGCTTTTTTATAGTGTCGACTTAATTGCTTCTTTCTAGGGCGAATGTTATTGAAAACGCGACCTCGACGAGTCGGACGAGTTACACCCGAAAGGATGAGCTGAAGACTTTCAAACCAACGCAGGGTGGATCCAAATAGCACTAAATTAGGTATATCAGCGAGGTTGCTGTGTTTAGTCTCGAAAGATATCGAAATATTTACGTTTTGTGATCTAAATTATTTTTTTAAAGTAAATTAAAGGCATACAAAATATGTATATTTTAATCCTTACCTAAAAGCTCTGAAAGAGTCATGAACTTGGTTGCTTGAATATTCAGGCAGCTTGTCAGGTGCACAAGGAATAACTGAGTGATGATCATTAGGATTAGCCAAACAAATCCAATTTAGCTTGAATGAAAGCTTCAGGTTTGGTAAATGCAATAAACGACAATCATCATATCTTGAAGCAGTTCTAACAGAAACATTCAAATCACCTTTGAACATAAATTTAGCATTCTCCCAAATAATACCACAGTTTTGCCAAGTCAATTCCATTTCTTCAGTAGTATTGTAGGGATCTAGGGAAGCATGCAGCAAAATTGTGAACTGTTTAGCTAATGTAGTTAATCTTCCGTGAAAAAGTAGTCTCATTTTGTCCCAGAAAGGCAATGGTGGACTAGGATCACGAGAAGGTGCTGATATTTTCTCGAAACTTAAATTGCATTGCGCCATTACTGGCTCCCAACAGGGTCCAAAAGCGTAACAGAGGTAGTCTAGGTCCCAATCAAAATCATGGTAGAATTTAAGGGAGGTCATACCACGCTCGATTGTGTGCGTTCCAAAAGGTTCTCCAATTTCAACCTGTAAATTTAAAAATATCCTTATGGTAAAATCAACTGCAAAATTGTATATAACATACCTGAACATCTCTCTTGGCTCTTTTTGGTGGTATTTGTTCGGCTCCACATAAATTTCCAAACATGTGCATATTTTTTACATAGAACATTGGTTGTGGATAATCTCGAAGCAAAAACTTCCACTCTTGAGCTCCAATATTAACAGCTCGACACCACAATGTACTAAATTCAAACCTTTCTTCGGGCCAAGGACTTTCTGGATCAATTTCCTGCATTATTCTAGTCACATTTTCAGTACCATGAATGGAAGGATCTGCCATTGCCATAACTTCAAGATTAGTGAAAATCCAAGCAAGCAATCGGGTGCGAGGAGGCAGCTCGTTGAGTTTTTTGCTTCGTTGGATATAAACTTCTGCATGAGTCTTTACTAACTTTGATTTTAGCTCCTCTAAAGTCTTCGCAGGAAGAAGTAAACGTTCAGCTCTCAATTCGGCAATTTTGGTGTCGAAAAGTTTTTTTCTTTTCAAACTTTCATTGTACTCATCCAGCAATAATACATAATTGTCTCTTAACTTCACCTCAAAAGGATCATCGCTCATCTCGACTAGGAATTCTTTTACTTGTATTATCATATCACTGGGCAGTGGAGAGTTTACTGTGAAAGCTTTTTTCTTGTAATTGTGGATCTGTTTCAGCCACTTATAGAGAGATACGAACTCACCATGCACCGCCTCATAAAAGTCATGGTCATAAGGGAAAACAGTTCTATGAATAAAAATGATATGTTTTTAGTTAAAAGTCAATTGCGATATGTTTCAATGTTATCTTACCTAAAAACTCCAATACTAGTTGCCCAAATTTTATTGGTAGCTAAACGAAAATGTTCATAATTTTTTCTTTCTGCACTAAGCACATTTAGTTCCGCCAAGCTTTTAATATCAAAATCTTTAATTTCCATCAAATGTGCACCGTCCAAGTTCACAAAAATATTTTCAATCGAAACGAAGAAACTGCTTCTATTTGTGACATAAACATTTTCCAAATAAGTTTGCAAGCTATGTCTCTCAGATATTTTGATTGCTAAAACAATGTTGTGCTCAATGCAGATATCAAAGGTCATTGCAGGTATTTTTTCTTTGACTTGCTCCTTAGATTCAATAAATTCTACATTCTTAGGTCCCAAAATTCCACCACAAGATGCCTTAAATGCCCGCATCTCTTGACATAAAGTTACTACATGCATGTGAAAATTTGGATTCCACATCAGTTCAGTGTCGTCCAGCAAAAATACTGAGATGTGCGGCTTCTTTGTGCTTCCACTAGTATTGTTGGCATGTTCTACTCGAATCAATTTAACGTTCAAAAAAATCACAGTGTAATCTGCCAGGTTGTTGATAGAATAATACTAGAAAAATACGAGTCATTTAAATTTCATTATTCATATACAAAGCAAAGATTTTTATTACTAACCTTTGAAAAATCCACTGCAGATAACTGCAATGCGTCGAACTTAATTATGCTTAGATCCCTAGACCTAGTCAGTGTTATCTCTGCCAAATTAAAGAGAACACAATGTTCATGTTGGTTGATAAAAAAGCAAGTAACATCGGTTACTTTCAAGTTGATCCAAATACCATTTTCAAAGAGTATTTTACTTAGTGGAGCACTGTCTGACTTGACTATCGCTAGTTTTGGTTTCTCAATGCTATTTCTCAAAGAAGAATATTCTTTGAAGCACTTGAGAAGCTGTAACATAAATCCTGAAAGTAATTTGCTCCATTCGGTGCGCAAAGTGTGAATGGATAACTCAAACTTCATGGAATCGGAACTATAGCTACTCAATTTGATTAATCCAACGCCAATATAAAATGCACTGCCTCTGATATGCGTCTTTTTAAGATGGTTGCTAACGGGAATAGACTTATTATCCAAGCACCACCAAAGCGATTCCACCATAAGCTCCAAACTCCAGTGCCGATTAGAAAACAACATATGAGCTGCTTTATGCTGATAAGAGCTGTTACGAGACTCTTCAAACTGGTCCAACAATAGTTTGGTGTGTGTAATGTGCACTGAGCCTACTGAATCATTCAAATTGAGGATTGTAGAAACGTTAAACAACTCTGCACAGCCTTTAATGACCACAATTGAGAAAAACTCTTCCAATCCTCTACGAACTACCTGATCCTCTTGTGTTTTTGAAATTCGTGGCAGCTTCAATGCTTTACTAACTTCCTGTTGCTTTAACACAAAGTTCTTGCTGATCCAGCTGTAAACATCTTGGTGGTTGTATACCATCTGGAAATTCTTGAGCTTGAGATAAATATTGACGACATCCCGCTCTAATTTCAAATCAACGTTATACTGATCAAGATGCAAGAGTTTATCATGCACTGTGTCGATTTCCAATTGGTTTAACTCCATGCTAACTGCGAGAGAAGGTAGTTTACAGTCTGATGGAGTGGCATATTTTCCATGCAACTAAAATTTTATTAAATTAAAATATTTTAACCCGATAATTTGAAGATAATTTTGATAACTTTACCACTAACAGATGCAGTCTAGCTGAAAAATCATTAATACTATTTTCTTTTACGGCTGCCACAGTGGTGTCCTCAATTCTTATCAAAAAAACCTAAAAATAGATAAAAAATAAGCAAAAACTTTAAATATTTTTTATTGTCTCAGCGTACCTTTGGTATTAAAGAACTAAATTTGGTGAATGTCAAGTACGGATCGCTGGAATCAATTTCTGGCAAGTCATTGGTAATTATTTTCTCTGCAACTTTTTGCTGCTTAAGTTGGGTATCCTTGATGAATTCATAAAGGCCACGGTGTACAACTACTTTAGAGTTATTTAGTGATAATTGGAATTTTTCAATAGCCAATGGACCACTCGAATTAATAGCTCCATCTAAAGCAAGCCCTAAATGTAGTTCAGCCAGGCAAGGTCCAGAATTTGGTTGTACTGTTTGATTTTGATGACGCAAGATTTTCATTTGGACATCCTGGAAAGCAGCTGATACCAACAGTGTCTTAGAATTGTGAACAATACTCCCGTCAAGATGGAATTCACTGGTAGTCGCGTGAAGAAGCCAACCAGGCTCGCAATTTTTATTTAGCAAAACAATTGATATGTTCTTCACATGAAATGCAAGAAACTGAAGAAAACTTATGGCATTATCGACAATTTGAAAAAATTTTAGGGAAACTTACCTGAACAAATGTAATTAGTGTAGCAGGAACTTTTTTCGTTCGAAGGTCAGTTATTTGTCTTGATTTTTTTATCAAAACTTCCAAATCAGCTTCTTGGTCTTCATACTCCAACATTTTGTTTATTCTTATGTCTTTAATCTCAATAGATAAAGGCTTGGACACTTCCGAATTAAAAAAATTACTACGCAGGCATATTTCATCGATTTGCTGGAAATTTGAATATTATTTTCAACCAAAAAACTAAAATTATATCGATGACTCACCACTTCGAAGCCATCCTTGCAAACGTTCACATTTCGCAGGATATTTGGCATAGATATACGGCCAAAACGAATTTTTATATTGAATTGCTTGAGCAAAATCCATCCTACAAGAACTGGTAGAAATCTGCCCCAAAAATATTAGTCATCAAAATATTAGTTTTAACTTCTTGAAAACTTACCTTGTAATAAACAAATAAATAATTAGCACAAAGGCTATCAGGTAGATGATTGCCTGCATCTTTTAAGCTTTGTTAAGCTAATTAAAAACACTAAAATCCATTTTTTAAGGAGCTAATTTTGAATTTTTTATTTCATTTATTATGATCCGATAAAATAAACCAGCGGCTTAGAATTTAAAATAGCGGTTTGTATAATTTTAACATTAGGCGGCAAAAAGTTTGTTTATGTTTTGTTTTGCTTCAATATTATTTTTAAAAGTGTTAATTTTTTTAAGAACTTATAATGGCTCAATATAACTCAATGAAATTGCTGGGAAACAAAAATGCCCAGTTTAACATCGAGATTATGGAATGGAGTGATAAAATGGACTTGTTAGCGATTGCGAATGAAAAAGGTAACCTGAAAATTAAATGTCTCTTAAGAAACAAATTTTTGATAACTCTTTTCACAAGGCGAAGTAATGATACAAAGACTCAAATGGCAGAAAGTGTGGACCTTACCAGCTCCTGAAGAAGGGCTGCTAGTTCGTTCAATTGCTTGGCGTTCGGATGAAAAAGTTATTGCCATAGGTAAATATAAAACTAAATTTACTCAATAAATTTACCGGCTTATTAACTTTGTTGATTCTAAAACTTTTTTTAGCTTACAGTAATGGTCTTGTGCTGCTCACTGACATAGAAAATAATGAAGAACTACATTCTCTAAAGCTGAACCAGGACATTAAAATGCTTTGCTGGACTCAAAATACTGTGGAAATTGAGGAAAAATCTATTTTGGTATAGTGTTGATTCAATTAATTTGTGTCACCATTATAAAAACAATCTCGAAAATTCTTTTAGGAGGAGCATACAATATTCTTGGCAAACCTCACTAGCCTGAACTCACTCTCGTCCACCGTAAAAAAGCAAGACTATAATTCTGGGAAATTTTATTCCAAAAATATGTTGAACTTTTTATTGGTGGCACTAGAAAGTGGTTTAATAAAGATCTTCATTTTTGGAGTGCTATCTTGTGGCACTATTGACGTCAAAAGTGATATAAACGCCACTGAATCCGATAAAATCAACTTGATTAATGTTAAAATGAGCAAAAATTTCAAGAATTTATTCGTTGTATTCGAGAAGAACCACCATATTGAACTAATAATTTATGAAAACAGTACTTTGGAGAAATATCACGTACCACTTTGGAATATTGCCATCAAATATGGGCAGATTTTGAATATTTCGTCGTAAATACAGAAGTTTTTACAACTCTTGGCAAATGTTAATTTTTTAATTTTTAGTTACATTGATGACACTATTCAATGCATCGTTGAGGCTTGGGAACGAGTTCTTTTAGAAATGGACAACAAACTCACTAAATATGCTAAGACGCAACCAAAAGGTTCAGTTTCTGCCGACTTTTTAGAACTTTTAATGTTTGGATATCCTTCAGAAGCTTTGGATCAGTTTTTAACGAGGTAATATATAATATTGATTATTAAAAAAACTAGTCTAGCAAAATATTTTTTAGGGAACTAACTGAAAAAGAGCTCAAGAAACTAGGCAACAGCATAGAATTGAGTTATTCAACCATTCAGAAATTGGTAGTGAAACCACTTCATACCGCCATTATCAATTTGCTGTATCATTTGAACTATGTTTTGGGTATGAACAAAAACAGTTTCTACTACGGCGAACTGCTAGGCAGTCTATCCAATGATGCTCTAATTAATGCTGGATCTTTCCTTATCAAGTCTTATGAGTTGCAACAAACTATTGATATTTCAACCAGAGATTACAAGATTTTCTTCAGATGGCTGTATGTGGCGATCATAAGGATGTTGGATGAAACTGTCCCCGATGATATTGCTACTGTGACTCAGCAAGAGATAAATTATCTTGCTGAGTTCTTGAATGATTTTGATAAGCAAGAGAGTGAAGCATCCGGGGAAGACTGTGAGGTGAAATTCAATCTTGAAAGAGTTGGCCAGTATTTAGTAGACAAAGATTTAATCATTCCACCTACAACTGATGCGAACAATATGTGGAATCAACTGATGCAAGAAAATGAATGTCTGAAAAACTCTGCATTAATTTATCCACACCATTCCAAAATGTCTTTAGTACAGCAAAGGAACCTTTTAAAAGATAGCATCAAAACCCTTTTTGGAAAGCTAGAAAAGACTGTTGGAAACAAATTTATGCTTAAGTTGGTTAAAAGCTATAATAAAATTGATGGATCCACTCGCAAATTTGCAGCTACTCACATAAGCATCGAAAAACACGACGAGCAGCTAAATTTTTTTGCTACCATCACCTCAGATTCCAGTTTGATGATTATAGAGTGTTCAGAAAATTCACGCATAAGATCTTTGGAGCTCAAATTTGAAAGTTTGCAGGTATTTATAATGATAAATAAGTGTGAATATTGTTTCTACAACAAAATTTATAGACTGAGAGCAGAATTCAATGGGTTGGTCAGTTGACTTTCGTTGATGCCAAATTTTACAACGATAAGATTATTTCTATAGTGCTAAGAAATCTATCGGGCAATAGGACTACTAGCTGTCTGTGGCAGTTACCATTAATACAACTCGATGAAAAATTCTCAGAAGTGGACGATAAAGGTTGTTGTACTATAAATGCTTACAATTTGATAGAGGAAGCTACCATCAAAACACTCGATGGCATTAATGCATCTGCGATTGCAGTTTCAGGTCTAAGAAAGGTACGATCGTGTTTTTTTATTCATAAAAGACAATGGTATATTATTTATTTTGTTCCAGGTTGCATCAGTTTTGTCAGCCAACTTGAAGATTATCAGATTATACGAAATGGAAGTGGATGAAGATGAAGAAGTAGATATTTCTCACAATGGAAGCTTTGATAATGTTTAATGTTTGAAGAAAGTAATAATTTTCATAATAAAAATATTATGCGCATTTTTTTAAAACAAATTTGAAAGCCGCTTAATTTGATCCAAAAAGTTTCATTTGTTTTTTGCGGTTTCGTTACCAACTTAAAAAAGTTTGAAAATAATGATGATTCAGACATTTCCAATCAAATAATAAGATCAAATACTCAACTACCGAATTTCTGGATAATTAACATTTTACAGGATCGCCGAGAATCGCACCTTTTTTTAAAACTAATCATCAATATAAGTTCAGGTTCAAGAGAAATTATGCAATTTTAACAGAACTATTTATATTGATTAATCAGCTAATCGATTTCTGTTGAATTAATCAAACTTGACGCGCTTTGAACATCCAAATTTTAAAATTAAATCAACCAATTAACCAATCTAAAACAATTAAGCTGAGCAATGGCTGAAGGTTCTAGACGAATTAACGTCAACGTGAAAACTCCTAAAGAGAAGCAGGTTATCGAAGTTGACGAAGATTCGGAAGTTAAAGAGGTGAGCCGATAATGACTCGGTGAAAAATGAGCAAAGTGCTATTCATACATGATAGAAAAGTTAATTTCGAGTCGTAATCTGATTGTTGCAATAAATTAAACCTAGAGAAAGTCTTCAGATGACGTCACAAGCCATTTTAGTTACTTTTCAAGCACCAAAAAAAATATGTTCGAGAAGAATCTAAAAACATAATATTTCACAACCGCTGACGATGACTAACTGTGTTTCTTTAATTTTAGTTCAAGATTTTGGTAGCTCAGCGTTTTGAAGCTGAACCAGACCAGCTATGCTTAATCTTTGCCGGGAAGATAATGAAGGATGGTGACACTTTGAAAAATCACAACATTAAAGATGGATTGACTGTTCATCTGGTCATAAAAGCACCTCCCAAGGAAGAACCAGAAGGACCCAGTCGACCTTCCGCTGATATTCGTCAAACACCATTCGGTTTAAATCAACTGGGAGGACTCTCTGGTTTGGAAGCTTTGGGTGCAAATTCAGGAACTTTCATGGATCTGCAGTCGCGAATGCAACACGAACTGATGGGAAATCCAGATATGATGCGGACTCTTCTTGATAATCCGATGGTTCAGCAGATGATGAACAATCCAGATACTATGAGATCATTGATAACATCCAACCCTCAGATGCAGGATTTGATGCAGAGAAATCCAGAAATCTCGCATATGCTCAACAATCCAGAACTGTTGAGGCAAACTATGGAGTTGGCACGCAATCCTGCCATGTTACAGGAGTTAATGCGCAGCCATGACAGAGCAATGAGCAACTTGGAAAGCGTTCCCGGGGGCTATAATGCTTTGACCAGGATCTATCGTGACATTCAAGAGCCCATGCTCAACGCAGCTTCGGATTTCAGTAGAAATCCTTTTTCAGGTATTATTCAAAATTTTTCAATTTTCTTTAAACTTTCATTTTAAAATTAACATATAAATCGTAGGCCTAGTCGATAATGGATCTAGCGAGAATCCTCAACAAGGTGTTGAAAATCGTGAAGCATTACCTAATCCTTGGGGTCCACAGGGATCTCCTAATGCTCCTCCAAATCGTCCGCCACAGAACGTCCTGAACACGCCGGCTATGCAAAGCTTGTTACAGCAAATGAGTGACAATCCAGAGCTGATGCAAAACATGATGAATGCACCATACACGCGCAGTATGATGGAAGCTATGTCAGCTGATCCCAATATGGCGGCTAATGTAAAATATTTTTTTTAAATAACATATTTTTAGGTCTCATATCTTATATTTCTTATAACTTTGCAGATTATTGGTCAAAGTCCAATTTTACAAGGCAATCCTCAATTGCAAGAGCAAATGCGCACTATGATGCCACAGTTCATGCAGCAAATGCAAAATCCGGAAGTTTTGGGTATGATGTCTAATCCTCAAGCTTTGAATGCCATTCTTCAGATACAGCAAGGAATGGAGCAACTTCGTCAAGTTGCCCCAGGACTGGTTGGTCAAATGGGAGTTCCACCACCCCCAATCGGCACTCAGCCAGATCAAAACTCGTCGATTCATACACCTCCAACTAATCCTGCTTTGTTTAATGATTTTATGCAACGTATGATGAATGGTATGACTACTGGAGCGAATTCTAATCAGCCACCAGAAGAAAGGTATCAAGAGCAACTTGAACAGCTTACCGGAATGGGATTTGTCAATCGAGAAGCTAATTTGCAAGGTAAGGTTTTTTCTAATGATTTTTTAAACAAGAGTTGTTCGAGCTTAAAATATTTATACTGTAATTTTTTTCTGATTTTAGCTCTTATCGCCACTTTTGGGGACATCAACGCAGCAGTTGAGAGGCTGCTTGCACTCGGTCAGCTGAGTCTGAGTTAACAACATTAATGCGTATTATTCACGTTTTCCCAGACGCATATTTTCTTGGCAATTTGATTCAAAACTATTTTTATTTCTGTGTTTCTTTAAATAATGTGGTAATTGAAAAGTTTTCCACTGTCAATTTGCTTATTCGGTCATTAAAAATCAATATATTATAATTCCAGTAGATTGATCGGGATGGGTTAGTGGATTAAGTAAACTTGGTGCATTTTCCGGTTCAGTCAAGATTTATAATTATAATTTCTATTGAATGGTTCAGGAAATTTTAAATTAAATCGCTTATACTTTATAATACATCTTAAGATAATATCCATATTTCTCTGCAATTAGATTAAATATTCTTCAATTTTTTTTCTTTCTTTTTCTTCGCTTTAAATTTTTCTTTATAATAATTTTTCGTTTTAATTTAATATTAATTTTTTCTTATCTAATTAATGGTCAATTTGGTACCTTTCTTATTTTTCATTTTAATATCAAATTAAAATTATTCCGCAAAATTGAATTGACAAAAAATGTGTAAAATTTGAATATCCTCACAAACTATGACACTTTATAATCACCTTAATAAGGACTCTTAAAAATCAATTGCATCCAAAAATCCTTTAAGCTAGCATTCCAGGATTAGAACAATTAGTGAGTCATGTAATTTTCCTACCCAAACTAACAGAAGTAATTTACGTGTGGCAAAAAAAAGTAAACATTTATTATTCATTTAAAAGAGAAGCATTGTTCAAACATTTAAATGTGTTTCGTCATCAACTACTAAATTACAATTTTGGATTGAATGAATAAAAATGCATGTTAAGATTTCCTATCATCAAAACATTCTATAAGAAGATATGTTTGAATTAATAAAAAATAATTGTTTTCAAGGTTGGTTGAAAATCAGACGATGGGTAATTTTAAATGTAAAAGATAAAAGAAAAAGTTTAATAAAAATTATTGCAAAAATGATAAATTAAAGATCCTTATTGTGTAAATGTTAAATTTTATGATCAAAGATGTTTTTCTTCTCATAACTTAAAACGCTCCACCTGAATTTGCTCAAAATCGATCACTAAATATTTGAAAACTTTACAACCTCATAAATATTTTTCAATGTCTCAGTTTTCATTTTCCAAAATAATACAACAGTTGTATAATGTCCTCGAAGAAAATCCTCAGACAATACAATATTTGAAAATTGGAATTAACGACCTTTTGGCAATCAGAATATGAAATGATTTCTATGATTGGTAGAATTACTTATGAATGGAGAAAAAGTTGAGACATTTGCATTGATTTTTGTTAGATTACTATGAAGTACATACAAAAGTTGGTTTTTGATTGGCTCATAAAAACCTTCACAAAATTTCCTGATTCAACAGACACGTATTCTTTATTGAACTTAATCAAATATGCAATCGCAAATTAATTATTTTGTACAAATAACACAACTCTTAGGGCAAAAGAAACATTTTTGGAGCTTGTTTTGGAACCCAATGAAAAAATTACAAATCCAGCAAATATTGATAAGGTATGTATAAAAGAGCGATGAAATCAAAAACTGGTCTTGGTAGTATTCAATGGTTCAGGTGGGATGACGCAGTTTTTATCATCATAAACTTTAAGGAAAATCATTTTTGTTTGCTTTTTACAACGTTTGGTTAAAAAAAATGGTTGACAATAATTGACATATTTTGTTGAATGAAGAGCTTTTTAATCATTTTCTATTTGTACAATCATGATCATCGATCACCAATTTGTATTTTATATGTAAAGAGTTTCATTGATGTTATAATTGTAAATTGGATCAATTTCAATTATAATTATATTTATACAATAAAATTTTCTAGCGACACTTCTTTTCCTTTCATTATTTTTAAGCTTAATTGTAAATTTGTTTGAATATATCTATCTGTAGGAGCATAGATATAGAAACATTTGCTAGCTTAAAGGACTCAACAAATTATTGAAAAAAAATCGATAAAAATGGAAATTTAATGGGGTGTAAATTACAAAGTTTTTAAGTCATTATACATCGTTACTCTTTGAGAATAAAGGATTTTTCAAATAATTATAAATTTTTTATTGAAGAAAATATCCATAAAATATTATTTTAAAAAATGTCTGTCTTTCCATGTAAACATACTTGATAAACTTTTATCATTTTTAATTAACAAAAGCAAAGGAACTGATTTTACAAAATGTTCAGTAAAAAAATTCGCAGCCTGCATCATTTATCATCATAACATTTGTGTTTAAGTATTCGAGAAATTACCATCTGTTGAACTAAAAGTATATGTTAACCAAACAAAATCCGTGAGATCCTTGAACTAATACCTATTAAATTTCATGCCACTAAAAGGACTCTCATATAGTGGTGAAGTATGATTACACCTTCACACTTCTTACCATACTTATAGCATACTTGCGTGCTCAATGAATTAGCATTTTTGGGCACAAAGCCGTGCTTACTGCGTGCTGCTCAAGTGTGGTGATGGCCTATTTGTTCGTGCTGAATGGACAATGCTGGTGTTTGCCTTTGGAAAAACATTTTTCGGTTTTCCTAATTATTTCCTCCTTTGGCTGCAATCGAATATTTTTCTACAACTCAAATCGACTGTGTTTGCTGATTATTTTCGGAAGTTATCAAGTTGTGCTTAAGAAACGTAATTTTTTCCATTGATTATTTAAAAAATATGACTGATTTTTTGTTGATATTGTTAATTCAAAAATTTGGATATATGCGTGATTTCGCTAAACGTCCTGTGAGAACCGTAATAATTATTACTACAAAAATCTTTAACGTATTTTTGTTTATTATTTGCGCGCAAAATTTATTCAAGCGCAGCTGAACAATAGAATTATTTAACTTCTATTGTATTGATTTCTCAGAACGCGGGCAAAAAATCACAAACGGATTTTCATTCCGGAATGGAAATTTTGTCTTTAAACCGCAAAGTGAAAAAAGCTAAATATTTTTTGTTTTTTTTTTGTTTTTGTGTGAATAAATATTTAATTTAATTTATAATATGTTAGTAAACAATAAATAGAAGGGTCCACGGATTTTTAATTTAAATATATTTTTCTGAATAATTTATTTTAATTTTATAAATAGTTTTTCTTGATTTTATGTATGATACTACCTCTCATTATCTAAAACTTGAGACTCTACAATAAAATTATCAATAAAGTGTTTCACACTTAGAAACATAATTGGTATTAATAAAATTCAAACATCACGCATCGACATCCCCAACACAATATCAGTTAAATAGTAATTGTTGATAGAGTATTATTCTATGGTATTATTCTATGGTATTATTCTTTGGTATTATTTTCCATGAATTAGACACTTTTAGTTGTATTGTTTTAGATATATCATATGTAAGCTCATTTTTACCGCTTTTTTCTTCTGGTGTTGAGAATTCTGAGTACAGCTGAGGAGATGTGAGCCAATCATAAAAATATATAATATCTGGCATTTTATGGGAAACTATCCTATATAATAAAAAAAAAAGATTATTTTAATTTTCAAAAGTCTAATTAAAATTCAATCAGAAAGATAAAGTAAAGTTTTATATATTATATAATCAGAGAACAGATACATAATAAACAAACCCTGTATCAGCCCCAATTGTTGAACCTGGTTGAACCTAATAAACATTTGCCGCAAAATCCCTGCACTCTCAACTCTTAGAAAACTTATTACATTTCACTATTTCAATGTAATTACAGTTTTATGAATGACAAATCAACTACAACCACTACTATACCCACCTAACCACTCAAGAAATCGCACAACACATTTCAGTTAGCTCGAAACCTTTGACTAAAACGCCAGCAATTCTGCGCTCTGTCGGATTTAATTTATTGTTTATTTTTCGGTTTTATTGAGTTCGTTTGGGTTTGTTTGGATTGTGTTTGGTAGACAGTATTCAATGTTGAAATTAAGAATTTTAATTCTTCAAAGAAAAGTTAATTTAGCTCATGAGAAGTGTCTAGGAATCTCATTGAATCACGAAACTTAAAGCATAAAGTATGAAAAAGCTCCAAATACTAAATAACGAAGAAAAATAAATAATTCAAAGAAATGGTGTGATTTACTCGCAACTGTGATATAAAGAATAATAATTTTGTGAAAATTTATGGAGTTTTACCCGAAAAATGCAATGAAGAGATATTGTGGAAAAACATCATGTCAGTGCTCAAAAATGCATTTACACCATTAAAAGGTGCTAATTTACTGATTCACAAATTTTGCTCAAATATGCATTTAAAAAAATATTAAACCAGGCTAAAGCTTAAACGATTTTGCAGAAGTCCACAAAAAGCGAACAAAAATAATATTTTGTCAAGTCAACTTAAATGAGCAGTTTTTTAGGTATGAGAAAGTTTATGACTTTTTTGCATGTTAAAAAGTTATAACAATTGCATCTATGTGCTTTTGTTTAGAACAAAAAAAAATGTGGGTCTAGTTTCAAATATTTTTAATTTCTTTGAGAGGTTTCTAGAAAAAGGAATAATATAATTTTATTGATTTAAATTAATTTATTCATATTAACAAAATCATGTTGAGGTGTTTTAGTTGAAGTGATCATAATTGCCAAAAACATCGAACAATATTTGATTTTGATTTTAGTTTAACAACTTTTAATCATTATTATTAAAGTTATGTGTAAGCATTTATGCATAGATTTGAGTGAACTAGACAGAAACCTAAAAGTTTCTTAAAACATGAGAACTACACCTAAAAACTTACCTTAATAATGCAGTGCAAATAAAATGCTGAAACTGTCACAATATTAACATATACACCTAATATTTTGATTGATTTTGTTAAGGAATTCAAAATTTTTAGAATCAAAAAGTTTTTGTTTATAGGTTGTATATTTTAGTGAAAGCTTATGAAAATACTTGATAAAAAGGTATGTGAAACTATATATGTCCTTTTAAATTTCGCACGTAAACAATATACGTCATTGGCCAAAAACTTGAGAGCACCTCGCAAGGTGAATTGCATTCATTAGTCACTACTGTGTAAATTGACGAATGAATAAATATTATCATAAAAAAAAACGCGAGCTTTGAAATGTGGAATCTTTTTAATAGCTTAGTTGATAATTTTTAGTGTAAACATATCTACTTGAAAGTGTGCCCCACACACCTGGCGTTTCGCTTTTCAACGCGTTCAACATCAAATTTATTCTTTTATAATTTACATAGATAAAATTTTAGTAACTAAAAAAACAATGGTTCTTTATATAAATTTTATAGTACAAAACTATACCAGCTTATCAATGTAAAGTTTTTGTTGAGGCATTAGAAGTCTTAATTTAACAAGTGACGGTTACTACTATCCTTAAATTGAAATCTAAATAAGCTCATTAAGCTTACAAATGCGGTCTGAATTAATTCAAGTTTATCATGCACCGTATAAATATATGCAAATAGCGAAAGAATTACGGAAAATTGCGTCAAATTATATTATTTGATATACGCCCGAGCTTGCATGTTCACTATTAAATTTTTTAGAGTGAGTTCTACTTTTTCACAGGTGAAAAGAAACACAATTGACATAATATCTCAATTTTATTTAACATCAGTTCAATTATGTAAGTGAGAGCTTTTAGATGCTTTTAGTTTGAAGGATTTTTTTTGTGTGCAAAAATTCACTACTGTTCATTTTTGTTTTAATGTAATATCATACGATAGTTTTAACTTTTGCATTGCTTTCTAAAGACGGTTGAAAGCCTACGAGCTTTCACACGTTTATTTTTATTGTTTAAATTTAATATAAATATAATAATATGTGAATCCTTCAGTTTAACGACCATTAAAAAGGATAATTCAAAATAACAGTTGGATAATAATGGACGATTACTCGGCGATTACACAATCTAATCCGTTTTCAAATCTATCTTTGCCTCAACAATGCAGCATGACGTCCTCCACAAATCGTCAAATTGACACAAATCAATAAAAATGGCTTGTACAATTACATTCAACTCTATAATTTCTACCCAGTAGTCTGTCGTATGGCATGGGAAAGCATGATATTGACCTATTTACTCGGCTGTTGGATTTGTTGACATTCTAATGTCCAAACGATATTCATTCATTTGAATGGTGCTGAGAACTTTTACGTTTTACTGGTATAATATATTTAAGGTTTTATGGCATGGACAACAATCAATTTCGGCAGTTTAACCAACTTCAGAAGGTTAACATTAAGTAAATTTAAGCATGATTAATTATCACACTAACATAAATAATGGTCTCCTGAAGTTGAAGCAGTTACAGATAGACAACTTGAATTTGTTTTCATATATTTCATACTTCATATATTTTTGTTTGCGAGTGTAAGCAAGTTCAAGTCCAATCAGCTGATCTATAATTCAGTATTGCTATTTTTCCTCGCCCTTAACTATGGCTCATGTTTAAATAATTACTTACAGTACTGGTTCTGAAGTTCTGTGAGAAGCTTGAATGAACTGAATGGATTTATCGGCAAAATCAATCATAGTGCGGCTTATAGTAAAACAACATACAATTTCGCTTAATGATGGGTTTTATTATGTAAAATCGATATTTTTAATGAAAAACTGAAGTTTTATTTCAATTTCATTTTTAATAGTTTTTGTTGGATTATTATTTAATTGTTTTCAAAAATCATTATATTAGTTATTATAGGTATCAAATTAAATTACATTTATGGACTAAATTTGATATTATCAACTAATTACTTATCAGTTTTTATGAAGCTCTATTCAAACAAACTGTTATGTATATGTGAGTTTTGGTAAAATGCATAATATTCTAAAGCTTCTTTAATATTACGGTACTAACTTTGAAAATGCTTTTTTATCTGAAAACTACTTACTAGATCTTTCCTTGAAAATACAAAGTATTGTTTGAAATATTTTAAGCGTGTTTCTATTGATCCGTCATCTGTAATCTGTATGTTTACAAGATAATAACAACAGTCAGACCAACATTCATGGTACAAAAATTTTCTTAATGATTTTCTTACTGCACAAAAATAGTTCATTCCTAATTTTTCTATTATCTTACTAGATATTATTTACCATTAAAAAAACAACTTAATTTTGAATATTAAGATAATTGAATATTATCCAGAATTGTTATGTTATACCGCTGATGACATAATCGTGTTTGTTTTAAAATTATTATTAGTTCTGTATATTGAATATGATCCTTAATAGTTAAAACCATAATAAGTAAATACGAAGTTGTAAAAAAAAACAATAACGAGATCATAGAATGTACCTATATTATTTATACGTTTAATTAAATACTCTTACCCTCTTATGAAAATGATTTCTATGTAATTGATACGCCCATACAACTTAATTTAAAATTGCAATAAGTAACGTCTGTTGGCAGGACTTGAATGGTGGGAAAGACAACCTCTGTGCTGTATTTCATTTATTATGCAAAATATTTTTATAAGTGGCTCTGTTATAACACACAGATTGGAACGCCTTCTGAATCCACCATAGCAGTAATCAGCTCCACCTTGAACCTCAGGAAAGTCGTCTGGACAGCACGATCCTTAAATTATTTAATGGAACTTTCGAGGATTTCAATTGAAAGTACCTACAAAAAATTATTTGTGTAAACTATAACGTGCTGTGAACCAAAGCAACTGGACAAGTTCTTATTTTATTGATTAATTATCGGCAGGCAGGAATAACTAATGGTGGAAATATGAATCAAGGGTAAATTTCATGTAATCTTTTTCCAGGCGGAGTTGGGCCTTTAAAAAAAACATACACCATATAGCTATTTAATAATGAGCGATATAAACTTTTGAGTTGGCTTGTATACGTACTTTATAATTTTATTTAAAACTTGAAAAGCTCCCTTTTAAATAGTTTATTGACATAATACTTACCAGAAATATAGAGCGTATGATATTTAATAGTTCTTGATATTTAGGTGTATAAGTAATAATTGTTTCTGTATCGTATGTTTCCAATCTCAAACCGAATAAGTACTAAACATTTAATTTAATTTCTTTATTATGCTGTACAAGTGCGAGGAAAAAGTTGTCAGTTTGCAAGTTCAGAAAGAAAATTTCTCAACTGATGAACCCACCTACACCAAAGTTTCATAATAAACTATGATTCATTTGGATCATTTTACTACTGTACATTTTGGTCTGACTCCTTCAGTTTGTATTCGATGGTTAACCGTAAAATCGTAGAATTGAGTAAAAAGTTTCTAAGAATATTTCATAATTTGTTTAGTTTAGAACTCGTAAGTGTATAGTTTTGGAGATGTGTCTCTGTCTATATAACAATGATTGCCTGTATTATCTGTGAATATCTCTTATTCATTGAATCGAAATTAGTAGTATCTTTTTGAAAAAATTTCATAATTAAACGAATTAATTTTGCTTTTGAGACCTTGCCCATTTATAATGATCAAAAGTGAATGGAAGTTTGGAATTTCTAAAATTCTACAGTAACATTGAAACTTTAAATCAGCACTTCTTTTCAAAGCATTATTGGTCAAGCATAACTTTTTTTAGAATCAATAATAATTGGAACTGTTTAAATGTCAAAAAGCTAAACCTATAATATTCACTGAGTTCATTATAGACAAATACAATAAAAATGCAATAACTGAATGAAATTCAGCATAAGCAATACATTAAAACAATTATATATTGTCTGGAAATTAACCTTATTTAGGAAATATTAGAATATTAGAATATATAATATATATTAATAAAAAAGTAAATGTACAAACAAGAAAAGAAAAGGAACTAAATCCACTTCTGACACACTGATTTTTTAATGAACTTGACTGTAAAACAGGTTACAACTAACCGCGTCCATGGCCGTTCGAAACTAGATGCTAATTAAAAATGTTTTAGTCATGAAATCTACAATTTAAATTATCCATGCACAATATACTTTAATATTTACTATTATTATTTAAGACGATTCGCTCAAATATCACAAATCCGTAATTCTTAAAAATCTGTTGATTTTCGACAACAAATTCTCCACTTGTTGCCCGTAACTAATAAATCATATAATTCCCATTCAAATCCATGAAAGCGAAAAAATTAGCGTGAGCTCTACAATTTTTATCAAATTATCTTGATTGACGTTCACGCCAACTAAAGCACCTTCTTGGATACAAGGACTAATCGATTCTCCCTATTCATATTTTCAATTCTTTTTTTTTCAGATTGTTTTGCACATGGACATGGATGTAGAGATTTCACTGAACCTTTATTGTGTTGAGCCATGCTTTTTAAAGCTGAACAATGATTTGAAAAGCGATCATGGATTGATCCTTACAAATTGGATGTCTAACAACAAATCAAGGCCGCCGGATCTACTACGGATTATCAGTGAAAATAAAAAATCTGTGCAGATATTTTGAAACACATGTTATTAAAATGTTTAAAAAATTTTAAAAGCTTGAAACAATTGAAAGCGACAGATCAAAAAAAATTAAATATTTTGGACAAAAAGCGAGACATTAGTGAAATTTGATAAATTTTCAAGTGCGTCTATAAATAAAATTAGAATAAAACATTTTAAAATCAAGAGCTCAGTAGCCGACTTAGAACAAAGAAACAACTCTTTTATAAGTACAATGAAGAAAAGTCACATAAAGTCAGCAACAATCGAACCACGTAAGTAGTATATGGTAACTCAATATTTAAATCACATGGGCCTTTCCATGAAAGCTCAAATTTATTTATGAATGAAAGCTCATCCTAGTTGTATAACTAGGGGAAATGAAAAAATGGATCATGCGCATATTCAATGTTTACTTTGTAAACTCCTTTCGATTGTTATTGTAGATTTTTCTACACCTGTCAGGGGGGCTTTTCCAGCTTTCCAAAGTTTATTCGATTGCACTGGGGATTTAATATTTTCATGCATTGTCAATTTGACAGTTTGTTTGTACTAATCGTTTCGTAGACTAGTCCATGATTTTATGATTTTCTATAAAAACTTTGTAATATAGTGTGGAACGTGTCGTGTGTCGATAAAACATAATTATAGTGTTAATAGACTTACTAACTATATCAGCAAGTGCGGAGAATTACTGAAAAGCTGCCTAAATAATTATTTTTTGCAAGAAAAATGGAAAATTTATGTTGAAAAGCTGTGAAAACTGAAATGTCATCACCAGATTCTATTGAATATTTTATTAGTGCGGACTTTTGCATATTAAATGCTTTAATTCGTCCATATTTCATCGATAATTTCTAGTTTACTTGTCTTGATACTTTATTCAATATATCAATACTTTAAACACTTAGTTCTGTGTTGTTTTTGGAAAAAAATCAATAAGTAATATATATTAAATAATGTAAAAAATTTGTTTGCTAAAGCAGAGGTTTGTGCTTTTGTAAAACTTTAGCTTTTTAATGAGTAGAAAAGTGGAAATAACTTTTATAAAAATTTCATGTGGGAAAGTGTATTGCTTGCGCGATGTTATGCAGTAATTCAAAAGAAGTAATTTTACTGGTTGAAAAATGAAAATTAAAGGATTTTAATCATTTCTATAATATTTTGGTATTAAACGATGATGTTTTAATATAATGCTGTAGATTAACAACTTAGAATGATTACTTTTATTTATTTCTACTTTCAAGTTTAACTACTCATATTTAATTTATTTTAAACGAGAGTGACTAGTAGTTTAAAATACTATTATGTGCATATTCAAAATATTGAAACATTGAGAAACTCAAAAGATGCCTTCACGGTTGCCTTAGTTTATAAACTGTTTAAAATGCCACAGGCTAAAGAAAAACTTGATTTAGAAGTATTGAGTGGTGGAGATACTGATAAGCCTTCGATAGCACCAGTGATAACCCAGGACGTACATAGAAGATCTTTGTACAGGCGAAGTATTTCCCATAGACGTAAAAGAAAATCCAAGACTCAAAGCTGTGCGAGTCTCCAGAACATAGCAGGAATCTTGAAAAATTCAGCATCGGATCCACATTCAGAAACATATTTGTGCTCCTCAAATGAGTATCAAATAGATGATTATGATGACATAAGTGTTAATGAGTCCAAGAATTCTTCAAGCAACAATTTGGATCCTTCAAATGATGACACTTCTTTCCACTATCAAAGAGAGAGTGATGAGAGTTATCGAGCACCTATGGGTAGTTTCAGCACAGAAACTTCCACAGTTGGATTCACAGCTTCATTTTTCTCTGTTCTCGAAAAATTGGGTGTTTGGAAGAATTTGGAGCAGCCTCAAATGCAACAAAGAACTTTTGACAAAGAGCCACCTAACCGGCATTCTATCACAAGTATCTTCTTTCACTCACTCTATGGGGGTAATTTAAAAAAGATTATGGGATGCAAATGTTAAACATATTTCAAAATTGTCTATTGAAACTATTCTAATTACTATTCATATTCTTTAGATAAATAATTAGTTGTTAGTATTCTTTAAGCTGTATTAACTAAATCTATTTATTATTTATAATTATAGAAAATGAACGACGAATTAAAGCAAACGATAGAGAATACAATTCACAATTTAGATATGCTGTAAGTTGCAATTGTTCAAATGATTCTTATTTGTTTTACTTCATATTTATCAATTCTAGAACAATTATATAAAAACGTCCAAATATACGGTGCTCACTTTCATGCCGGTATCCATATTTGAACAGTTTCAGAGATTGGCGAATTTCTATTTTTTATGTTTGCTGGTTTTACAACTTATCCCTCAAATTTCAAGGTAATGAAACTTGTATACTTTTTACTTCATATATTATTTTAATTTCTCTTTTTGTATAGTCTCACCCCAGTAACTACAGCAATTCCCTTAATTGGCGTTCTTGTTCTAACGGCCATAAAAGATGCATATGACGATTACCAGCGGCACGTTAGTGATCAGCAAGTAAATAATCGAGTATCTAAAATGTTGATGAATGGCAAGCTTGTTGACGAAAAGTGGTCTGGTGTTCAAGTTGGAGATATTATAAAAATGGAGAATAATCAGTTCGTGGCAGGAGATGTCCTATTATTGTCTTCGAGTGAACCAAATGGGCTGTGTTTCATTGAAACTGCTGAGCTTGATGGTGAAACTAATTTAAAATGCAAACAAAGCTTGGTAGAGACAGATGAGTTAGGGCAGCAGGAAGATTTACTGTGGGAGTTCAATGGAGAAATCATATGTGAGCCACCAAATAATTTGTTGAACAAATTTGATGGCACCATGATTTATAAAAATCAAAGATTTCCACTAGATAATGAAAAGGTACTTATAAGAACTTAAAAATTGTTCAATTTACTGTAGGTTGTTTTTTTTCAGGTACTATTACGAGGCTGCATATTGAGAAATACACAATGGTGCTATGGTTTGGTAGTTTTTGCTGGCAAAGACACAAAGCTGATGCAAAATTCAGGCAAAACAACATTTAAGCGAACGAATATCGATAAGCTTTTAAACTATATTATTATTGGAGTAAGTCAACATACATAGGTAACAGTTGAAGTCAAATAATTTGAAGATTTTTTTTAGATCGTTTTTTTCCTTCTATCAATTTGTGGGTTTTGTACACTAGCTTCGGCTATCTGGGAAGCAGTTGTAGGGTATAACTTCCAATTATATCTAAAATGGGATAAAATAATCCCAGAAGATCAAATAAAAGGAGCCTCTATTATTGGACTTTTAGTTTTTTTTTCATATGCAATTGTAAGTATGCCGTAATATTTAATAATGCTTTTAAATCAATACTGCATTATCTATGATGTAAATGCTAGGTCATGAACACTGTTGTGCCAATATCACTGTACGTCTCAGTAGAAGTGATTCGTTTTGCTCAGTCCTTTCAAATCAATTGGGATCAGCAAATGTATAGCGAAAAAACTAAAACATATGCAAAAGCTAGAACTACCACGCTTAATGAAGAGCTTGGTCAGATACAATATATATTTTCGGATAAGACTGGAACATTGACACAAAACATAATGACGTTCAACAAGTGCTCAATAAATGGAAGGGCTTATGGAGATATTATTGATTTAAGGACTGGAGATATCGTAGAGCTCACTGAGGTAGGTTAATAGTGATTAAAAACAATTTCATTTTTAAATTATCATCAATAATTAATTTAAATCAATATAACAAATGAACAATAACGAATTATTAATAAGGCAATTAGTTTGAAAATTTTAATTGGCTGAATATGCATCAAATAGAAAAATTCATTTTATTAGAAAACTAAATTAGTTTGTTAGAAGAATGAAATTTTTTCAAAAAAAATGTTTTAATGTTTAACATTTTTTGATCAGTTTTGAATTTCCTGCATATGTGTTTCTGAACTTCTTGAATTTATTCAAATTATTATTTTTGTATTATGTCTTTTATGTATCCTGAATCCTGTATGCGTCTTAATGCTTATAGTTGGTGATGCCCTGTCGGAGTTCGCCTCAAGACACCGAAGCTACTTTAAATAATATCGAATCCGATTCTAGCATAGTGCAAAAAAATAATGACAGCACTAGTGACAAGAAAATTAAAAAGCATTTGCATACAGTTAGGTTTATGCACAATGATACTTTTACGTGCTCTTTGTCAACTGACGTCTCAGCCAATTCTGACTTGAACCAAGATAACAATAACAACAGCACAAACATTCCAAACCAATCATACAACAATACATCAAACGGAGCAAGTTCACAACCGCATGTAAACAAATAACTTGCATGATATTTTATTATTGAAATTATAGAATGTACCGTAAAACTTTTTATAAATTAAATGCATTCAATATATTTTTTATTAAGCTCGCAACCTTCAAAATTTGCTATGGAAAATTTTGTAATTATAGAAATGAAGAATCTTAAAAATCTTGATAATTTTTGTTCTATATGATTAAAACTACTGTCTTTTCTATTAGCTTGGCAATTATTAAAAATAATGTTTTTCATCGATACTTGTTGCATAATTGAATAGTCTAACAATATGTTTTTAATTGGTTTTGCTAGTACGATAATATTATTTTAAAAACCGTAGTATCATATGTACTCAAGTGCTTTTAATGCTATTTAATTATTAATTAGGTCCCTATTGATTTTTTTTGTTGGTACTTTTGTTGCTATATATTATATGAATGTTTTTACACAGAGAAATAAAAATCCGTTTTTATGAAACTGGAACAAATTTTACCATCATCAGACATTAGTAAATTTTATAAAGTACCTTGAAACATAGGAAGGAAATCAGAGCAAAACATTTCATGAGGATTTTATTGCTCTGCGATTTTAAATTTTTTTAGAAATCTTTAAAAATATAACTTGACTATCATTTTTTTAGTTCACAGAACCTCTAGATTTTTCATTCTTCAACCCTGAATTTGAAGCGGATTTTAAATGGTACGACCAGGGATTGTTGGATGCTGTACGAGCTGATGAAGCGCACGCCCATAACTTCTTTAGGTTATTAGCACTCTGTCACACTGTGATGCCCGAACAAAAAGACGGTCGGTTAGAGTACCAAGCACAGAGTCCTGATGAGTCAGCGTTGGTATCGGCCGCCAGGAATTTTGGTTTTGTTTTTCGGTCACGGCGACCAAATAGTATTAGTGTTGAGGTAATGGGAAAACTTGAGGTGAGTTATTTTATGGTTGAGATGATAAATAGATTCTGTAATTTAAACAAATTTCAGGAGTACGAATTGTTACATATTCTAGATTTTAATAACGTACGAAAACGCATGTCAGTGATCCTTAAGCGCAATAACCAAATTATACTTTATTGGTAAGAATAACAAAGTGAATATTAAAACATTTACTAATTTTGTGTTCCAGTAAGGGTGCTGACAACGTAATTTACGATCGTCTCGACAATAGTCAACATGATCTTAAAATGCGAACACAGGAGCATTTAAATGTGAATATTATTTAAAATGATAGTCAAATGATAGATTTATTGATACTAATTTTGTTGAAGAAATTTGCCGGAGAAGGTCTGAGAACTTTGGTGTTGGCTGAACGTAAGATAGATCAAAACTTTTATGATAAATGGAGAAAAAGACACAAGGAAGCAGCTGTTTCAATGGTTTCTAGGGATGAAATGTTAGAGGCAATTTATGAAGAAATCGAATGTGATATGCAACTTGTAGGAGTATCTGCAATTGAAGATAAATTAGCGGTGCGTTAATAAGTTCACAAAATAATCAATTGAAAAATCAATATTTTAAAAATATACAGGATGGAGTTCCACAGACAATATCGAATTTACAATTAGCGGGAATCAAAATTTGGGTAAGATCTGATTCAGTAGCCACATTTTAAATTTTTTCTTATCATAAATGTTTACAGGTCCTCACTGGCGACAAACAGGAAACTGCTATTAACATAGGATATTCTTGTCAGCTCCTAACAGATGAAATGCTTGATGTTTTTATAGTTGATGGCGTTAGTCGATCTGAAGTTGATCATCAGCTTAAAAAATTTAAAGAGTCCATTCAGATCGTAAATACCTTTCATCCAGGAGGTTAGATCTTTTTTTTATAATTACTTTAAAACAAAACAGAATTATTATTATTTTCGTATGCTTTAGGAGCCAATTCAGCAGCCAATTCAGCAACCAATCAGTTGAATGGAAAGTACGATGGAGGAGTCAAAGTGGATATTCGTCTACCGCCTGCAATTTCTGTTGTAACTTTTAGGTGGGATAATAATTTGGATGGGTCAAGGAGAGGTCACCATCTACCACCGACAAGGTAGAGGAAATACTGACCAGCCTTCAATAAACTTAAACTTGATAAGAAACTGTATAATCATAGTTCCAGAAATCTGTAAAGTTAATTCAAAGATTTAATTCAGTTCCAAACTACAGTAAATTTGTTATATAAAATGCTTTCTCTCATGGTATTCTTTAAGTATGTATCATTGTAATATGGTTGTTCAGATTCCATAATTATATAGCTAAGTTTGAAAATTAGGTAAGTCCTGTGTATATTGATTGCTTGTAGATCGAGCTTCCTAAATATTTAAACACATTCTGTCGGGTTTCCTCTATCATGTCATGGTTATGCACTTCTCCTGTATTATGTGAGCTATTTGAAGGTTTGATTAAAATAGTTGTAGCTAGAATTGTTTCTGAGGCCCTCAAAGCTTTAATGTATTTTTGTCTCATTTTTTTAATTTAGTGCGCAATGCAACACAATCTTTGAAAACGATTTGCATCCATCAGATTCAATCACAAACAAAGAAACACATATTCAAGTTCATTCAGATATTGAAGAAAATACTGGTTTTGCCATAGTTGTGAATGGCCACTCATTAGTTCATTGCTTGTCAGCTGAACTGGAGAATAGGTTTATGGATATTGCTTCGAAATGCAAGTCTGTGATTTGTTGCCGAGTAACACCTCTTCAGAAGGCAATGGTTGTAGAACTAATCAAGAAGCATAAATCTGCTATAACTTTAGCAATAGGAGATGGTGCCAACGATGTTTCAATGCTTAGAGTAAGACTTTTTTAGCTTGTAGATGTATTCACTTTTAAAACTTTTTTCATAGGCTGCTCACATAGGCGTTGGAATATCTGGACAAGAAGGAATGCAAGCTGTATTAGCAAGTGACTATTCCATAGCTGAGTTTAAATACCTCGAAAGACTACTCCTTGTTCATGGTCGATGGAGCTATTATAGAATGTGTAAATTTCTTCGTTATTTTTTCTACAAGAACTTTGCATTTACTTTATGCCACTTCTGGTATGCGTTCTTTTGCGGATTTAGTGCGCAGGTATAAGTTGATTAAAAAATACCAAATTGAAATGTTAACCTAATGTATGAATTATTGAATTATTTACACAATTTAGACCGTGTTCGATCCAATGTTCATCTCAGTCTACAATTTATTTTATACATCGTTGCCAGTCCTTGCACTTGGTGTGTTTGAACAGGACGTGTCAGACAAAAATAGTATAGACTATCCCAAACTATACACTCCTGGCATCACCAATGCGCTATTCAACACCAATGAATTTATTAAAAGCGTTTTTCATGGAATATTTAGTTCGTTGGTCCTGTTTTTGATTCCTTATGGTTTGTTTAGAAATTCGTATGCTTTGTTAAAATCTTTGAAACCATTATTTTTTTAGGAGTCTACAAAGACGGAATATCCCCTGAAGGATACGTGCTTAGTGATCACATGCTCTTAGGATCGGTTGTTGCCACTATTTTAATTCTGGCTAATATCTCTCAGGTAAATGTTAATAAACAGTTAATATTTTCCAAGCAAAATTTAAACTAGATCATTTATAGATTGCCTTGGATACCAGCTACTGGACTACTTTCAACCACATAATGATATGGGGTAGTCTGATGTGGTACTTTGTTCTGGATTATTTCTACAATTATGTGATTGGTGGTACTTACGTGGGCTCTCTAACGCAAGCTATGACTGAAGCCACTTTCTGGTTTACGACCGTTCTAACAGTTATCATATTAATGGTGCCTGTGCTTGCTTCACGATTCTATTTTGTTGACGTTTTACCTAGCCTTTCAGATAAGGTAGATAATTTTGAATTGTAATAAAAGTAACGTTAAATTTTGTATTTATTTCATAGATTCGACTAAAGCAGCGAATCGCTCAATTACGATCAAGGCAGAGTGAGAACGTCTTGAGAACACCTTCAGCTCGAAGAACAAGAAGATCTTTACGTTCAGGCTACGCTTTTGCTCATCAAGTAATTTATAAGTGTTCATTTTACTAGTTTTAAAGATTTTCAACACTTTTTTCTTTTGTAGGAAGGGTTTGGAAGACTTATCACGTCAGGTAAAATTATGCGCAAGTTGCCTCAGGACTTTGCTTTTCCATTAGGCCTTGGAAGCAAAAAACAACAATCCAATGAAACAGCGACACCAAAAATGGTTGTCAAGCTACCAGTATCAAGTCCAAATAGTACCGACAGTCCACGTCGAGCCCCGTATCAAGACTTGGATACTATTAATTTGTAAATTTGATTTTTGATAATAATAGATTGCTTCAGGAAGCCCGATAAATTATTATATATAGTGTAGAGCTTTATTAGAAAAGTGTCGTAAAATTTTAATTATAACTGTAACTGGAAATTTTTGTAACTGGAATGTTCAAAATGCTTTTAATTTAGATTTTCGGAAGCTTAAGTTTCAAAATGTTAACCTTTACTCTTCTTGATTTTGCTTTTAGAAATATGTAATGACAAAAATGACCTAGTTAAAGATGTAACTGGGTTCGAATTTGGTGGCGAAATCATAAAATTATAATTTTTATTCAAATGTCAACTAGGCATTATTCGTAATTAAAATCAAAAGACAACTAAGAATTTTTATAATAACTTCCAAAACATTCAAGTTTTACACATTTTAGTAAAAATTTTCAGAAACAGTAAAAATAAACTGTACAAAGGAAAACTTCATGTGATCTGTAGATTTAATTAAAATATGAAAAAATTTGATTTTGAATCCAATACCGTCTTAATTATTTCAGTTCTGTGTTTTATGTCAAATTTTTAGCAGAGGTTAAATCTATATTTATTGAGTTAATGATAAGAAGAAAAGATATTTTAATATGCAGGATTAGCCAATTATTTATTTAATAAAGTGTTGCAATTAAATAAAGATCATGATTATTTTTTAAGAAAATATTATAAATCGTTCAAGTTTATACAATGCTCATTAAAAAAAATTATTTATTTGAGGCTGAGCTTTAAATGAAATTTTTGTTACAAGTTCAATTTATATAATATAAGCATAAAGCGATAATGTATATCCTATAATACAAGGTAAAATTTACCTAAATGTGACCAATAACCAAATGAAATGCCTTCATTGTTATTAAGCCGACTAACGAAAGTATTCCTGTGTATTTATGCCTCATATTAGTAATAAAATATTAAGTCCAAAATATATTGTCCAATAATAAATATTTAATTTGCAAATTATTGTCAATTTCTTAGACAGACTTGTACATAATAAATCCATTTTCTAACACTCAAAAATAAAAGTTTTTACTTTGAAGAAACTACAAAAGTCTTTTGGCTTTCGCGAAAAACGTTTATTAAATATCTATAGAAAATAAAAGGCATTTTCAGACATAATAATCAATTATTTGAAGCTCTAAATTAGACCTTATCAAACATTTTATAATTAAAAGAGCATATACTTAATTTATTAAATTAGTTTGGATTCTAAAGATCAAGAGTAGATTAATGTTTATTCTAGGTTTAAATTCACTTTCTGTTATATTGATAAGAAATTTTTGAAACAAAAATAAATAATTCAAACAAATTTACAAGATATTTTAGACATACTTTATTCGGTCTTGAATTTATCTCTTGAAAACATACTTTTTATTAACATAATTATTCTTGAAAAAAAAAACTGAACTCAATATTCTTTTCGGGTAGCCCAGCTATTTTTATTTTTAGGTTCTCCTTTATCACTTTGTTCCCGTAAAAACTTTAAACCAGCAGCAATCGACGATTCTATTTTCTCATTACTGCTTACATCTGGAATAGGCAGTTCTTCCATCTTCAACTCTTTCACTGGCAAAAATTCTTCATCATCGTTAGTCATAGCTGCTTCATAATTTTTCCGTTTGAACTGAGGCTTGGAGGTAAAGATGAGTGATTTTTCTTGTCTTTGAGATTGCAGGTACTTATTGATAGCATCTTCCGACAGTGGAGGAGGAATTTTATTTGGTACCATTGGTGTGAGGGTCTTCGTTGCACTAGGCTCATGGACAGGTGGTGCAAAGTCTGAATATCTTTTTGTACGCATTTGCTCGTTCCATTGCTTTTGTGACATAGGTTGATATTCCCGTTTTGGTTCCCACTCTTTATTACTGTATTCATCTGAACCTTCAGAGTCGCTAGAGTATTTTTTATTTTTCGATTTCCCTTGATCCCAAGGTCTCACCTACATGAACGTTATTGCAATGTATTAGTATTTAAAAATTCTTCAAAAATTCTTTTGAGAATAATTATATGATCTACTTACATAGTTTTTGCGTTCCTGCTCTCGTTTCTTCTCTTCTTTGGCACGCAAAAGTGAAGATATTTGATCTAATTTCAACTTTTCGTCTTCTTCGGTTTTATCATACAAGTCGACCTCCACTAGAAATTAAACAATGCATTAGAATTGAGATGATCGGTAAAATAATGAACTAATCTCACCTTTCTCTTCGGGTGGCAGCCCCAAGCGGGCACGAACTCTCGCTTTTGCTGCTGTAACCCTATCAGCAATTACTTTATCTCGTATATTTCTTAAACTTTCCCTTTTCTTTTGTTCTTCCAATGTTGAATCTCGAATATTATTTAAATCTTTTTGTTGCTTTGCTCTTGTTTCTTGATCAGTAGCAAAGTTGAAAAATCCTGTTCCATGTTCCCTAGCTTCATCAAATAGAACGTCCTGATAGTGAACAAAGGACTTGTCTGTGTTTTCGTATTCTTGCTTTTCCCATTGGTCACGTTGTTCCTAAAATATTATATTATATTACGACTGACATATATTTCTTGATATATCATGGATTTGGATAGTTCTATACCTGGAATTTTAAGCCAACTTCGCTCACTGGTTTCAAGTTAATAGTTTTGGAAATTGTATGTTTTTTCTCATCGTCTGAAGGCAACTTTATGACATTAAGATCTTTATCCTGCTGAATCAACGAACTCAAATCTTTCTTAAGACAAACTCTCGACCGACCCAGCGAGTCTGTGTACTCCACCCAATTGTCATCTAGATTTTTTGAGTAATAGTTTGATTCAACTTTTTCATCATCATCTGAAAGTTCTCTAGATTCCAGCCTTTTTTTGTTAAAATTTACTAAACAATTTTCATCCGAAGTTCTATCTTCAGAATTAACCATTTTATCGTAAAATTTAGCCTTGGCCTCCAAAATTTTCTTGGATTTGTTTAGGAGTGCAGAGTCTTCCAAATACTCATGTTTCTGTTGTGTTTTGGTCTCAACAGGTTTCTTCTTGTTGGGATCCTTGATCTTTGTTTTGAGTTGTGGTGTCATCTTTCGGCTATTATTAGCTCTTGATACTTCCTCTTGTTTTCTTAAAAGTTCTGCTTTCAATGAAAGCAGAGAACTCTTATCTACATCAATGATTTTGCTTGGATCATTCATTTTATTAAAATTATTAAACTTATTGTTTATAAAATTTTTTCATGCAATATGTCAAACAGTTGTCAAGTCATTAGCCCCTTGAATAGCAATTTTTATCGAGTTCTGAACAATTATTTTATTTAATAACTGTTTGTTAATTTAAAATTTAATCTGAACTTATATTTTATAAATATTTCAACTATTCATGGTTTGTATATTTAATAAAGCAGCATACAGCACATATTGGATATTATGGTTGGAGCACAAACTACTCTATCATGGATCAATTAAAAATTGGGTTATTATGGTAGAAATGGTAGAACCTTTTGAATTAACCTCAAGTTTTCTAAATAATATTAGATGCGTCTAAAAATATATTTTTTTTCATGTGTTCATTTAATTATTCAATTATGTTATTATTAAAGAAAATTTCGAAGAAAATTGCTGGTAATTTTGTTTCAGAAGCCGTACAAGAAATTATGAAAAGATTTTATAAATATATTTTCCATTTGGTAGAAACCTGTAACATCAATCAAACCGTCGATTTACACTAAAATTATTAAGTTCGTTAAAAGCTCACAAGGGTGTTGATGGAATTTTTTATATGTACCATTGAAATCCTTTCAAACTGTTGTATCATTTTCGTCATATTCAATTTCCTTTCTCATCCTCATATATTGCCTTTCTATTTTTATTATCAACAGCTTTGGCTTCTGAGGGTTCAGTTATAGAGTACAGTTTAATGCGAAAACTTATGATGACTAAAATTGCTACATGTTTCCACAGTATATTATATCGCAAAAAATATGTGAAGAGCATGAGGGAATGTAAATTTGTATTTTGATGCTCACAAGCCATACTTGCCATCATTCTTGAGAAACCACTCAATACAGAATTTGTGACTTCAAATGATGATTTGACACATTGTATGGACTTTTGTAAAATTATTATTTATCTTGTGTATGGAGCAATTTTAAGCTGCTAAAATGATTAAAAATCCATTCTATAGATTTGTATCAAATATGTTCTTAACTAGATTTTTATTATTCAGCTAAATATATATACACAATTAAATTTCTATATATTTGCGGTACAAATTAGTTCAGTTTGTATTTTGAATATTAAAGAAAGAAGAAGTTATTAAAGAAATTTTCCAAATTTTATTTAAATTTTCCGTATATGAATCCATTACTTAGTTGTGAAACATTGCTGTTTTATCTCTGATAGGATCCTTCCGACTAGAAAAATTTTTCTATTACTCATATTGTCGTCAAGGGTATATCATTTACGCATCAATGACCAGAGTTAAACTCTTTTGAAAATGAGCACCCACACAAAACTGCTCAGATTGCGGTATTTTGTTTCATTATGTGACGTCATGTTATCGTATTTTATGCAGTCATTTACAAACATTACACCGACTTACACTTTTTTTCTAGCGACACTGCAATTTTCTTCGATAGGGGGTCCAGTTACAAATTGAATTTTCTAGTGTTTGTGAAATTGAGAAGTGAAATGGTATTATGTACTTTGGTCAGAAATTTTTTGACTTTATTTCAAATCATAGAACATTAAATGATGTTTTAAATTGAGATAATATATAAGTTTTCTGTCCCATGATTTTTCATTTAACATATTTACATTTTTAAAATAAACTTCTATTAAATCGATAAGATTAAGTATTCAATGGGCTGGATTAGATGCAAAATTTGATTAATATATCATTTAAAAAAAACAGCTTATAATATAATGAAATAAATTATTTTATACTAGTATATGAATATTTTCTAAAGAATTTAGCATAGAATTTAGAATTTATAGAATAGTAGAATAATATTTCAATGAATTTACCTTTCGAATTCTACATGATAAAAATATAATCATATTGTAATGAATTTAGTTCTACATTATGTAAGTCCATAGAAGTTTTCAATATTCTTCATGGTACAATAGTATTAAAAATTACATTGTTGTAGCCATGAGGAGTGTCGAATAATGAAATGTTTCAGATAAGTCTCTTGATTATTTAAGTCACTATATTACTTATGAATAAATATCTTTGCAGAAAAATGGAAGAAACAAAAATATGATCACAACCTAAATCATAATAATATTAGTTGTAGCAAGAGTATTTTAGGATAAAAATTGTTAAGATATCATTCACTGAAATGAAAATGAATGAAAATTATCAGTTTCTTGAAATCTTATTTAAAAAAGAAACTGAATGGAATAATAACAGATAATAAATCAACCAAACTAGATTATCATATTTGCAAGCTATATTCAATAAAGTTTTCCCGCCATGTATAAGCAACACGTTTTCACTGAGCTTGAGAGAAAAAACCGAGAAAAAACCCTTAAATGCTTGCTGGTGACTCTCCAATTACCAATGCGCATGAACCTTTCTCCAACTTTTTAGGGATAAATAGCTCTTCACACTAGAAAAAAAATCACATTAGATTTTGCCTCGGCTGAATCAACAGTAGATTAGGCAGTGCTGTGGTTAGTTTTGAAACTGATATCAAAAGTGAATTTTAAATTTTTAAAGTGAATTCAATTCTGTAAAGAAAACTCTGATTTTGGAATATTTTATCAGATTTATTTGGTGAAATGGCGAGTTTCATTGTATTTCCAGTGAAAATCGGTTTACCGATATTGATGATATTAATTGCATTCAATATAAATGTAAGTAAATTGAGAAATTTCTAAAGAAGTTAATTACTAGGAATTGTAAGTAACTGATATAAAATTTGATACATGCATTAATGCAATATATTTGCAAATTTAAATTCAAATTCAATCGCTTTTGAGAATGTTATAATTATATGTATAATTAAACTGAATGAGAATATTTAAATGGTTCTGTTGAGACTTCTGTTACCCACCAGCTTAATCATAAGTTTATTTGAGAATCAAAGATTGTTGAAAACATTTCTGAATATTTCATATTTTGAGGTTGAATTAATGAAAACATGAAATGATTCAAATTTAAATACATCATATCAGGGGTGTAGAAGTAGTAGATTAACAAGGTAGGCGCTGATGAGTTTTTGCAAACAAAATTAAAACAAAATTACAAAATTGCACTAAACAAAATTTTAACAAGGGGGTCGCGACTACTCGCGCCTACCCACTTCTACAACCCTGCATCATATGTAAAAGTCCTGAAAATGAAATAATATTGACAATTTTGAACATATTATTTGTCACATTTAATAAACTGTATATAATTAGTAGCACAATTCATTTGAATGTTTTAAATTGAATAAAAAACAAACCCACATTCTGTCTCTTCAACTGCGCTTCACTTTAAATTATTATTGGGAACACCAATTGGTTCAATTTTCATTGGAAGTTGAGAACGTATTAATAAAAGTATTAATAAAGTATTAATAAATTTGTTATATAAAATCTGTAATGTAATATTTTTGTGAAGTTTTCTCACATAATGTTTCCCAAAATTATCAACTGTGCCGTCATTTGAAAATTTATTTTAATTCCAAAAAGCATTCAGCGAAAAGTTATGCTGACATTTTCTATATTTTACTATCGTTTGCGAGATTTCAGTGCCATAAATACCTTACAAACATGTACCGAATAAAATTAAAACTGTTTTGATTTGGTATATATTGAAACTTTCATCCAGCTCTGAAACATTTAATTATAGCAATTTTTCAAGTTCATAATAATTTAATTGACCCACAGGTTCGTTAGAAATTATTAGTTAAAAAAGTGAAACGGGACTTGTTCGTTCTTTACAAAAAATATTTTAACCGCATCATCAAACCATAATCGTTTATAATTAAATAAATTATAATATTTTGAAAAGTTTTATGAAAGGGTAAACAAAGTGTAGATTGAAGAATTTAAGAGATAGTGTATTAAAATAAAGTCTACATATTAAAAAGCTTTAATTAAAGTAAAATAATCAAAACAAATAATTCAAGTATAAATTCAAGTATACTTCTTGATATTAACAAAGGACTACAACTCAGAAAAATAGAAATAAAACAATTCTAAATAAATATAGCTATGTTAAAAAAGAGTCTGGCCAAAATGTGTGAATAAGCCAAAAAGCACAAAAGCCCAACAATAAAAGCAGGAAAATACTAAAAATTTGGAATGCAAAAAATCCAATTTCCCACATATTGTCTGACCAACGTAATTGTCTTTTACTGCAAAAGTACATAAATTTTGTGTTTAAATGCTGTTTTAAAGTTTTTATTGTGTTAAAGCGGAGTAAGTCTCAAACTTCGTATATGGTTGTTGAGAATTTCGTTGTTTTTTTTTATTCAAAGCATCGGGTGTATAATACGGTTTCCATTTGATACATTTACTCTTATTCATAAAATAATTATTTAACCATGGTCATAAAATTCTAGAATGTCATCAGACCATTCTGCAAAATTTTCACAAAAAGCAAAAGGCAGTCAGAAAAGTATTCGTTAAAATTTTGTGAACAATTCAAGACGGAAAACAGAAGCACTTGAAAAGAAAGCTTAAAAAATCTCAGCAATTAAAAACATTTAAGCTTGGCGTGTTCTCAACAGTTTGTGATTTAATTAATTCCGTGCCTGAAGTTATTTGTTACGCAAAAGCGTGAATTGAAAAGGATCCGGCCTTTCAAGCTACTCAAATGGTTCTTAACACTTGAAGTACATATTTTTTCCGGTTCAGAAAATAAACGAGATTAAAATTTGCCTCCGTCAGATTTCATCAACTTTTTGTAGATTTTGCTGAATTTTGCAGATAATTTCAAACGAAACGAGTTTATAAAAAGTGGTATAATTTACGCTTGGATCAAAGGGATTCAGGATATGTTCATTAATGAAGATGATTTTATTTAGAGAATCTAAAATTACACAATTCGAAAACTATCTATTTGAAATAATCTAGATAAATTAATCTAATACATTTTTGTTGTTAAACAACAAAGAAAAATTTTATAAAAAAGACCACCAAAGTTACAAAGTGAGATTATATTTACAGATTATTTATATAGACTATAGTAAATTTTTGTGACATTCGCAATATTATTAAAAATTTGTACAAATATTTTTAAAAGAAAAACGATTGATTGTGAATGAGAAAAAAATTTAATGCATCTTAATAATTAAAATACAAAATATTTGTTTTTAATATTATTTTAGGGGTTTCACATCATAATTATCAAAAGAAAGGCACAATAATAACAAATGATCAGGAACAACCCCAAAACAATTATTACAATCAAGTTTAACGAATTCCTGATTATATTGCATAATTAGATTTAATGACTTGAAGAGTAAGTTTATGGCTATTATACTCGCATTAACGAGTTGACTATCAATAAATTTTAATCTGAAGTTGGTGAAGTTAAATATGAGACTATCAAATAAAACGTATTTATTTATCAATTTAATAAAGCGTTTATTGAAAATGTTCAGTATTGACGAAGAGACACGTAATTACAAGTCCGATTTGAAAGCGCAAAAGTTCGTTTATTAAAAATAATTTAGATACATTTTTCTAACAATATTTCGAGTTTTGAGAGATATGGCGAGATGCAAAAACTATTAGTGTGAAAACCATAAGTTAAACTTTAAAGCTTTCATAAGTTAAACTTGAAGCAAACGTTCGATAGTGCGCCTCTTTTATATTATGTGAACCACACAGTATATATTATAGATGCTCCCCGATTAATTATTTTAGTTTATTTATAAAATCTTACACAAGTGGCGGTTAACAACCACAAACCGATTATAACTAATCTAGTCGTAACATCATCTCCAACATATCTTACCCACTTCTGGTGTTTTCAACCATAAATACAATTTAAATTTTCCATTTTTTCTATCTCGTAATGGTCTATTTCGCCGGAAGTCCAAACCTACAATCAAATTTAAATTGGAATGGTAAATTATGATCCATACAAAATTTCCGTACAATTGACTTTTGATTAGATTGTCAGACCACTGGACTGAGAGAATTTGTATCTCAATAACTATTGTTATTATTATTGGCTGTATAAAAATAAAAAATCTTGTGGAATATGTTTCTTGTTGAAATCTTTTTCGGTAAAGTGTTAGAAACTGGATTTAAAGAAGATATTTTATGTAAGGTCTTATTGTATTTGTGAGATATAATACAAATGTCTGAAGTGAATATAAACATTTTATCATGAAACAGCAAAAATAAACACCTATAACTGAAAATGTAAAAGTTCATAAGTTGAAAAAAAGCTCAACGTGAACATTTTTACTATGTTTTAGTTATAAACTCATTTTCATTTTATAAATTACAACCTTTCTCATAAAGATAACATTTCATTTTGCTGGAAATTCCAGCCAACAATTTATAATTACACTTAATTTAATTGAATGAAAAAAAAACAGCTCTTGAATAAGCTGGCTATACAAAAAAGGTATACTTGAACCAGCTTTTAACTTTTTACACAGAAGCCGCCAGCGCACAAAATTATAAGAGCTGAATTTTTTTTTTCTGTTTTCACATTACATGGTTTTCATTGAAGCTAATTTTTTAAATAGAACATTTTTAAATTTTCATAATAAATTTTTATAATTAGTTCCGGTTAAAGAAATCTTACAAGAAACAAAAATTGCTCAATTTAAACACTTACGGAGAATCTAGCTCCCTAGCTATTCTTATGTACTTTATACTGATCGTTTTTTGAATGAGTGCGAAAAAGGGTGACGTCAATACTTTTTGTTAAATGTGGATTTCTTATAAAAGGTATCAATTTAAAAAAAGAGGTCTTTTAGTGAACATATTTGGGGTTGATGAAGTTATGTAAAATATGTTTGACTAAATAACGCATAAGTACTTAACATATTAACTTTACATTAAATAGAAAAGTTGGAACGGGCTCGTTGTCACAAAAGTTTTGAGAAAATTTTCAGAAAAAAGCATTTTTAAAGCTTTTTTCCATATCATGTATGAAAATTAAATTATTGAATATTTCCTATAGCACATACCGTAGTCAAAGTTTTCTTTATGTAAAAAATATTTCAGAAGTATCTTAGCATTTGAGTATTATATACTAAAACTTATAATTAGTAATTAGCCTATTCATTTGAAACAAGCTGTAACTTTGATATCGTTCATACTTCAGTATATAGTTAAAGCCACAAAGTTATCATAAGAACAATAGAGTAAATATTTAATAGAGTCTATTTTATAAATTTTAACTGAAGAAACTTTATTTTGTGATAGATTTCAACCCTAATCAAACAAAACAAAAAGATTATCATTGTGAATGTTAATAATGAATTCACAATAATCGAGAAAATAATTTAAAATAATAAAGTTATTTTTTCAGTTAATTTTTTAGTTAATGAACCTATTACAAAATTAAAATTTTCCAAATATTCAAATCATTGATACTAAAATATTTTTATTTTAAATCTATAAACGTGCTTGAAACACGTTGAAGAGGAATTTGTGACATCTATTATAAATATTATCTTCACTAAAATGTATCACATACTTTATTATCACGTGGATTTGAACGATATTGTAATACATGAAAAATTTAAAATGCTATTTACAGAATTACAATTAAACGTATTATGTCCTAACTCTAGCCAAAAATAAATTAGACATAATGCATTGCCAGATAATGCAATAACCATTAAAATCACTAAAAAATATTCAATTACTAGAACATAAAAGCATTATATTGAAAACTTGATTTAGAGAAATTTCAACTTTTTCCTCGCCCTCAAAAAAATATATTTCGAAAATCATTCAACGTTTAAAATATTTTTACTTCCTTTAGAACTGAGAAAAACTTAACCAAATCTTCTGCCCATTAAAATGCAAATGATGGTTTTATATTCCTCAACGAAACATTTCATTGAATAAATTTACTTCAACGAGCTTCTAAATTCTTATTTTTTTGCCTTTTTTTTCTCTCAGAATTGTTGAGTTGACACTTGTTCAAGAGTTGACGTTTTTTCTGTAATACAAACTAAATTGAAAATTCCTTCGCCACTTTTGTTTCGAAATTCCATACGATTGAGAAACAGACAGCTGTGTGAATATGCTGGCAATAATTTCTAATTATAAATGTATGTTTTATCAACAGGTGACTGCTCAAGAAGATTATGATTCCAGCCCAATGACTCGAGCGCAAGTGGAGGAAATTTTGCAAGAAATGCTCTATGCTGACAGTAGATCCTCAATGCAAGTGAATGCAATTATGAGACAGTTGAAACAATTAATGCTTGACAAAAGCGGGGAGGAAGACTACCAAGGACTAGAAGAAGATTCTTCAGAGCTTGGATCGGCAGAAAAGCGAGCTATTCGAGCTTTGATGCGTGGAAATGGAAAGCCTGATCTTGGAGGAAAGAGAAGCATAGGCATATTAGCTAAAAATGGTCAGCTGCCATCTAAGGAACCAGAATCAGAAATTTCTGCATCACCTAGCTGGTTGGAAACTGAAAAAAGAAACTTAGCTTCAATTTTAAGAAGCGGTGCTAAATCTGGAAAACGTAGTGTGTCTTCTATGGCTAGGCAGTATCAACTCCCAAATATGTATGGCAAGAGAAATTTTGCTGCTTTAATGCGGAGTGGAATGCTGCCTTCAGCATATCCTAAAAGAAACTTGGCTGCTTTAGCTCGGGCAAATTCATATCAAGGAAAGAGGAACGTGGGAGCATTAGCAAGGGATTGGGTGTTGCCAAAGACCACGCAGAAATATGATGGAATGGATAAAGGTATTTAAAATATTAATTAAATTGTAGCTGTTAGCTTTTAGGTTTTATAACATACAAATATAATTTTATTAAAAAACTTTCTAAAAAAAACATTTTTACAAACTTTATACACCAGATGCCGAAAAACGCAACATTCAGTCACTAAAAAACTCAATAAATGGTGGTCGCAGGAAGCGTGAATTATCTGATACTGAGCTTGAAGATTTTTCTGGTGAAGACGAGACCACTGACCCATTGGTTCAAAATGCTCCAGTTGACTACGAAGAACTTTATGATATTATGAACCAAGCATATCCTTTGCAAATACACTCAGATGACAAACGGTTTTTGGGTAAGTTTACTTCAGTAGAAGCAATAGTTTGAAGCGCATGCTTTGCTTTGTTACAAGCTTCAAGTTAATAATTTTTATGAGCTTACGAGGGTTTTAAAATCATATTTCCAACTTTTTAAAACCTCTGTAAACTTTTCACCTATAATTAGTAAAAAACGATAGGTGGACAATTGGTTTTGCAATAGTGTAAAAAACTTACTAAAGAAGCTATTTCCAAAGTATTGCTTATTAGTTTTAAAAACTATGAGAATACCTTGGGAATAATTGGATTGGTATCAATATCTTTTGTTTAAAAAAAGTTAATTAATTTTACGAAAATTAAGGGTCACTTGCACGTTCTGGGTTCTATAACTCTCATCCGTCGTACGAAAAGCGACACATCGGCACATTAGCACGGTCCATGTCAGGTAGTTTGCACACCTCTAGTTTTGCACCCCCACAACAGGAGAAGCGACATATAGCAGCACTGGCAAGATCTGGCTGGGTGCCTTCATTTCGACCCACACGTGGCTTTGGGGGCTTCAGCCGTATTGGGCGAGCGAGATCAGCCGAAATAGTATGAAAATAATAATAATTAATTGCCGTGTAGAATATTTGCTGTTGAATGTTTTCATCTAGTAGAAACTCTGATAGTTTCAGTGTAATTTCTTATGACGGTTGAACGATCTTTTTTTTCTCCTTATACGAGAAATATCAATTTATATTGAGGTGAATGACTTCAAAATTCTCTCAACTTTAAAAAGTTTTAAATGAAACCTCAAGGTGCTCCTTTTTAATAAAAAATTCTAGGGAAGTCTTTAAACCTATTATAAGATTAACATTTTCTATGCGTTCAGAAATGAGAGTAATGCTATACTTCAAAATATTAGGACCATTATAACAAGTCAGTTAAATTACGCAGATAAAATAATTTTATAGCAAAATATCGAAAGTATTTTGAAATATCGTCTATCATACATATTTCCATCTGCATTAAAACAACTTCTTTTAGATTTTTTACAATAAAAATTTTTCTTTTCAACAATATTAAAGCATACATACAGGAATTGACTTCTAGTGTGTTATATGTTTACAGTAATAGTTAAGAAAGTTCTTGAAAAACCAATTTTTTTACCACTTCATCGTTGACAATTTAGACGCAACTATTTAATTAGTTTTAGTTGCTGGTTATACTTGGAATCTTTGAAAACTTATAGTTTGAAATTTCTTATGCCACTTGAATACACTCAATTAGTCTCATGAGAATATTTATGGATGTTAAGGTACTTCTTCCTACTAGATAAATGTATATGTTGTTGATTTTAGAAATTAATGGATATTTTATTGATGTTTAGTAGTGATTAATACTGAATGTTTCGAAAAAAAAATACCACAAAAGTATTAATTATATTGTTGAGATGTATTTACTTGATTTATGTGCTAGCAGATCACGTCTATTTTCAGAGAAACTTTTAGCACTTTTTGTTGGGGTAAAAAGTAGGGACCTGCGAGCCCAAGATTTTCGACTCGAGCCGAGCCGCGAGTCGAGTCCACAAAAAAGGTCGAGTCGAGTCGAGTTTCGAGTCGAGCCTTGTTATTAAAAAATTTTAAATTTGAAACTTTAGACTTACAAAATTACAAGTAAAAAATTGTTGTATACATTTTCAGGGTTTTTCAACCTTATCTGATTTTTCTGACTTCCCTGTACACAAATCTCAAAAATATCCTGAAAATATTGACCCCCTGACCCGTGTGATTCGAAAAACTAAGAGCCGTGTGTCCGGTGGTTTGGTGGATTACTGTAAACGACCAATCTGACCTCCCACCGAACCGATTCCGGATTTTTTGATGCCAATCGACTTGGTATCTATTCTCATCGTGCACCTGATATTTTTGGTGATGGTGACTCCACCGGTCAGGTCACCAGAACCACTTCCGTGACCCAAAGTCGGATTTTCCATACAAAAAAAACTTGTGTTTTGAAAAATTAGAGATACAGCTGTGGTCTCTTCAGAAAAAATTTTTGAGATGATGAGTTGAGTCAAGAAATGTATCGATGTTTGGTCCACTACCTGCTGGGAGTCATCTGGGGGTCATCTGGTGGTACCAGACCACTTTTTTTTGAAAAAGTCTTAGAATCTCATGATTCGTCCAGAAAATTCTAAAAATAGGGTATTCGTTATTCAAGCCAACGAATGTTGAAAGATTTTTTAATTATCACACCACGTTTGTTTTATGTGTTGGTAAAACAACAAGCAATCTGTTTGCTGCATTTGAGCTAATTTTTGAATAAAGCTGCCAAAAATTAAATAAGGACTCGAAAAGTCGAGTTGAGATTTTCGAGCCGAGCCGAGTCTCGAGTCGAGGCTTGACTCGCGAGTCGAGTCGAGTCTCGAGTTCTCGCAGGTCCCTAGTAAAAAGCTTCCAGTCATATCATATATTTTCGTTCCGGATAGAAATTGTTTTTGAATTCATATGCTCTAAAAAGTTATAATTGCTAAAAAAAACGAACGAACGTTTTTGCGAGAGGAATACATCAAATAATTATTTGACGAAACATCTAAATTTTTTACACAAATCTTAACAGTTACGACTATGTTAATTGCCAGTTAATTGCGAGTGAATTGTCACGTATAAAATGTAAAGTTTTAAATCCACGTTTTATTTGACATAATTAACATTTAGCAAACCATTTGAAAAAGAATAAAAAATGTCCTGATTTAACTTCATGGTAAATTTCAATCAAAAATAGGTTAATTTTGACATTATGTTTTACTAATTTTGACAAATGTTAAAAAATGTCAGTGCAACTGTATTAATACAATTGCTGTCCATTTAATGTCTTATAATTCCATATTAATACATTTAATTACTCAATTATGTCATAAAATCACTAAAATGATCGTATAAATTGATATTCTATTCTGGATACAGTAATATTATTTAATGTTTTTTATAGTTTAAAACTTTTTTACATACTTTGTTAAGTAACGTGAGGTGATGGTACGATATTTCGTGACACAATGAATAATAGATAATAGTCCTTACAATTAATATGATGTTCAGTGTCATCAGAAGCTTTTAGCTCAAATTAGTGTGTGATATCGTCGTATTAGCCATTTGATGTTCATATTTATTATACAGTTATTAATTGAGAATTGATAATACTCGAATAGTATGTTTGAAAATATTAACGATATTGTTTGATGAAAAAATACAATAACTATTCATTACTTAGAAAGTTAGAATCTAAAAAAAAATCAACACTTTTCTACGATTTTTGTGCCTGCCAATCATTAAATATTAAAGTATTTGTGATAAAAATATTCTTTGATTGACCTGTAAATATCTATTATAACTACTTATAACATTGATGGCTTATTATATTAAAACAAGCTGTTAGCTAAATCTAAACTCACATTCATTCTATACAATGTACTTTTTAAGCAATATACTGGAACACTCATGTTAATTCGATTAATTCTTTCTTATCAGGAAGGATCCTTCTACCCACAGCAAGATCTACGAAGACCTACCCTTATCGGCGCCGGTTGTAAGCGTTGCGATAATGACTTTGCAAATGCAATATACAACAATTGGTTAGGATTTTCGTCGGGTAGTTCTGGAATAGGCACAACACCACCTCGCGTGACTGCTTTTCATTGGCGCAACTTCCGGGAGCCTACCACTAGCTTTCGGAAATGGTAAACTCTAACTGTAAAAGCCATATTGAAGGTTAAGGTTAAGAATTTTTTTTAAAGTTTATCCGACGACTCCAATCAACTATGTTAACTGTATTTGTAAAAAATCCCTGTTTGTCTAAATTATCAATGAATACCTAAGTATAATTAATGTAAATATTTTATGTCTTCAACATTAAGAATGTTTTCTGAAACTTTAATCATAAAAAATCAAATTTATGCTGAAAACTTATAAATGGAAAATATTTTTAAATTACTCTTTCATATCTTGATCAATTTTCTGACAAACTCAAAATATCTTAGCACAACATTTTAAAACCAAATTCCAATGTACTCATATCAATAGGCGACAAAAAAAGTAATCTCTGAATTTTATATTAACTCTGAATCGATGAATAATAATCATTTAATATAAAGATAAAGACGCCATGGTGACATCATGGCGACAAATATGTCAATGATTAATTATCTATTATTTTGTGTCTGAAAGTCCTTTGAATAACTTATCTCATGATAAACAAAACGTACCAATAAGTGTAAATTATTCAACAAGAAACTTTGTGGCTGGAAATGATTTACACTTTAACTTAGTAGAGACTTATACACCAAAAAAACTCAATTTTGAAACTTTAATTTTTAATTTAAAACTTATGTTCACACTGAAAAGATATATGTGCTGTTATTATTTTAAAGTAATCATCTCATTTCCTTTTTGAGGTCCTAAAACTGACTGTTTTTAACCAATTACATTTGCTGTGGAAGACAATTTATAACAATTTTGGAAAGAACCAACGTTCATTTACTAATATATAATGAAGTATAATATTTCTTTACATATTTTCGGCTATGACATTGAATAAATTATCCATTATTTAGAGAAGAAAGAATTGTAGAAAAGAAAAAAAACATCATACATAATTGAGGATAATCAAAAGATTTTTTTTTATCTAAGGGTGAATTGATTTAACAACAATAATTATCAAATGCGATCCAATTTATTTGAATCAATTAATATCCAACAGTGCTTCCAATAACACTCCTGCATCAATTAGAAACAATGTTTTAATTTCATTATTTTATTATCAACCTAAATATCAGCGCATTTATTCAATTTTTAAACCCTTGTGATAATTTTTTTCACTATATTTTATGTCAGCAATGGACACTTAAACAAATTTTCAGAACGTGCAATCTCAAATGATAATAAACATTAAATGCCCAACCCAACAAATTAAGACAATAATGCTCCGATTTCAAAGATTTTTTCATTAAACTTGAAGAATCAAAATATATTGATGATGCCATGAAATAAAATCTATCATTTAATGCCAAATTAATTGACAATAAAGATTTAGCTCGCAGTGCTAACAAAATGAGCACCCTTCCAGACCAAATTGACGTCCTAATTGGACAATTTTTATGTTTATTTTTTTGTGCACAAGTGACAAAATAACATAACAATTGAGACAATAATAATAAAATATGGAAATTGATAACAATATCAAAATAACATTTTAAAAATTATACAAAATTTGAAATTTCATAGTGAATTTTAATCTTTATCAACAAACAAAAAATTTAAAAAAGGATGATTCCATTTGGAAAATCTTTTGTAAAGTTTTTTTACTCTTTGGTCTTTTTCATAATATCATACTTGTAAGTTAAATTTATTTGACAACACAGTGTATGCACATTTGTAATTAAATTATACTGACATATGGTATGACATATTCAGTAAATTCGCTTAATTTGAAATAAAGCGTTTTATGAAAAGTTAAATTTATAAATGGAAATATATAATAAAGTTATCATAATCAACAATAGTTTTGAATTAATTTTATCATCAATATTTTTTCACAGATTAAAATTATTTAATGTGTGAACAATTTTGTTTCAAACAGTTTCGTTATTACATTTATTTTTTGAATTCCCACTACATTCTCCTGCAGGTGAGGTATTAGGGTGGACCATAATGCAACATTGTTGAAAAGTCACGCTCCCCTAGCAAATTTTGATTTAAAATAACATAAAGAAAATTCACAAAAATTTTCAATTTTTTTGATGGACGTTTAGAGGTCGCGCAATCTATTTGAAATTTTTAAGTTTTTGAGGAAAAATTTTGAGAATTTTCGACAGAAGCCCTGATGAAAATTCGGAAAAATCTTAATTGTTTTTTTAACACTTATTATTAAAGAAAATTATCCCGTAATTTGTTTTTAGTTAAATTATACTACTAGCAAGTTCTATGAATAAAAGCAGTTAGACATCAAGAGTGCGAAAAATGAAAAATCATTCAAAACCATGTAATATCTAAAATATTTAATTTATACCCTTCAATTTACAACTACAATAAGTAAAAACGATATTTTAAAGGAAATTCAAAAGATTTGGCATATATTTGATGTTCACGAGATGCTTAATTCCAGTTTTAGTTGATCAATATAAAAATGGATGGCATGTTGTTGTTGTTTTTTTTAAATGTGCATTTTCTTCAAAGTTTATTAACAATTATCAAAAAAAATGTTATGTTTTAGGTCAAAAAAGTTCATTTCAAGAGATAATTGTTAATAAACTTTGAAGAAAAACCTAATTTAAAAAAAACAACAACAACATGCCATCCATTTTTATATTGATCCACTAAAACTGGAATTAAGCATCTCGTGAACATCAAATATATGCCAAATCTTTTGAATTTCCTTTAAAATATCGTTTTTACTTATTGTAGTTGTAAATTGAAGGGTATAAATTAAATCATTAAATCATCATCAACTTGAATAAAGATGTGTTTTTATATATATGTTTGGTGTTAATACGGACTTTTTGTATGAAAAGGGTGAAACTAACGTTTTAGAAGTTTAATAACTTTTTTGCTATTAGAGCTAGGATCTTGATTTTTTTACATGATACTTATAATCTTACTCCGTACCCAGTTGTTTGGTTTTGAGGTTAGTATATTGACCAGCTGGTGTCCAGGAATTTTTTTCACGAACTTCCATTTTTTCAAAAACAAAAAAAAAACGTTCACCATGTGATGAAACTTTTTATGGCTCTAAAAATTGAATTTTTTTTCCTTGGAACATATATAACAGTACAAGACACAACTTTTGAATTTAGTATGGGATTTTTACCATGCACCGCTGATCCACACACATCCAGAAACCACGCAAAATCGTGAATTTTTCATGTTCCATGTGTAAAATTTGTTCATTAATTGGAATATTTTGATTTTTTTTGCTCAACAATGTTTATCCATATTTTTTACACAATATCTGAAGGAATTCACGAATTTTTAGTCACGCGTCTGAGTCATATGAAAAAATTGCTAGAATTTTGAATGATTTCTGCTATCTCTATTATGATTCAATATTATGTTTCTATTCTCAAGTGTGTCATCTACCCCTCATTTTTGAGGGGATTTATGCTACTAGTATTTTAGATATTACATGGTTTTGAATGATTTTTCATTTTTCGCACTCTTGATGTCAAACTGCTTTTATTCATAGAACTTGCGAGTAGCATAATTTAACTAAAAACAAATTACGGGATAATTTTCTTCAATAATAAGTGTTAAAAAAACAATTAAGATTTTTCCGAATTTTCATCAGGGCTTCTGTCGAAAATTCTCAAAATTTTTCCTCAAAAACTTAAAAATTTCAAATGGATTGCGCGACCTCTAAACGTCCATCAAAAAAATTGAAAATTTTTGTGAATTTTCTTTATGATATTTTAAATCAAAATTTGCTAGGGGAGCGCGACTTTTTAATACAATAGCATTCCCATAGTAGTTTGAACCACCCTAGTGAGGTATACATATTTATGTTATAAATGTCTCAGAATAATCCTCTCTATTGAGATTTTTCTACCTCAAAATTTGGTTTATGTTTTCATGTCGGTACGTCTGTTTGGTGGAAAGTTAAGCTTACGGACATGAAATACTTTTAGTAATTTCTGCATTTTTAAATTTTTTTTCTTCTAATAAATGTTTTCTAAACAATTTTATTCATTTAAAAAAAAAACATATCCCGAAATGCAATTTTTTTTAATTCTCTTGGCTGTAAATCTGCTGTATAATCTTGAACGATAAAAGGTCTCCCAAAATAAATGTTTGCGATGTAATCTTGATGGCTGAGAAATCTAATTATTTGTTGATAAGATTCGTGCGTTTAATTGTATGTGTTCCTACTTTCTTGCAAGCTTTCAAATATTGTTTTTTATTTTTTTTATATCATTCAGCATCATTCAGCACTTCCGAGTGTTTTCAAGCATTTCAAATATCTCCGGGAACTTTAGTACTTAGCCGGAATTACCAAACAAACATCACAACTGTAAGCTGAAAGTAATCTACTAAACAAATATTTGAACCTTTTTGTTCGTCTACTAGGATATAGGCATAAAGCACATTTTAATTACCGGAAAGGAATTATTATTAAAATTAATTTAGAGAGCAGGTTTTGATTATATTATCATACTTAGAATATAAGATGCACAATTAAAGAACATATTTGTGAATCAAGATAGTAAGGAATGATTATGAAAAAATATATTTTCACTGACAAAACAGCAAAAAAGTCAATTTCAATCTACTACTTTTTGCCATTTGTTATTATTGAAATTGTACGATGCTGTATCATAAATAACTACTGTGTATAACAAGTAACGACTAGATGGCTTTTTATTTCAAAATGCAGAACCAAAAAGGATAGCAGTGCTAACAATGGATTATCGAGGATTTAAACAATTATATGGATTAGATAACACTTTAAAAGTCACGTAATTTAAATCTTTTGTGTTGGAGCACGGACGCAGCAAAAACAAAAGCTTCTGGATACGAGCAATTGAGAATCTGATAGTATATTTTTTGTGCTCAGTTCGATGAAGAAAATTGTGTACTTTAAGTTTTTAATTATTGCCAGATGCAAAAATCTTTTCAATTATGTAAATTTTTTAATGGAAATATTATAAAGATATTGAGTGAAAGGAAAAATTTGAAGGAATTTAAATTGGCAAATTGTACAAAAATATATTGAACCTATTATAAATGTAAGTAGAACGAGTGTTGTATTGGTCCATTGATATCTCATTTACACAATTTAATACCCCTTTCTAGTTTCAAAACAATTTTTAAGATTTGAATGGGTTTTCCTTTCCAAAACCAGCGTTTTTAATTTTTTCAATTCCAAATTTTTAAAGCTACTGAATTAGTTTCAAAAAAATAAACTAAATATTGCTTTCATGAAACGCCATTACTTTTTACAAATATATGTAAGATCTGTCTATATTCTACATGAGCACCCATTTACTCAAAAATTCAAATATCGAAATATTAGAAAAGCGTTCTGCTTGAACACATACAAATATATCTAATGTTTCTGGAAGCCTCCCTTGAAGTCTTTGTCTACTACATGTTTACCAAAATACTGTTCAAACTTCCTTTGAGTAAAATTATTCGATTTGCAATTTTCGTAAGAAGTCTAAAGAAGTGCTGAATTATATATCTATCTATGTTCTTCTAAAATATTATATGGTAAAGTTTAAAAATTTTTTTTTGTGTGATATAAAAGTGCAGTAGCTATATAAAAGATTTTAAATTTTATGTGTAACTTTGAAAGATCTCTATTCATAGTTTACAAACTAAAGTGGAGTCCTCCAAATTAATTCAGAGAATAACTTTTTTATTATTTTCGGCGGACCATTCTGCGGAACAATCTGATCTATCTAAACAATTCAACTACATATTTTATTGTTTCTGCATCTGCCGGCTGTATACTGTAAGCTATCACATTTTATGCCGAATTAGTTCCCCATCCAAGCTCTTCAGGCTTTCTTGAGGTTTTATTGGTTTTCTTTATGACTTGTTTATTTTGATGAAAACTTCGTGAATGCTTTTCTAATACGCTTCTCGATTTCAATTTGGCATTTTATGGGGAAAAGATCATGACTATCTGAAATTCACACAAAGTGTGTAAAAAATCTTTAAAAATTTAGTTAGCTATTTAGTTATCACATCAACAGGTTAAGTTTTATTTATTTATTTATTTATACAGTAACTGTACGGAATTCACTCAAATGTTTTATTTATTTTGTTAAAAGCATTCAACTGCAATTTCGTTTTCGATTCTATTGGATGAACAACTTTTTACTAAAATTTTATGTATACTCCAGAAAATGTTGAAACTAAATTAATTATCCAAAAATAATTAAAACTTTTTAGATGTAATCTCTTCAGATAACAGAGAACGTTTCTAATGTTTCGAAATAGATTGCAATATCTGTTTTTTAATAAATATTATTTAAAAACTGGTGCTCCTCAAAACTATTAACTATTGAGAAGAATTAATTAAAACTTTTAACCATTTTCATTTTTTTATAAAAAGCTCACACTTCATTTGATGATTGAAGAGCTTTTATATACGACATACGAGTGTAATTTGTGTAAGTCTACTTTCAAATCTTTACTGCTATGTAATGAAAAAATAAAAATACTAGCGAGCTAGCATATAACGCGATTGTCCAGATAAATCATGAAAGTGTCTAATAAAAATCTCTAAATTGGATATTCACTGTGAATTGAACTCACAAGCTTCTTAAAATAACATTTGGAAGAATACGTATACGAAATAAATTTTTAGAGCTTTTTGGAGTGAAATATGGGACAAAGATTTTTATTGGACGCAGAAAAGAATGATGAATACAGTAAAAATAATAATTGGAAAAATGTTGAGATATGTCTTTGAAATATGTATTTTAACAATCTTGTTACATGAACTTACATCTGTATTGATGAAATGCCAAAAATACTCGAAAATGCTCTAACTCACTGCATATATAAATGATTCATCACCGTAATTTGAAACGGCAATTAATAGCCACCACTTTATGTTAAAATTATGATGATTTACGAACTAGAAGTCTCCAATTTAATTTGCTCCCTAAGCGCTAACACAGTGTCTTTAATGAGATAAATTGAGAGCTTTAATATTCAAGTGTTCGTAATATTGCAAACGAGTCTGCCAAGAAAAAAAAGTATTGAAGCTTTTACGGAAAATCAAGCAACAGCTCAGCAAGCATCGATATAATCAGATTATTATTGCGATGGCATAATACAAAATATTATAAATATTGTGAGATGATTCAATTGGAAAACTGTTGCATCGGGCTTGAGATGAATATAAAATATGAATAATTATTATTATGCATGAAGAAATAATTTTAATACGTTCATGATAAGCTCTGCAGGAAAATAGTTTGCAACAATTTTGTACACAAATATGATATAAAACTGCTTAAGTAGCTATGAACTGGAATCAAAATAATTATTTTTCCATACAACATTAAATCTAAATATAGTGAGCATTTAGAGTATTTAGCTGAAAATAGTTTTAGATTTTCAAGTATTAAAAGGTTCTTCATTTATTACCACCAAGAAACGCAATAACATGAACACGCTTATCAAGATTTATGAAAACGTATATTAGGTATATAACAGTTTTTTTTTGATGGATCGATGATGTAGACAGAAACAATAATCCGAACGATATAATCGTGTGTTTTCAATTTTTCGAAAAACCAAAACTAAAAATCAAAATGATAGATATGAAAAAAAATCTGTTCAGCAACGAGAAATTTATGGTACTTTATTGTCAAGAGATTAGTAACCAGAAGAAGTTTTTCGATCATAGAAATAATTTGAACTGTAACTGGAGTAATTCACTGAACAGTTCATTTAAAATGTTCCCTATATTGGTTGAATAAATCAAACAAAAAAAAATTACCCATAAAACCAATTTTTATTGAACACTATTCAAATCCATTGTGTCTGGATTCAAATAAAATACATTTGAACATATTAAAATCACCACCATTTAACACTTTGTGCTGTGAATTTGTTATCACAATATTTTAATTAGCAGTCCACATTATACCAAAGAAATGTCGTAATATGCTATATAATAAAAATCTTTGGAACCTTTACAATTTTGATTCAGTAAGCCAAGAAAAGGCTTGTGGTTTACGATCAGCTGAGGGATTGATAAGCACGTTAATGATAGTTGGTTTATCAGTAAGAATCAATGCTTCCTTTACTGCAGCTTGTAACTCTGGAATCTTTTTCACCAAGTATCCTTTCTGACCAAACATCTGCATCATATTTTGGTATTGAGTACCAACTGTTAGAGCAGACGGTGGAGTGCTGTGAAAATAATAGTTTAGCAGTTAATTATAAAAGGCTAATTTTAATGACTAAAATTTTAAAAATTTTTCATTTAACTATCTAATACTTACACCAAAGTCACATCTCCTTCGCTTCTAATGCTCTTATATGTTTCATCGTCAAATCCACCATAAATGCCTCCATTATTTACAATCACAATTATTATTGGCAGTTGATATCTGACCATTGTTTCGATTTCCATGCCAGAAAACCCAAACGCTGAGTCTCCTTCAACACAAATAACTTTTTTACCTGGGAATCTATCTCTACAAAAAATAGCAGAAGCGATAGCAAAACCAGGACCAACTCCCATTGTCCCAAAAGTTCCAGCATCCAAACGATGTCTTGGCATGATGTTGTGGAGCATTGACCTTCCAATATCCATAGTATTAGCCCCCTCACTGACAATAATTGCATCATTTGGAATCAACTCACGAAGATGATGGAAAACTGCATAATAGTTTAGAGGTGTCTCTACATTTAAAGACATTTGCTCAACAGACTTGCGATTTTTATCACATTTCTCGTTGAGTTTTTTCCACCAAATGTCATTTCCATCAAATCTGAACTTGCGTTTAGACAAAGCTTCAATCAACTGTTCAGCGAACGGAACAATATCAGATTGAACAGCAACTGAACTCAATATACTATTGTGCATCTCTTCAGCACAAATATCAACTTGAATGACCTTTACAGCTGCATCAAATCTTGGAGCTCTACCAAAATGCAAAATCCAGTTTAACCGAGCTCCCAACAAAAGCACAACGTCAGCTTCTTGTAAAGCTAAAGTACGTGCAGAAGCAACACAACGGCTATCGGTATCTGGAACGACTCCTTTACCCATCGGGGATGAAAGAAATGGAATGTTTGTTTGATGCACTAACTGACGAAGTTGAATTTCTGCCCTTGCATAGCCGGCTCCTTTTCCAACAATAATAAGAGGACGTTTAGCCCCTTCCAATAACTTGACAGCCTCCATAATATGCTTTGGATCCGGGAAAGCCAAAGGAGCAGTTGGATGAGCATAGTAAGGTTTAACTCTTGATTCATCGACACGACTTTGAAGAATATTTCCCGGAAAATCCAAATAGCTTACTCCTGGTCTGCCATAAGTTGTAGCGCGCACAGCTCTCTCAACATGTTGGGGAATTAGCACAGCGCTGGCAGGTCGAGCAGCATACTTGCAATATGGTCGTGAAAGTTCAACTTGCGGACATTCTTGGAAACCTCCAATTCCTTCATGATCTTCAGATGTTGAGCCACCAATAACAAGAAGGGGCCAACAGTTTACTTGAGCATTTGCCATACCACCACAAACATGGAGGAGGCCAGGCCCACTTACAACCTAACAATGGAAGAAATTTTTAAATAAATATATTTCGCAACTTTTAAAATTAAGATGCAGCTATAATCTACTGTATGGTGTAAATTACGTATGCTATAAATTACTGTATATTACCAAGCAAACACCAGGTTTCTTAGTGAGGTAACCTGAAATTAAAGATAAGTGTTATATTATGTTCTGGATATTTTGTATCATGTATTTTCAAAAAATAAAAATAAAATTAATTGTATCGATGCAGATTGTTAATGAGTTATGAGTATCTACGTTAAACAAGCTGTAAAATTAGGATCATTTATAAATTTAAATGTACCTAATAGATAAAATCAAATAATTTCATATCAAAATTTCACTAACGATTTCATGTGCTAAATAATGTTTTAACTGAAAAATACTAAAGTATGACGGCATGTGTTTGATGGTGCCAGAACGTATCAAATAACGCAGGAAAAGTAAAATGTAAAATGAAAAAACTATTTGCATAATTTATCAAATGGTAGGCTTCCATTCAGTTTCAGAAGCAATTATAAAATAACAAAATAAAGTAATTAGCAAGTTACCAATTGCTTGTGCGGCATAGCAAGCAGATTGCTCATTTCTCATTCCTATGTACTTTAGACCATTTGCTTGAAAAGCCATGGATAGCTCTATCACGGGTATTCCAATAATTCCGAAAACATACTCGACACCCTGTAATATAGCAATAAAATTAAAAAGTAATCTCATGCGAGATAAAATATTTGAACTTTGAGTTCGCACCGCTCTTAATTTACCTGTTCTTTTAATGATCTTGCCAAAATCGTATTTCCATCTATTTCCGCCATTATGGAGAGTCAAATTGAAACAATACTATCAACTTAAATCACTTTAAACCTTTAAAAACACAATTCAAGACAGCAAGAGTAACTTTGAAACTAACATAGAAGATAAACAATCAACAGCACAGCGTAGAAACAAACTGATAAAGTGACAGCAGCTAATATTGTACGCTTGTATTCAGTGCTTCTGCTTTTGGAGGTGATGTACGTACTGTAATAAAATTTTTTAATCTATGGGTAAAACATAAAAACGTTTTTTTTCCCATAATTCTAATATTCACATTTTTACAAGAGATTGATATAAGCATAGACTATAGTTATAGTAATATATGGTAATATTAAGTAGTCAATTGAAAAATAATAAAAATGTTATCGTGTGAATGTTATCATAGACATGTTAATTTGAAAATCAAAAATTAATTAAAATTGGAGATATTGTGCACAATCTTTTTATATTTTGATCAACTTATTCTACAAAATATGTTAAACGTAAAAAAAGTTTTAAAAGATTATTTTAAAAGTTTCACAAAAATATTCAATAACTCGTAAAACTTAATGATGGAAAATCATGCAATAGTTCGAATAATCCAAGCTCTATGTGAAGAGACTCTCGAGTAGACGTCCGGAAGTCCTACAATACAGTTTTATATATAATTTATTAAAGATGTCAATAATAATTAAGAGCTCACCTTTTCCACAAGGAATTCCCCATGCAACTACTCCAATGATGTATTTAGAATCAACAAGCCCTGATCCTGAGTCCCCCAAACATGTTCCTTGGCCTAAAATTATATAAAATATATGTTCATGAAATTTGTATTGTAGAAACTATCTAATCACCTGCTCTTGTAAAAGCGCAGATTGTGTTATCTAGCACTTTAGCCGCATTTGATTTAGAAAACATTTCACGGCATTCTTCCAACGGAATAGTCTTTGATGTTAAAAACTGTAAGGTGTCAACAGAAGTTCCAGGATATTCCACATGACCCCACCCAGAAACTATTACATCTTCACCACCTCCAACAAAAACTGACCCAAGTCGAACCTATGATTTATAATAAAATTTTGAGCTTTCATTAATATTTTTTTAGACTTTGATTTGTAACTCAATCTAAAATCTTACCGGGAGAACATTAGCTGAAAAAGTGAAAGGGATAATTGTTTGAAGTAAAGCAATGTCGTGGTCCATTTGATTGTATAAGGGATGTATCACAATCGTTGATATCCGATACGCAAATCCTCCAGTCGTTCTTGAAAGTGAACCAACACATGCCAAGATGTTATTAGCCTTCCTGTTTTCAGAAGCACAGTGAGCAGCAGTCATAACCCAATTCTTTAATCATTTATATATATTATTTGATGTATATCAGAGTTACTTAGAAAAAGAAGGAGATAAATCTGTTTTAAAAGTTTTTGAGCAATTAAATTATCATTGTAATTATTATAGATAAATAAATAAATTTTTCTTTGAGAATATTAAAATAAAAATGTTTTAAAAAATACACAAATTGTTATTTACCTCATGAATTATTGAGCCCCCACAAAAATGCGTGTTTGCAGAGTTCCTGAGAGAAACTTGATAAGGAAATTGTCCCTCAGCTGCATCATTTCCTCCAACGATTTTTGCATTCCATCTCAGTGCACTCATGAGAAAGTCAGTTATCTCGGTTTCAGCTGAAGCGTTTTAAATAAATTAAAAATATTTTAATATTGGAGAAAAAGTTCACATAATCAACACTTAGTCCAAAGACTGTAAATTTAAAATCATTTTTAAGGATTCAATTTCATCAATTAACACATGTTTATTATTTACACAATTCACAGCGTTCTATTCAAGCGAATGTCCTGAAAATAAGACCTGTATCAACATATTATTTTTTAGTTTTTACTCATCCTCATTTGCCTACACTGTATCCATGAAATCACTGATAAAAATTATCTTTGCAAGGAGTAAGTTTAATAATTTTCCACTTATATACGTTTCCTTGCCATTCAAATGTTCAACTTTAGCCCATTTTTGTTCCAACAAATAAACTTACATTTGACTGGCGAGGCCACAGAAACACATATTATCAAAATCACTATTTTCCAACGAACCATCGTTATCCAATTGATGATTTTCAACGTTTGGCTCCATATTTATAGCCAATTTGTGTGTTTTCCTTTGCCTCTATCTTATCTATTTGTTTGGTTCCAATTTTTTTTTTTTTGACGGGAAAATCGGCTGTGCAGCTAGATCAATCAGTACATGGTAGCAAAACAATCAAATTGATCACACATCTTGTTTGAGCTTCCAAGAAAATAAAGTATCTAATCAATATTCATTGAATTGAATCAAGATTCTAGCATGCAAGCGAGAAACACAGGTTTGCTCATAAAGTTTTTTATCAATTTATTAATAATTTATTTATTTAATAGGACGTGAATTAACTAAAGCCCCTTGAATAACAGCTGCTTGATTCAAAAATATATTGTATTTAAGTACATTAATGTTAAGTAAATTATTGGTTCCAGATATCAAATGAAGTTTTTTTGAATTTTGAGAGATTTTTGAATTCTAAATTTTTTCATTCAATGTCGTATTTATATATTTCTATGGATTAACAGTTTTCTTTGAATTAATACAGGGAATATAGTTTATTTACTTTATTTTATGTTACTATACTTTACAATGAATATTTCATTTTCTTTCGGGGCTCGAATCGAGATTCGAATCCTTGAAATCATAATTTACATATTTATAAAAGTTGATACGGTATAAATGAGATTACCTACAGATCTGATCTATAATATCAAGATGAAAAAAGTTTTAATATTGATTTGAAACATATGTAAAAATTGGAAATGGGAAATAACGTGAAATAAATGATAATATACCATCAACTTTCAAAACACCAATATACATCAAATTGTTATGCATGTTAGAATATTAGTCAGTGAGTTAAAAGACTGTGCTAAAATTTTAAAATGGAATATTTCGGAACATTAATCTTTCCTTAAGCGTGTATTTAGCTCTTAATTAAAGCTGAGATCAAACTATTTTAAACAGGAACCAGTCGCAACAGTAAAGCTATCAAAACACAGGCATTTGCTTCTTTGGTTGTCCAAGTCTTAAGTTGAGACGATTCTAATCCACCGGACGCGCATGACTCTAACTCGACATGACGTAGTGATTGAGATCGTACTTTGACTTCAAATGCTGTATGTATGCGGTAAAAAACAGAATTGTTCATGTAACGATGCACGTAGGGACGCTCAGCTCCACTTAAGTCTGGTTGAGATCTGGTATAAAATTGTAAATAAATTTTTTATATAAATTTTAATTTAAAATTTACACACCTCAATATAATATGTGTTCCAGCAAAAATATCCTCGTTATGGCTTGAACTAGCTGCAATATTACTATCAAAGTCCAGCTCACTATTAGGCAACGGCTGACTGTGATCAAGTACCGCACGAATTTTATCTACACGAGTGTTGCAATAAGCCGTCATCCAATCTTCCCCAAAACTCCCCATTTGTGTAGGATTTGTAATTTGTTGGTTTATTAGAAAACGAATCCATCCTTGGCATCTTGTTGGACTGGAGCTATTTACTTTGTAGCATTGATCACAAAAACAGGTAGGTAAAGTATCAGCTACAAAATAAACGTCAGGTAACATCAATGTTCGTTTAAAGCCAACCATTAGCTTTATGTAAGCACAATCTTTGTAATCGGGCAAACTTGTGTGGTCTTCGCTTGTTGTCTAGGAAAATTAAAATTAAAATTAAAACATTGATCAGTATGATATATTGAACGGATTGAAATTCACCTGATGACTTTGATTGTTCTGCTGCTGTTGTTGAGAGTTATTGTAAATGCTTTCGTTTCGTGTGGTGTTATTGATCTGGTCGTTGTTCAAATTATTGAAACGTTGTTGCAGCGGCAAGTTGAAGTTTGCACGATTATTAGCAGAATTATTCTGAAATAACATTTTAAAAAATATGAAGGATTCTTACACTGATAAAATTTTACTTTAACATTTCTACAGTTTCTTACTTAATTTTGAAATATATTTTTTTTCTGGTAGAAATTGTAGACACAAATTATTTATTTTAATCACGGCTAAAACTGATAAAATCTTACCATAGTTTGCATTCTCATTAAATTATTTGCTGAATTATTATCCACTCGATTTGTGTCTAAAGCTGGTTGCTGCTCCACACTTCCAACATATCCAATTTGATTACAACTCTCGTGAAATTGACTTAAAGCATCCAATAAATGTTCCATCTGGGCCTGCCCAGCACAGACTCCTTGCGAGATAGATGTACCTGCAGAAGAACTTGCCCGAATATTTTCTTGCACGTTTGAGTTGATATTGTTGGTGAATCTTTGAGTACTCTGGCTTCTTTGAATGTTTAAGTTAGTTGAATGCTGAAGTTGTAAAGAGTCACGTAGACAACACGAAATTGAGAGATCCTGATTGCGAGCCTCGTTTGAAGATCGATTTTTGATAGACAAATTCATGAGAAGATTTTCGGATACACTTTCCATAACCGAACGACTCCTTCAAAGATTTAGAAAAAATATAAATTATTTCTTTGAATTTTTCTTCTTTTAATTAACTTACATTGAAGCAGTTGATGGAACTGGATCAGTTGGAATATCTGTTTCTTTTTCATGTACTTCTAAATCAGCCTTTTCACATTGCGGTAGGGAATTGTCAATCTCTGTGTTGTTAAGCACAGAAAGCGATTCTTCGTGCATTGAATTATTATTTTTGTGCTCTCCAGAGATAATGCTGATTTTTTCACACTTTCCATAGAGATCAAATACAGGATAAACATGATTAGGAAGTCCTGTTGCAAAATCTTCTAGAATCGTAGTGCCAATAGCAATTGCTATTGAGCAATTGAGGGAACAAATTATGTATTCATTACATATGGAATATTATAAAACGAATTGAAATACTTACACAAATTTCCAGCCATAGTCAAACTTAGTGTAATGACCGTTCCAGCTTGAATCTGATTCAAAGCTTCACCATACTTTGAGCTTGTTTTTGAACCATTTAAATTAAAAAAGTCATGCGAGAGAATCCAACACGGGCGTTTGAATAAAATCGCAGATGTAGGAAAGATAAAACTGTTTCCAGGACAAACAGAAACTGCACCAACAGAAATCGTTCCTGACCATTTACTATGTACTTGAGTCACCTTAATGCTTACACTTTGTCCTTTGCATAGAGGTTTCGAAAGACAAACAACTCCTTGGTTGTAAGAGGAGGTTCGGATCGCAGATTTTTTGTCGTCCATAAGTTGAACGTGCTTGCCATGGAACTCAGAGAATTCAAATGAAGCCAAGCATTCAGAGTCTATTGACTCTAGCATTGAATCTTGCTTGGTGAGTGGATCTACACCCAACTCCAGAGAATCCTGAAATTAAAAAATTAAAATGTATTTTTCAGAATAAGAAACTGAATTTTTAATAGTTTACCTGCAACCTCAAACTACAGGGTCGTAAGGGCGAAGATGGTCCATGTGATGAAACAATCTGTACCGCCATTGTAGAGCCTCTGAGCTCCAACACTACAAATAACTCTTCAGTTACACTTTGGAAGTTTATGTTCATATCCTCTGAGTTTAATAATATTCTTAATTGCCTCGCTGGAGTCAGCTCAATTGTGATTCGATCACCTACTCTGAGCCAGTCCAAAGAAGCTAGCGATCGATTTAAAAAGGAATTGTTGTGACGAACTTCATTTCCACTCACGTACCAAACATTAGCTGGAATCCTTTTTATTGAGATTGGTATATTTTTTCGAACGTGTTCGTCGGCCAAATTCAAATCAGTGACTCCAATTTTAAGATAACCAGCATAGAATGGATTCACTTCGTTGATTTTTATTTCAAATGGCTCATCAACTACAAGAGGGCGCTCTGAGAAGACTAGACACTTTGAAAGAGCAGTGTTTGAACAACGAGCAGCAGTGGTCCAGTTTTGGAGAAGTGTCACATTGCCAGAAATACAAGACCATCGGTGTTTATTGGACTCCAAGGCTGGTTGAATTACTGAAGTAGCTTGAAGACTCTGTGAATTCTCGCTGGTAGCATAGGGAGCTCTTATATCACTTTGCGGAGTTGTGATGGTTACTTGAGCACACTGCCCATACAAATCAATTACTGCATAGACGGTCTGAACCTTGCACTCGTGTGCTGGTCCCTGATCTACTCCATTTATAAAGAAATGAATATGATCGTTATTTCGCATCACTCCTATGCGACAACCTGTAGTTAATGTGTCCAAATCAAATGGTAAATCATTTCTCACAGTCACACCATTGTACATCAAAGTTGTACCACTTATCATAATTGTGTCGTGATCCAAATCTGTGGCAGTAGAAGGTAAAGTAAGCTCATCTGGGCGAATACCGGTAACTCCTATTTCAATGCTGCCATTCCAATGCTCCACTACCACTTCTATTGAGACTTCAAACAGCTCTCGACAACGTAGAGGACGGTTGCTGAAGACAATTGAGTCATTGAACTCGGCTAGGGCCTATTAAGAATATATTTTTATTATAAAATTTTTGTAATTTAAATTTATGTAGTGTTCATACTTTTGGTCGACTTGCAGTCAATCCATTATTAGAAATTTTTGCATTTCTACCATGAAATTGATGGAAGCGCAATTTAGGCTCATTGCTAAAAAGTGTTGTATTAGAGATAGTTGAATTTCCTGTGTCTGGTGTATTACATTCGGAAGTATCGACAATACTGGCTTGAGCAGCTTGCCCATAAAGATCGATCACTCCATATATTTTGTCTGGGACACAAGTTGCAGCTACGCCTTGATCTGCTCCGTTTACAAAAAAGTGAAGGGTTCCATCATCTTTTCTCACGACTCCAACACGATCTCCAACTTGAAGACGATCCAGATTTTGTCCATAGTGTTCTATAATAGTGGTTCCATTGTGCATTACTCCATTGCCAGTCTAAAATTAAGATTTAAAATAGTTATCCAACTTATTTTCATTGATTAAATTGAAGATCATTTATTGAATCTTACCATCATCCACGTGCCACCTGAGCGAACATTTGTCATGGTAAAAGGAAACTCCAAATCTGATGGATTGTGTGTTGTGACACCTAGCTCAATGCTCCCTGCCCATTTTGTGACAACACGTTCTAATCGAACTTGAAATAATTCATTTGGCTTTAAAAAGCGTCGAGTGAGCACAACTCCGTTATTAAAATCATCAGAGGCACTAAAATTAAATATTGATTACATGCATTTCATTTTTGACTACATCAGATATTACTTTGGTCTGAGAGCAGTCCTTCCACTATGAGTAACTGAAGCATGAGAACCACACATTTGATGAAATACCAGCCGATCAGAATGTCCATAGTCAATTTCAGGACTTCGTGCAACTGGCTCAGGTTCACTTGTTGGCAGAGTCAACAGATTTTTGCGTCTGGTCACCAAATTTTGCTCTTCGATCTCATCTCGATCAACAATTGTCACCTTAATTGTCATTCCATATAAATCAATCACACCATACACTAAAACAGAATAGAAAAATTCTCAAAATGTTTGGTACAGCTGAAAAATTACTCACAAACTGGAGAAACTCTCGTAGCAGCTACTCCTTGATCTCTCCCATTTATAAAGTAATGAAGATTACCGTTAGATTTTCTCATCATTCCGACACGATCTCCTTCACGTAATTCATCAAGGTTAAATTCTCCATACTCTCTTTAAAGTACATAACAAGCTTTAATGGAGCTGCAACAAAATATTGAAACAGGATTCTTCAACTTACCTTCTTGTTCCTTTCCCATTAGTTAAAATACCACATCCACTCATCATAATCGTACCGCTTCTTAAATTCGTCATAGTTGCTGGAAACTGCAGAGCAGATGGGCAGTGTGACGTGACTCCTAAAAAATGTATTTATATTTTCTAACTGACATAGTTCATTGAAAAATACTTACCAACTTCAATACTTCCAGACCATTTATCCACAAGACGATCAATCCTAATAGATAAAAAATAAATTAAAAATTGAATAATAAAAATTCATCTTTTCTAAATTTCACCTAATTTCAAACATATCATTATCTTTTATAGGACGATGTGTCATCACCACACCATTGTTGAACTCGTCCAGAGGACGTCTCCGTTCAGCAGTGCGACAGTTCGCACTGAGTTTGACTAGAGATCCACATCTAGCATGGAAACGAATCTTGTCGTTTTCATCTATAAAGTCTTCATTGGTTGTTGTTAGTGAGGAGGCGTTTGGACCAAGGCTATGGTTTATTGATAGTTCCACGGCCATTGGAATATCAATACTTTGTGAAACTTGTGGATTCTCTTGTGCAAATTCCTGCAACATAATATTTGTGAAAACCAATAATTATTGCATTTTGTTAACTTACCAAGCTATCTGATGGTAGAATAGAAACTTGACCACATTTTCCATAAAGATTTACCAGCGCAAAGACATGTTTCGGAATGTTTCTAAAAACACACATTGATTTAAATTTTTAGAGCTCAACAACGATGTTTTATCATATAAATACTTATTAAGTTAAATTAAAAATACGATGTACCTGGCTGCAACTCCTTGAGACTCTCCATTGATGTAAAATATGAGCTCAGATTGAGCAGTCCGACAGACTCCAACACGATCGCCTTCTTCCAACTTGTCCAAGTCTGCACCATAGTATTCTATTAATGAATTTCCATCTTTTAATATGGATATGCCTGACATAATATATGTTCCATTTTTAAGCTTTGTAGCGCAAGCAGGTAATTCTACAGTGTCTGGATTAGCCGATGTAACGCCAATTTCAATTGATCCACTCCAAGAATTAATCTAAAATAGTTAATATAAATTACTTACAACCAAACCAGCTAGAACCTTATTTCATGAGCAGTTTTCAACAACGAGATGGAGTTTATATTGTTCATATTGTCGAGTTTAAATTAAAATTACTTAAACATTAAAATATCATGTACCTTTAAATCTATCCTGACTTCAAAGATACAATTGTCAGCTAAAACTGAGTCACTCATACAACAGCCATGGTTGAATTCATTCGTATTTCTTAGAGCAGTTCGATTATTATTACTTAAAGTTATCCTTTTGCCACATTTACGATGAAAAGCCATTGTTAAAATTACTTTTTCATTCTCCAAAGTTTTCAATTTTCTTTTTGTTTGATTGACGTTTCATCTGACATTTCAACAAAAACAACAACAACAAAAAACAAAGTAAAATTTAAAGAACCTAAAAGAAAAGTAGATGAAGCATGGATTGCATATTTGAATTGTTTTCTGACATAGACCTCCGCAAATTCCCGCCAAAATAAATTTTGTATGAAAACAGGGATCTGTTTAGAGCGGCTTTCAAAAATTCTTTATGTCAGTGGCCAGGTAACCGCGCCGGAAAGTAACGTTTTTGACTCAAACATCCGCAAATTTAACCAAACTTTTTCTGTGCTTCTATTACTTTTCTTCTAGGTGCTTTAGTAAAATTGAGTCATAACAGTTTCAAAATATTTCTTTGAAAACACCTTACACGATTTAGAAATCATTTGATTAGTTGACGTAGTGATTAGAACCTATCCAAAGACATGAGATGATCTGGAAGCCCAAAAATCAAATGAAAATGTCGTCGTATAAGTTTTATTTAATAGTTTTAGTATTTTCGATGTCCTTCTCAAATATCAGGTTTGTTTGATTCCCTACATAAATTTCCTCCATACTAGATCGTGTATGTTGGATAAATATTTATTTGCGTCTTAAACTGAATTGATCATTTTTCATTTTATTCATTCATTCTTTACAATATTCTCTTAGGTGCACGGACATCACAGATCTAGCCTTTAATGGCAGTACAGGGTATATAACTGTTGCATACGCTGATTTTGATAGTGATGAACTTACTGATCTCTTCGTACTACACGAAGACTTTCATTCATTTGAGATCCTGAAGGGTGCTTATGTGGAGCCGTTGTTCCTTTCCACAAATTACTCGTGTACCTATCCGAACTTCATAATTACCAGCTTAGTGCCAGGAGACTTTGATGGAGATGCTTTTATGGACGTTTTAATGACTGTTAAGGAACATGATGGCATGATAGGAATTTATATCTGCTGGGGAGGGTACCATGAACTTAATTGCCAAAATAATACTGAGCCAATTATCAAGATGCATGGAGAGCCTTCTGTATTGGTAAGTTTTTTTTTGTCAATTTTTATAATCGATGCTTAATTTTTTCATATTTAAGGATTATAATCATGACTTTATAATGGATCTATTTGGCTTGATCGACAATAAACGATCTGTAGTTGTTTTTGAAAAAGAAAGAGGAAAGAACTATGTTATCAAAATGAGCGACCATCATCATAATGAAGAACTCGGTGTCCTTAAGGAAGTTGCTCATGCTGTGTTGGATCTTAATGGTGATTACTTAGCTGATTTGTGTCTGTCAACTGAAAAAGGTATATAAGCGGATTGTCATCTTAATTATATGTAATAACTTCATTTCTATTTTAGGATGGGAGTTTTGGCACGGTGTAGAAGGTCCACAATTCAACTTCAGTCATCAAATAACCATACCCGATGGCAGTGGCAAGCTCATTCTGGGTCAATCATTATTCCTTGACTTTCAGCTAGAAGGAAAACTCAGTCAACTTGTTCCAACGTGCTTTGACAGAGAGTGCAAAAACTCTTCGATTTTGATTCCTCAAAGACCAAATCACATCATAGACTTAGAAATAAATTTCAAGGACACTTTGAACAATCATCAATGGGGCTTTTTAGTGCCTTCAGATGAAGAATTTTACCGGAAAACTATTATTTTACGAGGTGGTGATTTCAATAGAGACGGTTTTATCGATTTGATTGTAACTTTAAAGAATACTAAAAACGGGAACATACAAACTTTTTATCTGGAAAATGTTAAGAAAAATAATCACGGTTCCTTAAAAAGATCATTTGAAGTGAAGTGGGACCTAGACTTTGGAAAAGATACGATAATGGGCTCGTTTTATGACTTTTACCAAGACGGAATCCCTGATGTTATCTTACTCCAAAAAAATACAAAAAATAGTCATAAATTTAAACCTTTGGCTTTTAGAAACACCTTAGATTATGATGCAAACTTTTTAAAGGTAAACACCAAATAGAATTTTTTTCAACCTTCTAACCAACATTTTTTTAGGTAATCGTGCTTACAGGACTTGAAAATGCTAAAGCACCTACCGAGTCCAATCGCAAAATTTATGGTACAAATTTACCAGGTCCTCGAATAGAATACAACACATCGACACAAGAAGGAAACCCAGTGCACGGAATCGCTGTCCAGCTTCCACAATCGGCATATCTTTCTCTGCACTTACCCTACACTTCCTTCGGTCTAGGTAGAACGCCAAATTTTGTAGAGTTTGTAACGGTTGGATTAGCTGGCAAAAAAGCGATATTAACACAACTTATTCCAAATTCACAAATTTTTGTCGTCCCAAAACCAATCAATGAACCAGATAAATGGAAATCACAGCTTTTTATAACTCCTAGTAAAATTATTCTAAAGTCTGTGTTTGCACTGGGTGGAATTTGTATTTGCATAATTATAATTATTTTTGTGTTACATATAAAAGAAAGAAGACAAGACAAAATCGAGAAGTTACAAGAAGCACACAGATTCCACTTTGATGCAATGTAAATTTCTAAATTTGATTTTAAATTAAAATGTAATGCTCTTTGTTAAAACTTTTATTTTAAAGATATGTGATTTTTCAAATAATTAAATAAACTTACAGAAAAACAATTTGATGTGATTTTGTATTTAATTTTTTTTTTTCAATTTATTATTCCGGTAGATTGTTTTGTGTCAAAACTTACTAACAACTACATTGCTACATTATGTTTATTCAAAAAATATAAACACAAAATATGCTGATTCGAAGAAACATTAGGCCATTTCATGTAAAAACTTACATATAATAGTTGCATTTGAAAATAGTTGAGGAAAGAATGAAATATATATGGGTAGCTTTACTAGTTCTAGTACAAATTGTGGCATTAATACAATCCTGGACGCTCTCTTCGTTGAATTTAACGAATTATAGTGTAATAAATGTTTCCGTGTATTATTCGAGAGCTTTTTTATGCATCAAAGATGAAGAAAATATTAACAACATCACAAGAGATGGTAAAATTATGATTATTTTCTGAACAAAACTTTTATTCAATTAAATTGCAGGACCAACGCTAATTGAGTCCACTTGGCCAGAAAACATTATTGGAATAAAACCAAAAATATTTCCGAGTTATAAAATTCACAAAAAACGATTAGGAACTTGTCGACAAATAAAAGCAAAAGCAACTGATATTGACTCAAAAGGAAGACTTTGGCTAATTGATTGTGGTTCACAAATATGTCATCCTAAACTTATTATTTATGATCTGTTGTATTTAAATGAAGGTAATGTGAGTTTATAAGTTTTGATAATCCATCCTAATACAAAACTTTTTTGATATAGAAGTGCAATTTCAAACTTTTAACAATATAAAGGATAACTCTTTTTCATCAATTCTGGTGGATCCCGTGCTTGCTGAAAACGAAGATGCCAGAGCTTACATAAGCGTATATGGTGAAGACTTTATATTTGTTTATTCATTCAACGAGAGAAAAATTGGAAAGTTAAAGTTCATGTAAGAAATATATTGAATACCATACTTAGTATAAAATATATTTAAAATTATATTTTTCCAGGAACAACCAAATATTCCCATCAAAGCTTGTTTCTTTCAGTGAGATTGCGATTGCACAGCATGACACTATGTACATTTCAGATGTTTTTTCTGGAAATTTGTTTTCACTAAATCTAACACCAATAAGGCATCTCAACTTTTCGTTGATTGAAAAAAAGGTTAATACCCTCGAAAGTATTAAAGTTTAACATATAATGATATTTTATTAATTTCAGAAGATTTCAATTAAAAGTCCGTTATCGTACATTGGCATGCTACTAGGCTCTCCAACTGCATTATCGATCCACCCCAAGGGCTATCTTTTTTACTTGCTTGCTAAAGATTGCGCTGTTGTGATGTGGGATCCAAAAACGCCTTTGATAGCTGAATGGCATGAGATAATATATCAAAAATCATCAAATCTCACACAACTACTTTTTGGACAGAAAGGAAGTGTTTATGCAGTTTCTAAGGACGTTATAAAATCTAATGGACACATGGACAAGCATTGTATTAAAATTTATGTGGAATAAAATTTTATTGAAAACTCAAAATATACAGTTTTTTGTTTTTGATAGACGACTATCTGTTGATTAATTATTTATTACAAAAATAAGCAAAACCTGTTTTAACCCGAATCCAAGTAAGGTAGCTTGTAACCCTAGTATTAACAGATGGTTTGATGCCACATGCTTCTCCGTATGAAACAACAGCAACAGCATATCTTCGATAAAGTTGAGTGAAATACAAACTACCACCTGAATCTCGTTGGCAAGAGTCTTTATATTGAGTGTATGCACATATCTTGTCCTTATTAGTTGAGCTTTCAATGCATTTCTTAAACGGTAACACCTTCAAAGAAGTTTTTTGAAGGATATCCGGTTGTGGACCTGCAAACTCCAATGTTCCCCACCCAGGAATATCAAGATCTTTATTATCAAAATAACTGTCGAGATTTAAAAAATATGATTAAATATTGATAAAATATTATCTATTAATTTTACCTTGGAGGAAACTTGAAGGGTAAGCATGCTGGCCCAACTCCACGATTGAACATTATTGGAATCGTTGTTTTTAATAATGCAATATCAAAGTTTTGCGTAGCAGAGTCTTCAACATATTTTTCATGTTTTATAATAGATTCTATTATATATGTTGCAGCAAAAATGGTGTCGTCATCGGCATAAGCATCTTGACGACCAACTCTTGCCTCAAAACTTGTTGGATCGGAGTATCCGCCTGAATAACAATGAGCTGCACTCAACATGAATCTACGATGAATAATTGCGGCTCCACAGAATACCTTTTTCTCATTTAAATCGTAAACACCAACCATTGAAGTGAATTCGTTAGGAGTTGTATCAGTTCCGTTAACAATCTTTTTATTAACGTACCAACCACAATCACATTTTCCTCCCCCAATGTACACTGAGGTCAAAGTGCACTGATATGCTCCTGCCGCATTATTTCCATCATCCTCTGAAAATGAGATGAGAAGATAAAATTATGTAAGAGATATAAAGATGCATGTTTTACCTGAAGTATGTCCAAAAACCAAAGTTGTATCGATACTTTGTCTGATGACAGTCCCAACTTTATTATCTGGACTACAAAAATATTCGCCTCCAGCTAAGCTATTGAATCCATCTCTTGAAATTAGGAAGCGAGATGATCCGCAATCGGGAGTTGGCATGTCAATTTTTAAAGAGCAAACAGCTTTGATCGCAAAATCCAAATGAGTTTTTATCGTAAATCGGCAAGATGATGCTGGTTGATATCTTCCCGAAGTAGCAACTGGTCCAATTGTTCCTCCAGAGTTGTAAATCTTAAATGATTTCCATGCAGGCAAAAAGTAGCTTTCATCACAGCTTTCAAAGTAGCACAGAACTGTTTGAATGCTCAAAAAAAGGATGAAAATTTTACAAATCATTTTTTTGTTAATTACGAAAATCTAATTAAAGTTTTCAAATATACTGTTGTGAATAATTCCAAAATGATTGCTTTTATATTATTTTAAAGATAAAATAATACGACAATACATTATCAATTTGCGTAAGTACTCAGTTAATTTTCCAATGTCTAATATATAGTAATATATTAGTTATTATTGTAAAATTTGGGGAACAAAAGTTACAAGCACCTGAGTAAATAACATTCAAGACAGGTCACATTTTCGAGATTAATTTGAATTATTTCTTAAAAAATATATTGTGAAATTTAAATTTATGTTAGATAGCATATTGTTCAAACGTGCAAATTATACCAAATTTTAAAATTACATCTCTATTATTTACTAGAGTATTACCCGTGAAGGATCACAGGATTTGTTGCATAAAGTATCAAAGTCGTTATTGTTTTTTTTTTGTGGAGCTTGGACCAACCCGTATTGCAACATACAACTCAGTTCATAATGCCGAAAATAATGAAAATGAAAAATTTTAATATATGAATTTTTGGACTCAAAAGGCCACCAGGTCATGCCATTAGATGTAGCTGTATCAACCCGTGGTATACTCACAAACTCAGCTTATCATCCCAAACCCAAACAATTTACCTAAAGACACGGAAACTGTATATTCAGCCGTTCTCGAGTTCTGAAAGTAGCATCAGGTAGTGGCAAATGAATAAATAATCCAAATACTTCTAAAAATAATATAATTGGTTTTCTGAACGAATTGTGGGATACTAAGACTTTTTCTGAAAAATGTGTCCAAAGCCACCAGGTCATGCCATTAGATGGAGCTGGACCAACCCGTGACACAAAAACAAACTCAGCTTATTTTCCCAAACAATTTTTACCAAGACACGGAAACTGTAAAAGGGGGCACATGGATAAAGATTCCAAGTGGTTGTAAAAATAATTTACTTGGCTTTCTGGATTAAATTCTAAGAATCCAAAGTCACCAGGTCATGCCATTAGATAGAGCTGGACCAACCCGTTATCATCCTAAACAATTTCGAGATACGGAAGCTGTATCTCCAGCCGTTCTCGAGTTGTGGTTTTTGGAAAAAAAGTTACTTCCAAAATGATATATTGGTTTTTGATCGAATTGTGGGATTTTAAGACTTTACTTAAAAATTTGTCCAAAGCCACCAGGTCATGCTAATAGGTGGAGCTGGACCAACCCGTGATACAAAAAAACAAACTCAGCTTATTTTTCCCAAACAATTTTTACCAAAAAACGGAAGCTGTATCTTAAACCGTTTTCAAGTTTTGAAAGTACCACCAGGTAGGGGCACATGGATAAATAGTCCAAGTGCTTGCAAAATGATTTACTTGGTTTTCCGGACGAATAGGTTATAAGGTTTTTTCAAAAAAATTGTCCTTAGCCACCAGGTCATGCCACCAGCTACTGGTGAACTCATTTATAACTTTTGAAATTTTTTCCCATTTCAACCAAAATATAGTATAAGGTGAAATATTTGAAACATGTCTTTATTTCACCAGGAGGGTTGTGGAACTGGTCCAAAAATCATACAGATCAAATTCTGTGACATGGATTAACCTTTTGAGACTAAGATGCCCATACATAAGTCTTCAGGTTTTCGAGCTATTAGAGCTCAGTTAGCGTTACGCAGACACAAATATATAAATATATAAATAAACAGAACTTGCTCTTTATATTATGTAATATAATATAATATATTATTTCATAAAAAGTACCTATAAAATGATCTTTAGATTACAATTATTCAGCTTTCTAAGCTTTTTAAGAACCAAACCTATATTAATAGAAAGCATAAATCTTAATTAATATATTTGATGAATTATTTATTTGAGATATGGATGTAAAATACAAATAAGGTTAAGCATGCAAGATTATTATTGTCAAAAGCTGTTTTTAACAAAAAACACCATAAATAATTTGTTATTGGTATTAAAATTTGTTATTATTGACTGAAGAAGTTTTTTTTTTTTTTTTTACATCAATAGTTTTTATGAATAATCAAGTTTTTGGCAGAATTTTTAAATTTTACCATAGGGCTGAAATATTTTATTATTTGTAACTAGCTTCACTCTTCTATATTCAGGCTGATTTCACTAAATCACTGGAAACACACTCAAAAAATTTTAGTCAGAAAATGGCATTGTAGAAAATAAGCTGCAAAAAATTTAATTAAATTTAAAATTAAAAGAAAATCCACAATTAAAGTCAGTCTTTTTGAGTTAATAGTAGTAGTACCAAAACAGTGTTTTCAAATCAAATCAATTTTATAATTTTCCGATTAATTGATTAAAAATTCATTATTAATTGTATTTTTAAAGGAAAAATTAATTGTGTTATAATAAATGTGATTTTAAACATAAGTATAGAAAGCTTTAAAATTACAGAGAAAAGCGAGAAAACAGCAATTTGCAAATTGCGTCTCAAAAAATTTGCAACAACAACAACAAAAATCGATTCCCGTCAAGACAAGCTGAAGCGAGAAAATTCGCCTCATATTTCACGAGAATCAAAAAAGACTTTACGAAGGAACTTGTAATTATTGAGACAAACAGTGATAATAGAGATAAACTGAGATTTTATATTTTTACTAAAAAGTGGAGCTATAGACAATATTTGATCAGCTATTTAATTTAACCTGAATGTGTCTAATCCGTGAGCAGCAAACGACAAGTATTGACAAACCCGTAGCAGCAGCACCGACCAGAACGCTGAATAAAAGAGAGTGAGTTTGCAAATTTCGATATTTTCACAAGGGCCCCCATTGCGGAGCGCTACATAAAGTTTGGCTTGTTTAAAGCTGTAGCGAGTTAAAAAGTAAGCGAAAATGAGCACATAACCTCATTTTAACCATTTAGAGTCGTATGATTGGGTTTAAATTTAAATTAAAGTGATTTCTGATGATTTTTCAAAATCCCTTCCATTTGTTTGTATTTTTTCTTGGAATATCGATTTTTCGTCATTTTGAAAGAAAACATTCACCCTGGATTGGAGGTGGTTGTTCTGTTTATTGGATATTTTATTCAATAAATTTCAATGATATTTGCTTCCTGACGATTATAAAATTAAATCAATGGTTTTCTGCATCCATATTCTCATTAAGTTCAAAATCTTTTTCGCTTGCTATTTGACTTTCATAAAAACCCCTGCTAACAAAAACCTTCTTCAAACCATCATAATAGCAGCCACAATATGGGCGGCCACAGCAAAAGCTTCAATAGCTCTTCAACGAGCAGCGGCGGCTCAAATGAGCGCTTCTTTAACAACACAAGCCCAAATTATAAGAAAGGCTCATATTACAACAACAAAACTAAGCCTAAGTCGCCAGTGGTCTCGCTAGCCATCAGCTCCACTACCACATTGGTAACCTCCAATCCCATGAACATTCAGCAGACGCCCAACAAGCGCAATCGAAGTCCCACCGTGAATTCGCCCGCCACTCCTAGGAGCTCGGGCGGTTCCTGCTCGCCACCCAATTTTGCGTACTATGCGGGCAGTAAGTGCTTTGAATCGCCGTCGCCTGCCTCTCTGCCCAAGCCGCCCAGCCACTGGGTGTCCCGAGGAGCCAAAAAGTCTCTGGTGATGCACAAATCGTGTGCCGTCGAATTCGCCACTAGCTCAACCAATGATATGATCTCGCACAATTTGAAGATGATGTTGAACGTGCAGGCCTAACCTACAAAACCTAAAACGGAGACGCAAAATCCTTTTTAAGATCAGTGAAGACCATTTTTTTTAAATTGATAATGATAAGATTGAGGGCGGGGTAAGAAATGTAGAGCAAATTGGATAAGCTTTTGGTGAAGCCGTTGATTCGAGCCAAATCCAAATTTATATAATATCATTCGGATATTAGTGATTTTTTAGGGGCAGACAATTACTATAGTTGAGTTTATATATGAGGCTTTGACACACTTAACACTTTTCAAGAATACAATCTAAAAATTAAAATTAAACATATTCATAAGTACAAGAAAATCGTATTTAGTGTGTTGTTAAATTATCGTAATGTTCGTGTTGATGTTTCAAAGTGTAAGTATGTCGCTGCCTCATATATTTTCAATCTTGACAAAAAAGCAAATATTGATAATTTTTGTGCCAGTTTGTTCCTACAACGCTTTTCACGATTCTCTACATTTCTTATCCGAGTCCTCAGCCAAAAGGACCACGCATCCACCACGCATTGACAACACATTTGAACGAATTGCTAATTAACTTGTAGAACTTGTAGAACTTGTAAAACTTTGATGATGATTTAATACTTGAGTTTTTTCGTGGAGCCATACAAGTATGATATTTGTATAACTGGAAAAATTGTAAAAATTATATATTTTTAAATGCGAAAAGGGATAATAATGGGTTTGGTTGGGTTGTTTTCAGAAAGCTACTTAATTGAGACTATCTGAGATTAAGTGCCCGGGTGCACGACCTTTTTCGTCAATTTTTTTATATAAAAGTAAAGTTGAAATTTAAATATACAAATATTATGGAAGAATGCAGTTTTAATTGAGTGTTTGAAAAAAAAAGACTAAACAGGACTATACAAAGATGAGATAATTTTTTGAAATAAGTTTTCATTAATGTGATAATTTACAGAAGAGTTCTTGAATAAGAAAAGTAATAGAAGACCTCATTAATTTTCTGTATTAGCTTTTCTAGTTCAAGGATAAATTCTGTAAAAAAATTGAAAAAAATTCAATCAAAGTTGTTATTTGATATTCGGCCACTTCTTGATTTCTTTAAAAAATCCAAATAGTTACAATAATTTTTTTTCCTGTTTAAAAAAGACTTTAAATTGTATAAATGACGTCATAAATTGAATATCAAAGATTTTGAAATTTCATTTGTAACATTGCTCGCAAACTATACTCAACTCCAATTTTATTAAATAAATAATACGTCTATTAAAATGTGTCACTCAATAACAACTGACTAAACCGATTTTATTCATAGTGTAAACATAAATCAGTATTTTACTTTAAAATATCCAAAAGAGGATTTAAATCCTTTATGGAGTCCAGTGGAGAAAATCCATTAATGAAGGACCAGGTTAATTGTTTTTCTGAATAAATGATAGTGAATGGTCGATATAAAAGCCTTATCTTCTGGATAGTCTTGAAATTCAAACACCACAAATAATAGCATTCGATAGCTCACAGAAGCTCCCTTCTAATGACCAATCCAAACCCCGTATTTGAAAATTGCTACGCATTTCGCGGACGAAAGACTTTATTACCCTTTTTGTACTATTTTTGTTTGTTTTTAAAAATAAAATACATTTTTTTATTAGAGGATGCAGAACTTTTCTGCAAAAAAACTTAAAAAGATGCAAAATTTTTAAAAATTGAATGTAGAGTCAAAAAACTGCTAATAAAATGTTAACTATCGAGTCAATGTGAATACTATAAAGCAAACATGTCTGATTGAATTATATTTGAGGTTAGGATGACCACTTGTGAACAAAAATACTGTTTTAAGGTTATGATGCTTGATTTTGAATTTTTGATTTAAGTTCCGCCTATAAGTTTAGTATTTTTAACTTCAACTCTTTTCTATCATTTTTTATTATCATATTTTTTGATTGAGCATATTATGCACAAAAATGGCCGTATAGCCCAGCAAAAAACCTTTAAAGCATTTGTCATGTATAAGATTTACTTTCCAATTAGTTGCTGGAAACGCGTGCCTTTTATCCTTTTAATTAGTGTAATTAGCGAGAAATTTTAATTTTTTGGAAACTTTTTTGTAAAGAAGGCAAATTTTAAGGTAAAACCACGTGCTGAGGCCACCAGTTAAGCATCCGAGACGAATTTGATCTGTGATAACCTACAAATCGACCAGTTGTTCTCGTGTTTGCTAGCTGGAGCCTCTTGGTGTCACTTGAAAACCCTTACGTACTTTATACTTACACTTGGCCTTGGTAGCTGACCAAAGGTTGCACAAGGACTAAGAAAAGTGAGAATCAGTATTTTTAACTTTAACTTTTTCTGTTTGTGCTCTATTTATGTATGTGGTTTGCTTATCTCACTTTGAGATTTCTACTACTTACAAAGATGAGTAAACGGAATTTATTCCAAATTGTAGTTCTCGTTAAAATTGCACTAATTGTTTTTTGTTTTGTTTTGATTTTTTTTATTTAATTTTTTTTTTGCAAATTAAAGTAAAATTTCATAAACTTCAGTATTTTTAGTGGTTTTAAAGGGGAATAATCTGAGAAATTGTAATGAAATTTATTTAAAACATTAAAAATTGCAAATATTAAAGTTCAGATATCATATTTCTTTAAAAACTAATTTGTTTTTGACAGAACGTCATCTTTGAACTTTAATGTAGGCTCTATTTATTTTTAATTCCCCCAAAAAGCTCGAGATGACCTCCAAAAACTTGTAGAAAAGTATTTTTTGTAGAAACAAATAATGAAATAATAATTTTTTACACAAGTTTGAATAAATTACTAGAAATACATAAATGTTTAACAGTGCGGAAAGGGAATCAATGGAACTGAAACATTTTCAACCTTTTGATACCCTCTATGCACATTTGTAACAAATTTTTTGTCGTCTCTGTGGAAATTAGAAAACAATATTTAAAACTTACTCGGATTAAAATGTGTAAAAGAAGCTTAAAAAACAAATGATTGAAATATAAGAAAAAATATCAAAACCACAAGACAGCTCGAAAGGACTAAAAGGACGAAAAATATGATAATAAAGATAAAATTAACGAAAGAGATTCTAATCTTTGTATAAACTGCTAACTTCACGTTACGTGATGTCATCAGATTTTTTAAAAATGTACTCGACGTGAGTATAAAAGCCGAAGCTAGCGATTTTTGAGGTGAAATGCACTTACAGTTGGCATTTGCTTAAAGAAAGATAAAAAATCGTAAAAGAAAAAATGGCAAAGAAATACAAATTACAAAATAAGTACAAAAAACACAATTAATTTTAATAATTGATTAATTATTAGATACCAAAACCAGTAAGAAAGGCATAAGGAGATCTATGAACATTAAGAAAATGCATTTATAATATTTGAACGCGTGAAAGGTGGACGAGCAAATTTCTAGACAACTTTTTTTTTATTTTTAAGTAAAAAACGAATGGAGAACTTTTCAAATGGGCAATACTTTCTTCTGAAATTCAAAAGAAAGCCTGAAAGAGGATGATTAGTTGGATTGAGACGCCCTCTATAGAGAATTTACCCAGAAACTAAATTTTGAACGTTAATTAAAATGAAAAACTCGAATTTATGAAATTTTGCATATATTTATAGTAGTTTTTCATGGAATTGAATTGAGAAGAGTTTTCTCGGAGATTTCTCTTTTTCCGCGCTCTCTTTCCAAACCCTGGCCAGTTGGTCACTTGTACTAGATGTTTGCTCGCCCACATTATCACCGTTTGGCACTGGAGAAATTGATAAATAAAAACAATCAAAGTAATTTGTGTGATCTCAAATTTAGCGGAAGGCTAGACTCAAAGTGACGATGAGAGATTCAAACATTTTCAGACCTCATTTTGGGCACAGTCCATTTTCACAACGATCACTTTGAGTGGAGCCTTCAAAAAACTTTATAATTTTTTGAATTACATTTTTGTAACAGATTTTTGGATAACTCATTTAAATTTTTCTGCTCGAATTTTTTGGAATAAATTTTTGATACATATTCGTTGACTTGATTTGATATTGATGGACAATTTTAACCAAAAAAAAAGATAAAAAAAAAATTCAGTGATTTTTTGTTCCAGTTTTGGTTTCGGCCAATTTTCAAAATTAAAATAAAAATGGTTTAGTTTCTTGAAAAGTCAAAATTATTCAACAAATTCAAAACCTTGGAATCCTTTGAGTGAGGAACTATGAGTAAATTCAGGGAAAATTAGAAAATAATGTCCAGGTGGGAAAATTTGGTCTTTTATTCATGGTTCGCCATTCGTTAGGAATTTACAACAAAAAATATTAAAAAACAAAAAAAAAATATAAAAGATAAAAAAAACTAAAATTGTCCATGAAATCAAGAAGTTGACTTAAACAGATTTTCTTCCTAGAAAAATCGAATACCGAAAAATCTAATTTAAAAAAAAATTGTTAAAAATTCAAAACCGCTCTTAATCAAATTGGAAACTATTTTTTGTAAAATTTGAAGGTGAAAAAATTAAATATAAAAATATTTTTGTAAAAAAGTCCAAATTTTACAAAACCAGAAGAAGAAGACACATAATAAATTGAAAAGATTCGAAAGAACAAAAATCCCTTATCCATTTTTTCCTTTCAAAAAAATATGTAATAAAAAAAGAAATAAAAATTACGAAAGCGAAGAAAATCCCAACCAAATTTTCATCCATCCTTTTTTGGGTAATTTCCTTATAATCCCATCCCTTCCCCGGACTCTTTTTGTATTCCCCTGTTCTAAAAATAATCCTAAAATAAATTCCCACAAAAAGAGTCCACCAAATAAGTTGAAATTGATCTTTCAATGAAAAATATACAAAAATCGCCACCGCCATCGCCAACTACAAACAAAAGGTGTTCGAACACTTTGATGGAAGTACCTGATTCCAGACTAGAAAAAATTCTCAAGGCCAGGATTTATGGCTCTATGACGTCAAGCAACCACAAAAAGGTAAACAACTAAATATAGGTCGCGCTCAAAATCTCTTGCATCCTTGTAAAAGGGACCGTAGCGGTGAAAAACAATAAAACACAAAACAAGGATTTTTTGCCATTTTTATTTTGTGTTTTCAGGTTTCTTGTTTTTCTGTAAGTTTTCACCATTTTCCGAGCTGTGTTGGTTTTGTATATCGTATGTTTTTTGGCTCTACAGCACGGTCAAGGATGCCTGGAAAGGCTGTGCGAAGGTAGAAAACTCATTAAAACAGATCCAGCAGGCAATTGTGTAAAGAAAATATGGCGTCTTTGAAGCCGTTGTAATGATTCAAGTTTTTTGTTTGTTCGAAATGCTGAGAATAAAATGATTGTATAAGAACATAATTTTCCATAGGATATGCAAAATGTATTTCTTAACATTGGTGTGATGACTTCTAGGGACTTTTTTCTATTCTGATGGAAACCTTGTAATAATCTATTTTTGAAATTCTTTTTTTCCTTTTTGAGGTCTCTCCTTACGAGATTACACAAATCTTTAAATGCATGTCGATTTAAACCATTTCATAAAGAGTAAATGAGAAAAATTGTGAACATGGATTTGTTTTATTCGTGTGCGTCACTCTGACAAAGTTGAAGGATATTTCAATTGTTTGCTGGTTTTTCGGTGAAAACAACATATTTTTTAACCTGTTTATCCTGTACTATATTACATAAACCTTTGATTTCTACAAAATACATGGATGCTATCTAAAGTAAAGCTTCAGAATTATTATTCAACTAACCCTGTCATAGGATCTTCTTTACAACAAAGTTTGATCTGCAATTGCAGTTTTTAATCTCATTTAGTAGACCAGTATACTTGTATTTTATCGACGCTGGTCGTAAAATTTTGGAAAGTTCCAAAAATTAGAAGGCAACATCGAATCTTTTATGGAATAAGAATAACTGAAATATCTAGAAAACATCCTAAGAACAGGATGTTATTGCAGTAATAAAACTTTTAAATAGAAATAGTAAAATGTGTCTCTCTTTGCCAGTCCCAAAAAATTAAAATTTGAAATGGTCATAAAACTCACATAAAACAGTTGAAATTATTGCTTTTTGGGAAAATTGTCTCTGTGTTTTTATGTAGGTAATCTTTTTGAGAAGAAATAATACATCAAGAAAGTAGGCAATGTGAAAACATTTTCTGTTCCAAAATAAAGTTGCATTTGAATAATTCAAATAACTTTTTGATGATAAAAAGGAAACTTAAAAGTTTATTATGATCATAAATTGTATATGACATCAACATTTTTCTTATCTCAAATATCTCTCCCTGCATTTTTCATTGAATTACCTTTATTATTTGTCCTTTCAACTACAAACCGCAATAATTCCATGGAATTGGGAAACACAGCTGGAGACAACTCTCCTAATTAATATTGCAAAATTCCTTTAAAAAAATAATATTTGGCATAGCCTCAATAATCTATCCTCTTATGTTTTAGATTTATGATAACTCCTGAAATTGAACCATAAAACAAAAAAGATTAAAAGTCAGCGCATGTTTTTGGAATTTTTTTAATTTAAAATTTCTTTTTTTTGGTTTTTATGTTTTTAAAATTTAATTGATTTTTTGTTGAAAATTTATGTTGCTTGTTCATTTTTTTTAGTTTTTAAAATTACTTTAACAAAGATAAATGAATTTTTCAGTATTCTAGTGTCTTGCTTAGAAAACTAAAAGAAACTGCTAAGATGCTTAAAAAGTGAACTAACGGGGCAAAACATAGTCGTAAATTACAGCATTTACATTAAATTACAATTTACAGTGTGTTTTTCATTAAGTTTCTTTAATTAGAAAACGAAAGAGTATATTTTTGGATGTTATCTTCGGGTAAATGTTCTAATTGCAAACTGAAGTCGTAAGAAAAATTAGATTCTTGGGTTGAATTGTATAATAAACACAATTTTTGTGTCAATTATGGTGTTGATTATGGTGACAAGGTAGAAAAAGCACGTGGCGGGACACAACCTTACTCTCAAACATTTTTAATTAGAATAAAGATAAAATCACGTGGATCCTAAGAATAACAAGCAAATTTGTCTTGATTTTTGTTGTTCTTTGGCTGATTTTCATGAGATTTTCAATAGAATTGAATGCACATTGATATTTGAATGATCTAATTTGTACAACTTTATAATATGAAGCATTCTATATCAGTGAAAATTTTATAAAATCTTGAAAGTGGCATCACCAATCTTAAAGTACTCATATAAGAAAGTAGAAGATTTTAATTAAAGACTTTATGAAAGTACCGTAGCTCCAAATAGATTCCTGTTTTCATACAAAATATATTATGGCAGGAACCTGCGGATGATTATGTCAAATAAAAATTCAAATGTGGAATCTTAGATTTTCTACTTTCTTATAAATGTACTTTATGCAATCTAACTTAAATTACTTTTTTTTAGAATAAAGCTTTTTGATGCCTTCACGATCCGATTAGTTATATGTCTGTTAGAAATGTTTATCTTTTATATTGTAAGGTTATCTTACCACTACACGGCTTATAACTCCTTGACAACAAATGATCTTACTTAATTATTTTCGTGACGTCAGCTTTTTCAGTATATAATTGGATTGTTGTTGAAGTTCTGGTCTCACTCGAATATTTTCCTTAATGTACGTAAATGTAGTGAATTTCGAAATAAACTGTTTAATAAACTGTTTTGTTAATTTAATTAAACTTAATTCCTTTAAATTTTTTTATTTTTGATTCACAACAATCTGGGTTTTGGTTGCTTTTGAATTGCTTTTCGTTTGCCTTAAATCCTTTTAAAATTAATTACTTTTTGCATTTTTCTCTTATGTATCACCCTGTTCTACATAACTAATGTTTTTTGCTTTAATTTTTCTTTTAATTTAGTTTAAATATTAAATTTCTAAAATTTCTGGTTTCATCATTTGTCAATTATATATGCATTATATGTTATAATAAAACAAATATTATATTGAAAAATAATTGAATAAAGACGATGAGTGTTTCCAAGTAGATGAGAGCGGTTGGCTTAGGTTCCAAGTTGGACTTTTTGCACTCAGTCACCAGGAAAGAGATTTCGTGGCGGTTAGGTTTCGCATAACATTCAGCGATAAGACGGGCTATGCTCTGATGATCCATGCCTTCGATCTTTTGCCCTTCCACCTCCAAAATCAGCTGACCCACCTCGAGACCGCCACACTCATGTGCAGCGCCATTTTCCTGTGAAATATAACAGGGAATTTTGAATATTTCTGATCAATAACTTTGGATACTCACGTGAATGTTAATTATCCTTGGCAGCGGTTGTTTCGTATTGGCGCCCCCTTCAATAGCTAAACCTAGAATTGGTTTGGTTTTTGAAATTGTTACAAATAAATTGCCATCTTGGTCAGGTACTACATGCGATAATTTTGGGACTAATTGATCCGGTTGCTTGCTGGGTAGCTGATTGGCCTGATTTGTGGTGCCATTGTGTTCCATTTGTAGACGCTGAATTGACTAAAAAATGCATCGCAAAATTAGCAAAAAAAACTAGTGCCAGGATTGAAGCCTGTACAGTTCATGTAAATTATGTAAAAGAGCTTTTAAATTATTGAAATTTTAAACCTCTTATTCACACATTTTCGATAGCTGCCGTACACTCTTCGTACCCTGGTTCGAACATTTACAAACTACAACATACAGACACATATTATAATTCATAAGTTATTCTAGAAAAAATCTAATGTTTCTATTAAAAATTCTCTAACGTAATACTCTCTAGATAATTATAAAACAAACAGCATCTGATGCTGCCCTCTAAAATTCTACAACATATATTGTAAAAATAAAAACACACTTACTAATGGTCGACCCCAATACCAAGATTTCACTCGTTGCGTCAACGAACGTAAACCATCTAAATAACTACCCTTTAAGGTTTAAAAGAAAAGAAATCGGAAAAATATGGTAAATTTTCAACTGAAAAATAACGAACACACTATATTTGTGGGGGTGCCAGATGATAAGTACATTAATTTATGGTAAAAAATTCTCAAATGTCATCTATTTCCAGTCTTCAGACTGTATTTATAAATAAGACATAATTAAATAATCAATCATTAACCAAAAAAATAACATCTGACAACCCTGCTACAACTATCTGTTGGTTCTATGTATGTGAGTAAATGTGTGATAAAACATCATTAACAATTCCAAACAGTTAATATTTTCGGCTAACAGATGCACAATGGCGAAACTTACAGCTGCGTAATACCCAGCACCAGTTCTAGCCAATTGATTATCACTCGCACGTCTCGGATCATAGTAGCTCTAAAATCGATCAAAGTCAATGTGTGAGCATAATTAATCAAGTGTAACATCAATACATACCCCATTGGATCCATAAAGACTGGCTGTGTTATTTCCCAAATTGCTAACAGTGATGCCTCTACGGAACATCAGCTCATCAAACCGCAAACGGTCCTCTGGGAACACCAATTCTCGAATCTCTGATACAAGCGAGTGCTATAAGAACCAATATTAGTTTAAGCAGCAACAACAACGAATTAATATTGTCTAACTTTTTCTGGCGTATCTAACATCTCTAACAATATTGCAACAAAGGCCTCAATGGACATTCCCTTAGCACCATATTCTGTGATATAGTAGAGTAAGTTTGAGAAGTGATGCCTTGACAAAAGTGCACGTGCTTTGTCTTCAATCATTGCTGAAATTGAAGTTTTCTTTCTGGTCCCCCCATAATGACTGTTAGCTGTATCACCCGCGTGCCAAGATGAAGATGACTGGGGTTCCAAAGTATTGCAAGAGTGTGGAATTTTGCCCACGTCACGAATTAAGATGGTCATGCGTTTATGATACTTTAATAGGTTTACTGCCTCATCGTGTGTAATATCAAGGAATGACTGACTGTTAACTTCCAAAATTTGATCACCAATCTAAAAAAAATAATTAACAAATATCGAAAAATGATAATATAGTATTAATATTTACCATTAATCCAGCCCTCTCAGCTACACTATCTTTATCCACACCAGTTACAAATATACCCAATCCATATTCGATGCCACCCCTTATCATAAGACCAAGTGATTGTCCAGACTCAATAAGTAAATCGATTCTTCGAATGCGATCTCGTCTGTCGTTGCGTCGTCTTCCGCCATATTCGTAAGGAGGCGATACCGGTCGCCCATGTCGATCCATCCAGGCACACTGTTGTCGCCCAACAGTGGAGGGAGGAAGTGATATGGACGAGGCGGGTGGCGGCATCGCTGCTTGAGGATGATATTGCTGTGAAATGGGCAGATACAAATCGTCGTTGCATTGGTCAAAACGCGCATCGTCCAAACTGTGATGCTGTTTATGCATTCCAGATCTGTTTTGTGATGTAGGAGCTGAACCGTAAGGGTTCGGAGAACGCACCGTCATGCTGATGTACTTTTCCGATTTGAGGATTTGCACACATTTCCTAAAAAAAGTTTTTTGAGTATTATTTTTAAATCAAGCATAAATAATCATAGATACCTATAAGCTTCTTCGTGTGCTATAGAAGTGAACGGTTGACCGTTGATTTCCAATATAGCATCATTGACTCGCAAACCAGCTTTTGCGGCTGGAGAATAGTCTTCGATACGATGAATGTACACACCCTTGCCTAGGGTCTTGTTGCCACGAACACATATGCCAAAACCACTATTATTTACGGCTTCGTTGCTCGCCGTCGTGCTATTTATAGCATTTTTTGAGTTAGCCGATTGCTTGGAGTTATGGTTTGGAGCGTGATTGGATTGCGCGGGAGGTTGGTCACGTTTCATATGAATAGTGCGAGTTGTTAGTTGATGATGAATGTTTGGTATGCTGCTAAAGTTGCGGTCACGCTGCAAATGCTCTCGGTCCCGATAAATCTTAAAATTGAGCAACAAGCGTTTTATTTGTTTTCAAGGTTATGTTTTAGAGTGAATTTAAATTTATATTTTACTTACTTGATGTGTTGTGGATGGCGGACTGGAAGCTGGACTCTTTCTTCCACCACCAGCGCTGCCTCCTATCACCGCACTTCCACTACTTGTACGTTCACGCCTTGACACAGCTCCGCCATAGCTATGATTAGCCGAGTTATGTGGCTGATGTAAAGACGCTGCAGGATGGTGCGCAGGCTGATTGGGCACTGAAAACAATTGGATTACTTCTTCAGGACTAATGATTTTCTTCTTTGAATGCAATCCACTACTGCTTGATGCGTGATGTACGTTATTCGAATTACTGTGGCGTGCAGATGACGGCTTCCCAGACATTTTACTGCTGCTTGTGTGGCCAACGGTTGCCGTTGAAGATGAGATAGGATTATTATTTAGGCTATTGGAATTGTGAAAGCTGGCGTGTTTACTATAATATGAGTTGGATGAATGAGATCGAGGCGGCTGATAATAAGCACTACTGGCGGCGCGCGAATGATGCGAAAATGGCTGACTGTCGCGTTCTACGATTGTATAGGATGTACCTGTGGGGTAGTTCTTGGTTTTTAAGTATTTCAAATTTGAGTTCTACCTTTAGGCTCAGAGTTAATTGAAAGACTTTTTGGTTAGATATACAAAGTAGGTGTTTAAAAAAAAATTAACATACATTTATGTTTTATAAAATTCCAAACTATGGCAAAACGATCAGAACGAAAATATATTGTATGTTTTAATATCCCAAAAGGCAAATACCTACATATTTCAAAACAATAGCGAAAATTTTGTAAAAATCCACGTAGAATTGACTTCTGTTGTGCAAAGTTACTTTAATATGTTCATCGATAATAGATTAGATTTAAAATATTTCTTTTAATTGATCTACTTCTAATTTTTCTATTTCTAACCTTTCAGTTAAACTAGAATTTAAAAAAGTCTTCCTATACTCAAAATTTTTACTCTTCGCCATTAGTTTTTATACATTTTTAATCAAGATATTGGTGAAATTCAAATTAACTTTTAATAATGAGCGTGTCAAAAAGCTTTTAGCAAAAAACTCCTACTTTAAAATTTACAAAAAAAATATTTCAGGACTGTTCACATAATAGATGGAACAAAAGCAAATGTAAACAATCCTAAAAGTGAGAAAGTTATCTGCCAAAAAGTCTTCCACTCGAAAAACTCTAGAACATCTTAAACCAGGATCGTACCTGCTGGCGAGTAGTATTGGTTCGAGCGCCCACCGGCACTCCCTCGCAGCGAATTTGTACTGTAATATGTTTTGCCGGCCGGATCAACGGCCAGGCCGAGGTCCTCCTCGAAATTAATGTTGTTGTTTAAGTAGTTGTTGTATCGATGTGAATTTTTTAGGAGCGATGGCTGGATAGATGTTTCGTTGGCATGCGATTCAGTGGAGTAATGTTGTTGCAGCAGTTTTTCCTGCTGATGCTGGTGATATAATGAGTTCTGACGTCGTGGCTTTTGCACGGCGGCCGATGCACTTGGTTGCTGCTTTTGCGGAAAATCATGTGACGAATTCCATTTCGGCTGAGACTGCTGATGTTGCTGATGATAATATTCTTTAAAATTTAAGTTAAGAGTTTAAAGCAATTCTCTTGATTCAGGCTAGGCGGTGGTTGGTCGTGTGAAGGGAAATGGTAGAGTAAAGTGGAAAGCGTAAGGGAAACTTTAAATTGGATAATTTGGCTTTGAGAGACTTTAACGGATTTTCTAAGAAATATGTGTTGATAGGATGAACATTTATTTATATTTGCTATTAAAATGTTCTGAAACATTTTAGCAAGATCAAAATTCTCAAAAATTCTCATGTCTCATTTATGATGTCTATATAAATGTGCAATATAAGTGAAAAGATTAAATATTTTATGAGGATGTTATTTTACAAGAATATGTACACGTATAAATAGAATGAATGAAAGTCTTATTCTTATGTATTTAATGGGAGCCTTCAAATTTCTATAGATAATATTTTTTTCTTTATCTCATGAAACGGTTTCCTTAACTTCTTCCACTTCCTCCCCAATTCACTTCGTTAAAAACTTATATTCTCTACCAAGGCAAGCATCTATACTGCAGCTGACCACTCACTCACCTTTATCTATCTCGAAAAGCTCATCAGACAGCTCAGCATAATCATTATTATTGTTAAGCGAGTTTGGGTTCGTATTTACGTTATTATTTACACCACCATAATTGTTCATAATGATATTCGTGGATGCTGTTGCTGTTAATCGAAGATCATCATCTAAAATATAATTATAATCTTGCATAGTTTTCTTGGGCCAATCAAGTTTGCGATGTGATGATTGTTAATTAGCTTTTCAACAACAAATACAGAATAGGGGGAGGTTTATATTTATGCAAAAATGTTCTCTCGTACTAATTATGATAACGAATTAATCAACACCATATATTCATGATATCTATCAATCTATAAATGCAACACTGATTACGGGAATTCTGTGTTTCAGGAGGTTGGGTTTTATCTTAATTGAACATTTCTTGCAAGCCGTTCAATAGTTTCTATTTTAAATACAACAACAACAACACAACCTAAAAGAATAATCGAAAAACAAAGAATTAAAATTATAATCACAAGAACTTGACAACAATGCTACTTTGAACAAGGACTTAAGTTTGTAAAGAATGAATAGTAAACTATTAGTACTGATAATAATAATTAAGTTTAGATTTTAAGTGAAAACTTCATTCAAAAACTATTCATCCTCTGACACTCCAAGATCCTTGACATTCCTAATTCGCTTAGCAAAGAAAACATAACAGATCTGACAAATTGATTTGAGGCAAGTGGATGGCACAACCAGCAAATAATCATTCCTTAGCTACGGCAAATCTTTAAGGATTAAATGAGACTTTAATGGTTCACCCAGCTGTGTGTGAGTGAGTGTGTGAGTGAGTGATTAAATACGATGAGCTTTGGAGCATTAAATAAGGATCTATTTCTTTTGCATATTTCTCTGCTTTACGACAATTTTCCCTCAAACAACTGCTCTGTGTGCACAAATTTGGCAGTTTGATCAGTTTTTTGAAAGTTTGCCAAGTTTTGGCATTGTTCTCTTCATAATACGAGTGCACAAATTACAGCACGTGGCTCGACCATTGTTTTTGTTTTTTTTGTAATGTGGATGGATTTTATGCTAAAAATGCACTCATTTGTGTCGAGTTCTATGGGAAAATAATTAAACACAAGAAGTGTGTAGGAAGAAGGATGACACTTTAAAAATTATTTATTTCTACAGTTTCTACAGCAAGAAAAGAAAAGCAACTGTTTTTTCAGTTTCTACCAAAATTAAATTATTTCTTTAAATTCAATAATCTTCAAAATATTGGTGGAAACTGTAAAAATAAAATACTTTTCCAAATTGTGGTAAAAGCTGTTAAATTCAATAATTAGCAAAAAAGTTGAGCCTGAACAAATCATGGATTAAAACCGTGTCCTTTTGATTTCGCACTCCTTGTCAAGTTTCTCAAAAGCCCAAAAATTATATTCAAACTTGATGTGGCTGCCGTACAAAAATTGCAGGTGAGGCGAGCAAAGAAGAAAAAAAATCAATGGGAGTTTGTAGCGGGTGTGTTGCTCCGCTCAGGGGTAATTGAAAATTGAGCGATGAGTGACATGTTTAAATATTTAGGGACTTTGTGATGCGTCACGTTCACGTGATTTACATAATTCAAGCCACAAAGCGACACCAAACACCGAAGCATGGAGCAAAAATTCCTCGAAAATAAGACTCTAGAAACTTTCCGTATGCAGCTTTTTTGCGTCAGAATATGAGCAAGCACAAGCAACCATGTGAATGCATGACGCAGCGAAAAGCAGCGACAAGCTCAACTACAAAACTGCCTCGACAAAATGTCTGTTATTAAAAAGAGTCGTTTGTATTCACTCTTGATTTTTGTCATCTATTTTTTTAACCTAAAAACCCAAATTAAAGCTTTTAAAAAGCGCTTATGCTTTATGAGTGCTCAATTCTGCTTTATGCTACTCCAGTGCACGATGTCGCTTGATGAGAAAATCAATGGTGGACTAATCTAAATTATTCACCGAATAAATTTTATGTTCAAAGTTCGAAATTTGTGTGACAAAAATAGCCCCGAAATAATATAATACAAGAGCAATACGACAAAAAGCATGAAATAGGCAAAATGAAAAGTTTTGTGTGATCAAGGGGCAGGGTTGTGGAGCTTTTTATTACAAACCGCGATATTGGCACAGTTGAAAATTTTCAAAAGCTTTTACTGTAATATCAATGGGATTTATAGGTAGCAATAAAAATAAATGATAGTTTTCAACAGTGCCATAGTACAGCCTACTCAGCCACAGACAAAACACCAAACCACGTGAAAAATGGGTAAAGAAGGCTTCCGTCTGCGAGACTCAAAAGTGAAATCGCAGCCATCATCGACACAACTTGCGGCAATCGATATAGAGTGATTGATTTTTTGGAGAATTAGCTTTTCTTGCCGTTTGATTGCCTCCAACAACAATGCAAAATAATAAAATAACTATTTTCATTATAAATTATACTTTTTCCACGGCAATGATACAAATATATATCCTCACAGCAGACACACACACATGCAGTTGGCAGCCGCAAAGGCCTCTATTATTAATTTGGAATAGTTGCGAACAAAGCTTATATCGTTGATTGAGTGCTTCTTGGTATTTTCTTGGAACATTAAACTTATGTATTTAAAACTTCCATAAACTTTCTATCTTTTGAGAATATTTAAATATTTCAAAAAAAAAATTGTAAAATGACTTAAACATGAACTGGTTGATTCAAATTTGAAATATTCTTCAAAATGCAAGTAGTTTTATTAAAATATAAAACATGAAGTAAATAAAAGCGACAAATAAATTTATTTCATGGCAATTTTCTTCAAACAAATATTATTTGCAGTAAACGTATATTGGGCATGTTTTCCAGAAAAGCTTGCAAAAAGCTTTTTATTTTTTCATGAAGAGTTCAAGTTTTAAATTTTTCTTCAATTGGTGGTTTTTCCCAACTCAACTTTGAGTAATTGTAGAATATTCCTGAGACCTCTTATATATATTGAGTATTTTCCAATTTTAATTAAGTTTCTCAAAATCACAAAATGATTTATTTTGTGATGGTTCAAGAAAAATTACACAAGCAGATTATTAATCTTGATTAAAAAACACACAAGATAAAACTCGCGTGCTATTTTCCACCCTTAAATGCAACTACATTATTTTCTGACGTAAAGTTTGTAAAATAAATTACTTTATCAACATAGTGTCCTTATAAGTCGGATAAATATCTTCATCCCTTCATATTTATCGTAAAATTTTATTCACGTCAGACTGTTTACATTGGCTCCTCATGAATCCTTAAACCATCCCAAAAACCAAAATTAAAGCACTCAACCACCGACAATAAATTCATAAGAAATTTCGAAATGGTAGGAAAAAACACTAAAAATATTACCTTCTTCAATGTTTAATCGTTATGCGGGGTTATCCACTCAGCTATTGCTTTGTACTAACATTAAGTAATTATTATTTTACTGCTTAATCGAGTTGCCATCGCATCTCGCACTAATTGTTTTAATTGAACTCGCAGTTATCCAGTTATCAATTTAAATATTAACTCTGTGAGTAACAAGGGAAATATATCGAGGCCACTAAACTAACTTATTCCTTCCGATAGGGCCAAAGGAAACTTTTCACTCTTTTGTGCGGTTTTCACGATAATTTTTTCATTTCCCTTTTTTTATTACTTGGAATAAGCTTGTACGCTCGCCTTCCCAACAGTTCTCACGGAATTTTGGAGTTTCACATTCCGTTTATTATTTTATGTTTGGAGGGTTTTTCTTTCTGGTGTATGACCTTGGAGGTGGGCTAGTAGAAAAAAAGCACAAAAAATATAAAATGACTTAATCCCAAGCAAAAGAAGATTCTATAGGTGTTCCCAGAAAAGCCACATCATCCTAGCAACAACTCTTTCCCTCTGCCCGACTGCTTGAGCCTTTTCAACTTGATGTGGTGCTTCTTTTCGGTGCTTGTGCCCTTACTTGAACGTATATTAGTTTTTTTTTCCAGTTAAATCCTTTTCGCGTTTTGCACACTAAAAAAAATCAATAAATCCTGAGTATCTTCTTATGGAAGGATGCCTGGTCTGGTGCCTTCTGCTTTTCGAGATTTTATTGCCTGAAAATTTTTCGTTTTGCCCAAACTTTTTTTCCTCCGCGACTTTTTCGAGGCTTTTTTGGGCTACTTGAATTATTAATTGCGTGTGGAAAAGGATTCTGAAAGCACTTTTGATCAACTATTTGAGTTATTACGGTTATTGTGGAGCCCAGTTAGTCAGTTTTACGCGATCCAACTACTCAAGGGGGCTCCTGGTGGGCCTGGTATCGATCACCACTGGTGGCTTTTGGTACAAAACGTAGTTTTTATTCCTTATCATCGTAAACTCGATAAAAAACTGACTGGATTTTTCCAGTCAAAGCTCGCTTCACCCCCAAAAAGAGCCAAAAACCACTCGCTAGTGGAAAATCCTTGTTGTTGATTGCTCTGATGGGAAAATTGGAAATTTTTGGAAAAGTTTGGAACGTTGGGAAATTGTTGAATAAAATTTTGGAAATGGCGTAATACACAATGAAAGAAAAAGTATGGAACAACTTGATATATTATGTTTGTATGATGTTTTCTCTTGGTATTAGTGACCGTTTGTTGAACATTGGAAAGGAACATGCAAGGATCTAAAGGATTTTATGAAGAGAGCTTTATTTTGATCATGCGCAATTCCACAATATTTCCAGCAAGGATACTGCGAGAAATATTCATATGAATGCGACTCTGGCTATAATTCCCAAAGTAAACTGAAACTGTGTTAGGAGAGGAAATTCACGCGATTAACTTTTTGGGCAACCCCGAAAAATCTCCGTTTCTAATTACTAATCAATGAATCCTGGGTCACATGTTTACTTCTCTTTACAGATCACAGAGTTACATACGTTAAGCTTAAAAAATTTTAAAATGAAATAGGTAATAATTGGTCCTGCTCAACATAACATCATTTTTTTAGCTCCAACCTTCAAATAATACAGGGTGTCTCATATATATATATATTGCAAATGAAGCTTTTTTGAGCTTTTGCTGCTGTTAATTGCAAAAGTTTGCCAAATTATTGTTATAGTTTTATTTGTGTATCCTTAAATAGAATTTTAATTGCCTTTTGCTATTTTGCAAGCAGCACAAAAATCATTAGAAGTCGTAAAATTATTTCACTACACTGGATAGTTTCAGATTTTACGGCCAAATAAAAATCAATCCTATCTGGAGGGAACAAGGCCTTTGATCTCAGAAATTTATCAGTTATAGAAATTTATTATCTTTGATATAAAAGACAAAATTCTGTGAAATCTATTCCGTCGTAATAAATAATATTTTGAATAGTCAAAGGGGGTCAATATTGAAGCTACATAACAAAGTATCGTTCAAAATGTTGTGTAGAATATGCATTTGCTTACTAAACCTCAGGAATCCATTTCTATCTATCTAAATGCTTACCTTTTAAAAACATTTCACTACTCTCGAGAAAATCCATTATTATTGCAATATTTGCCTTTTGATTTTATTTGTAGCTAGCATAGTTTATTTAAATAGCAAAAAATTTCAATTTCATTGCAGCAACACTAATTTTTCATACCTTTCCCTACTGAAATTTGGAGAGCAAGCAAACTCCACGACAACAACTCAAGAGTCACTTAGAATTGGAAAGGTGAGTTGAGAAAAATCTTCTGAAAAACTATTTATAACCCGAAAGTGTTGACTTCTTCTTGCACGTTGTTTTCTTATTCTGATGACTCTTTAAAAATTTAGAGAAAAATAGAAAATGCCATTTTTCGATCTTCTTTACATTTTATACTATTTTTCTAATTTTAAATTCATTGATTTCGGTAAAATTTTCTTTCATGCAAGTGGTAGTAGATTTTGCTCGCCTAAAAACAGAAATGCAGCAGAAAAGTCGATGGCGAAAATAAATTTAATTAAATTGCATTTTCAAGACTTTTAGTGAGCAGTCAAACTTTAACTTTTAAATTGCAGGGAGGGTAGTGGTATATGCAGGGATAGATGAACATAGAATACCTGAAGTATTTTTAAATTTCATTCAAAAAAGTATTAAAATTGATGTAATATAAAACCTGAAAACAATGTTATCAAAAACTTGAGACTTATTATCTCAAACCCTGCAAACTTTTATAACAATCAACTTCAAAAACAAAATTTATCTTAGAAATGTTTAAACTTTTTTATTTATTTTTTGCGATTTCTTCTAAGTTTTTGCCTTAAAATGCTTACAAAATGAAAGTGAGTCGACAAAAAATACAATAATCGAATGAAAACAGCAAAACGACGCGACGAATTAGCGAGTTGGTTTTTTTTTATTAATTCAAGGGTGTGCATGTGTGTGAATTAATACAATTTAAAAAAGAATAATTAGTGTAATGACTTATTTGCAATATAAATTATTAAGAACTGAACAAGAGAAGGCCGCTAAGAAAAACGACCCCTCTCACTTTTTCTTCGCTTTTCAAGCTTTTTAGTTTAAATCAAAATTTGTTAAGCAAATGTGTAATTTAGATGAATGACGAAGCTTACATGGGTCGTCCCATACCCCTTCCCATACCAGCTGGCATTCCTCCGGCCTGAGGCTCGGCAGCCGACTTGGGACTCTTGATCGTCTCATCCACAGACAGAATCATACAAGCAGCCTCACAGGCAGCAGTAAGGGCATTGATCTTGATCAGAGAAGGCTCCCACACGCAAGCCAAAAAGTTGTCGGCAATATGCTCATTGTGAATGTCCACGCCAAACCAGCAAGCACCTATAACAGAAAGAAAATATTATGATTAAATTTTTGTTTCAAGTGTTTATGTATGGAATCTGTAATACTTTCTATAAAAAAAAGCTTAAAAGTATTTGGTTACGAAATTTAAACCTACAATATATTTTTCTATGTGTAAGAAATAATTTTTATACGAAAATAACATATTTAAAACTCTCTAAGCCTTCTAAAAATGCACCCGAATTTCATTCGAAACATTATTTGAAACTTCAAACACAAAGCTTTTCAAACTTAAATCCTTCAAAGCACACGAAAGTTTCCCACCCTTTTTTCAACACCCACTTGCACAACTTTCCAGCCCCTTACTCGCCAATCTGCCGCTCGTCTCAAAATAGAACACTCGACAAGTATTATCTGAAAAGCCATTTGCAGCCTAATCGCATATTCAACCGCATTTTAAACAAAACTTCAGTGTGCTTCTTTCCACAACACAAGCGATAAGGAGGAGCTCAATTGAAGGCATTTGAAACAACACAAAGATTATCAGCTCGGCTGTTGTTTGTTTGGTTGGCCCAGCAATGTTTATAATCCGCTCAGATAACTTTTTCAAAGATATTTATTTTTTAAATAAATATTTACAGCCTGAACGTACTTTTCTCGCTTTTGAACTATAGGCACATTTTAAAATTGCTTAATAATACACTCATAGAGTAGACACAATTTAAAATTTAAAATTTTTTGGCAACACTGAATGCTGTTAAGTCAAAGGATATAAACAAATCTTTTCAATTTAATTTTTTTCTGATTCAATTAAACAAATCATTAAGCAAATTTTAACCAGAGCTGCTAGCTGAATATATACTTATTGGCCTCTCAAGTATTTTTTAGTTTGTCGACAGTCTGTCTCAATTGTTTGATTTAATAAATTTATAACATTGTATTGGATTTTTGGATCGACTTCAAAACTTTAAAACTTCAAAATGAAATTTATCGAAAACTGTACAGTACAAGCAACTACAAAAAATCTGAAGATTCCGACAAGAATCTAATAATAATTGGTTTGAAAATATATGAAAATGCGCCAAGAATCATAATTATTCTACTAAGCTCAATATTGCATTTAGGCTCCTGCGACTAGTCGAAAATCGATCGAATCGCGATTAGTTTGAATAATCGATAATCGAATCGATTAGTAAATCGATAGTCGAAGATTTCGATTATTTAAATAATACCACTTTTCCAAACATAATGCTGATCTTTTGATATGGGCCAAACGCAATTAGGATTCTATTTTTTGTATAAAATTTAAGCGACCACTAATTTTTCCTTAGTTATTAATTTTATATGAAAGTTTTAGCTCAATTAGAATTATTTTGAGATGTTTCTATTAATTCTGAATTATTGTAACACGGGTGATTTCAAGAATGGCCAAAAATCAAGAAATCATATCATTTAAGGATATTTAGGTTTATTGCATTGTAGGCCAATTGATCTGTTTCCAAGAAAATTTGCGGACAAGGATATTCAGTTTTAATAATTATTATCAAGCAATTATTAATGATTATAGAATGGATTTATCTATCATTTAAGGATATTTATCTTAGTCTTCAATTTAAGAGAGCAACATAATGATGAAGTTTTTGGGATATAGCTTGGCATGATTTGTTTTATGTATTCTTTATTATTGATAAACATAGCAATATATTCTTGCCATGAAAATATAATCAAATAAAAAAGAGATTTTAAAAGCTCTGGGAAAGTTTCTTACAATATCTGCTTGTTAAATTTTAACTGTTAGATAACTTCCGCCCTAACAGAAAACTACTGAAATACACCAACTAAATCATCATCTGCTCACCGCCTGACACCTCTGCCCCATTCCTAGAGACGCGACGTGCGGCACTAAAAATGGTATTCACGTTCTCAGTCTTATATTTTATACAGTTCTACAACAATTTTGGTGTATTTTTTATTTGCTACAGCATATTTTAATAAGTTTCTTCGAGTTTATTGACATTTTCCACAGAGAAAACATGCAGAAAATAAAACCTACACAGGCCAACTGTAAGGAAATGCTGCTCATTCGATTTATTTTATTATTTATAAACGGTTTGCTCAATTTCAGACACAACTCTTTTATGATTTTTCAACCGGTGCTGCAATTCTTGAGTTAATATTTAATTGCGCAAAGCCAACTGCGGCCGTCTTGATCACCATAGAAAAGTTTCGAGTTTGAGGGGCCTGCAAATACAGAAAAACTAAATATCCCTGACCTACAAGCGCTTGATTTGAGCGTGAACTCAATGTAGAGCAAAAAGTCAACGAACAGCCAAGTAAATGCTTACTCTGTGTAGTAGTTGGAAAACACTATCAAGGGCCCATTTCATTAGATGCTAGTCTTAGATAGTAACCAGAATACGCGATCACTGAGAATAATATCGAAACAACAATGGTATACAAAACAAATTATTATGTAACTTAAAATTCATAACGCAATATTCAAATATTGATAAATTATAATATCACCGCTTTTTTTTGATTACTGAAACGTTCACTAGTATTCAAAAAAGGGTATTATATCAGTTATTTAAAAAAAATCCACTGTCAACATGACAAACAAAATTATTTCATATATTATTAATAATGATAGTTCTTCACCTAGCTTATTTTTGATGAAAACGAAACGGTATAGTTTTTATCAGTGTTTGTTTCGTCACTCAATTACCCTCCCGAAAGTTTATCAGCATACACAGCTTAATTGGCTTCATGTTTTTTTTTTTTATCGACCAGGCGAGCTCGCTCAGAAATGCGAATAACAATACTGATAATGGTGGAGCGCATTACAATGCCGCAAATTGGTGTACAACAGCAGATTACGCGAGGGCTTTGTTGCATATTGAACTGGAGGCACGTTGCCGTGTTGCATGTACTTGCGAATTTAATTGAATCAGATTTCAATAAAATGCATTCTTGTAGAGAGAGCAAATATCTAGTCACGAAACTTAACTAGAAGATTTATTAGATATAAAAAGCATGATTTTGAATATCTTTTTCTCTATGTCATATTCTGTTGTTTTGCGTCTTGAATGAAGCAAATTTCAAAAATTTACCAAATTCCAACTTTTACCAACTTTGCCATAAAACAAGTCGTAATTATGCACAACTTCAAATACACAAAATTAGTTTTAATTTTGGCAATTTTTCGCTTTTTGTGAAACCTTGAATTACAAATATAATAACAGAAACATTTCCAACATGTTGTTTGTTGTTGTAATTACAGATACCTATATTTGAATGAAAATAATTCAAACATTTGCAATTGAAAAGTATAAATTAATACCATTGATGCTAATACGTATTTAAATTTATAAATGGTTGATCGAAAGTTGAGTTGCCTCATAGAAATTTTTTCAAATCCTTCACAATCTGTCATCAAACTTTTTTAATATAAATATTTAACTTTGTGATTAAGAAAATATTGCAAACACCAACCATACCGGCTAAACCAACATCAACTAAGCATTTAGAAAAATGTTTTTACATTTATTATATGTTAACAATAAAATGTTATTTATTTTTCTAATATTATTAGTTCTAATCAATATCTCTTTATTTAAAAACCGGTAGTGCAGCCAGCCATGTGCAACTTTGTTTATGTATATTTTATATTTATCCTTCGGCACATTACAAAGAAAACGCATTTAGAAATGTCTATTTTGTGGGTTTTCAAAGTTTTCCAGTGTTATATGATTTCCGTGTGAAATGTACAGTCTATTTCGTGAAATGCACATTTGCGCCAGCACGTATTCAATGTGTGCTGCATTTCATTAGGGACTGCAATTCAGCTCAAGAAGCGGCTCACAGCGTTGTCAGCTAATGTCTGAGCAAAACTGAGCAAGCTTTAAGGTGATGAGAGTTTTTTTAAGGTAGGTTTTAAACACAGAAACTTCCCCTCCCCTCTTTTCTAAATATGTCACTCTATAAAAGCTGTAAATCTACCTTGAGCTCAGCCCCACAAATGTACCGAGTCTTTTGTCTATAATAAATAAATAAAAATTGATCTGGCATCGATTTCCAGCAACAAAAACTTCACAGCTTAAACAATACTCGAATAGCTACAGAAAGAGTATTCAATATTTATAACGGGCTTTTCCGCCAATAAGCACACAATAAAGCAACTGCAAAACACTGATAAGAGGTGATGACGAAGCGAGGAGCGTTTATAAAGTCGAAAGAGCCACTTTGCGCCCGATTCCTGGTACAAACAAACTAATGAGCGATAAATCTGAGCCAGCCTCGTTATCGGTGCAGCAACAGTTGGCCAGCCCGACACAAAATACAAATATTTTTTGTTTGTGGTTGGAGAAATTTTTCACGTACATTACAAATTATTAATTGAAAGTTTTTAGTATAACAATTGCATGCAAGTTGCAGTTGAATGAGTTTTCCTGAAGAATTTGTGATGTTAAGACATTAGAATCAAATAATTTGGTATTTATTAGAATTTTATTGATGCCGGGTCAGAAAAATTGGACTCTTATTAATAATTATTTACATTCTGTATAATTTTCTGCAAATAAATTAGTTATATTGAAATTAAAGACAATTTTGTAAAATATTTTATGACTTCCATAATTTAAAACACCATTAACAAGTTAAGTTCATCGTTCATGCTCGACAAGGAAGTAGGCAAGCACTTTTTAAAACTTTATGCTTGTTTTCCACAAGAGCACAACTTAACTAACAAAGGAACTATTCCATAAGCAAGTAGTGCTGAGCAACACCAACTAACCTTGTGCAATTTTCGAAGGAACTCTGAATATCGCTATGCTAAACTAAAGTTGAAGGAAAGATGGTTTTTACGTTGCATATATTATATTCTTAAGAATCTATGCGTTTTCACTGGGCACCAAATATTGATTATCAAATTACCAAATTGTGTATCTTGTAAAATTTTGTTGTGTAGAAACTTAATTTTTAGTTAAAAAATACTTATAATCTGTACATGACGCATTGGTTGAGATTTCTTTATTAATATTATTCACTTTATATTTGTGAGCAGGAAGCCAAATTTGGCCGAGAGTTGAAAATTTAAAAAAATTCAGTATTTCTTTTGTGAAAATTTTATAAAATTGTATAAACACGATTCGAGTAGATTCTCTAGATTCTAGCGATATTTAGGCCATCTTCTAATTTATTGGCCCACGATAACCTACTCTGCATTTCAATATATTGTGCCAAACAGCCACCTTAACTGGCCACAGAGAACAATACCGTTCACCTCATCAACCCATCAACAATACATGCTATATTTAAAATACTTTATTTCAAACCGACATTCAACTTTGCGCACACTGTTTAAAGTCTATTAATGTGTTAATGAGTGATGATAAAAATACACATTTAAATCAAGAAAGTACAAATAAGGAGTATTACTTCTAAAATTAAATTTTTTCAACAACAACTTAACTAAATCGAAGTGTACAATAAACAAATTGATATTTTGACTAAAGTTTTCTAGACTATCTAGTAAATCAGTCAATATTTTAAACATATTTTGCTAGGAAAAATTAATAACGGTGTTCCTCAACTTACATTAATTCAGAATGAACTAAATTTATATTGTTGTCGAGGTGCTTACTGAAGACGGAGGCTATTCAATTTTTACATTAAATTATGGCAACATCGCTTTGTTTTTGTTTAAGTTTTAAGTGGCAAGCACATGCAGAGCGATATACAAAGTTGTTTTTCAAGAAAATAAACGCACATACGCTTGACTTTGGGCAATGATGAATTTTTTTCAATATATTTTTTGCTGTTTTCTGGGAATGATATCTTCAAAATATTTTGAGGGGTCATGAGACTAAGTAAAAAATAAACTGATGAGTTTAAAATTTCTTTCATTCTGTAGATTAGCAAGACTGTCATTTTAATTAAATTTTGATTATTTCGATTATTGGTTTGAAAAACAATAAATAGTAAATTTGTGTAACAAATATTATGGTTTCTATAAGTTCGCAGTAAAATCCCCTTTTACGTCTCATTTTTAAATATTCACACGGAAACTATCCAAATCCACTAAACGCGTTAAAACTATTTAAATCCTACCAAACACCGAACTCAAAAATATATTAGTAACATTAAAAATATACAAATACCTTGAGCATGCTTTTGACGCAGTTTGTTGAGAATGTTGGTGGCATCAAATCCTGCATTATCGCACAGCTGACGAGGAATGATCTCCAATGCTTTGGCCATTGCACCAATAAGCAGCTGCTCCTTGCCAGCAATTGTGCGCGAATAGTCTCGTAGAATCTTTGATAACTCCATCTCGATAGCTCCACCACCTGTAATTAGATGGCAAAAATAAACAAATTGTCCAATTCATAAACCATCAGCGCAGTGCCAATCGCAACTGCCAACACTATGTTCAAACAGTCAAATTATTTGATTATTAACGATAGACCGTATCGGCAACAGCAATCTAGCAATATAGTCAGTTCGAGTTGTGATTGAAATTTAAACTTTGGTGCCAAAAGAACAATGGCAAAAACTATGTTTGGTGTCATAAGATAGCACTTTTGCGTAATATTATGCGGTTTGGTGACATGCAGCATGTAATTAAACTTTCAGCATCATCAATCGTTATTCTTAATATTTAATATTTAATATTTTAACAAATTTAATTGATGACTAACATATTTTAATAGTTAATAAACAAATTTTGAATTATTTTCATTGAAAAAAAAATATTTCTTTTCCTATAAAGTACGTCAATTTCCCAGTTTTCTGAAATCGTGTTTTATTCAGTTATTCTGTTATCCATTTTTAAACGTATAATTCCTCGTGTTCATTAAATAAATATTTCATTTGTTAAACACTGCAGTTAAATACCGAAAACTGAAAAACTTAATAAAACTGAAAAACAACGAAAACAACAACAATCCCTTGAAACCCTGATAAAATTAATATGTATATATATTTGAACGATTCGTTTTACAGCAGTGCTACAATAACTAATTCTACTTCAAATAAAGCCCTCGAAGGCTTGAAAAGGGGACATTATTCTCGCTATTTCGACTCACTAGTTCAATTTTTATGGCTGAGAACCAAAAGATCTTCTATACTTTCACCAATATTTCCAGTTTTCGCAGTTGTACTCAAAGAACGTGCATTTGCCTTCATAAGCAGTTCACATGTCGCGCCATTCTAGCAACCAAGTTGCGTAAATGCTGTGAGTTATTCACGTCATTCATTTCTGGTTTTGCCAGGACAAAAAAAATTGGCAAATTTCAGCTAATTTATTTTTTATGTAAGCAACAGCGCAGAGTTCCGCTTTATTTCATAAGGTGAAGCTGCTGGTGAGTCATTGTAGAGCAATAAGTTGATGCGTAATTGTTTTGCAGGAACGTTCGTAAACGTGCTTTGTTATGAAATCCAAATACGAAAGATAGTATTTGGTAATTCAGTTAAATTTACGGCTAATTTGGTAAAGTCAGCTAATTGTGAGTTAAAGTTGAAGTAAACATGCTTTTTGCACGATGTCTTAAAGATAGAAGAATATAAGATTTCCAGAACATTCTAACTAAATTTAACAATTAAATAGTTTGGACTATTAAATTGAATTTATAATTTACGAAATTGATAAGAGCAGTTGATGTTTTTGATTTCCTATCTTTATGACAACGTACATTACACCTTTAGAAATTAAAAGAGTCTAAACATTATATTTATCTGAAGATGTTATCAAAATACCAAACGAAATATATAGCAGAATCAAAAACTATATATCTATCAAATTCCCTCAAATATTCTGTTCGCGTTAAAGACATTTTTAAAGACATTTCCAGCTAACTCTTTTATTTAGTCTTTTAATGCCGATTGCAAACCAATTGCAGTGAGCAACTTTCAACAAAGCCATAAATTTACAATTGACATTTTTTGCAGCAACTCTTTGCAATTCAGTGTATAGTCTATAGCAACCAGAGCAGATTTAATTAGCATAAAGTCAGCTTGTTTTATCGTTAGGAAAATGCTTTTTCATGTCACCCAGCGAGTTTTTTCGTGTGTAACTTTTGCCGTTATTAGGTTGATATTTCTGCTGCTTTGGTTGTTGCTGAGCTAGCTGACTTATAGTACAAGCGGGTCGTATTTCAATATTTGTGAACATTGCTTCATCGCTACATCAGTTTTAGAAAGGTGTGCTGGAAAGCTAGAAAAAAATGTTACAGCCGCGGCCCGATCGCTGCATAGAATCGAGCAAAAATGTTATTTTAACTTAGTTTTACATTCATCTCATTTAAGTTGATAATTCATTAAAAACTGAATTGTTATGCGATGTCAAAAAATGCGTACACTGACCATCAAATCAAAATGTTATGTAAATAAGATGAACTCTACTACGAGAAGTTAAATCTCCTTGGGATATTTGGTCAAAAGGTGGAACTCCAATTTTGACCTTCAAATTTACTGAGAAAATTTGCGACAAATTAATGCAACCAAAATAAACATTATAAAATTCAAAAAATTGAACGTAAATGGTTTTCAAAAAGTCAACCACCAATTGTAAACCCAGCTCAATTTTTAGTTTCCCTACATTCGAGTGTTTTACACATTTCTGAAATAAATTAAAGCCCCAGTCCGAAGCGGTTGGAAAGACCAGCGAGTTCGTTAAAGAAGAACATCGCGCAAATATAAATAAATAAGAAAGTTTCATCGAATCGACGCACAGTCTATCTCGCGATGTGTTTGTGCCGTTTGTGTTACAGGCAAACGAGTTTCTCTAGAGCACGCATAAGTGTGCGTTCATATAACAAACGAGTTTGAATAAGTTACCAAACATATGAACACAACAAAAAAGTATACAAAAAATAAATATAAACAATAAATGTAAAGTAGATTGTATCCCATTGTGGCTCGCTCATTCTCTTATACTATAGCTCAGTTCAGAGCTAAATCTCAAGCCGATCGTTATGCAAATAATGTCTGTATGCAATATATAATGTGCAATAAAGTGAATTAAGACAAGCAAGAGAATAATGTACACAAATCTTGAATGGATAAAGAAAGTTTTCTAGTCTTTCTAGGGACTTTTTCAAAAAATTGTTGTAGAATGCACATGCAATTGAATTGCGAAAATTTCGGAATGCAATATATAGTGCAGAGGAAATATATTTAGTATTGTCCAATTGCATATCAAGTAGAATTGAGAATAGAGTGCAGTAGAGCTTTTGCATATAGGGAAAGCACAATATAGATAATAGAGAATTGAAATATCAATAAAATGTATGTTTTTGGAATACAAAACAGATGATGTTAATACTTTTGAGTACTGCCTAAATATTATGGGTGAAAATCATGTAAATTGGATTTTTTGGGATCTAAAGACTCTATTTAAAATGCATTATCATGAACTTCCTACATTTTTTTTTCAAATCTGCTTTTTTTTGTAGTATATATTTACAAGCAGTTTCTTCAAGCAACGGAGGAAAAAATTGTTGAATTGAATCAATTCAACGCTATTTGTAAGAATTTGTTGGTGCCATAATTTATCGAATGTTTTCATGGCACTTTTTTGTGACGCAAACAATGGAAAACACATATTAAATCAGTATGAAAACAGTACATGTAGCGACATCTAGCGGTTGCAAAAGGCAAATATTTTGAACATTTGTGAGAAACTTTTGTTGTTACCAATTATGCTTTTACAATATTCATGCATTGTTTTTTATTTAATATCGTAAGAATTAACTCAATTACTCACCAGCAACAACAGCGTCGTTCTTAATTGTTCTTCTTACAATCATAATAGCATCATGCAGAGATCTTTCAGTTTCTTCCAAAAACTGTTCAGAGCCACCCCGCAGCACAATTGTAACTGTTTTGGCATTAGGGCATCCCTGGAACAAATTGAAACGTTCTCCTCCAATTTGTTTCTCATCAAAAACATCGCAGTGTCCCAAAACTTTGTCTTCCAGATCAGCAACAGTGGTCATCACAGCTCCTCCACAAGCCTTCAATGTTCTCTTTAAATCCTCATCAGGGACTCGTCCAGCGCAGAACATGTCACGATCAGCAAAGTATTGAGTAGCCACATCACCGATTGGCAGCTTGGACAGAACGACGTTGGCACCTGATTTGTGGATTGTAGCCAGTTTATCGTAAAGAATTTGCCATTCCGCGTCAACAATCTTTTGATATTCGGTGACATTGTCCACACGGATTTCAGCATTGTCTCGTTCGGCCTTCAGCTCAAGTTCAATGTTCAGCAGGGCAATTTTACAGCTCTATAGAAGAAAAAAATACGTACTTATAGATTTCAGAATCATACAAAATCAGTTGATACAAGAAGTTCAAACAAATACTCACTGTATATGATTTAGGTTGCATTTCGAATCCAGCGTATGCGAAAGTTTTTTTGAACGCAACTCCAGTAATTAGCATGGATTCTTCTAAAGCTCCTCCTGTGACTTTCTTGACTCCAATCATGTTTAAGGGCAACAATTCGTCTAACTGAAGAACTGCATCGACCACCATTTTAGAGAAAAAATCTTTTTGCTGATGAATAAGCTTGGAAGACATAGCAGTCGATGCACACTTTTCCAACAGAGCACGGTGTTCGGCTTTATCGCTTTTTTCGATTTTAACTGCCATTTCACGAATTTTTTCGATACTGAGATGAAGAGCCTTACGAATAGCCTTGATGATGATACGGGGATGGACACCTTCTTCAACGAAAGGTTTCAACTGTTTCAGGAACTCACCGGCAAGTAGAACAACACTAGTAGTTCCATCTCCTACCTCTGCGTCCTGTGACTTGGCGATATCAACCAGAGTTTTGGCTGCTGGATGCACAACGTCCAAGAGTTTCATAATTGTAGCTCCGTCATTGGAAATAGTAGCTTTACCACGTCCATCAACCAGAAGTTTGTCCATACCGCGAGGCCCCAAAGTAGTGCGGACCTAAAAATTAATAAATATGAGTCACGGGTCTACGGTTTTTGTTTAAATATACTAACTGCATCGACAATAGCTTGACAGGCATTGATATTCGAAATAAGCTGAGGTTTGCCTTGGGAGGTATCAGTACCCTCCTTCAGAAGAACAATTTGTGGTTGCTGGAAAAGAGAAAATATGTTCAGAAGTAAATTTTTGTTAAGAGAATTTGACATTTATTGCTTTGCATAATAAAGTAGATTTTCCTTCGAAGCTTCATGGATCATTCTCGACTAAATTTTTGAGGTTATACTATTTTTGAAAAATGTTTCTTTAATAAAATAATATTGTTAATCCACTTAAGATTAAGACACAAGATTGCTTAAGTTACATGTGAAATCAACTAAATATGATTATGCACAAGAGATTAAGGGCGTAAAATCGAAACACATTTCTGAACCAAATGCACCGAATAAACCTTCAAACTCAATAAGTCGTCACTAATTCATAAAGTCTTGAAGCACAAGAGATTTTCAATGAGCTAATACGAAGACCAAGCAGTATTTTTTTACCATTTTAATTGATTTTAATGTTTAAAAACTCTTTTAATTTATTTTATTAAGTCGCCTCTACCAACACTTGACTTGAACTGTCTTAGCTGTCAGAATACTTGACTCAAAATCATATTATGATGATTTTTCTTAAAATTGATTCATTAATCAATTTTAAAATTGTGCTATATTATTTAAAAACTTATTATCAGAACATATAATTGCAAAATATTATTGTTAAATTATAAATCAATGAGACAAAAATTCACAAAAATTATTAATCAGAATTATTATATTGTTGATTGTTGATTAATCACACTGATAATTTGACAGCTTGATTTTCTTCGGTGTCACATGATACATTATATATATTATTATTGATTTTCTTGTTAATCACAAGTTTTGCTAGAAAATTTAATCTTTAGCCAAAATTCAGGATCCACTTCAAAATGGGAGCTTTGCCATTCATCGTTTTCACAGCCATCTTCGGAATAGTTGGGATTGTTCTACCAATTGTTGCACCTAAAGGTCCAAACAGAGGGTGAGATATTTTCGCACTGCCAATAATAATTTCTAATCTCAATTTTAACGCTTTTCTTTGTTTCCAGGATCGTTCAGTGTGTACTAATTTTAACAGGTGTAACTTGTTGGTTATTGTAAGTATCGATAATCATTATAGAAAGCACAATTGATTGATTTCAAATATTTTAGCTGGCTTTGCTGTTATATGGCTCAGATGAATCCTCTTATTGGACCCAAACTCCATCAAAACACCATTCTTATTATGGCAAGAGAGTGGGGTAATCCCCTTCCCGATATGGACTCATGGAATCCACCCCATGCTACGGCTGAACATTAAATCAAAGATTTTCATGCAAGCAACTAAAATAAATTAGATACTGAGCAACAGTATTAACTAAAATTCCCAATAATCCATCTGTCTGAGCTTGTAATCATACTAGCTTCCAGACTTATTTCAAATTTACTGTTTCAATTGTGATCATTCATAACCGATGATAAATATATTATTGATGTAAATATTATATATTGTTAGTTTTTTTTTCAGGATTAATATGCTATTCTCTTTAATATTGTAAATTAACTTTTAAAAACATCAAAAATTAGAAATAAAATGATTATTATGAGATCCTGAAAAACGTTCCTCAATTTAAAAAAAAATTCTAGTCAAGTTGGCAACTCTAAAAATATTGCGCAAATTGTCAAAAACAGATAAACAAAGTAGTGAAAATGTTGAAAAATCTTTTTCTTAAAATAAAAGAGAGGTTTAAGCCCAAAGAGGCAACCACAGAAGAAGACAACAAGTATGTATGCATAAATTGTGGACATGACGTTCCTGAGCTATTAAAGAATTATACCCATAGCCATAAGATTATAGAATGCGTGAGTTTTTTATTATGCTTTGCCTATTTCATACCTACTATTTAAAGTTTTCTAATATTTCTAGGAAAACTGCCATCAGGTAGCTGACAAATACATAGAATTTGAGCTACTTATCATCATCATGGATCTAGTGCTGCTTTCCAAACAAGCTCAACGACATTTGTTGTTTAACACTAGCTGTAAATCGTTATGGAAAGTCTCCTTAATCGTCATGATCTTAGAATCTTACTGTTTATGGATGGAAACATTCGATAATGTGTCACCAAAGTTCTCTCAAAAAGGTATAAGAAACCCTGACATTGATCCACTGTATTCGGAGAAAGGATTTTACATGGCAACTTTGCAAATTTTATTAGGTTTGTTCTATATTTTATATAAAAATTACAATTCAACATAATAAGCTTAAACTTTTCAGCAAATCTTTCACTATTTGTTCTAATTCGACTACTAACCGCTCCTCCTCGCTACGAGCCACAAAAGCAAAGAAACTTTACCCTAGATCTGTTGAAGGGTTTTATGTTGGCAAACATAAGCAAGTTCTTTTTCCTACCAATAATTATCTGGAAGGACAATAGTTCGGATGTCAGTACAGCAGTACATCTTATGTTGGTAGTTGGATATTTCCTCATATCTCTAGTCTACGTCCATTCTACAATAGTAAAAAACACAAAAAAGTGGTCTGCGATTGTCATTTTAATTGCATTTGTCATAAACAAGTACTTTTTCTGGAAAATAAGTTTGCATATTAAGGCGCATTTGTACTAAAAAGTCTGTCTAAATAAGGAGTTTTGCCTCGTTTGTGTTGTTACTTATGATGTAGCTTCAGTTTGAATAAACCTATTTCAAAAATACGAGTAAGATAAGAATAATGATTAGGATAATCTTACACAAAATTACATGTATTAGAAATGCATAAAAACTATTAAGTTAACTCAACAATATTTAAGAACTATGTTAAAAAACATCATATATTTAATTGCTTTTATAGTCAAAAACATTTATGTAATTTTTTACATGTGCTAAGATCTCATTAAATCTTAAATCGATCACTTGATTTTCATTTGTCTGATGTAGTTCAAATTTAGCATCTTTTTCAGCTGCCTTGCCACCAACAACGACAATCAACGGGTATCCAAATTTTTTTGCATCCATAAGTCGTTTGCCAATAGTAAGTTGAGTTCGATCATCTATGATGATAGAGTTTTTTAGTGGTCCACTGCTAAGCTCTTGGTAAAGTTTTGCGGAAAAGTGTTTAGTAGAATTTTCTTCTTTGCTTCCTTCCTACAATAAAGCAACATATTTAGTTTCTCTTTTAAGTAACATAGTATTAAAATAATTACTTTCGGACTGATAATGCAGACTTGATATGGTGCTAAAACAAAAGGCCACCTCAACTCCTGTTCACTCGATAAATATTCGATTGCAGCCGCGATCAATCTTGTAACGCCAATTCCATAACATCCCATTTGTAAGAATTCTGGCTTGCCTCCCTTATTCAAATATGTAGCTTTCATCAGCTTAGTATATTTGTCTTCAAGAAGAAACGTGTGACCGATTTCGATTCCATTATGTTTAATCAGATGTTCCTGGTTACATTCTTCGCAGATTTTACCATCTTCACTACATAATTCTTTATTAACCATTTTAGAACATGTTAAACATTCAACGATTTGGTCCTCCCCTTTTAATTGAAAGCAATAGAAGTTTGAATTAAACAATTTAGTAAATATTTTGTAATATATATAACCACTCACCAATATTGGTCAGGAAATGATATTCATCAGAAATTTTACCTCCCATTACTCCAGTATCACCGGAAACTTTTGCAAATGGAACCTATTGAACATTAATTATTTTAAGATTTAAGCAAAATAATTTATATGCTGTATTATTTTACTTTCAAAGCGCTAAAAATTTTGTTGTATTGATCGTTGACCATTTCGTAGGTTTCTCTAGCGGCTGTTAAATCTAAATCAAAAGTATAAAGATCTTTCATCAAAAATTCTTTAGCTCGAATAATTCCGAATCTTGGTTTCATTTCATCTCGAAATTTTATATTTGTTTGGTAAAGTCTTAGTGGAAAGGCTCTGTATGTTATAGGAGAAATTGTTGACAGCAGTGAAGTTATGGATTCTTCATGGGTCTACAAATATTCAGTTAGGAGTTCAGGTAATGAGATAAAATAAAACAACATACTGGACTAAGAATTTGAAGTTTATTGTGCCGATCCGTGGTCATCATTAATTCGTTTTTTGCAGTTTCAAGCCGTCCTAAAACAATATTGTTATTAATTCTAACATCCTACATCATGACACTTTTATAGCTTACCAGATTTGATCCATAGTTCTGAGGAAGTCAGAATTGGGAGTGACATCTTTTGACATTCAATTTCTTTCATGTGAAAATCTATCAAATCTACACATTTCTCGATTGATCGTTGTAAAAGAGGTAAAAGATAGAAAGTTCCATTGCCACAGTGTCTTATCAAACCCATCTCCAGCATCAACTATTCATTTAAATACATTTTACAAGAAAATATACTATTGCTATTTTTTTCAACTTACTTTGTGGCTTTTTGAGCTGATTTCAAGATTTTTTACTTGAGCATTCTTTGGAATTATCAACGAAGGTTGAAACAGTTTAGATACTCTATTCATGATAGTTTAGTTGAAAGCTTTAAATCAGGATTTCTTCAAATTTTCTTTTCTCAAAATTTTAATAATTATTTGTTTACAATTAAATTACTTGACTTTTGTACTTGACAAAAAATTTAAAAATTTTGGCGCCAGATCAAAATTTCAAGCAGTATTTTCATATTTATTTAGAATTACAATTAAGCATAGAAACTAACACATTTCAATCCATAATGCCTAGGTATTACAAATAAAACAAGACATTTTCTAATTTAAATATTACTTTGATCAATTTCTTCAATATCCCCTTCGTTTATATAATACTCCACCAACAAATTTTGATTTTCAGATTGAACCTCATTATTCACGGATTTCTGACTCTTTGACAATTTACTCTTTCTCTTAACAGTACGATTACTGACGTTAAGCACTAAAATAAACAATGAAAAGTATAATTGCATGAAATTTATGTGAAATACAATCTTACAATATTGTCTGATGATAGTCTCGTAGTCTTCATATTTCAAGTCACGTCCCCAAGTTATGTAAATAATCTTTGAGAAAAGGATAAAATTTCTCAAGGCGGCCTTCAAATATGATAAGAAAAAGGTTTTAAAGCTGTGTACTCAGGATTTCGTAAATTTTAGGTAAAGAAAAAATGATAATAAAATTCACCTTGCCCGATACACCACTCCAGTTGTACTGTTTTAATGTGTTGTCATCTACAATCTTTCTCAATGTTTTTGTGTTTTCCGGAATAGTTGGAGAGATTCTATGATCCAGAAAGCGAAAATATGCAACCTAAAGAAGAGGTTAAAAAAAATTAGCGAACTGAAATAAGCTAAAACCATAGTACTAACAACTTCCTCCAAACAAACTGAATCACTGATTAAATCGTGGTTTAGATCAACCATTGCTTGAGTAGATGTGATTGGAAATCGTTTGTTGACATTTGCCAGAACTTCTTTCATGTTTCTCATCGGTTTTTCCTCATAGTCTTCATATTCAAAATCTTCATTTTCTTCTACTAAATGCTCTTCTTCATATTGATCCTCGAAAACTGGTTCCGGATCAATGTATTCTCTTTTTGGTTTTGTATTGCGTGGAAAATTAACCCTGACCGCTATTGGAGCCTTCACAGCAGATGATCGAGAATTTAAAATTTTCGTTAACAAGTTTTCAATCTTGTCGAGTCTCTTTGTGATGTCATCTTTGAAGTCAGTATCCTCAGAATTGTTTAAAAGCTTTTCCAGCTGTAATTTTGTTGTTAAATCAAGATTTTGATGACATCTGTTACATTTTATTGTGCTCAATTGTAATTTATTGATTTCCTCGCAAATTAAAGATTCTCCAGCCCTCGCAGAGACGGTTGCTCCACTTGAAGCATTCAAGTATGGATTTTTAATGACAATGTGGAGATCTCCATCGGACTCAGCGAGCTCCACTTTGCGATTATTTCCTGTAAGCAAAATCATAAATAAACTATCTGTAAAATTTTGACTTATAACACTTACCCATTTGATCCATATTCACCTCGTATTTATGTTCTTTGTTCATATTGTCGGACTTTTAGATAATTGGTAATTGGAAGCTTATAAACTTTATATTTTCACTGTTTACAAGATTTTTATTAACATTATAGAATTTCACCGATTTTATTGTTTACCTTTTTTGACAGCAGCTAATAAAATTTTTGGCGGTCCAAATTCCTGATTAATCAGTAGACATTTAGGTTTTTTTTGCTCACGTTATATGTGGTTGTTCTCTGAAGTCTTTATCTTCAATCTTCGATAGATATGATTGATTTATAAATGAAAGTTTATTAATTGAAGATCCACTATTTTATTAAATAGATAATAAATTTTAAAGGTATATTTGTTGGAATACAAAATTAAACTCCTTAAAATTAAATGCAGAGCGATGAAGATAAGATGTGACTATTTTCTGGCCTGAAGTGTACTGGAGAGCCAATCCATTGCCTGATCTAGACCTTCGCCTTTGGTTGCTGAAGTCTTGAAGATTTGAAAGGTGCGATTTTTAAGAGCGTCTAGACCTAACGCCTGATGAACTTCAGCAACCGATAAACATCCATCAATGTCCTGCTTGTTAGCAAGCACTAACAAAATAGCTCCATTTAACTCCTCTTCGCGTAACATATACAGTAATTCATCCTTGCTTATTCCCATACGATCACGATCTGCCGAGTCCACCACATATATTATTGCATCCGTATTAGAGTAGTAACAACGCCAATAAGGTCTAAAATCATAACATGTATTAGGAAATTTTTGAAATTTTTCAAGCATTCTAATTAAATCACTGAATATCTTAATTTGAGCTCTTTTAATTACCTTATGCTCGTTTGACCTCCTAGATCCCAAACTTGGAACTTCAGATTCTTATACGTCACCTGTTCTACATTAAAACCTATAGTTGGTATGGTGGTTACGACTTCTCCTACTTGCAACCGATATAGAATTGTGGTTTTGCCAGCACCATCTAATCCCAGAATTAAAATTCGCATCTCTCTAGAGCCCAACAGACCACGAAAGTAACTCACTAATCCACCCATTTCTAATTAAACTTTTTTACACCTATGGGTATATTTGATTTATGGGTTTCAAATTGTTATTTACTGACTCTTTTTAGTCCTTTCAAGGATGGTTTCGGATATATGGAGCTCACTATCGGGTATTGCGGTGATTCAAAAAAAAAATCTTATTAATTTTACATCTGTCAGACACAAAAAATATACAGTATTGTTGTCGTCACTGTTAAAAATTCATGAGTGATTAATAATTTAGTTGTCTTGAAGGAGACTCGCACTATAGATATGATTAAGTGCCTCTATTAAGTATTAATTATGTTAATTAAATCACATTTTATAAATGAAGAAGATTTGCAAATATGCTATGTGCATGACACATTTATCATCGAATAATATGATTACTTTTAACAGTGCTAAAGAGTTAATGTAGTGTTGGTGTTCGTATATACCGTATATATATAGAGGTTTTTAAACAAGCAACGACAACGATTATTTTTAGGGAAGGATGAAAATCCAAATTTTTATTAAAAATTTATTAAATTATACTTCCTAATACAGGAGTTTATAATCCTATTCATCTAAATCATCCTCGTTTATGTATTCAACTTCAAACTGGGAACTTTCGTCAAAAACAGTTTTAGATGCAGCAGATTTCAGTACCTTTTTTTTCGTGATACGGTTGTTAACGAGTTTTAAAGTCTTTCTTAAGATAACTTCATAATCTTCATAGTTCAGGTATTTGCCCCAAGTCACTGAAAATATGATAAATTGTGTAAAATGAAAACAGTAAAACAATCTAGTTAATGTACCAACCATAAATTATCTTTGAGAAAAGAATGTGTTCTTTCATAGCTAGTTTACCGGAAGCTCCACTCCAATTAAATTGAAATGCAACATCCTCAGCAATAATTTTTTCAAGCGTTTTGCAAGATTCGCCAGTTTTTGGGGAGATCCTGTAGTTGAGATACCGAAAATAAGATATAACATCTTCAGCAAACTGTTCATCGTTTAACAAATTATGATTCACTTGTTCCATCGCTTCCAAGCTAAAATGAGATTCAGATATTATTTTTGTCGGTAAGAAAAACAAATATCTTGGCCTAACGTCTTCATCGGGAACAAACGATTAATTGCAAGAATTTTCTTCTTTTGGTCCTTGGGTATGGATGAAAGGCTTTTATTAATCTCGGGATCCGGAATTTGCTCCTCAACAACAGGGTCATGGTCCATGCCATCATCCAAATGCTCTTCATATTCTATGAAATTCACTGGTGAACTGCATTTGGTTATCGTTTTAGGAATTATTCTGTTGGTTGCTGGTCTGACAGTTATTTTTTTAACTAAAGATTTCACATCAGTGCTGCCTTGCCTACGTTAAAAAGATAAATACATGTAATTATAATTTGTAATCAATAATCAATTAAAGAAATATAATATTGAAGGTTGAAGAATGTAGTTTAAGGGTCGTTTGTCGTCTTAGTATGGGTTATGTATTTACAATCGTTCAGTTTTGACGTTTTAAAATCAACAACATAAACTTTTTTCTAGAAGCTCAAATAGCATTTCGTAATTTTAAATTTTTACTTCTTTTACGCAATCAACAATCAACACAATGATGCAGAGAGTATTGTCAACCATCAGTAAAAGCTCGTTATCAAGCTCACGTAGCTTTTTAACAAGCCTTCAGATGAATGACATTTTTAAGGTTCAATCACAAGATGACTTCGACACAAAGGTCTTGAAATCCAGCAAACCAATCATCGTGGATTTTTTTGCTACCTGGTGTGCTCCCTGGTACGTAAATATTAGAGACGCTGATAGAGACCCAACATGATATTTCAATATTGCGACTTAAATTTCAGTCGTCTTCTGTGAACCCAGACTCAAAATTCTAATAATATATATTTTTAGCCGTATGTTGACCCCTAGAATTGAAGGGATAATTAATGAAGAGAAAAATAAAGGCAAGATTGAGATGGCTAAAATTGATATCGATGAGTAAGTCTGCTTCACCATTGCCAATCTTAATTTGAAATTTGGTGAAACATATAACGAGATCCTTTTTTAGACTAACAGATTTGGCCTTAGAGTATGATATCCAGAGTGTTCCAGTATTGATGGTGATTAGAGATGGAAAAGTTCATAAAAAGATGGTTGGACTTCAAGGTAATTTGATGACTATAGAATTGATTTAGCTACGATATAACGATATATTCATTTTAGATACCGACAAGCTGAGGGCTTTTGTAGAAAATGCTATAAGCGGAAAATAAAATATTGAGCTTTAAAATTTAGATTTACGTTCTATGAGAATTTCCAAATAAATTGGTAGTTTAATTCAGGAAATGGAATAAAATTAGAGAACATATTTAAATTAAAGTATTTTAATTTGTCTTCAATACTCACTTTGAATTGGTCAACTTGATCAGAAGGTTTTCAATATTTATAAGTCTATCGGTCATCTCTTTTTTGAAATCCGTGTCTTCATTTTTAAACAGTAGACTCTCTAACTCTAGTTTATTTTTCATGGATATGGATTTGTAGCACTTTTCGCAACGCAATTCTACTAGCTCCAAATTTGAAGCCGGTTCACATTCCATGTTATCTTTCATCAGTCCTCCCAATTTACGCTTTGTTCTGGGAGCTTCACTTTCAGTTTTAATAACAATGTGTAGCTCTCCATTCTGCTCGGACACTTTGATCCGACGTTTATTTTCTAAAATAAATTGAAACAAATAAAATTAACAGCCTCAAGGATCTTGATGAAACAAAATAGTGTGTAAATAGTTTGTACCTGATTCTTCGAGATCCACATCAACATGGCGTGTTCTTTTCATTATAAGTGATGTTGGTTGTATTTGAAGATCAGTAAAACTTATTAATTGAGGTTCTTATAGTCTTAATTGAGACAAGCTAAGCATTTAAGTAAACAACTTTTTAAACGTCAAATAATTCAGAGATCTGGATCAAAAATGCTGATTGTTTGGTCAAAAATCGGTATGCTCATGATTAATAAGCTTAAACAAAAAATTGGAAAACATAAACATCGTTGAAAATTTGAAATAATAGTGTTTTAAATTAATAAAGATCCATTATGGATGCAGAATCTAGGCATAACTTCATTAAAAAGAAGCTTGAACTCTTAGGATACAGCCAAACATTACCTGTTTCAGCTATAAGTTTGGTTTCTTCTTTAATTGATGATTTAATTCAAACTAGTGAATCATTAAAACTGGCAAAGGATCAAATACAACAGCTCGAAGAGCAAAAGCTAGCCTGGGAACTGGTCGTTGAGCCATATAAGTGTGACAATTCAAAATTGCTTTCTGAGTGTAATAAGCTGAAATTAGACCTGTTGAACAACGAAAAGAATGTTCAAATCGAGAATTCTGGTAAGAGTTAAACTTTTTTATATCATTTATTTAACAACAATAATCTTCATTTTTGGTTCCAGATCTTAAGAAAAAGGTCAGAAATCTTGAGGCCGATAAAAAGCACTTGGATGAGAAATGTCTGCAGTTAAGCAACACAATTTACCAATATTCTAATTGTGATAAAACAAAAAAGTTTGGAGACTATAAAGGTAAACTTGGAACACTCAAAATTACCTAATGATCAATTAATGACTTTATTTTTATATTTTAGCTGAAAAACCATTCATCTCTACAGTTAAATCAAACACTTTGTTTCCACACCCTGCTTTTATCGAAAGTGTGAAAGGAAAATGCCATGGGACCACAAAACTAAGTAAAACATCCGGAATTTATAAAGATCTGGAAAAACTAAAGAGTGAAATTAAATATTCCGAGGACATGATTGCTATTTTGAAGAAACAGGTAAGTCTATTTTTGATTCTTTACAATCCAAGCTTCAATTTTGTGTGACAACTCTGGAGATAACTCTTTTTTCCAACCACCAACTTCACCTTTTCTGATGAAACTGAAACAAATCAAAGCTCAATGTTTTATTTTCATGAAGTGGCTTTTCTGAACTCACTGTAAATTCTCATCGTTATTGTTGATTCTGTTGGTTGCAGCCAAATTGTATTTTACCCATTTTTCCATATTAACGGATTTGTTATCTATGAAATAATTTCAATTGAATTTATTAATTTAACGAATAATTATTTTGAAACACTCACTTTTCATAGAATCAAAAGATAAATGCGTACAAAGGTCATTCATTTCGACACCCTCAACCTCAACTCCCAAAAATTTAGCAGTCTTCATAATTTCTTTTTGAAGATCCCTTTTCAAGTCCTCATACTGAAGCATCAATATGTTTGAGTTGATCTCACTTACTTTGCAATACCCCGAAATATGATCGTGGTATGGAGAATATAAGTGAAAGTCCATTACAAAAGCGTCTATGAAATCTTCTATCCCTCCCATGTAACCATGAAGTGTAGATGTATGATGATAGTAAGAAACTGCTATATCTTTGACATTTCTCTGAATATAAATAATTTTTGGTTGCACACTCCAGATTTGGTCAGGAAGTAGTTGGATTGGAAGATGCGTTTTAATAAATCTGGGTGATTTCATGCTATTAACAACATCAATCGAGCGGCATTTGGTTGGAATATCTCGAATTCCCTCGATTCTAAGAAAAATTTATGTACTTCAAATTATATATGGTTATCACTCAGCCAAATTCTTACTCTAAAAATGGAAATCTATCAACAAGAGGAGTTTTCTTGGCTTCATCATAATTCAGATCATTCAACAATAACCATACCATCTCTTGAGTCCAAGTGGTTCCTTAAAACAAAAGTTTGGAGAATTTGTATGCACTAAGCTTTTATATAGATTGTATTTGAAAAAAGAAGGTTTTATTACCACTTTTTGGATAAGAAATTAACCACACATCATCTGCACGAACTTCAAAATTCTTAACTTTGTCATCCAAACGAACATATCTGTGTATAAAATTATTTTTATTTGGATAAATAAGATATAAATTTAAAAAAAAAGATATAAGATATAAATTAGATATTATAAGATTAACATAATCGTGATGAAACTTCACATTTAATTTGCGTCTTAAATTTTTGCCAATTTACCGAGTTGACAAACAGCAAGATTTTTCAAAATGTTCCTTTAAAGGGAAGCAAGCTGGGGGCTCTAATGGGGTAACCATCACATAATCTTGCTCAAACTTTCCATTTACGCACATTTTTGAATAAATTTCATTATCGATATTCTCGTACTTAAATGACATTTTTGATTCAAATAATTTTCACAACTATTAAAAGTATCAAAATGAATGTTATTTGATAGAGAAAACATAGAAAACTAAAGCACCAGCTCGTTGCATTTAAAGCTTATTGTCAATTATTGAGTTTTGAGAATTTGAGAGAGAAATAAACAATGTTGCACTCCACCTATACTTCTTTGGTTTGTTATTATAATCTTATCGTTCAAAGAGATTTATTGCATTTTATACTAAAAGTTTTTTATTTCGTTTCATATAATGAATCATACTTTAAATTGCATTATTTAAACAGCATTTCAAACTTTTTGTAAAAGTATAAGTGGTAATATTAATGAGACATGTGTTAATATTCTATACCAATTATAGTTTGCAATTTTTATGATAATGCAATAATTAAAAATGATTTAAATATAATAGTTAATTTAAATCGTAAAATACATACTATATATAATATAGATACTGGTTGTTGGGGCCTTCTCCTCCCAACACTAGCACCACTCGTCTAGTGGGTTGTAAGGTTCACTAGCTGCTAGAATGGCGCTTTTCTCTCGGACAGATCCCAATTTGCAATCTTGGGATCTTCCGCTTCTTTCACTTTTTCGCACTCTAACTCACCAATTCTGGAATTCTGGGCAATGAAACACACAGCAATTCCACTCTTAGCAATGTTTATTAAGATTAAAAGGTAGTTTTTGAGGTAACAGAGTTTTTACGGTTTTACTTTAGCAAAGCAATTAAATGCGACTTGCTGCTCTGATGGTCTCGAACAAAGTGAGCGAGAAATATATTTTTCAATGACAATTAGCAAAATAACAAATAGTTTTCTCTTTCTAACCTGAATACATTTTCTCGCGGCAATTTCAAATTATATAAAATAAATAGTGAATTCAAATCTTGATTCTATACATTAATTAAATTAAATCTTAAATTCTAAAAAGAGCTTTTGAGCTCCATCATTCTCCCGCCGAGTGGCTTGTCCACGATAGACTTGTAACACGGATGTGTCTATTGTTAATGAGCCTTCTTGAGTAGGAGAGTGACTGATCTAATCACTATTTCTGGTCCTGGATGACTGATCCAGTAAGACTGCCGAATATAGGCAGCTAATGCTCCAAGGGTATAGTGCAGGTTTTGCTTGTACGTAGCTTTAATGATCCCTCTCGTCAAGGGATGCTTGGTTGGAAGCAACTTCGGATGCTTCTGGTGCTCGAGCAATAGGGTGTGTTTCAACCTGCCACCCACACGAGTTTTGCATGCTCTCATCAACTCATTGCTCAAGTCTATCCAGTGTTTCAAAACACCAATATCGAGCTGCTCGTTAAAGCATGTCTTCAATGCCCTAAGTACTCGCATAAAGATTTTCAGCCGTACTATTACTAGACTGATGATCCCTAGCTGGTCAAATGTGGTCGCAATGTTCAACAACATTGTCCTCTTGGTCACTCTTGCTTGAGTGAGCATCGTTAATGTTAACGACAATTCGTCTTTTGCTGGGTTCCAGCAAACTCTTACAGCCTTATTTGTGCTGCCTTTTCCACTGGTTGGCTCATCAAACTGTTTCTGCCATAGCTCACTAGGCAGCAAGTTGTCTAACAGCGGTTGGTTTGTCCCACACCACTTGGTTAAGGTCATCTTGGCGGTTCTCAACATCGTTTTGAACTCATGCTTGAGATCAACAGCTTTTTGAGATGTCATCGTATCTTGCAAGCACGTCAGCCAAGTAAGTGCTCACCATCATTGCCTTGGAAGCTAATGGAAACTCGTCCTTGTGGTTCATCGCTATTTGCCTGAGCACCTTTGTTGCCAGGACTGGGGCACTAGCTGTCCCATACGTCTCGTTCTTCAATTGGAAACTCTCAACTTCCGAGCCTCCAGGTCCTTTTCTCAAGATCCTCTGCAAGTCTTGCTGACTTGGGTGGCTCATCTGGTGGTACCTAACCACCTTTAGTAAGTCATCAGGAATGACACCATTGTGCATCATTTCGTTCTTCACTACCCCCTGGTGTGGCAAGTAGTAGCTTGGCTTGTGATTTAATTCATTAGCTGGAACCTCTTCCCTGTGATCAAGCTCCTCGTACTGCTCCATAAACTGTTCGTATTGCTTCTTGAGCACTGAATCGCAATCCAGTCTCGTCAGCTTACGCTCCAATTGTTTGGCCGCAATACGTTTTGGATCACCAAAAGTCGACAACTTGTCCTTCAACGGCATCTTGACCACGTATTGACCATCTGTGTCAATACTGGAAGACTGCTTGAATAGTGCCTCGCACAGTTCCCGTTCTGTAGGATCTTTGGCAGGATCGCATCCTTCCATTAAGACGAATCTTTCGAGCTGCTGACTCGACTGTTGATTGGTTACCAAGCTACAGAAGCTTGATAAGGTCAACTTCTTTTGCGGAGCCCAGTTCTTCATCACTGGCCCAGATACCAACCACCCCAGCTGGGTGTTGATCAGTCTAGGCAACCCGGGAGCAAGTGACATTACTCCTCCAACTAGGAGTTCGCTAAACAGTGCGCCACCGATTAGCATGTCAATTCTTCTAGGCTTGAAGAACTCTGGATCCGCCAGTTCAATCCCCTCTGGGATGCTCCAGTTGTTCACTGCCACTTGCATTGAAGGCAACTGTCCGGTAATTGTTTTTACCACCAGGAAATCCATTTTCCAATTTGCCTTTCCTTGAGCTGGCATCATCGTAGCTCGAGTGCATGACGTAATCCTCGATGACGTCTCATTAACTCCCCCCACGGGGAAGGAAAGTGCTCGCTTTCGTAGGTGCAAGCGCTGCACCATATTCTCAGTCAGGAAGTGTTCCTGTGATCCATTGTCCAAGAGCGCACGGCACTTGAACGTAGTCCCCTTGTCATCACGAAGCCAAACAATGGCCGTGGATAGCAGAACGTACTGGTCCGGATTCACATGGTTCACATGCGTGGTGACTGAGACTTGTTCATGTGATTCGGTCTTCTCAGCTACGTGCAACATCGCATGATGATTCTTGCTGCACTTGTCACAGCCTAACAATGCTCGACACTGTGCACTTCCATGTCCTGGTTTCAAACATCTGAAGCAACTTCCTCCTTTCTTGAGTGCTTCATATTTCTCGGCAATTCTAATTTGTGAAATCTAGAGCAATCAGCTAGGTTGTGGTTCCCGCAGCAAACCACACAAGCTGTCTGAGATAGCGATACAAGCGTCCGGCTGTCAGGCTTCTTTGACCGTTGATGCCTCTGCTCAACGTCACCTTCCAGGTACGAATCCTCTTGATCGGCCATTGTCTTCAGAACCTTCGCCCGATTCTCCTTCATTTTGTGAAACATGGAGCAATCAGCTAGGTTGTGGTTGCCGCAGCAAACCACACAAGCTGTCTGAGATAGCGATACAAGCGTCCGGCTGTCAGGCTTCTTTGACCGTTGATGCCTCTGCTCAACGTCACCTAACAGGTACGAATCCTCTTGATCGGCCATTGTCTGCAGAACCTTCGCTCGATTCTCCAGTTTCTTCTTCATTTAGATTGTATTGATTGGACTCGACATGTGTGTTGTTCAGCTGCACGATACTGGTGAAACTGCTTTGCGACACAGCTTTAATCGTTTCAGTTTTCAGAATTATTGTCAGTTTGCGCCAAAGTACTTGTGAGCAGCTATTCAACAAGCATTAACTATTGACTATGACTTCTTACTAACCACTATTGCGAGGACTGATAAATCTTTTTCAGGTATCCCTTCTTTTGCACTTTTTTATTCTCAGTGTATTTGTCAGTTTGCGCCAAAGTACTTGTGAGCAGCTATTCAACAAGCATTAACTATTGACTATGACCACTGTATTATTTGATGCGAGAACTTGAGCAAATCTTTTTCAATATTCTTTCTTTTTGCATTAATTTTTATAATTTTCACTTAGAAAACACTTTTTTCATTCAAAGCAAAACTTGTATAAACAAGTATAATGTGGCAACGCCGCTTTTCTGAGAAAACGTTCCAAAACGTTTCCAAACGTTTTTCCGAATTTCTAGTCTACTTCGGCTCCAAAGGACCAAAATGTTGGGGCCTTCTCCTCCCAACACTAGCACCACTCGTCTAGTGGGTTGTAAGGTTCACTAGCTGCTAGAATGGCGCTTTTTTCTCTCGGACAGATCCCAATTTGCAATCTCGGTGTCTTCCGCTTCTTTCACTTTTTCGCACTCTAACTCACCAATTCTGGAATTCTGGGCAATGAAACACACAGCAATTCCACTCTTAGCAATGTTTATTAAGATTAAAAGGTAGTTTTTGAGGTAACAGAGTTTTTACGGTTTTACTTTAGCAAAGCAATTAAATGCGACTTGCTGCTCTGATGGTCTCGAACAAAGTGAGCGAGAAATATATTTTTCAATGACAATTAGCAAAATAACAAATAGTTTTCTCTTTCTAACCTGAATACATTTTCTCGCGGCAATTTCAAATTATATAAAATAAATAGTGAATTCAAATCTTGATTCTATACATTAATTAAATTAAATCTTAAATTCTAAAAAGAGCTTTTGAGCTCCATCACTGGTTGTTTGAAATATACCTTCACCAAACAGCGACAAAGCAAAAAATTGCTAGATTATAAAATTCAAATAAAAACTTATAGACATTAAAGAGACACGACATTGCTCGACATGATTCTTAATTTCGGTTTCCCGTTAAAAAAAAGTGTTTTTTGTTAAGCATCAAATATAGAAATATTATTCAGAAACATCAATATTTAAGAAAAAAGGCAACATTTTATTATTTTTATCCGATATAATTTTCATGTTTTCCAATTGAAATATCAAAAAAATAAATTTCACTTATCTAATCAAATTATAATTTTATAAAATTTATAAAACATTACAGTAGCACAATTTGCAATAATGAAAAAATATATTTTACGTCCCGAACTAGCATATTTTAGTTTTTTTTTCTTTACATAAAAATTTCAATTTAAAATGTATATCTGAAACCACTTTTGTACAAATTCGAGCTTTCAACTTGCTCATCGAGACGTCTGCTCTGTTCTTCTGTCAACTCTGTCTTGAAGCTTCCTACCTGACCCTTCCGTATAAATCTAAAAAAAATTCAAAACTCAATGAATCCTTATATTTGCATTGTAAATGTATTTGTTTACGTGAAAGGCTCTTCATTTCCATTGTGATCCATAGCTGCCTTTACCAGTGATGTATTATTGCAGGATGCATTTTTTCTCATAGAATCGAAAGATAAATGCTTAGCTAAGACATCCACTTGTTCATCAGTAAAATTTTTGTTAAGGAACTTGGCAGTGTTTTTAACAACGGTTTTCATATCCCGTATCATGTCCTCAAAAGTCACAAACAATATGTTGTGCTCATCTCTCATGTTCCAAAAGTCTAAGACGTGGTCATTAAATGGACAATATAAAGTGTTTCCGTTCAAAAAAGCTTCCACAAAGTCATCTTTGGTGCCTTTGTAGCCAACTAAGCCACGATAATGATGGAAAAACGAGACCACTGCATCTTTTGGATTCCGAGCAACATAGACAATCTGCGTTAAAATAGTTTTGTTGAATTATCTTTTCTAATTCTTAAATATGAAAGTTCTTACTTTGGGCTTTTTAGTCCAGAGTTGATTGGGTAACAGGATCTTGGGTAAATGGCTTTTTATATGTCTTGGCCTGGCTGATGATTCAACTATTCCAACTGAATCTCCGGGGAATTGAGTTAAAACTCCAGTTATCCTTTAAAAAAATGTTCCTTTAGTCTTATAACCTTCTAATTTATTTTCACAAACACCTACTCCAAAAACGGAAATCTTACATTGATGTCGGTTTTCATGGCTCCTTTATAGTCCAAATCATTGTTGATTAGCCAGAGCATCTCTTGTGTTAACGTTGTGCCTGAAGAAATAATCGAATAAAATTGATTTTTAGACTTTTCCACACTAAATGTTCAATTTAACTTGATTTACCACATTTCGGATATGTTACCACCCACAAATCATCCTCATATACCTCAAAATCGCACTTGATTCTTTCAGTAAACTGCAAATACTTTTCAATCATTACGATCGACTTAGAAGCGCACTCCAAATCATCATCCTTAACATCTATCTCAACGTGATTGTCTGAGCCAGGCGTATTGACCTTTTTTGCAATATCTGAAGTTAAATGCTTGAACTGGAACATATTGTAGAATAAAATGTTTTAAAATTGTTTGAACTTGAATTAGCAGATTAAAATTTTTTTTAAAGTTTTGTTATTGTATTTGATCACATTAATAAACGGTGTCTTATCTGCTTTTTGTTATCAGCAATTATTAAACAAAACAAAAAACCGTTTATGGATAGCATGTAAACTCTCTGATAAAACAATCAGAAAATAATAATTGATCTGAACGACTGAAGGCTGAATTTTCGACTGGCCTTATTTCTCCAGATTTCAGTTTTAATTTGGCATTTCATTTTTGGCTTATTTTCAAAAGTTAAAAAATTTATTTTACTTTGCCTCTCGTTCTGGGCCATTGAATTTCAGTTCATTCATATACCGGACAACTTTCTTCAATGTATTTTGTTTTTGGAAATTTAAAATAGTTTTATAGTATTTGTATTTATTTTCACTTTCTTTGTTCATGACCAGTTTAAGTTATACTAAAATATTATCGTTCTATCCTCTACGATAATGGTAGATTATGGATATGTTATCTAGAAGAAACTATTTGAACTTTAAAACTTGAAATGGAAAAACTAGTAGTTAAAACTTTCAATATTTTCACTATATTAATGATTGCTTAAACATTTCTACGAATTTTGATAGTTCTCAGCCTGAATTGTACCTTGAATTGCTCCTTATCTCCAAATACTCTATAGTTTCCACTTTTTGTTATAGCTTCTAAATTTTCGAAAGCCGTTTTTTTAATATTGGAGCTCATTTTCCAGTTTGATGTTGTCGTAACGAGCACGTTCGACTTACTGAATGAATCAATCTTTCGGAGGTATTTGTTCCAATTTTTAAAGCAAATATACTCGCTGCACTGAGAGATAATGGTGGTTGTTGAACCTATGTAGTACTCTCTTATTCAATGTATTATCACATTTTAATTTAACAACAAATTTTCGTTTCTGATTTCTAGCGTATTTTTTGCTATGCAAATTAATGTGCAAATGTGCAGTAATATTTATTGGTTATTATAAAATTATTTTATTGAGCAGGACATGTGATGAATACAATAAGCATTCTTAATCTATATTTATTAGAGATAAGATAACCACAATATGCAAAAACTGTATGTTTTTAGTCAATCAATTGTGTGTATTTGATACTTATAATCATGGAATTTCTAAATATTTTGTAAATCTTCGAAATTTTTCCAAAATAATTATTTTGTCAATAAAACGATTTTTATACCAAAATTTATTTGAAACATCCATTCCAGGAAGCTGAGAAAGACCGTGAAATACAACGTCTAAATTGCTTATTTTCGGGTGGTCGACCAGTGGCTGCCTTAGCAAAAGATTGTTGCTACAAGAATGTCTCCAGAATAACTGAAGATGTTGGAATATTGCAACGAGATAAAGTTGAACTTCAGAAAAGGCTTACTGAGAGTTTGGAACAAAACGAAAAGCTTTTCATCAAGTATAAAAGCTTGAAGGATAAAATTGTAAAGTTGGAAGAATACCTCAAGGAGATTGGCGATGCTGCATTGTTTGTTGAGCGGGAAGCAAACTTAAAGATAAAGAATCAAAATAAGGAAATTTTGGAACTTAAAGAATGTTTGATAAAGTGCAGTGATGTTCAAACTAGACATGACACAAAAAATCTTAAGAAAACTATAAAAGAAAAGAATATGAACGAAGAAAAGATGCTATTTGAGATTGAATATTATAAAGCAAAGCTCAAAGAAGCAGCTAAAGGTTAGCTTTAAAAATCATTATTATTTAATTTGATCAATAAAAAATGATTCTTTTCAGAAAATGTATCAAAAAATGCAGATAAAGAACGTAATGAGTATCAGGCTAAGGTTACAAACAAACCAAAAGTTACATTCAACCAAGAAAGTAGTTGTGAAGTATCCAAGCTTTACAATCAACTGAAACAGAAAGAAATGTGTATTGATAAACTGAACGGTGAACTTTCCGAGCTTAAGAATGAACTTGTGCGACTACAGCATGAAAGTCGATCTCATCATTCCATGTCAGTAGTTAACACTATACAAAGGATCGAAAGAGAGAGAGATTCTGCAATAACAAAAGCTACTACCTTGCATTTTGAGCGTGATGCTTTGGAGGAGAAGCTTAGGGTAAATCCGAGCACATCGCTTTGTGAATTGCAGTTGATTATATTTAATTTTTAGATTCTAAACGACAGTAAAATCTCTGAAAGTCGGCGAATAATGGAAATGGAAGAAAAGCTCTCTCAGTTGGAGTGTCTTAATCAAGAACTTCAATTTTCGAAGGTAAATCATCTACATTAGAAACTTTGAGCTAGTAAAATATCATATAAAATTTTTCAAATCCTAGACACCCGCCGTACATACCATTAAAAGACTTCGAGAAGAAAACTGTGACATTCAGATTAAACTCAAACATACAGACGAGGATTACAAAAAACTCAATGTTTCTTATAACCAGCTCAAGCTTCTTAACCAGCAAACTGAGAACGTGTTAATGGACTCTCAGGCACAACTTGAATTTGCAAAATGTGAAGCTGCTGACAAAGATTCTCAGATGGCGTGCATGAACAAAACAATTGACAAATTGCATGAAGAGGTTCAAAAGCTTAGTGAAGAAATCCGGCTTCTTAAAACTTCTAAATGCAATGTTGAGAGAGAAAAGGACTACTACATGGTAAAATATTCAATGTATTTATCTAGACCTTAAAGCTATAGCTTGAATTTATATTTTTAGCAAACACTAGATAAGAAATGTGAAAAAATTCAGTCAATTGAATCCCGAATGGAATGTGTGGCTCAGTTGAAAGAGGACAATCGAATGCTAAAGATCAAAGTCGAGTAAGTATTTTTTTAAACTATTTATTTGATTTATTTTAATACCGCATAAAATTTTTTTAATGTTATATATACAGTAGGGTGGTCTCAGAAGTGCGCTTTTGCAGCAACATTTTGATTTAAATGACAAAATCAAAATTCAGTAAAATTTTCAAAATTTTTAATGCACTTTTGGGGGTCGCTCGACGAGCCTAAAGTTTCAACAATTTAGTTGTTCAGAAATCATTTGATAAGTCAGCTCCACGTAAAATTTTATTTGATATTTTCCACAATTTTTATGCATTATGTTAATAAAAACACCCGTAAGAAAATCAGCCAAAAATATAAAGAAACCATAAAGTTATAGAACTAGTTTGAAAAGCTGATTTTATGCAAAAACGTCAATATAACCTCACGAATCTCCAAATAATTTCATCTCATTTGTCTCACCTTTAGATACAAGTTTATTTATCATTTAACCAAATACAAGTGGTTCCGTGACTTTTTGATGACGCAAACTGAAATTATTAAATTTTTAGTAGACTGATGTTTTCATCGATTTCTTGTTGTTGTTGTCATCCTCAATAAATTATTTTCTACTCTCTCTGTGAAAAATTTTCAAAATTTTTTTTAAGATTTTTATAAAGTAGTATAGAAAGAAAATTATTACAAGTTTTGGTGAGTTTATCCATAAAAATTGGGCTTGTAAATATTCAGGAAATAATTTATTGAGGATTACAACAACAACAAGACATCGATGAAAACATCAGTCTACCAAAAATTTAATAACTTCAGTTTGCGTCATCAAAAAGTCACGGAACTACTTGCATTTGGTTATATTGTAACGTTTTCTTAATCTGAACTAAACGGATTAAAGCAATTTACCAAACACTGACTCAAATTATATTTAATCGAAATCACTTTAAAATACGACTTTTATGCGCCACTGGCCAGAAAACACTAACCAGAAGTCGTTTCACTGTTTTACCTGACTTGCTCACCGTGGATTCCCAAAAACTACCCCAAAACCCAAAACTAACCTAAAATCACGATTTATTTAACTTTGCATAATTTGATAAAAAACAAACACTTCACTTTAATTTTTTTAAGTCTCTATTCTTTTATTCAAACTTAACTTTTTCTGATGATTCCCAAGCCTTGAACAATCCCTCTTCGCTCTAAAAATCCCTTCTTCCCTCACTCTCGTAAACTCTCAAAGACGCGCTACTCAAACTTCACTCCTTTGACAATGATGTTGCTTGGTTGACGTTCAAATGCAAAAAGCCTCGAATAATTCTTTTGCACGTTCCTCAACACTTTTTGCTTGTGTTGGTGTCAGTGTGTCGATTGTCAAATTGGCTGATGGAGCTGCCCCTTAAGTTTGTTTTTAGCTCACGCGCCCCCAAGAAACCTACTCAAGTGAGCTCAGTTGGTCTTTCAACCGTCCACGAGCAGATTGTGGCACAGACTTGAAATCAACATACTAAACTAATCATAACATAATTTCCAAAAAAAATACTTTCAACGGCAAAATATCATACAATTTAAATACCATCATTTTGGTCTTATTCCAACTACTTTACAATCCCCTTTCCGGGCCAAAAAAAATATGAAAAATCCTCTTAAACAAATCTTACATTTTTCAGATTTTTTTATCTGTTTTGAAATAAAATAAAACTAATTTGCAAGAGAAAAAATACTCAAATTACCCACGACCTTGAGATACAAAAATATTCTTAAAGCAAAAAAAAAATTAAGGTGCGTTAAATTCTAACTTAATCATTTCAGATTCCTTCTCCAGCAAAATAATTTTACTCAATATATAATTTCTTTTACAAAATTTTCAAATTTTTATGTCTCAATTTTACTGTAATTGCTAAAAAAAAATTCACAAAATTTTAATCAAAAGATCTTTCACAATTTCGACTTAACAAAATCTTCAAATCAAAAAATAATAAATTTTAACAAAACTGACTTTTAATCAAAATCAAATTTCTAAGCTAAATTTTCCATTGAACATAAAAAAAAATTTTCAAAACAAACAATTTTTTCTGAGACTTCTCAAGATCTTTCAATTATCCGCTAGAAGAGCATTAAATTATTTTAACGTTTACCGTCCGTTAGACCACGGCCATAAAAAAGCTCTTTTAATTGTCTTCAAGTGAAAACCATTCAGATAGAATTTAGTCGCATTGACTCTAATCCGCATTTTTGCTTTTGAACCATCCAAGAAACCCTTCCAAAAATTCAAATCACAGCTTTACTTTACAAAATTAGCAAACAAAACTCAAACAAAATGAGAAGACGAACTCTCGCCCACTCGTCGGCAATTTAAAATACAAAAAGCCAAACTAAATTATAAGAGCCAAAACAAATGACTAAACCAAAGGATTGAGTATGTGATCCACACGCTCCAAAAAAGATTGCAAAAAAATTGCAAATCTTATTTCAAATCAAAATATAAATTTATACAAATCAAAAATAGAAAATAAGGTTGGATTCCTAACAAACAGCTCAAAATAATAATTTTTCAAAAAACTAAATGATTCACCCTTTTAATTCACTTCCCGCTTCCCACGCATCTCTCTCCACCCATCTAATTCCTGACAAACGCTTAGCCCACTGAAATCATCAAATCGTTTTATTTTGGTTGTTGCACACTTTTCTAAAAAAAATCAAAACATTAGCAAAAATAATATAAACAAAATTTCAAAATTCATAATTCAAAATTTCAAAAAAAATTTCAAAAAAATTATCAAAAAATTTAAAGAATACTTAATAATAATAAATTTAATTTTAAAAACTTAATTTGCTTTTAAGTCCTTTTGGTGGTAAGTTCTTACATACTTTCCATCCATCTCATTCATACTGCCAGATCCATCAACAAATTTACATATTCTTCCAATTGTGCTCATCACAATCTCTGCTGTATTTACTTCTGATCGACGCCCTTCACTCCATGTATGATCAACATCACACTTCTGCATCAACTCCTTGAACAAATTGCTCACCAACTGCCGACCGTTATCGCTGTAAATTCGCTGGAAAACACCCAAATTCCAAAAAACTTGATTTTCTAGAAGCCCGCACTTTGACTTAGCCGTACTCCAATCCTCGATCAACAATTTTTGCTTTTTCCGCTCACCTACGTCCCACGCAAGTCCACCTAAACAAACAGATTCCTTTGGCTGCAATTCTCCAACTTCCAACTTTTCAAAATCATTCACACCATTCATACTCAACGACGGTTGCTCTGTAGATTCAAATTCTTGATGACCAGTTTCCAAATCATCATCACTCTCATCCAACGAGTTTGCTGCGATCATAATCTCCTTGAGAATCTGAATTTCCAACATCTCAATTTCTATCCTAAGTTTCCTTAGTTTTTCATCCACATCACTCACCACTTTTTTCAAAAATTCTGGGTAAAAATTCTCCTTTAGAGCCTCCACGATCCTTGTTAATCCGCTATGCCACATTGTTTCATCCGCTGTTTGTGGACAAATTCTCTGCACTCTGGTTGCGACATGCATAAAACCCGAACGAATCGCCAAAACTACTAACACATTCCCTTCGTTGACTGGTGCTGACAAAACCTCCTGTATTTGCTGTAACTTCTTCAAACAAATCTCAAATTCCAAGTCATTGTCTTGAACCACAAAATCCATTGGCAAAACCTTAGTATTTTCACGTTCCTGCTTCAGCCGTACTTTTAAATCAGCTTCATACATCAGCGGCTGCGAAACATTCATACCACGAATCCTTAATTCATACAGGATCTCATCCTCTTTCAAATATTGAACATCCATTCTCACTTTTTGGTTAATTTTACCACTTAACCATACCACAAAAGACCTAAAAATAAAACAATATTAATAATATGCAAAAAATTATTTATCTTTATTTGGGATCAAATCAAATTTTATTATTCAAAATCAAATAACAAAGATTTTCATCCACTTGAAATTTATATCAAAATTACATAAGCTCTAAAACAAATTTTTCTCGCAAAAGCAAAATGCCAAAAAAAATTATTAGAACTTCAAAAACTCAAATCCATAATTGGATCCAACTTCTATCAAAATATTTTACTGTCTACTTTACTTTTGTTCAAATTATCACTCACGCAATTGTGCGAATGAACAAATAAAACTCATCAAAAAATAATCAAAAAATTTCTCATTTAATGTGCAGCAACCAAATTTCTACGAAAAGATAACCTAATTTAAATTTTTTTACTAATCGCACTTGAAATCAAATTAACCATCAAATTTCTAAACCAAATTTGTTCCTTTTTTACCAAATTATTCAAAAATTAATACGTGTCCCACTTTAGGCGCCACAAGGTACTGTAACGTTTTCGTAATCTAAACTAACTGATTAAAGCAATTTACCAAACACTGACTCAAATTATATTTAATCGAAATCACTTTAAAATACGACTTTTATGCGCCACTGGCCAGAAAACACTAACCAGAAGTCGTTTCACTGTTTTACCTGACTTGCTCACCGTGGATTCCCAAAAACTACCCCAAAACCCAAAACTAACCTAAAATCACGATTTATTTAATTTTGCATAATTTGATAAAAAACAAACACTTCACTTTAATTTTTTTAAGTCTCTATTCTTTTATTCAAACTTAACTTTTTCTGATGATTCCCAAGCCTTGAACAATCCCTCTTCGCTCTAAAAATCCCTTCTTCCCTCACTCTCGTAAACTCTCAAAGACGCGCTACTCAAACTTCACTCCTTTGACAATGATGTTGCTTGGTTGACGTTCAAATGCAAAAAGCCCCGAATAATTCTTTTGCACGTTCCTCAACACTTTTTGCTTGTGTTGGTGTCAGTGTGTCGATTGTCAAATTGGCTGATGGAGCTGCCCCTTAAGTTTGTTTTTAGCTCACGCGCCCCCAAGAAACCTACTCAAGTGAGCTCAGTTGGTCTTTCAACCGTCCACGAGCAGATTGTGGCACAGACTTGAAATCAACATACTAAACTAATCATAACATAATTTCCAAAAAAAATACTTTCAACGGCAAAATATCATACAATTTAAATACCATCATTTTGGTCTTATTCCAACTACTTTACAATATGATAAATAAATTTGTATCTAAAGGTGAGACAAACGAGATGATACTATTTGGAGATTCGTGAGGTTACATTGACGCTTTTGCATAAAATCAGCTCTTCAAACTAGTTCGATAACTTTATGGTTTCTTTATATTTTTGGCTGATTTTTTAAAGGTGTTCTTATTAACATAATGAATAAAATTGTGCAAATAGTTTCTGAACAACTAAATTGTCTAAACTTTTGGCTAGTTGAGCGACCCCCAAAGGTGCATCAAAAATTTTGAAAATCTTTCTGAGTTTTTATTTTGTCATTTAAATCAAATTTTGCTGCAGGAGCGCACTTCTACGACATGTCTGATTTTTCATACTAATTTTTACCACACTAAATACAGTTGAGTTAATGATTTATCCGTAAATAAAAACGGGTTAATGGCACTATCACATATTTTATTCTTTATTCAAATAAAGATTATTCTAGTTTAACATAATTAATTTTATTTAACTTCTTATGGAACTTAATGTGATCGTAAAAAATTTATGAAAAAACAATGATGTATCTTGATGACGCTTATTCTTTACATATTCCTCGTATCAGTACTGAGTTGAGTAGTATCCAAACATGTCGTAAAACCATCTGAGGATTTGTTAAAATAATATTGTTAAATGTAAATTTTTGCATTTTATTCTATCGAGATCTAAATCGAGACTAAATTAAATTAATATTATTATTATTAGCGGAGAGAAGTACCCCTCACAATTCTCTTTTTACCTAAAATAACTTGAGACCTGAACAAGATCTGATTATTTTAAGAAAGAATCAAAAGTTTTCAATCCAAGTATTACTAGAGAGAATATAGTTCGAAACTTCTGTGCGAAGACTGCTCCATTGATCTAATCTAATTTAATTCTTCCTTAATACTTTTAAACGTATCGTTCAAATCTCTTACAGTTAAGAAAATATTTTAAAGCCAAAAATACAAAATGCAGATTTCTAAGTACTTCTTACGTTACATGCACATTTTGTTAGGTTACATTTAATGAACCTTTATGATTTGGGCTCCGATCGTGCATTTAGTACACAATTTAATGTTTACTCTCAAATATATTCTAAATTTTCTACCAGAGTCCTGACTAATATAAAATTTAAATTCTAACTAAGATCAAAAGATCTATCTATTCAAATCTAATATAGACACAAATCTTTGAAATCCAAATTTATAGTTCTTATGATTTTTTCCGTTAAGAAACCTGGCAATTGATACTGCAGGTGCATGGCAGCCAATAACGCCAAATTCATGCTCGTTGTTATCGTAAGGAGTGTAACCAGGTTTACACATGCACTTGGCTGTCTTCGGTCGTTCAGGTAGCTTTTTGGGTTCAAGCCACTAAAAAACAGTTAATTAATTACTGTTGAATATTTAACATGTAAGAAACTTACTTGGCCGGGTCCACAAGGTCCTCGACTATACAATTTATAACATTCTCCCTTGATTTCAACCATTCCTGGTGCACTATCACAAGCACTCTTTGGCTGCCCATCGTCTTCCATACATGTTTGATCCAAATTACTTATTATGCCAGCACATCCACAAACACCGTTAAAGCTTATCCCATCAATTGATGGACGAGTCGTAAAATCAAAGACTACCACTTGATTTAAGGCACATGGACCTTGACTGCCGAGGCGATAGCAAGTTTTCTCTCTGGGGAAATATAGACGTCCTTTGTCACAAGGATTTTTAATGCAAGTGGAAGAGGCTGTGATGAAATTTCCTTCTGGACATGGTCCACGGGTGTGCTGTCTATAGCAGTAGCCATCTTTGTATTCCACATAATTTTCTTTACAACGGCATTCAGCCCTAACGCTATCTTGAGACAGGTCTGCAATAACGAACTCATGGCCAAGAGCGCAAGGACCTTAAAATATATATATTTAGATTTTATTATTTGATATAATATTCTTTTCAATTTACCTTGTGATTTGATCTCGTAACATTGATTTGTTTGATTATAGTAATGAGGAATTTTTTGATGGCAGCCACATACTTTGGAAGGCAAGAAAAGCTCACCAGATCGTTGGCATGGCCCTTTGGTAAAATACTCATGGCAAGTTTGGGACTCCGTATGATAGTACGGTGAAAGGTCGCCAACTTTCTCACACTTGAAATAGAAATTTTCATTAAACTACTTTATAAAGCTCACTGCAAAGTACTAGCTAAACATACCCGGCATCTTGGAATCTTATCTTCGTCAAGTGTTAACAATTTTCCTTTGCTACAAGGTCCTCTTGTCTGCATGTGATAACATTTTCCGTTTTGTGGCCAATGAACCATGCCGTGGCCGCAGGATTCCAACGATTTGCAAATTCCCCATCGCTGTTTTGGTCTTAAAATAAAAAGCGTAAATATTTGTTCAAACTTGAAATCATCTGAATAATTACATTGCGCTTTTTCTTGGTGCATCTGGAATCGGTGAAAAAAACTGTCCAAATTCACATGGATCTCTTTCAAACAGTTTATAGCATTTTGTATTGATTGGACTTTGCGCTGTTCCTGGTGGACAACGGCATTCTGCAGTTGAGCCCTGTCCTGTAATTCCTGCGCCAACAGGACTTAACTCCATACTTTCTGGACAAGGATATCCGAGCTGAAAAATTTTGTAGCATTTTTTAAGAGGAGGCCAGTAAATTAACTGCCATCCACCAGGAAGGTTGGCACAGGGGTTATTTTTGGGGTCAGACCATGGCGGCGCTGCTACTGCAGCAAAAGAGGTACCGAGGAAATATGAAATCAGGAAACACGAACAGAGAAATGCATTCCTCATCACAAATCTAAAATAAAATTTAAAAATAGTTTAAATAACATAAAACATTGATAACAAATGGATATCAAATGAATAGATAGTTGATATCGTACAAAATTTTTCCTTATTCTAATTCTGAGTTCAAATAACAATATTTTTTATTCATAATGCAGCTTAATTATTATTATTATTTAATTGGTACTAATCAAAAATGACCTACATTAAACGTGCGCTTGTGGCCGAGATCCATTCATTCATGAATCAATCTCTTTCTCTACGTTATTCGCGTTGCACATTTTATTTGGTTTTGTTATTTTTGTTGGGCCGTTTCTTTTGCGCCGGTTTTCGCGGACTCGTGGAAAAGTTATGCAATAATGGTGGAGCATAAAAATCATGGCACATTTTTAGATAGATTGAAAATGAAAGCTATCAATTTTTTAATAAGGCTATATTATGTTATGTTTATTCATTATTTCTTATTTAGTTCTGCGTGTATGAAATAGGTACATAAATAGCATATTATCTAATTTCTTTGAAGGAAGACAAAGGCTAATTGAAAATATTTTAAGGTTATAGAAAAGACTCTAAATTGATTTATTATCACCTCCACTACTAAATCATATAGTCACCAATAAAAGCTCAACTATGGTTTCATTGCTTGCTTGCATAACATTGTTGTAGTTTTTGAATTTTAAACTTGATCACACATTTTTCTTAAATATTTGATTTATGTAGTTAGTGCTATGTTTTCATAAGTGTTTGCTTTAAAGTTATAACTGTTTTGCTGGCGAAATATTCGACTTCTTGACACCATACAAGTTCAAATGTAAATATTTATTCTACTATCTCTATGAATATTGCAGTTTATCACTAGTTTGTTAAATGCTATACATCTTAAAAACTCTGAAAAGATGAAATTATTAAATTTTATGGTCAACAAATGTTAAATAGTTTAATTTATTGGCTATTATAATAAGTTTTGTGTAACAATTTGCAGAGATCTATGAAATAAGTGTTTGAGTTTTGAAGAAGTGAGTGACAAATATATCAATATTTATTTTATTGTTTTAAATTCATTTCTTTAATTTTAATTTTCATCATATAAACATAATTGACCAATGTTTTCGAACCTTTTTGCGATTTGAATGGTATATGGTTATCCTTATGAAACTTAGACTAAGAAAGTACTTGTAGTAATTCAATCATTATCAACAAATCACCATTTAAGTTTATGTTTGTCTTTTTCTTATGTGATTTAGCTTCGTGTTTATCTGTTTCTGACCTAGCTCAGTGTTTTTGTTCATTACACAACACAAAAATGTTTATTATTTCAAAAACCTTTTCAATTTTAAATCATTCATCACATTTTGTGTTTTTAAATGAAATAAATTTTTAAAAAACTTTTCTGCATCACCATTAATTTGTTACATAAAATTTGATTTTTCATCTTTGAACTTTTTATGATTTTGTGCATGTCGTTTCTTTGATGGCGGTCAAAGAGAGTTGTCGTGACAAGGATGGAGTTCATAAATATTCATACTGGTTGAACAGCTTTGAGATCCATACTTTGATGGCTCAATGAGGAAATAATAATCAAATTTGTGGAAGATTAATGATTGGTCCTTTTATAAAATTTACTTTTTTTTAATGGATTTAACTTTCTGCATTCAGTTATAATGATTGATGTCTTTAGATTGTTCTCTTGAAAATATAATTGACCCATTTCTATAAGCATGAAAATTAATTTCCTTCCAAGAATTGTTATAAAAATCTAATAAATGACATGAACTAATAATCCAATCTTTTAATTCTTTGTGACTGTTTTCATGTCATCAAAATACCTGGTAATAAAAATATTTCTTTCAATGCAACCAATAAAAATTCAGTTTGCGCATGAATTTTACTTAAGCATATTAAATGCATTTTTTCACGTGTACTGAAAGTTCTCACAAACATTCTGGTTCTTTGAAGCAATTTTACCTATTAAATAATTTAAATTGAAATTGAAAATAAAATTTTTCTGAAATTGGAAAAAACGTAATCGTTTATAGTTGGTATATTCATAAGGTTGTCGTTCCGATATTTAAAAAAAAAACTTGTGCCGTTATATAAGTGTTTTCGAGCATATAACAAGATATTTCAAAAAATCACTTTGTAATCAAATTGACGATTTTTGAATAATATTAATTTATTACTTATTTATCAGCTTATTTAAAGCCCACAATAAACTTATAAAAGCGCACAAACTCTATAAAGCATTACAGACATGAATGCTCTTTCAAAAAAATCTAATAAATATATAATGAAATCCCTGTCTGGAACTGTAAAAAGTAAAAAAAAGAAGGCATCTCTAACATTATCGATATAAAAGATCTATAAGCACCTAATGTTATTCAAAATATGCCAAATGAAAATGAAAACGATCGTCGAATCATAAATTTATTTAAACTTAAAAGTGAAAACTCGGCCTCGAGAAAGAAAGAAGCATTGGTTTGCATTCCTAGATTCCAAAAGCAACACAGATGAATAAAGAAATGTTGCAATGAGTTGTTAATTACACGTGATTCGAAATAGAATTGCTGGGTTGTCAGAGATAAATTTTTAATAAAAGGAAATATCTAATGATTCTTCAGAATTTATAATAATTGAATTGAAATATTCAGTTAAATTGGGCAACTCTAGAAATTATCGAAAAATTTAATATCTTAATATAATTGATTCCTATTGTGCGATAATTTCTTTTGATTTCCTCCTTCTTTCCCACAAGACAGATGAAGCGAATGCAACCATAACTAGTTTCTTGGTAATCACGGCGCTATGATAATACCGCAGTAATAAACTGAAAACGAAACTTATGTCGTTAGATTTATATTAATTCCTTATTATTCAAAGACTTGTGAACATTCAATAATATATTGTAGTAGCATTTACCTTATTTAAAGTTCTATTTAAATTTTTTTAAATTTTTCCGAGAAAACAATTTTTTTTAATATATCAAATTTTAATGTGATCTTAAATATTATTATTTAAAATATGTATCGCTTTAAAACACAACGCCATGAGAAAATTTTCAATGCCACGATATCAAACACATTGTTTGATAATCACAGTTGTAATCTTTGCGCCGAAATAAAGACTCGTAAATTAACTTTTTCATGAAAACGATCATAAATATACATTCGTTGAATGAAGCAACGCGTAAAAATGAGAAACAAAACGAGACTTAACGGAGATTTAATATTTTGCAACACCAAAAACTGCAAAATGTTTTATGATATAATATCTTTGCAATTGGAATCGAGAAACATTTGCGGATGATCATTTTGGGTATATGTTGCGAGTGATTTAAGTTGGTTTTATTTGATTTAAGATAATTCAGTGTTTTTGTTTGATTCAAAAAACATATGTTGGCTTTGTGATTATCGTTGTGCAATCTATCACTTTTTGATTGTTTAATTGTTGTGATTGTTGATTAATTGGGTAATCTTGGGTTTGTTATGCTATAAGGCAAAATGTTGAGATATGCTGTGATCATCAAAAAAAATTAATAAATTGAAGTATCAAACTTCTAAATACCGACAAAAATTTTTTTAAACTTTGATTAATTTACCATAACGTTTATTCCCTAATTCTTAAATTTTGTCTTGATTAAGTGTCTTTCGTATAAGTAACTTATATGGGAATTATGTCACTTTAGGTGGAAAAATTGGCTTGCGAAATGCATACTAGTATGTACTGTTGCTTATTTAATGCACTAATTTACATTTTGACCGGTTTCGCGAGACAGATTTGGTTGCAAAATTTTACTCATTTTTCGATAATAAAAATATTTTATGGTCTGATTGAATTTTTTAAGATTGAAACTTTATAAGCTCTGAATGTACAAGCTCAATGCTTTCAGCGACTCCAATAAACTATCGATTAACCAACCTTAATATTTATAATGTTGTAATGTTGCACCAAACTTTTCAGTATTTTAGTTACTCATACTTATTAGCCTTATGATGGGAACTAGGGGTTATTCTTTGCCAAGCATGATATAAGATGGTTTCTCATTGCAAATGCTTCTTGTAAAATTTATATAAACAGTTGTGATTACAATGAGCGATACAACACCAAAACCATGTTCACCTTGTCATTGATAATTAATTTCTTATTTTTCTTTGATAAATAATTTTTTAAATAAATAACATATTAACATATTATGGCTTATATTGTTTTTAGTTTTTGAATTTTTTTTCTACCATTTTTCCTGCAAAATTTATGTCAAGTAAATAAACTAAATGGTCTTAGACGGAGCTAAAGCACAGAATCTTGAATTTAGAGCTGGGCTGGCAACAAAATGATAGAGGTTCCACGTTTTCACGATTTATCTTGATGTTGCGTCTGTTCCAGGCTGGGCTTTGAAATTTAATTGGGTTCTTGTTGCGACTGTTCTAGGCTGAGCTAGAAAACAGTATCTTTTGCGCTGTTCGAGGGAAAATCTGCTTTTCCACTTTTTTTCACGTCTGGTTGTTATTCCTTGTTTTTCGGGCTCCGTAGGACCAAAATGTTTAAGCGTGGAATTTAGTTGAGATTCAATGAAAGGATGATAGAGGTACAAAACAAGAAACTTAAAGGTTCATAAAAGTTCGATTCAAGAATTTGCAAACAGTTAACGTGTTGTGTTTTATTCAGTAGCTATCTGCTTGAAACATTTCTTCAAATAATTAATTCGATAATGACTCAAAACTGTCACACAAAATGGAATAAACATCTTTTATTAAATTATGTTGCACTTTCATCACAAAATTAAGATATTCTTATCATCGAAAGATCTTCTAACGTTTTAATAACTTTTTCCTTGAAATTAAACATGCAACATCATCAACAACTTATCGCTTTCATCATAAAAGCTCATCATGCCATCATGTGATGCGATCAGACAAATGAGATGCACTTTCTTGCTTGTGCAGCAAATCGTTAGATGAAATTAACCCATAAAGTATGTAAAATATATTCAAATTGTATATTTGAGTCGCTTTCGAGACAATTGAATTAGTTTTGGTATTTGATTCGATGATGTCTCAGTTTGCTCGACTAAATAACAAAATGTTATACACAACAAAATAGCAAAAATACCCCAGCATTGTTTGCCAGTAAATTATAGGAATTTGCATAATGTTGTCTATAACAACCGGTAATGAGTCGTGAAGCTAAAAAATACCTAGAATGTGTAAATTTTTTCATTTTAGAAGATTCTTGGTCAATTACTGGTTCTGAGACTTAAAAACGGCAAAATAAAATTGAAAGTTGTTTCTTCAACAAAATATGAAGACGATTCCAAGGCCTTGAGCCATTTGAGGCAGCCATAAAGGTGTATAACTAAAATTTCCGGTATTTTTCGGACTGCTTTATTCCTTTGTTGCGTATATTTTTACCTTGTTTATGTTAAAAATTCCATCCGAAAATTCGACAAGCGAGAATATTTGGATTCTGTTACAAATCTTGGAATTCAATTTGTTGCATTTCTTTTTGTTGCACTTATCGATTCATTGGAAACTATTAGACTGGTAAAAGATTTTTTCTAATCTGCACTTTTTGGAAATTCTTCTTTTTGGTTTTATTTATTTTAAATTTTTATTTGCAAAATTTTCACAAAATATTTTCTTCGATTTTAAATAGTAGATAATGTGAGCAGCAAACTATGCATTTATAGTTTTGGTCCTTGCCATTATTTGTTTGTTTTTTTGAAACTTATTACTTTGTTTCTTTTGGCAATTTGCCAAACAATTTTTAACGAACTTCACTATTCAACAAACCGCACGAGACTGAAAAAAAATTATTTGTTAGTTTGCTTTTCTGTTGCTTTTCTTGGCTTGTGGGATTTATAAAAAAATTATGAGAGAGCTTAAAAATATTTCAAGAGAACTTGGGAAATTTTGAAGACCACCAAAATTTATATTCGGTATGTGTTATGGTTTATTGGAGGTTGAAATGATGAGTCAATATCATGTTCCCAGGAATCCTTAAGAGTGGTTATGATCTTGAAACTTTAAGTGTAGTTTGTTACATGTTATGCAAATTAATGTCTTTATTATTAAGATTTATCAATTAAAATTTTGTATCGTTTAACGATAGTTGTATGTACAAAAACAACAAGAACACAAGTTCGTCAGGTGATCGCATAGAAATCTTTCGTGTAAAATTTCTCTATCGATCAGAAACTTCATGAATACCTAATAAATAAACAATAAATTTATAAAAAATAGGTTCCGAAAACATTCATGGTCACTGATTGTTCATGGTTTTTTCTTAAATTGCGTAAATGCGCCATCGTACGAAACTTCTAGAGCTACATGTCGAATTTAAGTCACAATTGCAACTGTTGACCATACACATTTTAAATTGAATAAATCGAGGAGAACGTGCTTTATGCTAATTGGATTCATTGTAGAACATGTAGGGTAATTACATCGCAATTATTCAGCATTTTTTCAATTTGTTGCCTTATTTATTACTAATTCCCAGCAAATGATCTAAGAAGTTTTTTTTTGTTTGGTCAATAATTAAATATCATTTAATCAATTGAAAAATAGCTGCTGCACGACCATAAGCTTCTTCTCATATTGCCAATCTACTATATATATTTACTTTTTTCTTTTGTTGAGCGCTTGTTGTTTTATAGTGTGCCAAAGCTCGGGTGCTGCAGACATTGAATTTCAAGCTAAAGGAATTGTGTAATAGAGAATTTTTCGTACTTTCACTCTTTATTTGAATACTTTTAGCTTTTAGATACTGTTTTTCTGTCGTTGCTTGCAATTTTGCAACTAACAATTATTGAGTACGGTGCTTGACTTAATTTGGTAATCGATTTAAATCGAGATTTCATCTTTTTAAAATTTCAACATATTTTTGATTCTTATTATTGTATACTACAGATCAAATCATTAATAATAATAATATTTATTGGGTGATTCATTTATTAATTTATAATCAATTCACAATTAAAATCTCATATTTTTAGAGGACAATTATCAATATTGCAATTTTTGAAACTATTTAGGCAAAAAAATGTAAAGCTAAAAATATTTCCAAAGATTAATCGTCAAATACGATAATTCATTATTTAATCACCTTCACTCCCGACAATCCAGCCACAACGTTTACAGCACATCGCCTAATGTTTTCCCTTGTGCTCGTGTTTCTACCTATTTTAACAGTTCATTGCTGTTTGTAATTTAAAATTTAAAAATAATGGCGAAAAACAATTTATTTGTTATTTAAGAAATTTAAAGTGACATTTTAAAGATATTTAGCTGGCAATTGTTGAGGAAATTGGTTGTCTTGATATCGTGAAGGTTTACTGTGACTTCATGAAATATTTGAAGACGCCAGTTCAATTGATTTAACGAAGTTGAAGGTAAAGAGTTTCTCGTTCGATGATCTTCCGAAGTTTCGAGTGACATAGCTTAATTTCTCTATTTTGCAATAACGCTCGGTAAATAGTTGACCTTTGAGTTTAAATTCTAATCTATTTTAGTTCATGTTTAAGTCTATTTAAACATTTAACATTAAACAATTATACCAGGTTAATAGATTAATTGCATAATATACCCTGTAAATTATTTAACTTGTTTAAATAACATAATGTAGAGATGATTAAATCTTCAAAAACAAAACATAATATAAGTTTTTCCAATTTCATGTTTGCATATTTGAGTACCGGAAATGCAGATAATCCTTCACAAAACATTTTGAAATGCAATTTTTGCAGCCATTATTGTATTTGTTTATTTTGGACCAATTAACATAATTTAAATCGAATATGGCGAACAATTTTTCATGAATTGCTCTATGATAAAATTATGATGAATCATTTTTTGCATGCACTTTTATTTTTTTCAGCATTGTTTATTTTTTTTTGTTGAAAAAATACGCTATATTTTCTCACTTTGTCCGTTCGTCCGTCCGGGAAATGTCAAAACAATAATCAGATTTCGTCCAAAAATCAAACGCTGAAAATATCGTACAATATCCTATACTCTGAGTTCAACGTGCCTCTAAAAGTCTAAACTTTCGATTAATGGCAATGTATTTCAAAAAAATGTTGCAAAAATAGTCAGAAAAATGGCGATCAGTCTGCTTAAAAGTTAAACCCGGCAATTCCATTTACCAAAATCTCAATCTAATCGATCTTTCTACTGTTATTCACAGTGATTTGTCACGCGATCTACACAAATTGGAATCATCTCACTGTGCAATGAACGGTGAAAACCAATGCTTGAGCAAACAGCTGGAGAAAACAAAGCATCACTTGACGAACGCAGTGCACGAGAACAGTCGGATGGCGGATGAACTTGGTACCATCACGGCCGAGCTGAATCAGACCAGAAAATGTCTTAATGAGAGCCAAAAGGAGTCAGAAAATATCCGAAGTAAATTACAGTCATACATTCATGAGATTGAAAGAATCGATGGACTCATTGCTATTAAGGACAACGAGAGGAAAAATGCTCTAATGCAATACAAAGAAATAGAATGTCATAATATGCAGCTCAAAGAAAAATTCGAGAATGTGGAGCAGGAATCCAGCGAGTCCAAGTATGAATACTTTATTATATTTAATTTATTCAATTGTTAATACTTTTCTCTTAATTGCATCTCATTATTTGACGTGTTTTAATAATTAATCTATGTGTATTTATTTAAAAGTTTTACAAAGTACTGCCGTATAGATAGTGCTGCTTACACATTCTAGTAAGACCTAAAGGATTTGTATTGTAAAGGTTAAACTTATGTTAGTCCTTTAAATCGAAATCTTTCGTAGAAAATAGAATAGTTCTCAGGATTTATTCCAAAATCAATTAATTAACTTAATTAAAATTCTTTTACCCTGCAGAAAACTCCTCTCCGAATATCAACATAAAATAATCGAGTACCGTGAGCTTATTCACGCTCGTGAGATTGATATAGAGACTTTAGAAAAGCAAGTAATCGATCTCTCCACTGAGGTTGAGTTACTTCGTAGTGACAACACTAAAATTCAGATTGACCTGGAGGCTCAAAGAGATCTTTGCGACAAACTTGATATTCAAAGGGAAAAGCTAGAGGCAGAGCTTGCTGAGTATCAAATGTGTACAAAAGATCTTTGTGCTAAGAACGATAAACTAAGAGACCAGATTCAACAAAACAGAATAAGTCCAGGAGGTCCTGGTGGTGACGCCGATCATTTTGCTTCTTCGTATCATCCCACTATGTGAATTGTGTCTTACAAAGCCTTTTTAGTATTAAAGCATACATATCGAATGTTTTGTTTTTTGCACTTTTTAAAGGTTAGCCTATATGTGTTCTCTTTTTTGACTGTTTGTAATTTTGATCTCTGAACACTTTTTATTCGATTTGTATGAAAACTTTTAATTATGATAAAATAAAGATTTTTTTTTGTAATAGATGGTTTCTTACTTGGAATGCTTCCTTTTCCAAAATGTCTGATACCAGCGCAAAGTAAATAAATAAAAATATATTATTTAACAGATACTAAATATTTAACACCCCTATCGTAAATTTTTCCAACGCATAACAACAAAGCTTCAAATCCAGCTTCTCTGCATTTTATCTATATTTTTATGCAAAATAAAACACGCACATTTATTACTTAACATTTGATCAAAACAGCTGTTGGCCCGCATTAAATGACCTACATTGTGCTGTTGAATTGTTTCTCGTTTGTGTTTTGCTCCGTCGAAATTGAAAAATGTTTTGTTTAAGAAAAATTATGCAATGTGAAAAGTGTTAAAAAGCTCACAATTTATAAATCGACTGAGAAAGTTCAATATGTTTACTTGATATAAAATTTTGTTTTGTGCTTGACCAAATTCTTGAGTTGTTTCATGCTTCTATGAGGTTTCAGGAATTATTCATTAGAATGAAAGAAGTTATAACTTAGCTATACTAATCAACACAAAAGACTCCAAGCAGTGCATTCATCATACAATTATACTAATTAGTTTTTGGTTAATATATATTGTAAAAATAATTTTTCCGCGCCTTTAAAAAACCTTTTCTTTGGTTGTAAGGCCCAATAAAACCTTTAAATAAATAAAATAAATAAATTAGTTTTTGTCTATTGAAGATTAATGAGACTTCGAATACCTAATATTTTGATCATGTAAACACTCAATAATCTTGAATAAGCAAATTTCTGTGATCGAATGCTATTATTTTGAAAGGTATAAATCAAAAAGCAGGAAACAAAACGATCTCAGCTAGTTTCGGACCACATAAATTTTTCATGCAAATTATTTAATGTTTGGCACGAATCTTCAAATCAATAAGTTGTTTCATAATATAATGCCTCATTGTTTGCGCAGCCACTTGAACTTGACCTTATATTGTTATAATAACATACAAAAATGTTAAATATATTTTGAAGTTTACGGTAAATTTTGCTCGCATTAAGCTATTTGCAAAATTAAGCAAATTAAATAATAAAAGTGCTTGTATTCCACTTGTTGGACAAGAGCGGCTTGTTTGCCTTTGGAATTACTGAATGTCGAATTTGTATTATCTTGCTTTAATTTATATGAATTATTCATGTGTGACAACTCTTAAAGTCTTAAAGTGTTTAAAATGTCACGAGCTAACAAAAGAATTGGGAGTTCATTGGCGCTTTGAGGACTTGGGGTCAAAAAACTGAGATTAATTTTTTTCTGATTTTTTAGAAGTTATGGAATTGAATTCTTTAAAATTTGTTTGTAAATCTATCCATGTGAATAATGGTAAGCGAGTATTAATTATTATTAAACCAGTTTGAAGAACTAATGGAAAATTTTAGTATAGGAGAATTTTATTTGGCAATATGTAATTATTGAAATATTAATTAACTTTGAGTCTAATATCAGGATGTTTTAAAATATATACCTCCAAACTTTCTAGGTATAGCTGACTGTTGTGTTCAAATACATTAAAACCACCTCATTTCAATTTCCATACATTTTATGATATTATTGAATAAAATTTAATTTTTACTGCATCGTTCATTCTCATTTTAGATGAAAGCCTGTGGTATTTTTTTTTAATTTTCATATTATGTAAGTATATGATGAGATATTACTCGGATGTTCACATCTTCACATCATGGACTATTAGTATTGATTGAAATGATGCAGGCAAGAAAAAACATCAAAGCAATAAAAATATCAAGGCATTTGGAAAACTAAATATATTATTAACTTTAAAATACTTTGTATTCAAGAGCCAAGTGTGCAATTGTGTTAATACAAAACAGGTAGGAAAAAATGTATAGTGTATCCACGTTTGACTTTGATAAGAACTAGAGCTGGTAACTCTAATTTTACTACTGACTTTTCAAAAGCAACTCCACACAAAAATCGTAATTTTGTCTCAACTTGATGCAACTTTCAAATCAAAATTATCACGGAATCAATCATTTTTATGATATTGTTAAATATTTTTTTAATGCAAGAAACTAAAAGTATTTTACTTCCTTCCATCTTGAGTCTTTCCAAACCATTTGTCAATTACAGGAATTTTAACTCGCGATCCTAAACATTTATGCTTTATACCTGTAGTTACAAAATATTTGATTCTTGAATTCTGATAGCCGGTTACATATCCCTATACATTATATTTTTGGGTTTTTTCACGATTCACATGATTCTAAACATTGTTCCGGAGAAATCCAACAGCTTACTTGACTTACTGACTTGGTTGTCAGAAACAAAATATTCAAAGCTTCTCGGTATCAGGAACTTATAGAATTATTCAATAAATTTTCGTTAAAACTAAATTACATTGATCAGGTAAGCTTACGATTTTACAATTTATCGATTATGATTTGCAAAATTACTGTTGTTTACTTGTTTATTTCCTTCTTTATCATCTAAACAATTAAAGTTTGCTTGTCTTAAAAAGTATTATCGAGCTCGAAAGTATTAGTAGAAAATCAATTAAATCTGAGTCTTTATTTTTTTAAACTTTTAATGCATTTGATAAAGTTTTAAGCTTTGCCAGAATTACTAATAAAATATTTTTTTTTTATTTCTAATGCTTACTAGTAAAATATAAAAAAAGTTTTGCGCAGTCACTCAGACCGCCGTTTACTTTACTTTAGTAAATATGCTTTAGCAAACAATGTACTTTTTAATCCAAATGTCGTGGGACATTAAATCATAATGATCAGCGATATTTGCAACAGCTTAAAATTGAGCCTGGTACATTAGCGTTTTTTTGTTGATTATTATGTAACCCTCTCTCTAATAAACATAAAATTATGTTATTCTTACATGGAACTCTGAGAGTGATTATTAAAGAAATAAAAATCAGTTAAAATTGAAAGGCGTTCAATATTATGCTAATACCTAAATTCGTATTTGCAAAATTTATTTCAACCTTCTGTTACACTTGAACTGACTTTATTGACCGAATTTTAATATTTGCATTGTATAATTGACACAAATATGCTACATTTAATTTTAGTTTGATATGAAATAGGAAATTGCGCTAGATATAGATACCTCAACTTTTGAAAAAATTTTTCAACAAAAAAAAATATTGTGCAATTCTCCAAAAGTTCAATAAATTTTCGTAATATCCTAAAAACAGCACAATTTTATACGATTCATCTCTCGCTTATTATTACATAAAGTTACAACGTTGATACCTTTTTATAGCTGAACAAAGTATTTGTTGGGTCACAAATTACAGAAACTGAATCGTAATTGATGCAATTACACTTAAATTTTCAAACAGAAATAAAACATTTGTTACAATTAGAAAAAATTGTACTCATGTATTTTGTTGGGATTTTGTGAATATATTAAATTTTTCAAATAATAAAAGCGTAAACGTAATGATTGCGTTTTAAGTGTAATTATGCAAATAAATGAGCATAGCTTGATACTGGCTTATTTCTTTCTTTACCCTTACAGTTTATATTAAGATAATGTGGAATTATTCTATTTGAGCGCATTTTATCACATTAATCACACATAATTTATTTAAATATTAACTGTGTCTAGACCCACAACAAAATTTTATAATCTATATTCTAGAATCTAAATTCAACATAAGCTCAAAGGCGCAAATAAAACAAATTCTCACAATATATTATTTTAAATGCAAATTTTTCAAAACTGTTGAAGTGTCCTTGGTCAATTGGTCTGCTTGCTAAAGGTTTATTGCCAGTTTGCAAACCACAGACCACAAGAATTTCCGGCACATCTTAATGAAGTTAGCAATATCAAACAGTCAACATCATTTGCTTCAAGTTAAAATAACTTACCTCAGTTCTCAGTTGCAAGTCGCTGATTCATTCATTTATAAATTCCAGCCAGGTTTCTTTCTGTACATTTGTTGAATATGGATGAAACTTAAATATATTCATAGATTTTACTGTGACAATCAAAAGAACACCATAGTTAGTTCCTGCAGTGCGAGAAGATCTCAAAAATCCTTGGAAGAGTTTGTTGAGCCTATATTTTTTCTCTTATATGCGATATATTTTTAAATTTTATTCAGATCAATTAAGTACTTGAAATAATGATATATTGAGCATTGAAACAGTTTCTGTATTAAATAAAAATCACAGTGCCTATTTGCTATCTGGACATCAACTACTTTCGCGGAAAATTTCAATAATTTCAAAGGATAATATTTTTCTGCAAACTTATTGAGATATAACTTAATATAAGAAAAACAGAGAAGCTTTAAACTCGTGAGAAAAATCACACACAAGCCAGTAGGACACCACACTTGTGAATAGACAAGAAAAGACTGAAGTGGATGCTATTGATACAAGCGTTGGTTATTTGTGGGATTTATATTTCTGCATTTAAAGAGAGCCACGATGAAGAAAAAATTACTGCTTTTTTGTTGTTAATATTTTTAAATTGTTTGGTTTAATCTTCAGCCAGCCGGAGCATGTGTTAAAGTTATAATTTTTAATTTAATTTGTTTATTTATCACTTGATTTATAATCGCAAATGATGTGCTGCCATTTTAATAATGTGATGATCGTTGTAAAGTGCATCTTTATTGCATTCTATGATTTGTAGGCAATTCAACTAATATGTTGTTTTCTCTGAACTTTAATAGTTTTGAATATAGACGGAATCACGTTAACAGCTATGTATTAAGTATATTTGTGTATAATAGCAATAATACATTAAATGTGTTTAATGGTCTTTGATTTTTAGAGTGAAAAGGACGCAATATTTTCAATCCAAGGAAAATAAAATCACAAAATATATCCTATTTCGATCGTTCGTATTGTTTGTTCGACCAAATTCAACTAGATATGTTATATAGTTAACCGAAGATAAATTTTCTACATTCAAATAAAATGATATAAAACTTTTTTAATAATTTGTTTTAAATAAATCTGAAAAATAAAAAATTGCATTGAATTGCACCAAAATCAACCTACATTTTACGGTTGCTCAGCTCTAAAAATTTCAAGACCAGGCCTTAGTCAACATTTAATCAAGCAAAATTTGATGTAATTTGTAATTTCCAAAAAAAAAAAACAAAAATTGTATTTACAGTAATTACGCCCGAAAATTGAGAAAACAAAGTGACGTAACATAATTGAAAATTATTAAACAAATTTCCAATAATATGCTATAATGTTTATGTTAATAATGAGAATTTCAAGAGAATTTAATAAAATTTATAATTATTTTGCCAAAAAATAAAAAATAATTATTTGTATCCTATATTGGACCCTAGTTTCGGTAATCTATAAATAAAAAAACTCAATTTCATGTTTTGTTACTTAAAAATAACTACAAACTCAGATATATTTATTTTTTTAATGTTTTATGATTTTCAACAACTTACGGAAATTTTTGATGTACATACATGCATTTTACTTTATTTTATATTTCTGCGAGTATTTCTGTAAGAAAAAAAGATCTTTTTAAACTGTCAATTGATGGTTTAAAAAAATTAGTAAATACTATTTCGGGATCTTTGAATTAAAACATCCATGCAAATTCATTATATGCTCTTAAGAGAATTTATTTTAAATTTAGTTAACTTTTTACTTCAAAAAATATATTAAAAAAAGGAAATCACTAATATTTTTTGATGGCCTTTCTTATAAGCGCCAAACGTTGTTTGTGGGCTTCCGTGACAGTTGCTCGTTTGTATGGACGAAGTTCATCAGTGCCAAATCCGGGAATCCACATATTCCAATTGCGTTCAAGATGTAACTGAACGTCTTTAACTTCCACTTTAGACACTTTTCGATGCTTGGCTAGTAAACAGGCACCATTAATTGTACTTTCAACAAACTCGTCAGCAATTTGCAATAAAATTTCTTCAACATCTTCATCCAGTTGCTCAGTAGGGTCAATTTCTCGCACTAACTCTTGCAAACGAGGTTTAGTAAGTAGCTAAAATAATTTGAAAAGTGTTAAATTATGATCCAGAATATCATATCGTATAGTATTCTAACCACTGGTCCTGTTTGATTCTCTGTTGTCGGAGTTTGTTTATTTTGGCCTGCTGGACTGTTTTGTGAGGGAGATGCCATTGTATCTGGTTCCAAAGTTGGGTTTACATTAGCCATTGTATGTTTACAGTGTGTTAACAGTATGAATGGAAAGAATATAAATGAGGATAGATCCAAAGAATAAACCTTATAAGGAGGAACCAAAACCTTGTAAACCAAAGAAATAATAAACATATAAAGCCACCTTAGAAATAATGTAAACCATAAATATGTAAAAAGATTTATGAGTAGCATACTTACTTTTTGAGTTTGGCCAATATTATAATTTATAGAAAGTTGTAATTGATTGTAAAATCCCTAAATTTGTTGTTTACAAATTTTTCTAACACAAAAATACCATTTATCGAATAGCTACTAACTTCACTATGAATCTGCACGAAACTTCACGAAATAAATATATATATGTCATATATAGCTCAGAGAATTCAAATTTTTTGCAGATAATTGCGCCAAATTTTACAAGTTCATTAAAGTAAATTTAGCACGTTAGTTTTGATTATGAAGCAAGAAACATCTCTTAATGTGGAGCATCTAATAAAACAAAGAAATATCGCATATTACAGACATGAATAAAAAGCTGGCTGTACGCAGAACATTTTATTATTTCTTCAAATACAGAATATTATCTTTTAAACAATATTAGCAAATTGTGAATGACTTAACTAATTCAGTGTTCTGTGAATGATTATTATTTTTGTTGATATCTTTTAAATATAACAATTGAGATTTAACTTCTTAAATTTTTTCAAATATGTTAATGCTAATTGAAAAAAGAGCCTTAAAAATGTAGCAGTCGTCATAATCAATCCTTATTTTCAATCATTCATATGAAATATTCCACTTGCTCTATTTATATACCTTATTATTCCAATGTTTTAAGTTTCGAGGCCTAACATACTAGCTCAGTTTAAAAAACATGAAATTTACAACAAAAATACTTTGGCTACAAAAGCTTATTAAAACTAAAATTATCATTTAAAAATTAAATTTATAGGAGCTACTTTCAAAATAAAAAAGGCATTTTTGTGTTATACAAACAGAATATAGTTATTGAAGTTTTCACGTAATGATTTTAATTGATCTGAAACTCTAAAATAAATAACATTGCAACACTCCGCGCCTTTTGGTTTTTGCTTCGTAATAGGACTAGAAAGCTTCTGTAGCAACAATATAGTATTTTAGTAGTAAAATTTGCAGGGATGGATGTGTTAAATGAGGTATGCATTGAAAATAGTTGGATAAAACGGGAACAATTTGATTGTTAAAACTCTAGCATAAAAATATAGATTCTCCCACCTCTAAAATTCATTGCAACTCAATTGTAAAGCGTCAAATGTGTTACGGACATTACGCAAGTTAGAATTAATTTTATGAAGCACTTTAAGTTTAATTGATATCCATTTGATTACTAATAGCTTATTTGCATTTAATCCTACACACAATGAAAGAGCTGAACATCTGGCAATATTCCGTTTTTTTTTTTGAGGATGAAAATTATAAATTATGTCTTTTAGGATTCAACATAAATTTGGTTTAATGTTTCAAGATACATAAAATGTGATTTGGATCAAATTTGTTATTTATATTGGTAATAAAGTAAAACCTATAAGGTCCCCTAACCAACTACATTATTAGGATCGAGCAAAAAATTTTACGATAAAGTTCGTCTAATTTATAACTTTAAACATCAAAAATATCTGCTTTATCAGTAAAAACTCAAAATAAAGTAATAAAATACTTCAGCCTATATTCTAGGAAATGTGTCTAAACTAATAAGATAAATAAATAAAATAACTAATTTGTTATGAAAAATAAATTTTCGAGTTTCAAAAACTTGAATTGATGACGTTGAGATGATATCAGTGAGTGAATTCTAACATTTTTGTCTGTCACCTTCACCAATGCTATAACTCTAATGCATCAATATCTAAGCGATCTGAAAATAAAAATAATTTGATAAGCTATTTATGATCTTTGCTATTAAGTAAAAAGATTTCTAAAAAATACAATTAAATTCGGACAATGTGGACGGAGATTTTTTCTATTTTGAAAGTGATTAGTTAGCCTTAGTTGAAAATTACCGATTCTAAATCACTGTTATCTTCACTGCCTGTAGCTTCTGTAGGATCGCCAATTGCAACTCGTGCATAGTCATCAGTGTCTATACTTTTACAAAAGTGTATTGCGTACTTAAGCTTTTCCATCAAAACGGACTGAAAAAATGATATTATGGTAAGTATTATACTTTAGGTGATAAACTAAGTTTTTTAAAAACCTTGCAACTATATCTCGGCATTTTCAACAAAAAGAAGCAAGTGTAGCTCTCTGGCAGGAAATTATCTGCAGGATTATACTTATCCAAAACTTGAAGTACAAAATCTCTTCCCCGGAAGTCTGCAATGGTTCTTGGGAGTCTAGTACGACCCCAAACAAATCTCAAGAATAAAGAGCGCTCCTGATTGGTAAATTCTTCCATCACTTCCCAGAACCATTGTATAAGTGGAGATGTTGACTCGACGCCTTTGTAAGTCGCAACGGTCTTCAATAAACCAAGAGGAATGTCTGGGGAACCGCAAACCATTGTTTGAAGTTCTGAAGCCGAAAATAGGGAAAGTAGAGGCACTGGAACTACTTTAGACATTCCATCGCGGACAGCTTTGACCTAAGTTAAAATATTAAAAATGTTTGTTGAAGTGACTTTAAAAAAAATATAATTTCACAAATTTATCTTACCTGTTCATCAAATTCTTTTAATCGGTAGCTAAGCGCAAGTTTTACATACTCCTGTCTATTTTCCGGGACTATTCTTGTATATTTAGTAGATAAAGATACCTCATGCCCTTTCGCTGATGGAGTTGAAAATGGCAGCTCCATAGATTGGAAAATCTTTTGATCATCGTCCATATCTCTTATACAAAGAAGTCCTGTGACATAGTCTCGATCCACTTCAGTAAGATCAGATGGACGCAGAGTTTCACCAGCTAGTTGTCGCCATACGGTTTCGGCTAAATTCAAGCTCAAAGGAGATCCAGTACGAACTAAAAGTTTCAAAATGGTATTGATTTATGCCTTTATCTGTTAAATGAAATTCATCAATAAACTTACCAGCAATTCCCATTAAAACTCCCAAGAACCTAAACATGTTCATATGTAATACGGAATTCAATGTCGGATCAAGCAAGAAACAATCTCTGTTCGCTCCGGCTTCTCCTCTTCCATTCGGTGTTTGAATCAGTAAGGGCACCGATCCATTTTGGAGTTCATCACACATTTCAGCAATCGATTCACTAAAACCACCGCCACAATCATCAACGCTTTCTCCCACAAATTTTACTTTCCAGACACGATGTGGCATGGAAAGAGCCTCTTGGGTGAGGAGTGGTAGCTTTTGAACCATCTGCCCGAAAACACTTTTCATTCCGTCAATGCCTGCAAATCCACCAGTTCGATTACGCGATCGTTTGACCTAAAAACCAGTTTTATATTTCAATTGAGTATAAATTCAAAATTTAAAGTTCTAACCTGAATTCTATTCAGCTCAATTATTGGTCCATGAGGTTTGTCTCGAACCATAGTTGTTTGAATCACCTTCCTAAAACTTGCTTCTTTGATATTATAGACCAGAATATCTCGAAGTGCACCCAAAGAAAGCTCGCCATCAATCGGAAGCATAGCAAGACATGGACAAAGTAGCTCAGAAAAGTGATGTAAAAGTACCAGACGAGCTTGCAAAATTTCCGAATTAATATCACGAACCAAGTCGTATTCTAGCGGAGGACATGGTGGTGGACGCACTGCTTCACTCAGTTGATAGGTCGAAAGTGCAAGAGTATGTGCTGATCCACAGATGACCTTCAATTTGAATAATATTAGAAATTTCATTATGAATGAAATAAATAAAGTTTTACCTTCACAATGTGCTTTCCTTGCAAAGCATTCACGATTCTAGGGCGCTGGATTGCTGAAACAGTTCCATCACCTAATTGTGATTCATCGTTGTCTCCCCTTTAAAATAAATGAATTTTCAAGGTATTATTTGTTTAAAAAAATACAGTCAATGAAATCCTTACCATGTGAAAACTTCACCAGTATCACTACAGCAAATGCAATGTAAAGATCCTGTTGCGATGGACACAATCTTTTTTCCTTGCAAAGCAGCTACTTTTTTTGGTCTTCGAACGTGATCGGTATTTCCATGACCCAACCTGTGATAATCGCCTTTACCCCAAGTGTATACTGCACCGCTCCTTGTTAGTGCAACACTAAACTGGCTTCCACAGGTTACTTTAACGACTCCCAATCCAGAAAGAGATTCAATCTTCATAGGAATTTTGCAACCATCTGAGCCACCTGGTTATAAATTTATAAACAAATTAAAATTAAAAATAATTTAAATTAAATTTTGAATTGTATTAAACCCAAGACTTACCTCGACCGAGCTTCCCTGTAAATAAATAATAATAAAAATCAATTAATTTGAATCCATTCATTTAATTTCATTTGAGCTGTAATATAAATTGATTAAAGTACGTACCATAATCTCCATCCCCGAATGAAAATACAGTGTCATCATCACAAATGCAGAGTGTTTGAGCATCTCCACTTCCGCAAGTAATATCTACAGCTCGATAACCCAACAAAGCTTCAACTACTTTTGGTTGTAATTGATCTTCGGAGTCTCCATGTCCTAATCTTCCATAACGTCCTTTACCGAATGTGAGCACATGTCCTTGAGATGTGATACAAGCTGAATGCGCACTACATATAGGAAACGTAAAAAAAAATCAATTTAATATTTGAAAAAATTACTTTTTAAGCCAATTAATTACCTGCCACAGGATATGTCTACAACACCGATGCCAGATAGGGATTCAATGAGCTTTGGACGGTCGTAAGAATCTCGGTTTCCATGACCGAGCTTACCTAGAAATTTTTAATTAAATATTAGATTAATTCAGAAACATTCATGTGCTGAAAAGACTAATAATATACATACCATCGTCACCTTCGCCCCATGAGAATACTTCATTATCCGCCGACAGAGCCAAGCAATGTTTTCCTCCTGAATTAACAGCTACTTTTTTGATGACTACATGTTGAAGTGATTCGATAAGAGTTGGTGTTGATACTGACTCGGTTCCACCGATACCTAAACGACCACCAGCTCCATACCCTGTTTGATGAATATACATTTTATGAAAAATTGTAATGAATAATATATTATAGAAAGTCTTACCAGTAGCATAAACTTTGCCGTCAGGAGTGACTGCATACAAAGTTTGTTCCCCACCAACAATTTGAATAGGCCGTAACAAACTTAAAGCTTCGCATGGTGTTGGAATTTTGATTCGACTGCCATCTAGGCCTCCTAGTTGTCCGCGGTGGTTATGACCCTGGATAGTTGAATAAAGATTAGAAAATTTCCTTTGGTTTAAGAGAATTAAAGGTACTTACCCATCCAAATATTGTGCTCGCTCCACCAAATGAACACGTCCAATTTTCAGGAGACTTTTTAAACCATTGCAGAAGCTGTGAATCATATTGTAGCGTAAAATATGAATGATCCTCATGTGTCAATTTGCTTTCACAATCGATAACTGTGTTCATAGAAACTATTGACTCTGAGCATAATACGTTGGAAAATTGTTGTGGACTAGTGGATAAAGAATGCTGCGTGGCTGATACAGACAATGATGTCATGGAGCTATTCATGGTTGAAGATGAGGATGATTGACTGGTACCAACATTACTTGCTTGCATCTCACTTAGTTTTCTTCGAACTTCGTTGCAAAAAGATTTGGGTAAACCTGTACGTCGAATTAACGATTGAGCCACTCGAACTGATGAACAATAGCGCCTTGAAAAAAGTAAGATAAATTAATCAAAAGTATAAAGCAAAATAGAGTCAGATTTACTTGAACCAAGCCCATTTATGAGCATCACCAGTTGTTAAGATTGTATCCAAATGCATGTCACACGCCAATGCAATTAATGTCTTGAAATAATCAGAATGCATCAAATGCACTCCCGTTCTAACTTGTGTCTCTTCATATTCATACTGTTTTAAAATGGTTGGAATAAGTGGATGGAGTATTTCAGTCAAAGAAGCGTCTAATGGTTTTGGTGCTTGCTTCAATGACAAATAACTGTGGATCTTTTTCAAGCACCAAATCCGTTGTGCAACACTCAAAGAGCTGATTTGAGCACATTGTGACAAAGCAGACACCAATCGTAACAGAATGTTTGGATTATGTGGTCCAAGCGTAGAGTCAAGCAGAGCCATTACCAACGCAATCGAAGGTTGTGACAGTACAGTTCTATCAGACCCCAGCTCTTGCAAGTACGCAGCTGGCATTATAGCATGTACAAAAAATCTCCAGCCCCACCCGTTAACTGAATTGTCAGAAGTAAACTTCCACCTCATCTCATCTCCAGCTATTCTTATTTCTGGTGCCCATTGACCACACTCACGGCCTGATCTAGTAGCAATAACTCGACCACTGCCATCCATGATAATCAAAGGATCGTTACGTTTTTCAGTTGAGCATTGTATATCGAATTCCAAACGTAAAGCTTCAGCTCCTGGTATTTTAACATGACCAACTAGAGTAATGTCATCTATATATGGATGTGAAGTTTCTTGAACAACTGGCTTTGGTAGTTTGCCCAGGCAGTGTCTGTAACATAAAACATAGATTGTAAGGAAATTAAAATATGGTGAAAACTTTACTAACCTTGAAGTACACAAATCTTCTAGCTCTGTAACACAAGTCTCTAAAACCATATTTCCTATGGCCACACAATTAGCTCCCAAAGCAATGAGAGTGTTTGCAATAGTCTGTACATTACAATTAGCACCAGCTCTTCCACTTACACTCAGCTTTAGAAGTTCCAACAAATTTCTAGCTTCAGCTTCTCCTAACAACGATGTGAAATCATCCAAGCCAGTGATGAACGTTTCATTTATCATGTCTTCATGGTGGTTCATGGTAGCTGCCATCACTGACATTGCACTTGCTGACATTTTTGACTTTTGAGTGGCATTACAGCTTGAAACAGAAACAGAAAGCGACATAGAGCCTGTAAGACTTCTAAAAGCAGATCCGTTGGTTGTTGTAGGCAAGCTTGAATAATCATTCTCGATGTCAGCAGCTCCTATTTCAGCCGGACCTTCTCCACCTCCATGAGCTACTCCAGAATCTGAATGATTGCTGTGAATGTTTGAGTGCGTTTTGTGTATTTCTTGTATTTCTTCAATAATGCTGAGCTCTTCAGTCTCTTTGTACAATTTATCCTGGCAGTAGCTGGTCTGATTGATGTTTACCTTTGAAATGAAATGTAAATTATTTGGAAATAGAATTATTTGAAAGTCTATTTACCTGAGCGTGGCTTGTCAAAGCTGCAATTATACAAGCTCTCGCTTGCAAGATTCTAATAGCGTTCAATATGTGCGTTAATGCAGCTTGTCGAGCACCATAAGATTCTAACGACAACACAATATCGGATAATGATTTTCTTTGTTGTTTGCTGGCGCTTGTAACAGATGGCGAAGATGTAGTTTCATCATCTGCCGAGTACATTCCTAAGCTGTAAGATCCCAACGCGTCTTTGCCAATTGAGAAAGGAACAGCTTCTTTTTTATCACCTTCAGACTCACTTTGGGGCATACTCCATGCAATGGAATGTGAGGATCCACACGCAACTTTATTTACGAAAACACCGTCAAGCCCAAGAACTAAAGATGCTTTTTTGTTCACGCTTGTGTTTCCGGTTCCTTGTTGACCTGGAATGTTATTGCATAATATCATTTATCATTTATCATAATAAAAAAAGTTTAGTTTTTGAAGAATAGAATTTTACCGTGATCGTTATCTCCCCAGGCCCAGATTTGACCACTATCAGTTACAGCTAAACAATGTCTAAAAAATAAATAGTTAATATACAAACTATAATATGAAATATTAAAACATACAAAGCTCCAACTGCCACATGAACTACTCGTTTGCCACGTAACCCTTGGATTGGAGTGGGTTTGCGAACATGTTGATCTGATCCATCTGCAAGAATTATATAATTTAAGTATTTAATTTAAAACAATTAAATATTCTGAAAATTAATTCTTAGTTCATAATTCACTCACGTCCCAGTCTAAAGTAGTCACCCTTTCCCCAAGTCCACACTTCTCCCGACTTAGTAAGTGCTAAAGAAAATTGAGCACCACACTCGATCTGTATTGTATTTGCACCATTTAGACGTTCTATTTGATGTGGGATTGCACAGCCTTCGGATCCACCACGACCCAATTTTCCAAAGTCACCATCTCCCCAACTAAACACAAGTCCATCTTCAGTTAAGCACAATGTTTGAGCATCGCGACCTGGGATAAGAGTTATAATATAAATTTATTTGGAAAAACTGATATAAAAAAAAACTTACTGCCAAGTGCAACTTGCACCACTCGATGGCCAGCTAAAGATTGCAGCAACTTTGGTTTCAGTTGTGTCATGTTATCTCCATGACCAAGTCTTCCATATTCCTGTAAATTTATAATGATAAATTGTATTAACATATGAAAATAATGATAATTTGCAAAAATACTTACTCCAAGACCCCACGTATATAATTGACCTGAACTGGTAATAGCTGCGCTGTGAGAAGAACCACATGCAATTTCACGAACTCGTTTAGTTTTCAGTCCTTCAATCAATTTCGGTTTGTCAAGTGTCAGTCGATTGTTGTGGCCTAGTTTTCCATCGTCGCCTTCACCAAAGCTGAAGACTTTTCCACAAAGCGTTAATACTAAACAGTGTTTTCCACCCGAATGGACAGCAACTTTTTTAACCACGTATTGGTTAACAATTGGCACTTGCCGAGGAGTTGGAACATTATTATTATGCCCAAGTCCGAGTCTACCATTAGTTCCTTCACCGCAAGCGTAAAGTTTTCCATCTTGAGAAACAATGAATAGAGATTTTGATCCACCAGCAATGTGAATAGGTTTCAGAGCTGAAAGGCAGGCAGAAAAAGTTGGAAGCTTTACTTTTGATCCTTTCAAACCACCTAGTTGCTCTTTATCATTCAAGCCCCACACAAACACTTTTGATGTCACTTCTCCAGCTACATTTCCGCCCATAACTTTGTCATTTGCGTAATTTGATGAACAACTGAATCTGGCTTCACCACAAGCACTATCATTTTCGTTGGCCAAAAATGAAGCATTCATAAGCATAATATCCAGATCCGTCTGCTTCCTTCTGCCAATCACATTAAGTTGATGAATTCTACATTGAATTCCATTGTTACGACACTGTTTGATAAAAATCTCAATCCAACCATGATACTGTTTAACATGGCTCAACAAGTTAACAGTCGTGTCTGTTGGCTGGATGGAAACCCAATTGTAGTCTTTCAAGTTAGAAGCGGAATCACCTACACGAACCACAATCAATGCGGGTTGATGTGAATGATCACTAGGGTCAATTTTTAGTTGCAATTGATGGATTAAAATTTGATCATGCATTTCCAAGCGAATCCAGGGCCTAGTGTTGGTACTGCAACTTTGCCAAAAGTTTGAAGTTTTCTCAAGAAGGTTCTAGAATACAAAATTTCTTGATTAAACTGCATCAATATTTATTTTAATTTAAGTTTACCTTAGCACAGGATTCATTTGAAGAAACTGTTAAAGATCTGATGCAACGAGACCAATCTTCAATGATATCATATCCTTCAGTCGAGCTTGTATGAGCCTCAGGGTTTAAAAGTTCTAAATCACCCAATTGACCAGCCCAATTATTTTGCTGTGGAAAGTCCACAACTACTTCAAGACCACTTAATGATCTTACTTGCCCAATTGATTCTTTGACTAGCTTCGTCCGTGGTAATTGCACAGTTGGTTTGATTTTGACCTGTGAGCCAACTGTGATTTGTGAAAGTTTTATTTCAACTGGAGCATTTTCCAATAACTCTAAATGAACGAAGCACATCCAAAATGGTCGATCTTGCATTTGCCAGTCTACTCTCACGTTTAAATCATGTAAACCATCAGGTTCTACTTTCAGAACAGTGCCAACATCTCCAACTCGAATTTCTTCAAAGTCTCTGCAGCATCGCACTATCATTCCGGGAGATATTAAACCACGCACGTACATTGCGTACTGGTCAGCCATCTTGAAGTCGTTGCGAGTAGCAAATTTCTAAAAATTAAAATAATATATATAAAATTTCAATAACAACTTCTTAGTTTCAAATTACGATGTGAACTTACCAGCGCTTCCTGATTACTCAAATTTCCGAGGGAAGCTCCATCCATGCTTTCAGAGTCACATACACTCTCCGAGTCGCTCTGATTTTCAGCAGCTTGCAAACTGTTCAGCTCATTTAAAATAGACTTTGTGGTTTCATGTGCAGTTAACTCTGGATGATCAATAATCCACGAGCATATCTGTTCAACAGTAGGAGGAGCTTCCATTCGATTTGCTAAAAATATAATTTTATTGTAATGTATCGTAGATGGAAAAATTCAAAGAACTCACTAAGATTCTTGAGTGCCATTTCCACCGTCTTTCTACTGAAGCCCATTTCCATTATTTGGACGACTAAAGCTGTCGGAGGCTGCGTTTTTATTTTACTGCAAGTTTCGCTAGTGGGTGTTTGAAAATCTTCCAAGAAAGATTCGTTGTACACAGGAATTCCATGAATCAGAGTTGGTTGAGGAGGAGGCAAGACAGTTCTGGATCTTGTGGATGTGGTAGCAGCCGAAGAATCAAACTTATGAGCAGCTAGCATCTGAGAAATGTTTAGAGCGGCTAATTCCATCTCTTGAAGAGTGTAGCAAGCTTTCAAAGGACTTGGTTGAGTAGATCTTGAGAGTATACTTTGTATCAAAAGCTCGTTATGATTTTGGTTGTCTTGTTGGCAAGATGAATCATCGGAATCATTTTTTTTATCATCTGAGCTTTCATCAGAGTGGGTTTCCTTCTCACAGATGCTTTCGTTTGAAGCATATCGAATGATGCCAGGAGATCTTTGTCGCAAGATGTTTCTTAACAAGTTTTGATGACGATATAACACTCTGGTTGCCTTTAAAGCTGCCAATTGAATCTGTTGTGATTTTAAAAGGGCCAAATCAACTTGATTTGAGATGATTGTGTCTTTTTGCACTAAACCATGTATCAAGACGGCCCATGAATTCAAAAGCATTTCGTTAATTGTAAGTTTAGACAAACTGAAGACACTATGTTCCACCGAACTGTCAATTTTTGCCAGCGAGATGGTTTTGTGTTCTGCAGTCCCGTGAACACTTAAAACAATTTTTCCACTTTTTGTCATTCTTGAAATTGTTGAGCGTTGCCCATCATAGAAAAGATTGAGTCCTAAACGCGGTCTAGGATCACAACCACCAATCGTATTTAAGGCTGCGATCACAAGCACTCGTTCTCGATCAACACTATAATTAACGAAATTTATTTATAATTAACTTATCCAACTGATTATAAAACTCACCAATGAGTATTTGATTCACGCTCCTGCTCAACAAACATTTCAGCAGCAATACACAACTTTTGTGCTAGAAAACTATTGATAGCTTCATTCCAATTGGGGAGGGTGTGTAATTTTCTCAACAAAACTATTAGTTCTTCTGCAATTGTGCTAGAGTGAGAAGCGCTACACAAAACTTTTGACTTTATTTCTCTCGGAATATGCAAAAGTGATAGATCGGCAGGACAATACAAGCATATCGTTCCCAATACATCAAACAGTTGATCAACCAGTTGCTTGATTCTTTCCCGCTCTCCAGCATCCCAATTAATTAATGTTGTTTGAAGTAACCGAATACTTTGAATTTTTTTGAAAACATCTTTTTCGCTACCGCAAGGCGACCTTAACATCTCCATAAATAACTCAATCCAGAGTGGAGAAGTCAAAAATTTGGACAAACAAACAGAAGATGATATACCACGCAAGAATCCGATAGTAGTCCAAGTATCAAAGCCAATGTTAAGTAGATTAATAGACTTTTGACCAAGGATTGCCCTGAACATGCTGGCAAAACAATGAAGTGCGTCCTTATAAGAATAAAAACTTATTAATATAATTTCTGAATTTTTGTTTTGAAAAAAAAAAGACAACGTACCTGTTGCATTTTATCTCCATGCTGACCAACAGATGTACTGATTATTTGCAACATCTTAACACAAGCAGTTTTCAGCAGTTTTGTTGGGTGACCATCGTTTAGCTGACTGATCTCAACAATCTCATCCTTCTCGCTTTCTTTGTCAGGTGTTATAACCTATAAAAATTTGATTTTTGATAATTAATTTCATGCCCGAATCCACATAGTTAAATAAATACCTTAAAGCTGCTGTCTGCTAAGCGTAAATCAAATTGTCCTTCTTTACCCATTCGATAAGAGTTGGTTGCACCACTAGAATCCCATTCGACTCGTACCCAGCCATCATCTCCTAGTTCGCTTATAATACGTCCTTCGCCGCCAGGACCATCTTGATCACCCCATTTCCAGTCAGCGCCACGAGCAACTCTTGTTCCAACTTTCATTTGCCTGGCTAGCTCAGGTCCACTAAGACCTTCTTTGGATGTTTTGTACTTGGAGACGGCATCTTCATAAATTACCGAAAGTTCTTTATCATTCCTATTTGAAGGCAAATCGTTACCACCAGTTTGACGCAAGAGTCCTAATGTGGAGCCCAACAATCCACTATTTATAAGTAAGCTGAGCTCATTGGCGTCAAAGTTTTTCGAAAGAATTCCAAAAATACTAAGCAAAAAACGAGCCCGTGATAATTTCTTCAGGAATACCATAGTGCCCAGATTTGTACTATCTTTTTCACCATGATGACGGTGCTTATTCAGCTGTTGCTCTTGATTTACATATTTTTGGAACTCGTGGACAGCCCACTCAATTATTTTGGAGTGTGTGATTAGTATATCAGATTTCTGGTAAGCAGTCACCATATTTAAGCGATTTAAAATATGCTCCAAGTAGTGATTCTGTCTAGCAGGCTCTTCAACGGTGGAAGTGTTTAAATATCCATTGTACAAATTGTACTTCACGGCATCTAGTAAACCATTTTGCTTGATTAGCTCATTGAACATTTCTAGCCCTTGTTTTCGGATTTGATATCGCTGGATCTGACAATACATTGCTCGGCGAAGAGTTTCTACATCACAATTTTCTAGCATCACAAAATCCACAATCTAAAAATAAATTTGATTACAATAAAATCGAAGAAAGAAAAGCTCCATTGCGATTTAATTGTCATCTATCTACCTGATTGTTTATGTTGTATTTCTTTTCACAATCCTCAACGACACACTTTTCACTAAGCTTTGCAATTACATCATTGATAAACTGCTCATTTATATCAATTGTTTTAAGTTTTAGATCCATTGGTAAATTTACTGGTGTTTTTATTTCGTCAGCACTATCTTCATTCCACTTTTTCTCTTCATCAGTTACAGCATCTGTTGCAATATCTAGAAGGTTCTCAATTGACAATTGCTTCACTTCTAACAACTCCACAGCAGGTGATGATGCTCTTGTATTGATAGCCTCAATACTACCAGCTTTGCTAAGATTCTCACTAGACAAATATTTTTCTAAGCTTTCATGCACAATTTGTTGAACTTTAATGGATGCAATATTGGATTGTTGATTAGAAGCGCTCAATATAATCTCTTCTAATTTCTCACACTCCAACTGTCGCCTAGAGATTTTCTTCTCTTTAATAAGCTTTTGAACGCAAGACTTGAATCGAGGTGATTTATAAAGGAGGAAAAGCTTTTGAAGACCCAATTGTTCCAAACTAACAGCAGGACGAACTTCATATAGAAGGAAACGACACTTCTCGAGCATTGGAGCGCATACTTCTTTGTAGCTTCGGTTTAGTTGTTGACGCATTCTAAAAATAAAAGATTAAATAATGGGTTTCAGTTGAAAAAGGTTTTAAAACATACTTGATCAAAACCCATTTTATATGGTGCACTGTTTTTATGATCTCAGCTACTGGCATGGGTGGTCTTATATATGTTCCACTTAGTTCTCGGTCGATGACTGCCAAAACAAGTGGTCCCAAGCTTTGATGTCGAACTAGCACGGCTGTAAGCAATCTTTCTAGCTCTATTACTGGATGATCTTGTGCAAACTCTTGATGCCAAATAAGATGGTTTTCTTTGCAATATTTTTCAGAAATTGAAATCCAAGCCGAAACAAGAGGATCCATCAATCGAGCTTCACCTAGGCCAGTCAGAAGAGCCTCAACTCTTTGAAGAATCAATAATGAAGGCCAGTTTGCCATTTGAGGTGCATCAGTAACAGATTGATGGTTTGAGTCCGTTGGAGTACTTCCAGCGGTTGATCCACTACTTCTGGCTTCACCTTTTTCTTCATCAAAAGGATTTGAGGGTGTTAAAACTTGCAAGCCACCGCGTAGTATCGATGAATTCAAAACTTTCTCACACTGCAATTCGGCTGGCTGAAGATCTGATGACTTTTGCAGAAGATTGGCTCGCATGCCTAACAAGTAAGCTAATGTGCGTTCAGAGTGGAAATGTGTGAGGCGTGTACATTGATGATTCAATTTTTCCTCAGTACAATTTGTTTCAAATTTTCCAACTCGTAAATGAGTAGTAATATGTTCAAGAGCGACGCGATGCTGTGGACTACTTAAATCGGTAGTGAGATCTTTTCCGATGCCACTGTTGATAAGGTCTTGAGTGGTTGAGCTCTCACATCTACGAGAAAAAAAAAATAATATGGATTTCCAAACTATAAACATAATTAATATTTAATTTACACGTAATCTTTGACATCGTAAACACAACCGGAAATTAAAATCCAGGAGCCACCATCCATAATGTGATTTTCCATATCACATTTTCGAATTAAAAGGACCTCTTCCTGAACACTCATCGATTTCTGATTGGATCCTCGGCAAATAATTCCAGGCCAACCCATATCATCTGAATCTTGAATTTCACCATCGCACATTGACCGATTTAACGTATCCAAAGCTGAGAGTAATGGTACTAAATTTTTAATCCAATCAAAAGACGACAAGATAGCAGATTTGTGCTTGTGAAGAAGAACTAATCCAATGAGAAGTTCATAGAGAAGAGTATCTAAAATAATAATGAATTAATTTTTATGACAATAGAACATTTTTTTATCTAAATCTTACCTGAAATATCTGTTTGTAAAATTTCTGCAACTCCTTCTTTGTTTTGAGTAATAATGTCCAGAGATTTTGTAATATTGGATACACAAAGCGAAACTACATGCTGCAAGTATGTTTCTAAGAGAGCTTCAGCTCCAGCCAAATCGTCCTGCTTCGACGAGAAAATATATGAAAGCAACAGGCGTTGAAATTTATGCAACAGGTCCAGGCTTGATGATGGTGATTCGGGAGAAGCCAGGTAATCTTCATTGCTCTTAGACAGGTGTCCTAAATGCAATTGATTAAGACGTGCTTGTGTCAGGCTAGAATTATTGCGTAAAAGCTGCTTTAAAAGGTGCAAAAGCGGCAAATGATGACCACTGGTGGAATCTTGTGTTCCCGCGTTGATCGCTTGGTTAAGTGCAGTTTGTAATCCGCCTTCAGCCATTAAAGAGCCAACAAGTAGATCAGTCATAAATCGATGGCCAGAGGTTGTGGCAGTAACTTCGCATCCAGCTGGTAACAATGAAGTGAGAGTTTGTGCTCGTTCTGATGGAGTTGGCAACAAAATACTCCAGCCGACCTAAAAGTATAGATTTAAGTCGAAGTTCAATTTTAGAGGCGTGTGAAGTATTGACAAACCTGCAAAGTCCACTGAGCAGCTTGTTGCATTGTTTTCAATACAGCACATCCACCAGCCAAATTCAAGATTCGACTCTTCAAGCTAGAAAGCAAACGAGATCCATCGTGTAGTCCCATTTGTTTGGTAGGAACATTGTTTGTAATCGCTGCGTGGAATTGCAATCGTATTAAATTCAAGCATGTCACGGCAATCAACTCAGTTTCTTGACTAGGTGGATGACGATTTTCTGTTGTTGTTGGTCCACATACCATTGTTAAAAGTTGATCTAGCAGACGGAAAGACTGTTCACTCAGATCAATTACAAAAGGCATTTTCGTAGGAACACCAAGCATGCTGGACTTGCACCAAACAATGCTCTGAGCTTGTCCACTGGTCATGCCGGAGATTCTCAGGAAGGGTGGTGTGGTTAAGATTGGAATAGGAATTATTGGATCCCTTGTTATGCTTGATGGACAGATTTGTTGAAAGTCATTTCTACCCCAGCCAAATAGCTCGCCTGTATTCAAAAGTGCCAAAATATGTGCTGAACCTGCCGACAAATCAACTACTTTTTTTCCTTCTAGTGCATTTACTTTCTTTGGTAAACAAATATAATTTTGATCAGAGTTGTGACCGAGTTGTCCAGAATTATTTTTTCCCCATGTGAAGACTTCACCCGTATTGGAGAGTGCAACACTATATTGGTTTCCAGAATACACTCTGAGTATATTGCTGAGAGATTCGATTAGCATTGGGATCTGTGAACCAGACGCTGTGCTGTTACCTAGTTTACCTAAAATGAAATAAATCAAAATTTTCTGTTTTTTTTTGTTTCTGTTTTTATATAAGAAAATACCAAAATCAGGATCTCCCCAGCTAAAACACAGTCCTTGATCTGTAACACACAATGTATGCGAGTCTCCACTACCCAAAGCAACATCTACGATTTTATGAGCTTTCAAAGCTAACACAACTGATGGTATATGGCGATCATCTGAAACTCCGTGACCAAGAATACCGAAGGCTCCTTTTCCCTACAAAAAAGAAAGAATTTTAAAATTATTCGTAAGGATAGTGAGAATCCTTACCCAAGTATATAATTGGCCTGAGTTGTCGATTGCAGCAGAATATGTTGATCCACAGGCAAGGAAGATGACTTGCTGCCCACTCAACTTCTGGATCTTGGTAGGCAGTTCTTTAGACAAGGTGTCTGAATGTCCCAACTTTCCATTCTGTCCGCAACCCCAAGAATACACAACATGATCTTCACTCAAGGCCAGATAGTGCTTTCCTTCACTATGTGCTGCTACCTGTATGATATTATTTTTTTCGAACCCATCAATCTGTGCAGCCTCCGAGCTATCGTTATGGGAATCAATCACGTAAACGATTCCTAATGTGCTCAAGATTAGAATGCAGTTTTCTGAGCACACAATCTGCTTGACGGTAATTTTGCTGGGTAAATCAATTGTAGATGAAGCGTATTTTGGAGCTTGTCCAAGGAATGAAAAGCCTGTTGTTGGTTCAGATGAGAAACCGCTGACTTCTGAAGATAATGAGCTGTAACCGAGCGTGAAAATTTGTTGAGCACGCGAGTTTTGCATTTTTGATGAGTAGTTTCCTGCGGGTAGATGTGGCTTAGCGAGACGATCTAGGTGGCTCATTATAATAACAGCTGCTTGTCGCAAGTCAACCAACGAATCATCACTTTCTGGGAGTGTCAGGAATCTAAAATGTTTTCAGAAAAAAATTAAAATTAAAATTATAGAACAAGAAGGCTAATCTTACCTTAAAAACGACTCAGTAGGTCCGAATGGATGATTATCAGAAACACTGATGAAGTTGTAATTGCTAATAGCCTTATATCTTCTCAAAATATTAACTAATGGAGCTGCATTAGCATGTTGAGGAGTTTGCCTATTATCATCATTCTCTAGGTATTTTTCCCAAAGTGTTAGCAACAGAAGAATACCTTCTAAAGATCCACTGAGTGTTCCCTTTTGGATACCAAGCTCAAGTAGTAAATTCAGTGAAATATTTCTATCTGTTCTAGGAATTGCTCCACGATCTCCAACAACGTCTCCTAAAACAACCTGCCTAAGAAACTTGATGGTCTTCTCAACAGCTTCCACCCAGATATTAGACATGCTGGCAGTGTCAAAAAGAGAGGCTTCTTGGAGTGTTTGTAATGTCTCCAGTGAATCTTGCAGAAGTTCGCTGCACATTTCAGTGTCTTCACCAGATCGCCATGCACGACGTAAGAATGCAAAAGAAAAGTTCAAAGCTGCTCTTGTACCAACTCGAGCCAGTCCAGCTGTTGCTTTCTCAGAATCTTTAAGGTTCCCATCCAAACTCCCATATTTCACTAGTTTTTCGTCAATCGAAACAATAAGCTCTTGATGTTGTCGAAGTGATTGATCAGAAGTTTCTGGTTTGCATCTGGACAGTGCAATAAAATGCCTTTCGTAGATAAATAGCAGCTGTTTTAGTGTACATGCTGACAGACAGTTTTCAGCTGCTTGTAGGCAGATTTCTCGTTGCTCAGTTAATAGCTGCTTGATGCATGCCAATTTTTGTTCTTTTTCTAAAATATTTAATTAATTACTAGTACAGTTCAAGTACAAAAAGTAAAATGCAAAAACTCACCTGGGATTGGCCCCCAAAGATCAAAAAATGTTTCACATGAATAGGTGTTGCTATCGATCTTCTCGCTTGAAGTTTGTGGTGACTTCTTGTCATCTAAATCAATTAGTTGGCACGCAACGCAGACACAAGAGGAAGTAGAACTACAGATTTTATTGCAACAAGAGCAATTGAGAACCTCGGCACCACAATAGTATTTTCCATCACTTCGGAGATATGAGAAGTTCCCACAACAGTTGACGACAGATTCAAATTGGATTCTGCTTAGCTCGTTATCCTGAATCAGAGTATTGAATAGAATTATTCTGTCGTCTTGGCCTCGTAAAGAAGCTACAAGGTCGGCCTTCAGCCACTTCTTATCGAAGTAGGGCAGCTTCCGAAAAAACAATTCGGTGGAAGACATATTTTGTTGTGTAATCTTTAGTTGTTAGCAGAATATGCAGATATCAAATAAAAATAATTTGTGGCTTCCGACATTTTTTCATTGTTATTTTTTTTCCAATTTTCCAACTCAATTTAAGGACGAATCCACATTGATAGAAGAAAACTAACTACACCAGCTGTTAGAATGGAACTTGAACTACAAACTTAATAGGTTTTCACTGTTTTATTCGTTTGTTATAATTAATTAATGAAATTTTTCCTCGAAATTACAAGGGGTTGATAATGAAGATTTTTTCTACGTCATCGCCTGAGACACAATAACAAAGAAACATTTACCCCTCACACTTGTTAAAAATACATAAATGGCCCCTCAACAGCTGCTCGATGTAAACAAACATTTAATATTGTTTCTCAATTGTTTCTATCAATTAAGTAACATTTATAATTACTTACAAGTAATTTTAATACTAATTGCGTAAAAACCGGCTTGATTTGAAGATTGCTAAGTGGTTAAAATTCATCACAAAACGCTCCAACTCGAGGGGCTAATAGCCATGTATATTGTATTACTAAAGTAGCTCAGTTATTTATTGCTCAGTTTATTGTGATTTGTTTAGTGAAAAATTCAAAACAAATTCTGTGTTTTTGCGATTATGATTAAATTAATGAATAAAGAGTAGTAAAAATGAGTGAAATTTGTGTTCCAGGCTTGGTTCACAATTTGTGCAAGAGTTTATTGGAAAATTCAAACTCTGAAAACAACAATTTAATCGTAGTAGATCAATATAAGAAACTGGCATTTGAAATCCTCCTAAATAAGACAAACAGACCTTCAATATGCAAAACTAAAGCCATCGATCCACTAGATGAGCTAGATTTCATAACGTTTGAGCATAAATTGAATGCCAGAGTGGAGGAGGAAGATAATGAAAGCGGAGAATCCATTCAGATTTTTACAGCACTCTTCAAGGCCAATAAAGAATCACTTGAAAGTATATCTACTCTTCTTTTCAATCTTAAAGACACAAACACCTGCAAAGATGACCAAGTAAATTGAATTTTTAACAACCACTCGTTTGATTACATTTTAATTTATTCCAGGGTCCCAATCAATTCTTCAAGTTCCCAAAATCGAAAGAAGAGCAAATTAATCCATTCCTTCCACATACCCACCATCTTCCTCACTTCACCTCAGATTCTTCTGTGTTCACAACAGAATCACTCATGTCATTACGTTTGGATCCAGTTGGTCAAATCACTATTCGGGATGATGATTGCACATTCCTAAGCGAAAGCATGCATTACCTAACAAATCATAAGAGGAACAACCGATTAATACCAATTAAAACTACAAAATTTTCAGAGTCAAAGAGCAGCGAAGATATTTTGTTCGAAAAGTATAAAGAATTTGAGAAGGACCACTTGGCTAATAAAAGAATAATCATCAATAAAAGCAACTGGGAGCATTTGGGACATAAAGCTGTATTTGCTGAAGCTTCTTTTTTCTCAGAAAGTGTGAATTCTGATGCCTTGTTTCATTTGTTAAAGTTAAAAACACAAAAACAACACGAAGAAGTAAACTTTAAAATTATACCATCGGATCAGTTCATCAGAGATGTAAAGCACTTGCTTGTGAGTTTTTTAAATGCTTTTTGAAAAAAATTTAAAATTTGAAATTTTTTCAGGTGGGAATCCGGTCTGAAACGTTTCACTACGATGAAAATATTGTTTTTAAAATGAAACTGGATGTGACCGTAAAAAATATTTCGCAAGGTGTCTTGCAAAGTTTCACAGAAGAGTTTTTGGAGTGTGGTAGTTGCTTCAAACGACTCAGTTTCATGACCGAGAAAAATAAATTTAACTTCAAATTGCTGTTAGATGGGGCAGTCTTTAAAGCGCTACGGGATTGTATCGATAAATTCCTGGCTTGTTTTCGGAAGATTGTTTTGTCAATTCAGTCAAATTCTTTGCTAGATATCTCCAGAAAAATTGCTGGCATGAAGAATATTTTGGTTAGTCTAGCCAAGTTTTTAAAAATTCACCCAACATGTAAGTTTAATTTTCTTATCTGAAAAACTAGAAATTAATCATAATTTTTCTAGCCGTTTGTGAAGAAACTCTTCCTGTTGGTTCAGAGTTTCTAGGATATCTCTACAAAGAGCTAATGAACGTGTCTCGCAATGATCTCAGTTCTTTCTACACCTTCATTTTGAAATCTTGCTGTGATGTTTATTTCAGTTATTACCAAAAGTGGTTGTTTGAAGGTTATTTAGAAGATCCGTACAAGGAATTGTTTATCTTTTACTTAGATTTGTATCGTCCGAACACGAAGTCCTTCTTCGACAAGTCGTACCAAATTCGCAGGCAGTCTGTACCAGGCTTTTTACAAGGTTTTGAGGAGGATATTTTATTATGTGGAAAGTACACAATGCTTCTCAAATCATTTAAACCTGTAGTAAGTACTATTTATTATTTAAACATAATATCGGCTCTTATAAACATGTCTATTTGCAGCACCCACTTTTTTCACTTGACATTCTTCCCATCACCGTTTGCTTAACTCATGATGACTTGGATCAGCTAAAGCTCCTTAGTCTGAATTACATTGAGATGGCTCGCAATGTTTGTGGGGACGAGGTATCAGTAGAACAAATTCAAGCCAAGAAGCAGGAAAAGAAACTGCAAGCTTTCAAGATGGCGCAGCTTATGGCCAAGGAAAATTTTATAAAATGGAAAGAGGAGCAAGCTGTTAAAGCTATTGCTTTTACAAAATTTAAACAGAAGCAGTTACGAGACCTTCAGGATCAGATTCAAGAAATTGAAGACAATAAAATAAAGCAGCGAAATGAAAATTTGGAGCTAGAGAGAAAATACCTTGAAGAAGCTGAGAAAATTGAAAATGAGAGATTAATGCAAGAGAATCAAGATCGATTAAGGTAATCAATTTTAATATTAAAATCTTTTTTCTGATCCTCCTCTTATCTCAAATTCAGGCGCATCGAGTACTATGAAGAGTTAACTGTGACCATTGCTGAGCGTAAAGAAAAAGCTGATCAGTTAGTCAAAGAACTTCAAAGGCAATTGAGTGGTGAAGTAGAAGTAGAAAATTTTAAAATACCAGAAAATGAATCGACCCTCAAAGTCACATCAATTGATGACCCATTAATGAGCATGTCAACAACCAGTGACAAGTTTACACCAGATGAACTCCAACCGATAAATCCAGTAACAATAAAACATTCTGAAGTTGGAGACGATGTTCTCGTTATGAATGAAAGCTTCAAGCAACAACTAGAAGCTGAAATCTTAACTTCGACGAAGCCCACCGCCATTGAAATGAAAAAGAGTAAATCAGATATTCTCAATGCTAATTCTGAATTTAAAATTAACCGTGATCGTGTTTTGGGGTCTACATTGAGTTTTGACATGGAACCTGATACAATGAATAATGTTCTCAGTAATCTTGTGGCAATGGATAAAAATTCCTTAACAGAACTTCAAAAAAACAATCTTAAAGTTTTATCACAGGAATTCGACTGTATTAAGTCAGTGAATGAAGATTTTATTGAACAAGGCGAAATTGAAGTGTCAGATGCTAAAAAAAACAAAGAAAAAGTTCTTACAGAAGAGTTCGAGATACTGAAAGCAAAACAGGTACCAATCAAATTCATACTTTTATAATTTTTGTCTTATACCATTCAATAAATTATCAATTTTTTAGCAGCTTATTCCAGAAATTGTGGTTACTGAAACTCTTTCAGCCCTTCAACAAAACCGCAAGCGTATAATGGCACACGAGTTTGGCATAAACAAGGAAGAGCAACCACCAACTATTGAAGTGGAAACAGACCTTACCAGAAACCGCAGTAGAATGATGAGCCAGAATGTTATTCACACCGGCCTTGAAAAAATGGATAACAAATTGTCGCTAAATTTTTCAAGTCAAACGGACCGTGCTAAAAACAAGCGAAACATTCTTGAAAGAGAATTTAATATCATCACAGGTGAAGCTAAGGATCAAGGAGTTTCTCCAATGTCACTCGGTTCGGATTTGAGTCCAATGAAGGAGGTAAAAGATCAACTTTAGTTTTATTGAAATATTGTTTTTGTGGTAATTTAAATAATAATTAATTTTTCAGAGCTTCATCTCACCAACATCTCCAGTTCCTCGATTTGGAGTTCCAACAACTTCTCAACTTGACTTAATAACTCCAGAGAGCGCTCTTAATATTTCTTCAAACCGAAATGGGTTTCTTTTCCCAGATCCTAATCAAACAAATCGCACTCCAGTCAAACTCAACTTAAGAATGTCAACTGATCAGACGGACAATTCTGAAGAAGAACTCTTTAAAGAGTTTATGGATGCGATATTGAAGCATCAAACTGATTTTTTCAAGTTGGATTTAGATGAGGGCATTGATCGGAGCTTTGATTACAATGGATTTGTCCAAAAATACCAACAGATGAAAAATTTAGATATCACAACGCTAACTTATCATCTCCAAATGTCACTGACAATTCCTCTCAACGCTTACATGAAAGTCCTAAATCAAGAGATTCTGAAGGTAATTATCCATTAAAACATTCCAATTTTATCTGTGAGTTTGAAAGATTTACATTTTTGCAAAAAGGTATATCTGATAGACTTGGACATTCTGGCTCACTTCAAAAGTCTTCGTAATTATTTTTTTATGATGGATGGTGAATTCGGCAGTAACATATGCGGTGGGCTGTTGAAAAAGCTTGAGATTAGCAAAAAGCCTTCCGACCTTCTTAACTACCAAACCTTGCATTCACTACTTGATAATGCACTGAGTTCTAGTGTGTACGGTAATGATCCAAACGCAGATTGCTTGTCTTTTTTCGTCCAATCAATGCCAGATAATTTCGATATCCACTCTCCCAATGTTTTGAACATGCTTAGTTTGAGCTATAAAGTTGAATGGCCACTCAATTTAATTCTGAATCCAGAAACATTAGAGCAGTATGCTAATGTTTTCAAATATTTAGTGAAAGTTAAGAGGATAAGTTGGCTACTGGACGATGTTTTTCAGGTATTTTAACGAATATATTGGATTTTTTAATAACATTGCTTCGATATTTTAAATTTAACTCTGTTTCCAGATCCTTAAAGAAAGTCACAAGAAATTTGGTAGTGAAATGCTTAGATCACTTCAATACCGCCATGTCCAGCAAATTCGGCACAAACTTTCTCACTTCATTCACAGCTTGGAAAATCATATAACAAGAAGTGCTCTGCAAGCTTCATGGAAATCTTTCATGGATGATTTAAAAAGTGCTAATGGTATGGAAAGTTTGTACAGAAAACACACCAACTACATCAAGCGAATACTATTCCTTTGCTTGCTCAACAAGAAAAGCATGGAGTTTCATAACAATATTGAGGAGATTTTCAAATTGGTGTTGAGGTTTCACAAGTAAGTTTAATACACAAATAATCAATAATAATTGAAAAATATATAAATTTATATTTTTAGACATCTGAAGTTAAAACAATGGAAACAACGTGATGACTCTAAAGAGTTTTTCCATCCTAAGTACGAAAAGTTGGTGAATGATGAGCAGGACTTTGAAAAACTGATTAAATATACTCTTTACTTGGGTAATAAGATTGTGAAGCATGGCTATCAGCAAGAAATTGGAGACATGATAAATTTATTAGATATTAATGGATATTACACTAAAGTGGACCAGGATTAAGTCACTTACCAACTACTTCCAACTAATATGTTTGTTCTATAAGTAAGTTTTTTAAGTTTGCAAGACATTTTGTTGAGATAATCATTCACTGATGCATTTAGTTTTTTAAAGGTCAGTTTGTTCTGTTTCATAAAGGAATATGTTGAGATTGTTTGTTTGTAAAAATGATTTTAAATTAACATATTATAACGCTTCAAAATTAACAGAATTAATAAAATATGTTTTCGAAAGATAAGTTACTAATTGTTTTATACTTTCAAATTCTAATTAATTTTTTAAAAATATCCTCTTACTAATGTACAAACATTTTATCGACCCATTTTAGCAGATGATTCGCTATTTGATCAAAAACACATAATTTCAATCGCTCTAATTTATCATATGTTTTGAAGTTATTCCAGTTATTCTAAAAAATAATAATAAAAAAGCTGTAATTATTTAAAGTTATTGCGACGTATAAAAAAAAATTTGGGTACTATCACATCACAGTTTTTTCGAGGCCTCATAGTCAATTATGCCTTAAGTGTTTTTATATGATAAACTATTTGTTTTATGAATTGTTTTGTCAAGAATCCCTTACTAATGCTTTTCGTCTAAATTGATTCGATTCAAATTCCAGTTCCGTAAAACAAATTTGCTGAATTTGCTGTTCAACTAAGTTTTTCGAGAGTTTCTGAGGTTATCAGCGCAATGTGGGGCTTTATCAGTAATTTGTCAGGAACTAAGTTGGGAGTCAGTTCTTATTACTGTCTTATCACAATTGGATTTATTTTGTTCAAATGGTGACGTTCTCTAGCCGAGTTTAAAGAAGCAAAATGCAACAAAACAGTAAACTAAATTTATTACCATAGCTTTTAATCAAAATGTACACAATAAAATTTCGAGTCTCAAGTTGTAATTTGATTAAAAATTATGATGAATCTTTAATAAGATTAGCTTTTAGGTGCTTTGGACATATTTTCAGGTTAAATTGTGATAAAAATGCTTTAGTACGTTGAGTACTTGGTTGATAAAATTTATAAACAACTTAATTGTATTAAAAATGTTCAACTTATCTCATTTTGTTTGCTGATAAGATTTATTGTATATATATTCAAAAACTTGTAAGAGGATGTTATTGTATTGTAGGCGCTGTGGTAAAATTTCACTTTCTGTTGGTTTGTCCACGCATTTGTTTTGAAGTATATGACATGATTTTTTATATCCTTCGCTAAAATTACTGGTACTATTGTGTAATACAATAGTAATATAATCATCGTTTTACAAAACGTTTGTCATTAATTCAACGACTATATGTATATTTATATTTTATAAGTATCAAAAAAATCCACAACTTTGTATAAATTGGTCGATATGATAGACATGTTTGAAATTACTCTGAGTTGAAACAATAATTAAAAATAGTCTTCAAAGTAGCAAAAAATATAAAAATGTTTTTTTGACTTAAAAAGAGGTTATCAAATCTGTGTGGAATATTCAATACACATATTTTAATACTGTTTTCGAAAACTTGTGACGTGTCATTGTTTTGTAAATAATGTGATGTAGATGTGCAATGGTCAAGTCTTGATTCTTGTTGACAGTTTTTGGTTCTATTAATTCGACTCAAGTTTTTAATCTTTATTTGCTATGTTTTTCTTTTTAAAAAATTTGAATTAATATTTGTTTTTTTTTTCAACGGAAACTGGCAACTTTTAACCACAAAAAATGATTTATTTCAGATTCAGTTGCAGTGTATGTTAAATAAAACACTTGAAAAATGTAAAATAAAATATCTACTTAAGATTATTTTAAAATTTCTAAATTTAATTACATTTGTTTCATTTTTATTCAAAGGATTATTTCTTTATTCTCTCAGTGTATTTTTTTTATCAAAAACTGCCTTGTATTAGACATTCAACAAAAAAATTTACTTGGTAAATGATTGCATTGAGTATGGCTTATCGCTTGTACATTTGATCTGAACGCAATTAATTTTAAGAATAATCTTAATACATAAAATAATTTTTTGTGCGTTATTTGGAGCAATGTAGATTGAAAACTGCAACTGCTTTCGCACGTTGTTTGATAATTTTTTGCTGTTTGACTCATAGTTGTACATTTTGAACGGAAAACATATTATACATTAGAAATCTGTTTTATAACATATGTGAGAATAGACCTACAAAGACAGATATAGCGAATTAAATGATAAGTATTATGAGCTGGCTTTGATATTCTCGGAAATCTGTGATAATAATAACATAATTTTTTGTAATATTTCGAAAGGAGGAAGCTGGTCAAACTATCAAATATGAAGAAAATATCACAAAAGTTTAAAGAGTTGCATTAAAAACTTGATTGTAACAAGAAAATTATTCTGTTATTATTTTGGAAGCACTTTTTTTATCACCATTCCTTGAAATAAATGAGTTTAAATATATAAAAATTCAGTTTAAAAAAAAGACTTTGCTACTCATCAATATTTCTTCATACTCATAAGACGTATCTAATCTCTTTGTAATAGAATTTAGTGTCATTGTCCTACACAACTGATAAAACAAGCAGAAATATTCCATTTGAAGCTTTTGAAAGTGCGTTGAGTGATTGCTTTATGAACATTTTTTACTCCACACTTTATAGAATTGTACAATAATTCAAGTTACCCCAAAGTAGCAATTTCGTTTCTAAAAAACAAATGAGTTGATTTAAATTATTGCTTTTTAAATTTTAAAGTGTCCACAAATTAAAGAAAACTGTTAAAATATTTTAGCATTTCGCTTTCTGGTGGTTTATAATAATAATCTACGAAGCTTGTTTTTGTTGTTTGGTTGCTGCGTTAATTATCTTGGCCCCAATTTTTTTTTGGAAGATTACAAAAAATGGTGATATCTTGAATTGCCTCACAACCAGACACCCGTAAAGTTCACAACTTCATAACTACTTATCACCAACACAATTTTTTTAAAGCTTTTCATTATTATTGGAAATTTAATTATTATTGACCAGCTTTTTGGTCTAAATATTTTTAATTAAAATTATTTTAAGCTAGAACCGGTTGAGACAGTTTATGTTTCAAAACACATTATTTGGAATGATTATATTCACCATGCAAAACTGCACATCAAATGATCTAGACTTAACCTTTCACAAAAAGTATAAATAAAATAAAGTTTTTGTGAAATAATTAGCTATATAAACTATATATTCTATGTATATATCCTTTTCAAAAATGTATCTGTTTGAAAAAATATATATATATTTGTTTTTGTAAATGTTCCTTTAAATGGAAAATCAAATTGAATCTTCCAAAAAACCGAATTAATTTGCACACAAACTGGTAACAATAAGATTTGAATGTAAACGAAGCAACAAAAAAGCCTTTCATTCGCTATCAATTCAATATTCATATCACTCGTTCTTTTATACATCAAAATTTGTTCAAAACTGAGTGGCCCTGACATCAATAATAATTTTTTGTAATCAAATTTAACTCAAGTTAATCAGAAAATTTCAAATGCCCCCAAACGCTTTACTATCTAAATGTCGGCTAAAATTGCGCGAAATTTTATCACAATGAAGTCTCTTATCATTTCCTTAAACAAATAGTATTCAGATATATTTTCGGAATAAAATTTTTATTTTTTTTGACATATTAAAACGATTCAATAGGTAAATATAAACAACTAGAGTATTACCCGTGAAGGATCACAGGATTTGGTGCACAAAGTATATCAAAGTCGTTATTGTTGTTTTTTTGTTGGTTTATTTCAATGGATGGAGCTTAGAATTATAAATAATTAAATAATAATCAAATTATAAAGTGTTAATCTGAAGCTTCAAAATTCTCAATTGTGGACTGAAGCTACCAGATCATGCCAAAATATTTTGAGCTTTGACCAACCCTTATTACAACATACAACTCACTTTATAATCCCAAACAAAAATTTTAATTAAAAATTTTAATTAATGAATGTTTTTGGATTCAAAAATCCACCTGGTCATGCCATTAGATGGAGCTGGACCAACCCGTGATACGCGAAAAATCTCAGCTTATCATCCCAAACGATTTACCAAAAGACACGGAAACTGTATATTCAGCCGTTCTCGAGTTCTGAAAGTAGCATCAGGTACACTGACAGAAATCCGGGTGGTAGTACCACTTTGCGTCGTTCGACGAACTACTTTGCGTCTTACATTTTTTGCGTGGTTTGGCTAACTACTGTTGCGTAGTTGCGTCGTTCGATTTTACAACTTTTGGGTCTTAAATTTTGTATGTAATTTTGCGTAGTTGGCTTACTACTTTGGGTCGTACGCTTACTATTTTGCGTCGTTTTAGGAACCACGCAAACTGAATGCGTCGTTTCAGGAACCACGCAAACTAAATTTTCTTCAACGCTTTAAAGTACTTATAAATTCACTTTTATTCATCTGGAATAACACCGATGCAGAGAATCGAACAGATATATGAATGATTTGGCGAAGTATATTCATTTTTCTTCACATTATTCAAATGGGTGGTTGCTTGTGATGCATTTATTAAAACATTGATATTATATTTTTTTAATAATAATAATAATAATAATATTTATTTAAAGTGCATTCAACAACAAAGGTTATTTACACTCCATCAATTACAATTAATAGTTATACAATGCATACATACTAAAATACTAGAATGGAACGAACAATTATAATTTATAAAATAGGCCTGTATCTTTCAAGAAATCTAAAAGATTATTTAATTTTTGAGGAACATTCTTTAAACTATCTGGATAGCTTATGTGAAACTTCAATCGCTCGACTGCATATATTGAACAAATAGACAAAATATGTTTTACCTATTTGTTCAATATATGCAAATCTTACGCTGCAGTTCTTCAACTTTGTTTCTTTTAGGGTAATATAATAAATTGAACTAAATTTAATTGAAGAACTAAAATCTTTTTTAAAGGTAATATTCATACAGATTCATGCTCATACAGATTCATAATTATTTTATTTTTTGAGTATTTAATTGAAAAAATGTGGAATAATTGAGAGTTCAGTTTTTTCAACCTTTTTTTTTAGTTGTTAAACGAATAATTTGATAAATTTGAGATTTTTGGAATTCAAAACAAATTTGTAAATTTTAATCCTTTTGAATCTTTTTGAACCAAAAAATACCCAATCAACCACAAAGTTAGGAAGAAATTGACAATAAATGGATAATAAATGTTTTTGACGTGTAAATTTTATCATCAAATATACTCTCAAAAATTAAAATCTTGCTGATCAGGCGATCTATTCGATTTTAGTATATTTTATTATAATTCAGCAAATTTAAGTCAATTGTTATAATTTTGATTCAATATGAGTCTTTTTGCATCTTTTTGAATTATTTTAGACTTAAATTTTTAGTCAATCATGATTTCCACATTATTTTTAATCAATCGTAAGTCACAAGTTCGTCAAACTCAATGAAACTTGAATTAAAATTGCAAATTTCCGCAAAAAAAGACTTTTTGGTATAAGTATGTATTTAACAACCCCTCTCGTACAAGTCTCAACAGCAGAATCGGTAAAGGCGCGCGGAATAATATTCATCAAAAATCACATCACAGACAAGTAAGAGGTTCGAAACCAAGTCCTGACACCAAACAATCAAAATAGCGGAAATAGTAAAAAAGTTGAAAATTAACATGAAAAATGTTTCTTTTTTGCATTTTTTGTGAAATTTTCCGAATTTTCCGAGTTTTTCTTTTTTCAAAAGTGGTTAATCCCATGACCCGGGGTCGTTTCAGGAACGACCCAAAATGGGTAGTTTAATGTACCACCCAAGATTCCTGAAAATTTCAGCAAAATGCGTAGTTCGCCAAACTACTAACTACCACGCAAAGTGGTTTTGCGTAGTTCCTCTTAAGACCCAATGCGTCGTTAATCCCAAGACTATTGCGTCTTAGCGCTATATACACTACTTTGCGTCATGGAATTAACGACCCATTTCTGTCAGTGTAGTGATATACTTGGTTTTCTGAACGAATTGTGGGATTCTAAGACTTTTAAAAAAAATTAGTGCAAAGCCAGCAGGTCATGCCATTAGATGGAGCTGAACCAACCCGCTATGCACAAACAAACTTTGAATATCATCCCAAAAAATTTAACTCGAGATACGAAAGCTGTATCTTCAGCCGTTCTCGAGTTGTGGTTGTACCACCAGGTAGTGGCACCTGGATAAAAAGTCCAAGTACTTCCAAAAATGATATACTTGGTTTTCTGGACAAATCGTGGGTTTCTAAGATTTAAAAAAAAAAAAGTCATCTAAGGCCACCAGGTCATGCTAATAGGTGGTGCTGGACCAACCCGTGACATAAAAACAAACTCAGCTTATTATTCCGAACAATTTTTGCAAAGACACGGAAGCTGTATCATCTGCCGTTCTTGAGTTCTGGTAGTACCACCAGGTTGTGGCACTTGGATACCTTCAAAAAATTGTTTTCTTGGTTTTTTGGATGAATTGTGGGATTCTATGACTTTTTCAAAAAAAGTCGTCCAAAGCCACCAGGTCATGCCACCAGCTGTTGGTGAACTCATTCATATGGACCAGCTCGTTACCCTTATCTTTTTTTCTCATGAAACCAAAACTCCAACTTAACCCAAACTCTCAGTATAAGGTGAAATATACTTGAAACATGTCTTGCTGCACCCTGGCTGGTGACCAGGAGGGTTGTGGAACTGGTCCAAAAATCATACAGATCAAATTCTGTGATATGGATAAACCTTTTGAGACTAAGATGCCCGTACATAAGTCTTCAGGTTTTTGAGCTATTAGAGCTCAGTTAGCGTTACGCAGACACAAATATATAAATAAACAGAACTTGCTCTTTATATTATGTAATAATAATTGTAATGAATTTTACAAAATAAACTGAATAAAATTCATATTTTCATGGTTTTTCAAAAATTATTCTTTATTATAAAAAATTAAATATAGTAATTTAAATATTTACAGGGTAAGTTAAAACTAAAACTTTATTAGATATTTCTTAACACATATAGAAAAGGAAACTTAAAATATCCTTATCTTAAAAGCTTTTTCATATATAAATAAAAAATTAAGGCTTCAAAATATTTTGGAGAAAATGAGTCAAGTATTTTCCAAGAATTCTTCAAGGAAAAAGCTGGAAATAACTTGTCAGAGCTCCTACTTTTATAATTTCTGCTGATGCACAGGGAAGACAATATTATAAAATTATTGCGTATCGTTTAGTTTTTTCAATAAATAATTCATTAGTTTTTGAGAATCATATTTTAAATTTTTCAAACAAAATAAATTTTAATAGTTTTTTGATCCATGTTATTTTGGACTGACTGATTTATCCTGTTTGGTGCAAAAGGGCTATACTTTTTGTTCTATACTTTTTAAATGCAGGTAAAAATAGTAAAAATAATTTTTACCTGCATTAAAAAAATTATTCAATTATTTTAGCAAAAGGGCGTGTTCTTGGTATGCGGGATCAAAAGACAATAGAGTCTGGAAGCGTATGTCATACTAAGTCAGCGCCCTTTGCCCGCTTAACTTATTTAAATGTGTCTGAATAATTTTTGCAGTTAGTTTTCTTAAATTTTGGAAATAAATATTAAATAATTAAATCTGAATATGAAATATATAGAAAGGCGTGAAACCATTCAAAAGTTTAAGCATCTATTTTAATAAAATATTTTGTGTTCAGATTCTGCAAAGATTGCATAAAGCAAACGACTACAAAGAGTGAAGGTGAGAAAATAAATCCATAAAATATAATTATTAAACAAAAATGGCCCCTTCGATGAACGTTTATTATTTTTATACAAAGATATTCAGTTTCTTGTAGTTTTTCTTTACATTTTGTATTCAAGTAAGTGAACAATATTTTTCGAATAAATAAATTATATATTGAATATTAAATAAGAGTTGACTGCTGAATAAATAGAAAACGGGTGATTTGAATGATTTAATCGATTTAGCACAAACAAAAATGTGATTAAAAATTTTGTCATTTCTACGTTTTCACCGAACTTTTGTTTTAAGAATTGTGAAAAAATCAGTTGAAAATTTTAAATAATTCCATAAAAATAATTAACTTTTGTTTTTCTATGTCCGAAAAAAGCCACAGATTACTCGTTTTCCATTTGCAAATGAAGTTTTTGATTAAGATGTTGTGTTCGAAGATTGTAGTTGATTACCATCAGAACACCAAATTAACCAATTAAACTCTTTCAACTTGACTTTAATGTCGCTTAAATGACTATTATTATAAATTGTTTCCACTATAAATATATTTTTGCTTGTTATTTACTTAAAAAATGAGAAATTTGAGCAATTTGTTAGCTTCAATCACTTCAATTAAAAGAAATCAAATGTTTTTAAGAGACCAAAAAACTTGACCGAAATTGTAAAGCTATGAAAAACTTACAAAAATTACAAAATTGCTTTTTTAGTTGTTTAAGCACTTATATAGAAATATATCACGATAATTGAATCAAGTTGTCGCATCGTCTTAATTATGCAAACAAAGTTTTTCAGTTTCAGTTGTCTTTTTGTAAAGCAAAATAATTAAATTTGTTAAATTTGACTTCATAAATATTATTAAAAATTTCTTCAATCACTATAAACTAATGGAAGCTTTTACATTTCTTTTATTACAAAAATTGTTTCCTTCAAGAATTTTTAAATAGGTTTAAATTAAATAGAAATATTTTCATCTTAGTCGAAATGAAACTTTTAAATTTTGGCAAATCTCGATAGTTTTGAAAATTGAAAAGGCACAGATTGGCGTTGAATCTGATCAGTTTTAGGTTATTCTTCATGAATTCATCATTCTAGTTCTTTTATATTTTCTCGCAATTTCCCACGGGAAAAAGCTAAAAACTGAACCTAATCTTAAAAACTAAACTCGCACACATGTAAAGAATATTTTTGTTTCTTTTGCGGGGGTTTCCTTAATTTATAAATATAAATACAAATCGTAAATAACTAATTATAATAAGTTTTTTGTTGTATAAAGAGTTGATTTAAACTTTTAAACTTTCTGACGAAATTGTGTCATATTGAGTTTAATTATTTTTGTGCAATATTTAACTCAAAAAGTCGAAAAGAATAAATTATAGTAAAAAGTGCACAGTTCACACAATTCAGTTTTCCAGTTTCTTAGTTGAATCTTGTTTTTAGTAAAATAATAAATTATTAAAAATTATTCGCATTAAAAAATGTTTACACAATTATTCTTTCCAGACGGTGGCGCCTTTTTATCTCATAATCCAAAATTATCAAAGTATCAAAAAAAAGCAACCAATTGAAGTAATTCAGTAAATGAAAGCTTTTAAAGAAAATATTTTTAATCTAAAAAGCTATTTTTAAAAAGTTTCATAATGTAGGTAGTGTAGTCCATTAAATCATAATCATCAAATATAAAGTAAAGAGGTTTAAAAGGAAAAAACAGCGCCATCTGGTGTGTGTTATATTCAAATAGAGAATTGTTCAGAAAATTCGCAATTGTAACCATTTTTTGAGCAAATTTGAAAAATAAATAAAAAGAATTTTCAAGATAATTAAACTTTTTCACGCTTCTTGTAAAAGATGATGACTGCATCCAACAGTTATTTAAATGGCCAAATTGTGGAAAGCGTCCAAAGCCGAGCTCATTCGGTTGAAAACTGGCAAACGGTCATCCTGACTCATGCCTTGCTGCTGATTTACCATTGTGGGTGGTGGGGTTGCGTTTGGAGACAAGGCTCCAATTGGGCTTGCTGGTGGGCTATGAGGAAAAGCAAACAAGTGCGGAAAGGTGGGACTACTTTGATCAGGAAAGAAGCTGCCCATTGAGGTGGTGGGAGACAAAGAACCGACTGGTGACGAACGATCTGAGCTAGTTGACATGCTCAAAGCAGGGCTTAGAGGTAGATGATGTCCATTCTTTTTTTGCTGGGCTAATAATTGTTGTTGAGCCAAACGAGCATGATAGGCGGCCACGTTGCGGTTATGATTTCTTGCTTCTTCGGCGTTGTGCACAAAATGACAGCGTGGTCCATAAGGACAGAAACCCACGCTGTGGAATGTACGGCAAAGTTCAGTTTTGTATTTAGGGTGACGTTGCAAATTACGAAGCTCGTGGAAACCGTGAGCAAACTGGCACTTGTCACCGTATTTGCATTCGCCAGCTTCTTCAAAAGGACGACATAACTCCGTCTTGTATCTGCATGATGAGGAAATCAAATTATTATTATAAGTCGACTAATAAAATATTCCAAAATACACACCTTGAAGTATTCACTTGAGGTAGTGGTTCTGACTGGGTACGCTCCAATTTGCGATGTCCACCATTAATGTTACCATTAGTGGCTCCAACATTAATTATCTCGTTAAGCGACGTGAAGAGGTTATTTACTGCCACACCACTGGCTGGATTTGACACAGCCCTGGTAAGTGCATTATGGATCATTTGCTGCTGACGCTCTTTGTGCTGATTTTGATAAGAAACATAAGTTAATTAAAAAGCTGCTCTTAAAATTAATGTAGTGGTTATTACCTGTTGCTGTTGCTGCTGGGCTGCTACAAAAGCGGCTGCAAAATTTAGGTGCTGAAGTTGAGTCAATTGTGTCTGCTGTCCTTGGTTGTTTTGTTGAAGTGATGGGGCCGATTGGAAAATGTCATTGGTCATCATTCCATTTGATTGATTCTGCATTAGAGAAATGTTTTTGTTAGTTCATGTTTAAACGTTGAATTTGATAAAACTTCACCATTTTATGGTGATAAGGACTTTGATAATTAATATAAACGATAAATTTAGAAAAATTGGTGTCATAAATAATTTAAATTTGCATGAAAACAAAATTTGCTTCAGAACTGTACAAAATATGAAATATTTTGAGTTTTCTTTGCATTGTTTTTTTACATGCCTACTGAATAGTATGCGTCATATAAAATTTTCCTGTATTTTAATTTCAAATTATCGCATTATAAATTTTGTTGATACTCGGTTGATACAAAAAGCACGGGGAAAAATCATAATTTTATTCCATTCATTGCAAAACGAATGAGCGACATTGAGAGTTGTTTGAGAGACAATTATCAATTCAAATTAGCATTAAATATTGCATCGACGAAAGAAATCGAGAGAAATATTCGGAGTGGCCTCATCGGCCGCTCCACTTCATATATGAACTCGCAGCTCGACTTTAGTGTTTACTATTTACTGATAATAAAATATTTAATATTGTGTGTTTTATTCAATAGATAGTATCGTCAGTAATTATTTATTTTGTTCAGAGACTTTCAACATAAACTCACATTTTGAAGTTTTCGTCAAGTTTTGTGAAGTTTGTATTCTGTTTTTCTGTGTGTTTTTTTGATTAGATAAGAAATCAATAAATATTCCATGCCAAGATATACGCTGTTGCTGGGGCTATTTTTGAGCCTACAATTTAACACGAATCCAACTTTTACTTAATCTTTCCTGATATGATGTCTTTGAGAGTCTTAAAAATTATAAATGCTCGAAATATCAGTTTTATCGAATTTTCGTTATCTCAAATCAGCTGATAAAAGCAAGCTGGCCCAATTGCAAATAAACTATAAATATTATATTTCCAAAAATAAGAAATTGTCATTGAGCAAATTGTTCAAGTGGCTGTAAATCAATCGTTTATTGAGTAAACGTAGGAGCGGTTTTGAGCTCTTCTAATCATTGATTAATTAAGCCAATTGAAAATAGTACTGGTATGACACAACGTTTTAAATTTGAATATTGACTAAATTTAAAATAGCTCAAAATATAATGATCAAGAATTTAAAAAAACCAACACGGTTAAAAACTTAAGATTAATTTAAGATTGTTGCTTTCTTTTATCTTTCTGATTTTGTTTGAGTCGTCTACAAAATCACAAATAGAATTTAATTTTTTCTATGTTTTATATGTATTTTATTCAGGATATAAAAGTTTAAATTTAGGCAGAAAATTCTTAAGGCGACTTTAAAAAAAATACTGAAATTTTCAACGGCAATGTACGGCTTCAAAGTGTACTTTTTTAAAAGGGGAGCGATTAAGGATATTAAAAATGCCGGAAATCGTGGGTTCAAACCTCTTTTTGATGAGCAGTATATGCAATATTAACAACTATATTTGTTTTAAATAAATTTATGGAAGATGCTCACAATAAAGTACTTGGCGTCATTTGTATGAGTCAGGAGACCTTGCTTTTTGTTTTGGGATTTCTGAGTGTGCTGGTTTTTTGCGAATTAATTTAAAAAAAATCAAATATGTTTATCGCATCTTCACAGAGTAGACTTAAAATTGATTCTATCGATTCTCGAACAAGATATTCATATTCTTTTTATAAATAATTGTGACAATTTACAATTTAATTTCGTTCCAGAAACATTTTTTTACAGATTATGTGAAATATGAATTTCTTTAAATGGAAGTTTTTTCAGCCTCCATATCACATATAAACGGAAATAAGTGTATAACAAGTATCCGCGTGTAAAAAGTCAATGAAAAGCATTTTTGTTAGTGCAATAAAAGAAATTTTCGTCTCGAAAAAAGCAAGTGGTTTGTGATGACGAAATGTCCGAACGAAACTCTTGGTCTCAGTTCCGGGAAGCAAAGCTTGAATGATCACAAACAACGCGAATGTCTTGTGTTGAAATTTTGGAAACGGTTGCGATCGATTGAGACAATCTGGCAGCACAAGCCGTGCTTAATTAGTTACTTATCCAAGTAATATAGCAACAAGGATGTGTGGACTACAATGAAATGTAATTCACTGAATTAAATAATTTTAAGTTTCTTTTTAACTGCTTGAATTGCTTATTTGTGATGGTGATGGAAGATGCAAAATAAATTTGCACTTCATTTAAAAATCGTTAAATCGTACAACTTCAAACAGAAAAAAGCACGTCTTGGATATTTATTTAAGTAATTCACAACATTTTGCACAATAGTTCACAAATTTAAGCGGCAAACCAACATTATTAAGGCGAGGAGGTGAATACAATAGAGATATTATTTTGTAAAAAGTTATATTTTTCAAAAATATTATTCTGAATGGTTTCCACCAGATGGAGCTGCAGTTGCATAGAACTTCCTAATCACTTTATTAGCAAAAGATTTCATAGTAGCTAGCATAAGACAATTGACACAGTTATTTTTAACACTGAGATGTATTGATAAACCCCTTAATACAGCACTATTGGGTGTTTTTGAGAACTTATGGATATAAATGTAGGCGTCAAAGCTGAGAATGCTGTTTTTCGTTGCTTTCTTGCTCGTTTTGTTTTATGAGTACATTGTTGTTAGTCTTGGAGTATATTTTATAGAGTTTTTCAACCATACCGAAGCATTCAAATTTATTGTTCCGCTGATTTTGTGCAAAACTTGTATTTTTAATTATCAAACAGCCTTTTTCTTAATTTTTAAAATGTGCACATATTTCGTCTTGAAAAAGCTGGAAAACATGAAATATATTTAATTTATTAACGCAGTTGACTGTTTTGAAATTGGCTATAGAGTAAATTTTTCATTTGAATGCTGCTTTGTTGCATTTCTCTCCAACTTCAGACGCGAGATTTCTAAATTTTCAATTATTCTGTATTTGTACATTCGGAATAGAAAATATAAAGTAATTTAAAATTATGATTTGATTCAGTTTTACTGAGTTTTACGCCTTTCCAGCCAGCTCGTGGAGCTAAATCTGCATCTCGCAACACTTTCAGCCCGATTTTTGAACGCTTTGTGTCTTTCCATTTCTTATTTCATGATTTTTTTGTTGATTTTTCTGATTCAATAAAAATAAATTGAACGAGATGTTATACAAATGGGGTTGATTTTGGAATTGCAAATTTGGAAGACTATAGTTCAACTGAGTTTAAATTTAACTAAATATGCTCTGAAATAGCTACAAGTTTGGAATACTACAAACTATTCAAATATGAACAAATAGAAAGGTCCTTGAGCTCACATTTTCTCTATTTATGGATTCATTGTTTTGGCTTAAAAATGCTCAAAACTTTTTTAGTGTGGTTCATTACAAATCAACTTCAAGCTATTTTTTTTTTAAATGCTGAAATCAATTATACAATAACAGAACACTTGATAAAATAAAAAAAATGATTAGGAACAGGAAATAAGCCAAGGGACTGGAACAAATGTGGAAGTCTCTCGAGCTAGTTGCTTGATATTTTTGAACGGTTCAAAATATATATAATAACTTGAAAACGAATAAGATTTGTAATGGCGTAATGGCTTTGGAAAATTAAATTCAATTGAACGAAATTACTAAACAGTCCATAAAGCACATTTAAATTCATTATTCATTAATCGAGCATGTTGTGTAAGTGGTTATGCGAGTGTCTTAGTATCAAATTATTAGATGTTAAATGGATGTATCTTGAAGTTGAATCGAAACTATTCACAAACTACATTCAAAATAAATATTAACACTTTAAAATAACAAACTTTTAAACCGAGTGATGAGTTTATCTAGGACTTGAGCTTTCGACATCATTTTATTTCCTTCTCAAAATGCTACAATATGCAATTAATATACAATGTCACAATATGGTTAGTTTATCTTCAAAGAAGAAATAATGAAGAGATAGCTTGTGATTGACCTTTCTTAATTTATTCTTTTGTATAAATTATATTAATTCCAGACAACTTCAACATTTTTTTTTCTGAGACAATACATGACAATACCCTTCAATCCACTCAAGAAGTTTCATTGATTTCGGCAAAATTTTCTTTTCATTTATAAACTAGAACAACTTCAACAGAAATAATGATTTTTATCAATTTTCTTGTCCATCCAACTACTTAACTAGTTAAGAAACTGAGAAACTAATAAAACAACTAAGAAGAAAGATTGAAAGCAATTATGAGAATAATATAGAACTGTGTACAGTTATCACTAGACGAGAATCAGCAAGAAAATCATGAAAGTAAAAACAATTTTTTAAAGCTTCAAGATTGTCTGTCTTCTTTGCTCATGAGGAAACAAATTATAGGAAATCAAGTCTGATGAAAATGTATGTATAGAACATTAAGTGACGTCATCGAAAGCGTCATTAATGTACGAAGCAAGCTTACAAGCGCGAGCAAACATTTGAACGAATAAAAAGTAATTTCACTTTCAATGGTTCAATTAAAGTGTTTATGTTTTGTTACTGGTATTGCTTCTTCAAAGCTCATGTGGTAGCTTTGTTAGGTTTAAATGGGTTTGATGATGTTGATTGTCGTTGGTCTTAAAGTTAACGTGTCATAATAGATCGAATTAAATTAAATTTATCTTTGAAAATTGCAACTTTGAGTTTGAGAAATAAAATGCAAAAGGAACAATTCAATTTTTGTGTAATGAAATTTCGTTTATTATGAACTTTAAGATACTGAACTTTAGAAATTCCTTAAAATAATAACACTCGATCTTCTCATTGCAATCGAGCCCCTCTTCCATATTTATTAATCATGGTTACACATCCACAACTTATTCATAAAACCTGAAATAATTACTTAAGCAAAAGTAACGACCTAAAGCTACAAATAAATTAAACCAAACCAGCAAAAATAATTCAAGTCAGTCGATGGAAAAGCGGAATTTAATAGCCTTGAGGAAGGTCAAATGACTTGAAAACTTTTGGTGTTTCTAGCATGCTTTTATAATGTAACTAATTTGTAAGCTTCCAAGAGCCATCTTTGGAACCGTCTGAGGAGTTCCCGAAATTGAGTCACTTCCTGAAACATCATTATATCGTATAATACAAAGGCATGTTTAAAGTATATTCAATATTCATATCAGCTCGTCCGTTCGTCTGTTTGTTGGTTTACAAAATAAAGACCAAAGTGTCTGCTACCAAAATGTGATTTAGTGGAGTCTTGAAATTTTTGTGTATATAATATATATTGATCCACCAATTGGAGATGTGTTCCAAGAACATCATCAATTTAAAATACTTTCTGTATAACATCGATACATAAGATACTAAAGTATAATTTTATTAAACAAAAATTCTTAATTACACCCATTTTTGCCTAAAACATAAATGCTACTCTGTCTTCTCAAGTCTAAGCTCCGCAGGCCTCAAATAATTACACCAACAACATTTCGAAAAAACCAACTTCATCCAACAACAAGAAATGAAAGAAATGTTGTTAAAAATAGCGGCAAAAATTATTACGAAAGAGTTTGTTTCGTTGGCTCGAGCACGCTTTGGTGGTAGAGAAAGTTAATTGTAATGACGACACTTTAAACCAACATCACCCAAGAAATGAAAAATCAAGAAATAGCTTTTTATGGCCAATTGTGAGTCACGATTCGCTTTGTTTCCCTTATTGCTATAAAATTGCACAAAATAAAAATATACTGGATATTTTGGGATTTTGTAATTAACTTAATTCTCAATGTCAAAGAAAGAAAATTGTGGGAAAATTGTCTCTAAGATTTATATTTTGAAATGAATTAAATTTATTTTTTAAATGACTCATCAAAATGTTTTGTTCAACTTTTAGAATAATAATTGAATATTAATTTAAAGCTATTTCTAGCAAATATTCAAAATGCAGGTTAATGAGCTGGTAAAGTTCAAACAATTACAATATCCTGATAACTATGGACTTAAACATCAAAATGTCTAATTAATTATGATTTTTTTTACGGTGTAACACTATGGATGTGCTTGAAATTGAACCAATCTGACTTCTAAATACGAGCTGACTAATCCCGAGCGGAAACAAAGTTTCTTTATCAGCCGGGTTTTTAGTTTCCTGAGCAACAACAAAAACTGTGGAATATTTCAAAAAATGAGCCAAATATTTCCATAAAAACCATAAATACAGCAAAACAATGATTTTGCACAATCCGCAATAATTTGATAGTTTTTAGTGCTTTTGACGCAATTTTGAAGTTCTCGTGCATTTATTAAAGATAGACATAGCTCAACTGTTCATAAGAATATCGAATTCCCTAGGATATTAAGACCATTGTTAAGAGGAATCTATCTAATATCTTCATATATACTGTGTAATTAAATGAAATGAAAAAACGAAAGAAACTCACGAAAAGTTTTAATATCTTTCTTGCTATTGGAGTGAGGATAATTTTGTACTTTTTACTCAAATTCTATAAAAAATTCCAGATTCGTGTAGGATATCATAATGAGTATATCTAAGATACTTTTCATTTATTTTTACCTAAAACTCGAAACTGAATTAACATGTTTCAAATAAAAATGATTTGCGGTATTTTTACCGAAATTTGTCCAACTTTGATCTGCGTATTTTTACAACAAATAATAAAAAGAAGATAATTGTGAGTTTCCACCGAAAAATAATATGAAAAACAACAAAATGATGGCTACGGAAGTTAAACGACTTTTTCCTTATTAGGTAATTACATTGAAAATAGTAAATTTTCCGTGAATTTCAGTTTTTCGAGTAATTCAATAGCACAATTTGATCTTTATAATTTTATTGAGGACACATGCTTGAATGTTGCAAAAAAACCATATAAAAATGTTCGTAGTCCTTTACAGATTATCTTAATTTTCAAAATGTTGAATACAATATACCGTCAAAAAAATCAAGTGTAGTATAAATTAACCGCCCCTTTTATTTTAATCGACAATCAATTAATTACAGTCTTTAATCTACACCCTCAACTGGTAAAACACACAACAGCCAACAAAACGCCAACAAAACGACGACAGACAGTGAAAGTAAATTTATTATTTTTAATAAACTAAAGAGAAATTATGCAAATGATCAACCGTATAAAAATAAAAACAGTAAAATATCAAATAAAAGCGACAGTCCAAGCCCAAAACTGTTGGAGCTCTAACTAAAAATCCAGGAATTTGGGAAAATTAAAAAATATCTTCTATTGTTTTACTTGTTGCCTTTTGTTGTGGACTTTGGCAGTTTGGCAGAACAAAGGACGTTTTAGCCATAATCGGCATCAAGTTCTTTTATATCAACAAACTGCTCTTACCTTCATAATATCTCCAAAATCATGATACGGCCCGGCATGTAAAATTGCGGTGGACATAGCTTGTCAATTAGCAAATTAACACTTTTCCCTTAAATTCAGAAAAGATCACTGTATTTTGCTTATTTTATTCAATTTTTATTGGCTTTGGTCACTTTTTTTTTGATGTTTCACTTTCTTTTCACTTTAGTGGTTTGATATCCTTGCTTTTTTCTGAATTAATTACTTTTATTAATTATAAGCAGGAAATTAGTTTCGCGAACTGGCAATGCACTTTATTCGAACTGTGCAACGTAAATCGGGAAAATGCGGGAAAAGAAACTTAAGACACTTTCGGGAAATTAAATAGAAATGTGGCACAACTTTACTCAACGATCGCTGTTTTTTCACTGAGTTGGTTCAACAAAATACTGAGTTGTTTCAACAAAATATACAACTTGGATGACTCTCACTCATTCATTTTTACGCTCTTTTATTGCAAATTCTCCTTAATTTACGCTCTTTTCACAAATAAGAATTTTCATTGCTACAGAAACATACACAGGCCCCTACAAATAATGAAGGAAACCTAATTATGACCCTTCATCCTTTTTTTTAAATTCCTTAAGAGAAATAACAACAATACCTAATTGGAATAATCGCTTGTTTAACGATTGGGAAACTTAAGAAAGTAGACCTTAAAGTAGAAAAATTATGCGTAATTGCAAGAATAAAACAATTTTATTTAACGGACAAATCTACTTAATGATTGAGTCTCCAAAAAGTCTTTAAGCAAACAACAATTTTCACCAATTTATCAAGAATCGATTGAAGATTCAGGTTTTGCTTCTTCTTGCCAAAAATGAAAAAATATTCTTTACATTTAAAATTTTTTTTCACAGTCAAAAATTTGTCAACATTTCTTTTCCATTTTATAATTCCTAAAAGGAATTTTAACATATTAAACCAATTAAATAAGAAAACATTTCTGGGGATGAAAAAACTTATCTGTTTTGAACAAGTTCTTGGTTCTTAATTTTTTGTTTTTTGTTGGATTTTTGTGTTGAGAACAAGAACCATCGAATTTTGAGATGAAACCTGTTTATTCGTTTAAAAAACATTAACAAATCAGCTCAGAGGAACTTTTTTGGGTTCTTGTTTGGTTCTTAAAGGCACAACTTTTTTTAATTTGAGGAATAATAACAAAAAGGACCAGCATTCAATTGAAAAAACGAAGGAGAGAGAATGGCAAAAGATGGAATGATTACATGGATTTTTGTTGTTGGATTTGAGAAAATGCATCTTTTAAAATTCTGTATTGTGAAGAACAAGAAGGAATTGTGGAAGCATACAATGTAGAAAATTGCACAAAATATTATTTTTATTGGTTTTGTAATTTTTGATGCTTCAGAATAGATGGTCTTGAGCTTATTTTGATATTTGATACAAAAGTTTTCTTGCAAAAAGTATGACATGTCACGATCATCAGAAAAAAGCGTAAAGTTGAAATATTTTGCATAGTGCTCATAGCTAGAAAGAGGATATACATTTTACATGTAATTTGAGGATCAAAAATTTAGTATTATACCCTACAGATTTTTGAACTACTAGAGTATAATGATTTTAATTTCAGTAGTAGCTTTTTATTGTAATTGCTCATTAAACCACGAGTCAAATTTATCTACAAATTGCCATCGACAAAATACACTGAAAACGAATATCAAAGAAATTCTGGTTTTAAAATTAAATATTCATACATAATTCCACTCACAAACACCATCAGATCATCAACAGACAACTCTTCGACCATCACATCCAAATAAAAATAATTTTGTTGCTTTTTTGCGAAAGCGAAAGTAAAGTGTTTCTCGAAAAATACAAAAATGTGAAGAAAAATTATGTAGTTTTTGTTACTTAATAGCCATATTCTTTTTACATGAATATTCAGTTCTAAAATCGGTGCCAATCGGTGCATCACCAAATCAGTGATTTGGGTCGTTCTATTTGTCAAATCACTTGAATATTCCGATCTGTTCTAAATCAGTACTAAATCAGTTGGCCAACCCCACGAAAACTGCTAAGAAAGCGACAACATAGATTTCCGAAATCGATTAATCGAAAACAGATTTTCACCTATTCCGAAGTTAAAATTAATTTTAATTGATTGAAACCAATATAGTTATGCATTGTAAACAGTAGGCAATGCATTTCCATATCTAATAACGCCGAACAACCAAAAATAATCTGAGAATTAATCAAAATCGGCCTTAATCATACTTTGCGAGCAGACAGGGATCAGTATGAGGCAGGGATCAGTATTTACAATGAATTGCGCCAAAAATATTCAAATTTGTTTTGTTTACAAATAATTAATAAGATTTTGAGGATCATTAAGCTGTGTCATTGAGTTCCTTGTAACAAATAAGTATACTAGCAGCCAAAATGAGGTGGCAAACACAAATATTTAAGTGATATCAAGAATTCTCTTCGAATCTTTGAGATAATTTGAAAATTTTTGTCTGCCACTTGTTATTATCTGCTGGTGCACTTATTTTTAGCAAGGAACTCAATGACACAACTTATTAATCCTCAAAATGTAATTATTTTGTTTGTAAACAAAACAAATTTTAAAATATTTTCACCACAGAGCATACGCCATCTGGGGAATGTTCTGCAAACTATTTCTGTCAACATGTTCAAGACTAAAATGAAAGGAGGCCCAATAATGCAACTCGAAACAAAAATATTGAATTTTACGGCTTATTTAAAACATTTTCAGCGATTTTATCCAAAGTCTATATATTCTATACCAGAACGTAATTAGAGGCATTTGGTGATCGCTAAAAATAAGCAAATAATTGATTTTATTTAAAATATCCTTTATATGTAGACCAAATTAAGAGGAAATTTACCGATGAACATGTCATGAACGGAATAGTTAAATAGAACGACCAAAAATATTCAGTGATTTTAGCACTGATTTTAGAACCGATTGGCTGAAAGTGAATGTTAAATAGAACAATTTCAACTAATTTAGCACCGAAGTGAAGGACAAAAAGAATATGGCTAATGTTGTTGCTGCTGGTTAGCTGAATCGGATAGTTTACTGTCCATGTTTCGATGAAGCTGAACATGCGAGCAGTTTAACGTGGTGAATTACGGAAGTTTAGCTCAACTATGAAACTTGAAAACTTTACCATCCTATGGACTTAGAAACCAAAATTTTAGGTCCTCTATTAGTTTTATGCTGTTTAGCGGAAAAATAGTTGATTTGTTCCAAAAATTTTGTTGAATCTTTTTTTTTATATTTAGAGGTCGTAAATCTTCAGGAAGTATGATTTTTATTGCTCAGAATTAATAAATTCAAATTTAAATTAACATATGTCTTGTTAAGCCAATGTATCGAAATATTACAAAATTGCTTTTAATTTATTTTACTTATAAAAACGAATTATCATAATCTTTGGTCAGATAGGAAAGCTGTTAATTATTCATACACAGTTCAAACTTTTATTGCCTTAGAACTTTCACAAGTTTTCATTAAATTAATTCAAAGTCCCTTATATTGTAGCAAAAAATGTTAAAATTATTGTGAAAAATCAAATTTCAAATAAATAAATAAAAATAAAAATCTTTTACTTTTCATGTGTTGTTAAAATCATTCCTGTGAATTGATTACATACGTGAAGCTTGGTGAATTTGTATACTTGATTTGATGAACAACAAACTCACAAATAGCAAACTAAATTGCAATAATATTGTTAAAAAAATTTCCAGAAACTCACGTATCGAATGAAATCGAAAGCAAACAACGACTGTAAAAAACTAACGACCGACATAATCGAAACTCTAACGAAACTTTAATGCAGAGCGTATGAGCTATAGGTATTAGCTATATTAAATAAAAAAACAAAAAAGCACCATAGCAAACTGAACCACTAATTCACATCATAACAATACGTGAATTTTATTATTTTTATTCAACAACAAAAGATTATTTAAGTTAATTCAAATTGAAGTCGGTAAGATTTTATTTAGATCGAAAGCCCTGAAGGTATAATTAATAATTCACAAGCTTAATAAAATGAAATTTTGCTAGTCGAATCAATGAAACATTGAGTTCGCTTTAACTGTCAAAAATTTCTTTACATTGTGCGATTTTAAATATGCTAAGTTGTTGTTTTTAAGAAATATGAATTCGTTCAATTGTAGGTGAAGAAAAAATGCAGTTTGATCTATAGATACGCTGAATGAATTTTTTTAAAGGATATTTGTCAAATATAAATTTAAAACTGAATTTCCTTTAATTTTTTTAAAATCCTTTTCTTCACTTTTAATTAATTAAGCATAAATACCATTTTAGTTTTAAGAAACATCCGTTTTGTTTTTTCATGCTAGCATAAAAATTAAAGTATACAAAGCATTTTCAAAAGATTTTTTACACAACAAGAAAACCTTAGAAATTTCTTATACAATTGCCCAATATAAAATAAAGAATTCAGAAAAACTGTAAAACTGTGATAAAGGAAAAAACTCAAAATTTACGATTTTCGTTTCATATCCTTCTTTAAGACATGCAGGGCTTCTCGTAGATAGAAATTGGAACAGGAAAAAAGGTTCTCAAATTTGAAGAACATACAAATTCTCGATCCCTACACAAACTCCACAATCCCGACGCAAGACAAAAAAAAATGTTTGTAAGTAGCAGGTAGTTCTTGGTATTAAGTTTCAAAGCAAAAAATATTGAAGAAAAGAAGCATGAGGAATATGCTTTGATTTGTTATATATCACTACAGAAAAGTTTCAGTATGGAGTTTAAGACTCCATATACTCTATAATATATCCTCTATATTAACTTGTTAAGAATTAAACATTTTTTAAAAGCTATGGACTTTGCTAACACGAACTTTGAAAACATTCTACGATTCTAATTGCGTTGAATTTTTTTTTATCTATACGTTAATTTATTGAGTTTCCAGGAGCTTTATTGATTCATCATCTGAAAGTTTTTAGACTCAAAAGTCAAAATCAAGGAACTGTTCATAAAGAACGTCCAAGGAAATGCTGTTTTCATAAATGTTATGAGGTACCAGAAAGTAACCAAACAGTTGAAGAATAAATAAATAAATTTATGTTTTAAACTCCAAAGCCAACTATCAAAGAAAGTGAACGAGTAAAATTTGTTTAGGGCTTTCTTATGTAAATATAGTATATAACATAGTATAAATACGAATATAGGATGTTCCTTTGCCTTAGAAATAGTAATATTTTAAAAGCTTTATGCAATCTTTCTTATTTATAGCCTAAACAAATTTGAGGGCTTTACCAACAAAAACAATATTTGAATACCTTTACATTTTAGGCAAATATAGACAACGTTAATATTAATCAAAGGTCTCGTATGTCGTATGATATTTTAAACATCATTTCTGTAAAATGTTCTGCATTTCAAGGGTAAAGAAAATTTTGAACGCCATTGTCAGGTATTATCACATTGGAAGACTCGAATCAACCAGTTTTAAAAGAATTTCAACGATATTAATAAAACTCATAGAAAGATGCTAATTTTTTTCTAAACAGTTGAATTTATAATTTTTAGTTTGGAAATTGATTAGGATGATTTTGATTATATAATGTCATATATTAGATTTTCTGAACCAAAATTTAGATATGTGTGCGATAATATTTGCAATTTATAATTGAAAATGATCAGATAAAAGATCCCGTAGAAGAATCAGATCTCCCTTTTTAAGCGTTTAAGTAGTCGTAAGTCACTTAAGTATTCGTTTAAGTTTGTTAGGACTATTGATCATCTAACATGAAACACTGAATTAAAATCGAGGCTATATTAGTAGTAGATATGTATTTGTGATACCAAAATTTAAACCTATCTCATATTATGTACTCTTTCTTTCAACTCATAAAAAACTATATAGAATATTTTGGCTTGTGATCGTTCATGTTATGTGCAACCAAGTAAAATGTTCTAATCATTGTGTTCAAAAGTTTCGCAGAATTAAATTTAAAAAGCGTCTCTAACTTTTTTGACTTTCAAAAATGTAAAAAGCGGAAAAAGGAAAAACATAATAGCTGCATTTACCACAACGATAAGCAGGGTATGCAAACGCTCATATAAGATCTAGAATTGTTCATCGCATAACCACTGCATACACCAGCATCACTTGAAAATACAGTGTAAATATATTTCGAATAAAAAACTGGTTTCTAACGAAAGAGAAACAGATTGAGTTTTGTTTTCTTTATCTTTCTACTCATTTATTTCAAAAGACATTTATTTTATTATTCAATCAGTCATCTTTTTCTTAGCGTATGAAAAAGCATGCATAAAGCTGCAACAACAAAATAATGGTGCAGTTTTCAGACTTTAAAGATTTTCCAGAGTTTTGAGTTTTTGAATTTGACTTTTATCAAACGAAACGAAATGGTTTTTAGAAGTTTACATTTTCACTCGTTGAAATTCAATTAACAATTTTTAAATCATTTGGTTTTTAATCCTTTTGCATTATTTAAAAAATATCTTAAATCTAAATTGTAGCATACTTTATATTTTATAATTCAAAATACGAACGATTTCAATGATTTTCTTGCTTAAAATCAATAGTTCTTTTTCTTTTAAATACAAATTTACATGAAGAGTTAAATAAAAGTGCACGTCTCAACCGACAGTAAATAAATAAAATTTAAAATGAATAAATCTCTTTGTGAAGGTTCAGAAAGCACAGCCCGTGCAAAAGCTATTAATTGGTTGAAAAATATTTACATACTATAAAGCTGACATTGAATTTACATTGAATTTACACTGACATTGAAAAATAAGGATGTCTTTGTAAAGTTAACATTTCTGGATGTCACGGTTTTTTCTTAGTTTGTCCCGAAAACAAACATTTTTTCCACCCAACCAAATCTGTTGGCAAAATACAATTCGTGAAATAACAAGACGAAATTTATACGTAAAGATCAAGTAGAAATAAAAATTAAAAAAAACTGCAAATAAGATATGCATTTTTTTTGTTTGAACGGAAAATCACGCACAAACAAATTTTGTTTATTCTGGAACTGCATGCAGTAACTGCTGGTGTTTAATAAAGTCTTTGTGATGGATACGTTGTATATTTTGATTTTTTGAATAATTTGAAAATAAAAGTACATGCATATCAATAAAATTTTTTTATCAAGAGACATTCTTCTTGTTTTTAAATAGCAGGAGAATTTTGAAAATTTGACAAAATATAGAGGTATTTCGTATTTTATCCTTAAAATGGAATAAATCATTATTTTTTTAAATATGTTTTTTTAACAGTGCCAGCCAATCTTTGTAAAATTGCTCGACTAAGTAAAAACGCTTTGAGATGAAACACTATACTTCACTTTTCTTGTGATATTCATTCCTCAATGTTTGCATTAATAGTTGGCAAGTAAGCTAAAGCCATACTCCGTAACCACCCAAACCACCACAAGTATCGTGCTCGACTTAACGCTTAAAATTCAAACATACTCTATATTATATACGATATATACACTCTACATATCACATAACGCTTTACATTGCCAAAAACTTGACTATATATTTTAATGAATTCAAGGCATTAGTTACGATGTTTGATAAAATTGCTTAATTATCACATCTGCGATTTTGGTGATCTACATAATATTGTCGTTTTGAATTTAGCTTAGTTCAGACAATCGCTGGGAAATATTCGAAATAATAGAATTTTTACTGGCCATCCAAAAATTAATTGATTTACAGCATGATTTTACCAACTGAAAATTGCAATCGAAAAGTTTTGTGAATAAAGAAAAAAAATACTACAAAGTTCTATTAAAAAATGCTAACGCGTCAATAGACATATTTTCAAATTAAAATTGGTTATTTCATGTTTTACAAAATTATGGGATTCATGATGTTGTTTTTATTTTGTATTTGTTTTTGTTGTTGATTAATCATAAAGAGCAAATTGATAAATTTATGTGCGCCAAAAGTGTTTGGTCAGGTTACAATTTGTTTACGATCATGAACGTTTTGTTCTGTATTTCGCAATTTTCTCGATAATTTTGCAATTTAATGGTATCCAGGTGTTTTGAAATTTGTTTTTTCAATATTCCTGTGTTTATCTGTATACATTCAAAGTCCCTGGCTACGTATAATAATCCCAGCCAATATCTTTGTCATTTGCGGCAGTCAATAATTTCCATTATATTGTGTCGGGCAGTTTTTATGGCAATTTGTTAGTATGAAATTGCAGTTAAAAAGTAAGTACAACGTGCAAAATTTGCGCAAACCCATTAAATGCAAGATGACATGCAAAGATTGCGGAAATGGGAAAACTGTCTTATTAATGAATTGCTTTGTGCCGGAATAATTGACGTTTCAGTATTTACTTTTTGGCATGGCCATTTTCGTTGGTGCACAAAGAAAGCCTTGCGCAGTATTTGAACTTTTGTAGACGGGAAGATAGTTGTGGAAATGTTTGCTGGGCTAAGAACCTCACAACTAAGTACTTCATTTAAGCATCTTACTATGCATAGAGATTAAATTTTCTTTCTACTTCTTCAACACGAGATATTATTACATCATACTGGTTCACGCTACGAAGTAAAATTTTGCAAAAAGTCTTTGAAACTAAAATGGTCTATGAGAAAGACCTGTTTTGTTCAGGAACTAGACTAAATTTATAATAGCATATACTAAATTGAATAGACAACACATATAATTTGAAAAAACGAATCAACCATTCCAGTTCTCGAAATCCTCAAAAAGATTCACCGATTTGGATCTTGATAAGAAAATAAAAAGCAAACTGGTTTTCAGCTGACTCGTAAAAATTTCGTTCAGTATTAATATTTAAATCGATTTATAATTTTTCATCAGATGATAATATATAAATTTCAATTTTAAAAATAAAAAAAAAAGAAATAAATTAAGTATTGCAACGTCAATTTGATGAGCCTTTTTATTGGACCTAGCTCAAAGCTAGGACGGTTAAATACAAATTCAACATTCACATATATCTTTGATTTTTTAATTCATCAATGCGTTAAAATCGGTTCATATTTATTATTTTTGATCAAAACTTGTTGGACAGAGCGTGATTGCTTTTGGCAACAGCTGAAGAATCTCAATTTTATAACTCCGACTTTGATTATAGCATGTAGTTTAATGTCGCTTTTGTTTGAACTATTTTTTCAGCTATTCAATTTGAAATTCTTCTGGTCACATCATAAACAAATATTAAATAAAAATTTGCGCAGCGGATAATTTTCAATACCATGAATAAAACGTGCAAAAAACTTTGTTAAACTTTTATCAAATCGAATTAAATTTTTCTGAATCATTATCTGCATTTTAAATGGTCAAATTGCAAAAGAGCGTATCGTCACCGCTTTAATACTTCTCCTTCTATTTCACGATTTCGATTGAAAGTTCCAATGCATTAATATATATTTTATCAAGGTGGGGTCACATAAATAATTATTGGGAATTAAGAGATTTTATGGAAATATAGCTAAGTTTAATAATTTTTTTCAAACCCCTGTTAAATTGCGAATCACCCAGCAAAATGCAATGAAGTTGAAACTTCAAGAGGAACCTGATAATTGCTTTTAGATTATAAACAACTGACTATATATTTTATAAATTTTACAATTTATATGTTATTCAAAAACCTGAACCGTCGCTGAACCGTCGCCGACAGCAAAGTCAACTGCAAAGTTAGAAATGAACAAATTTGCAGAAAACGGAATATAAACTGCACAAGTGCACAAACATACATTTTATACTGGATTTTTTAAATATTAAATTGTTAGTTTCGAGTTCCACAATGAAACTAACGATGCCTTCTAGTGCCCAGTTCAAATTGCACCTGAAAACTCGTTCCATTAAAACCAAAAATATATTTTTCATGTTCTGATACTTTAATCGATGCACTTTCAATTAATTGACTGGTTTTGTATTTTTATTTGGCAACAAAGAGCAAGTTAAACATTTTTTGATATTTTGTTTTTAGTCTTGAAGTGTCTTACACTCTTGCCCGATTTTTACGGTTTTTTGCTGTTTTGTGAGTTTTTTGAAGTTGAGCTAAGAGACGAAAAAAGTTTTAATTACTTTGTTATAACACTATACAATGTTATAAAAAACACACAAAGATACATCAGTAATTATACGCACATTGTGTTTTTAGGGCTTTACGTTTTTCTGCCTTTGTGAGAAATATTCGATAAGCAAATAATTTGGTAATAATTCTCCAGATAAATATTCATTCAGGTGGAGAGACGAAAATACTTAATACGCTGCTAGCAGTTGCTAGGGAATTACTATAAAATTTATGACAATTTCATACCCAAATAATTTTTTGAGACCCCCGCAGAAATTAGGCTCAAATCTTTAAAACATTATAAACTATGAAGTCATAAATCACTGAATTCTGTCTAGAGATGTTTGTAAAACAGGGTTTAAGATGTTCAATCATTTCATAAACACAAAACCCTCAGGGTGGTTGCTACTCGCTAGGCAATACCTGTTGAAATTAAAAATTTGATACAGACACATGAACAATTCATTACGTCGTATTCATTTTTTAAACACTTCTTGAAACTATTTTATGATAGTTTTGTAATTTTTTACTCGTCTCGTACTAAATGTGAAGAACTTTTTTTTTAATTTATTCTGGTTTAACTTTTGTTTGTGGTTTCGATCATAAAACTGGTACCAATTTTTTGTGTGTTGTGATTAAAACACATGTACAAAGTATATATATAAACAATTTCAAATATTGTCTTTCTGCATTGTGTATGCATGTGTTATTGCTTCATCTTTGTATATGAAAGAAACCTTTTAAAGTTTTAAGACACCAGAACAACCAAACACCAGATACTGTCAGGCATCAAAGGCAATTTATCTCGTATAGCATTTTATCATTTCAATAATGTAAAAAATAAAGAAAAAGCGTTGTCAAGATGCAACAATAACTCATAAAAGTATACAATTTGAATATTTAACCACTTTATCGTCGCATGTATGCACATTGCACATATTTGCATAATAAATGTTTATTGTGCTAGCAAAACTCACAGCACCTCGTTTCCATTCTGAACTCGAGAACACATTCTAAACTGAACTGACTATTTGTTCATTTGGCTTAATTTCTCATTTATTGGATTAGTTGTTGACAATTAATCACATAGCGATGATAAGTGAAGAATCTATATCATACACGGTAGTATATTTTTGAGATCTTTTTGAATAAGTTTTTTTGTTGTGAAACACGAATAATTATTGATTCTCTGAGTTTGTGTTTGTTATAAATATTGAGGTAAATAATGAATCTTGAACAAAATATGATAAAAAACCTTATAAAATTTTAAAATATGTTTAAAATTTAAATTAAGTTTTCTGTTCAAAAAACCTCGAGAAAATCGAAAATTTTAGGCAAAAATGAAATTTATTACATTTTTGTATCTTTGTAATGTTTTATCAAATTTTTGGGTGTTATAACTATAAAATTTAGGTAAAACAGATAACTCTATTGAAGCTATAAAGAATATTCCTTCAAAAATGTGTATGATTCACATACATTGGCTAAAACTTAATACATGCAAAAACACCGAAAAAACTACCAGTACAGAAAAACGGTTCTTTATTTTTTATGTTGTTGGGACTTGATAATTTTTGTAAACGGAAAATCAGCAAGAAAATCTCAATGGCAAGCAAAAGGAGAATTTCTTGCACATGTTTCATATTCCCACGCATCTAAAATTGAAAAACGAAATGATTTTGGGTAAGAGAATGCACATGTGTTCCACAAACAGTTTTTGGGGTTAACTGATGTTGAAAGATTTAAAGAAGATCGTCAATATGAAGAATTAACCTGATAACTCAACAAACAACCACCAGTAAACTGTATCGAACAAAAACTACAATTCTTTTGAAATTCTCGTAAAAAATAGTAAAACATGTGTTCCATCCAACTTTGGTTCGCTTTTATGCGTCCTTTTTCATAACAAAAACATAAATTTGAGATTTTTTTTTCGAATGCAGAAAACGATAAAAACTCAAAATTTGTTGTCTGAAGAAATAAATGTAAAAATGGATTTTTGTGATGGTTGATGGAATCACTGACAAAAGTTTGTGAGTTGGTATTTTAAAAGGATCACAAGATGTGGTTGAAAAAAGGATAGTAGGAGTTTCAATGCTGCGTCAATTTTTGAGTAACTTACGCAGGGGTTATTATTTATCGTTATTACTTATTTCAAAAGGGTGTTTTATACATTTTCATGCATTTAGATTAGTATTTTTCTTCAGATTAGTATGGTAAAAATTGTAGAATTAATTTATTTCAATGAAGAATAGCATATTTTGTTGTTGCTGGATTCTGCTCTGATAATTAAATCCATTAAATTTTGGAAACATCAATTATTGTACATAAAAGTGTAGCTAATAGTGTAGTTTGTCGATCTTTTTGTTTACATTGTAACACTGTTCAAACATAATTTTTGTTCTCCCCTGGACTCTAATATACAACATCTAATCATCAGTTGACTGCGCGGTGAAGTCAAGTATCAAATACAGTGTCTTTAACGTGATATTTACGATAATTACCAATTACATATTTTGTTCACTCATTTACATTTTTTTCAAAAACTTACTATTGAACAAGCAAAACATGGAATGGACAAAACGAATCGCTTGCCGGATCTAACTACTAGTGATTTTTGAATTGCACTAACCTACTAAGTTATGCAAAAGATCACGCAAGTTGGCATTTTTGCATGTAAAAATCACCACAAGTAGGATAGCAGAAAACAAGTGAAATATATCAAAATGTGAAAAATTAAGATTTGTTACTAAATTATTCTTGACTAATTATAAACAGTTCTTAAAAATAGTATTGTTAGTAAGTTTATATGTTTTAGAATTTTTTATTATGATTTTTTGCTGCCTTCTCATCTTCACTGCTTTATGTTTTAATAATTAATTTTGTGTTATTTCCATTTTAAATGTCATAATCATTAATATTCAGTCAAGTTGTTTTATTTCGATATTTTATTTTAAAGAATTAAGAGAGAAAAAATTGAAGATCGTTGCAAGTGAACTTTGTTTAGTAAGTTAAGTGTACCACATGCAGAGAAATTTGCTGTCGTAACGATTTAATGGGAATAATTTGTGTGGAAGTCCAATATGATTGTCTTATAGATATGGTGTAAAAAAGGCTGGGAGGGTAAAAATGGAAGAAAAAATATTGGTTTTAAAAAAACGCTAGAAAAAATGAAGGAGAAAAAAATTTGATCTGATTTCTAGGAAAAGGAAAAAAGATTTTAAATCTTATACATCTTGTTGAAAAACTCTGAAATTAATTACTTCTCTAGTATTGTTTCTTCCAAGGTTTTTGCACTTCTTTATATTTAATAAGATCTTTATCTTACAGTTTCTAGATAGGTTCACTCATGAATTTAAACGATTGATTTTAGGAAAGAATGTTATGGTTTCTTAGGATCGAATTTCAAATTTTTTTGAATTACTTAAAAATTATTTGGGAACAAATGTGTTGGCAACAATAAAACATATTCTAGAAGAATTGGCAAGATTTCGTTACAACTTCAACTTAAAAAAAAAATGGTTTGATAAATATTTTAGTATCTTAGAATGAACATTTGAAGTTGGTATTTTCTGCGAGAAAGTATTCTCAGCTGTAGGGTGAGCTATCTGACAATCAAAAAGTTATCTGTGAAACATAAATATATACTTTAGAGCTCAAAAAGCTGCCTCCAGTTCGAATTTTATTATTTGTAAGGAGTCTCCGAAAATTGTGATTATTGATTATTGATATTAAGATTGTATCTCTTGGATTTCAGTGACTTTTTTTGAAAATTTACGCTAAAATTTTTATTACGTTTAAGTTTGGGTTTCTTGATCGTTTTAGAATGTTCGAAATTATATCAAATAATTTTTTATCCAAAATAAGACAAACAATCCACATCTTTGCTCAAAACTTCTAAAAAAGAGATCTTTTTTAATATCAGCAAAAAAAATCAAACTCAAAAAAAAGCAACAGCATATTTTGTTGTTTTCTGCTGATACTTGCGATTTATGGGTCGTTGAAAAATGTTTTTAAAAACAAAACTTAAAAAAACAGCCAGCAAAAAAGTCCTACTTATCAGTCGGATACAATATTTCAAAACATAATTCAAATTATACAAGTTAAGTCTCTTTTGAGTGTCTCGTTGGCGAAATAAAATACAACTTTTTTATATTCAGTGCTTCAGTGTTTTCCATTCCATTCACAAAAATTATGCCAGTTGCAATGACATCATTGTCGCTTATGATCTTCAAAAAGTGGACCAGCCATTCAATAGTTTTTTTTTGTCGTGAAGATGAATATTGAATAGTTACCAGACGAGTTCATTCAAGCATCCTATTGCAAAACTGTGGCAGATAAAATATATAAATTATGTGATTTGGATAATCTTTTGAACCTTGCTGGATAATTTGAAATTAATTTTTGCAGATTAATGTAAAAAATGTTATACTTATGAATCATTATTACAAAATTTTGGTATGTTTTAACTTAAAAATATATTAACATTTATGTTAATTCCTTTTTTCTTAAATAAGTTAACTCTTTACTAATTTTGTCATTTGATAGCGGTAGATTTTTATATCTACCCATGAACTCTATCAACCAATGCATCTCCCAGTAATTGCATTGCTTCGTAAAATGTCAAGTGCATGATTAACCAGCCCAGTCATGCTTGAATCGAGTGATATCGCGCACTGAAATCTCAATAATCAGTCATTAAAAGTTTATACAACGAATTAATCAATAAATTATCTTATCACGCTAAAAGTTATAATTTTCAAAAAACATGCGAGAAAATATTTAAAAGTAATGGTATAGTCACTTAAAATATTCATAAACTTGTTAAAGTTTTTCCAAAAAATCAGTATGATGCTCAATATTCTGCTTCTTGGTTGCAGAAATTTCGCCCTGGCGGTCAATTCGATCTTTTCAAGCTCTCAGACCAAAACAAACGTTTTTCAAAACATATTTTTTTGTTGTTCTTGCCACGATAAGCGAAATATCTGAAAATATCTGGAAATACTTATCGCCAAATGAATAAACGAGCGAGACTTCTTTCAAGGCTAGATGGACCATTAAATTAAAGCTTTGTTTTTTATTTCGATAGCTCTTGAATATTTCGGCAGTTTTTTTTTTTTGTTTTTTGTTTTTACGGTTTTTCTTCTTCTGTTTTTATGTTGCTCAGTTTAGTTTTATGCTGCAAAGTTTCTTTGTATTTTGAAATGTTATGAACACTCTTTACTTTAACTAAAAGGGAATAAAAATATCAAACATTACTACAGTTTTATTTTATTAGTGTAGAACTCAACTATCTAAGATATTTCATATTTTCATTTTAAATATATGTTAATAAAAGTCGAATAATTATTTTAAAATATTAATTTAAATTAAAGTTTTCAATTTTGTATGAGTCCAACAAAAAGTTTTGAACTGCAAAAACCTCGAAAAACTCTTAAGAACAGGCTGAAGAATATGGCATAATAATAACATAAAAATTAATAATAAAATTGATGTAAAAAATGCTGTTTGCTGTTTTTGTTGATGATTTTTTATTTATGGACCATCAAGAATGAAATAAAAAGAGATAAGAATAATAAATAATAACACAATAACAGAAACGCAATAAAAGCAGGGTTTGCAGCTCATTATGGTAGCATCTTCAAGCAATTTTATGTATTAAGTATATTCAACAGCCCATGGGCATCATTTAATAAAACATCAACCAAAAGGGGAAAATTATTCTTGAAAATTGCCAAATTATTTTTTTTGCGTTTTTATATTATGGTCTTAAATTTGAAAGAGTGAAACAGTAAAAGTGGTTGTTTTGGTTTTAAGTGGGTTTTTTTTCTCAATATTTTTGAATGTAGTCTGTTTGTTTGTCCGTCTGTCTGATCAACTGCTGTTTGAATAAGGCAGTTTTATGAAATTGCTTTAAAGTAAAAAAGTTGATAGATTTGCTGCAATGGCATAATTTGAAGCCATCTCCAAACTACAAGAAAAAACTACAAATTTACTAGCTCTTTCTCATTAATTTATATTATTAACTAAATAAGGTTAACAATTTGCATGAGATTTAACCATCAAGAGGTTTTTTAATTTGAGAATTTTTTAATGATATTTTTGAGTAAACTTAAATTTATTAGTAGAAAGTATCTTATCTATGTTTTTTAGATTCTGTTTCGACATCATGAGTATGTATTTTTTCAAAAACATTTTTTCTCTAAATGTTAGTATGATATTATATACTTCTACTAAGAACTTAACTTGTTGTTTGAAATTGAAACCAAATCCACGAGGTTGAGTGTAAGCAACTTTACAGAAAAAATTATAAAAACATGACGTGATTTAACTTATTTACATTCTAAATATACATAATTTTTTCGTAAGTTCATCAAGTTTTTTGAATTTCTGTTTTAAATCAGTATATTAAATAAATTATAAATAAATTATAAATTATTTTAAATAATTTTTCTAAATTTAAAAATTTCCTCAAAATATTCCGCTCTAGTAAAAACTTGAACGCATTAAAAATTATTGTGAGAATTTTTTATCAGTTTGCCGTTTACAGTTTTTGCTAAAAAAAATATAAATTAGATGATAACCCGGCAAAAACGGCTACATGTGCATTTTTTCTTGAAACTTGATAAGTCTTATTCCGTCGTTGTGGATTATTATTTAATTTTTGTAGAAATACAAAAAAAACAAACGTAAGCTTTTGTGATTATGAAATAAGTTGTATGTTTGTGAACAGTAGATTTACACTGTACACGTGCGGTCTCCAAATTTACAAATATGATGGTTTACTTCAGAATTTCAGTCATAAAAGAAGTCATATTGCTAACAATTTTATCTAGTTTTATCCTCGATTCATGATAATCGAACTTAAATAGTAATGATTCGATACAAGTAAATTATTTCAGTCTAAAATAGCTTTAACATCCAAAGGGTGAATATCTCCTTATCTATTTCAACTTCCCACGACATCCTGTTTATGCAGTAATGTTTTAAACAAGTAACAAAAAAATATTTACATACTTTTAAAAGAGCAACAATTTGAAAATTTTGATCGCATATATGCAATTGAATAACGTCTTTTTTAGTTTAAAACAGTTGCACTAAGAAACTTTTGGTCAAAAAAAAGGATCATTTCCATCGTGTTTTTATATGTTTAATATTAAATAATTTCTAAGTCAATTTCAATTTTACTTTCGGTTGGATACTTGTTTTTAAGGAAAACGTAATAAACATATCAAGACATGCAAAATATTTGATGAACTTTAAATTTTTCTCTCGCTGAATTTTATAAAACTCTATTTCAAAAATTTTCACAGCCGTTCAAATTTATTCTAATCTTAATCCGGTAACAAAACAATAACAGCTAAAATACTTATCTTTTCAGCGTATCTCGTTTTAGGATTCTTCAAAACATATTAAATTAATTAAAACTGATGATGGAAGCTGAGTGTTTAAGGTGACTAATAAGAGATGTATTCTAACGTTTTGAAATACAACTAAAATGTTTTACACTGAGAATACATATTACACAAGCTCATAATATTTCAAGAGGCAATAAGAATTAATATAATTTTCTCCTAAAATTGTCAAACTGTCTTAATTTAAAAGTCCATGTCATTTTGCATGAACTAGTAAAGTAATTTATAATTTTTTTATGGATGCATCTTCCATAAATTTCTATGCTGTGTTTGTTAAAAAGTCTATTTGAAGCTACTCGGCGTTTTTGCTCGACGTAAAGAATAATTTTGTGTGATTTCTCAAGTTCAAGTTGTGAAGTTTATTTGCCTTTTAATTATAGAAATTGTAATAACAGGGCTTATCAAAAAATTTCTTTAACTTGGATTGCTTTTGAATAAAAAAGTAACAAAATCATAATATTTAATGTTATTTATTATGATAATAATAATAAGTATATAATTTAAACTCCAAAATAACAATAAATTTGAAACATTTGCTAGAATTATCATTTAAAAGTTTTATTTTAAGTAGTTTGGATACACATTTAAGTAAAAGATTCACTGAAATTCGCAGTTTGTATGTGAAATAATATATTCACTCTAAAATTCATTATGAAAATCGTTTCGCAAAATTTTTTGCATCATTTTTCACCCCGTTGCAATTTTTAATAAAAATGTTACAATTATTTTTCATTCATGTTTCACTCATACATTTAAATTCGTACAATGTTGATATTTTTGGAGTTTGTTTTTTTCAGCTCAAACTTGAAGTCCAGATAAGATTTGGATTGAATAATATTTAAGATTTATTTGATACACATTTTAATCTTTTAACTAATTTAAGTAATTAATTGATAAGATTTGTGCTCAAAACACAATTTCAGAATTGATACAAAAATATCAAAGCTGAAAATTTAATTCTTTTTTAATAAAAATTACTGTCCTTTCAATATTATCATATTTTCACATTTCACAATAATGAAGTAAGATTTAAATATTAAATTTTACAAATGATCAAATTCATTAAGATTTTAATGTGCTCCATTATTAAGGCAATTTTGATGTCGTAGTCTATACATGTGTATAAAATAATTATAATATATGAATGATTATTATGAAATATATCGACACTGAATTCTCATTGAATATCCAAACTCAGCTGATATTTCAGATGTAAATGGGATTAATTGTACATATTTCGGGTTCTATATTTAACTTTGTATTTTATCGTTGAACAAACACAGATCGTTCGTTACAAACTTCAAAAAATTCACGTTCGCATTTTTGAGAGCTCCAATAATGTAGCGCCTTTCAAAATTATCTTTAAAACAAATTTCAAACGTCTTGTGTCTTCTTACTTTATGGTCGTGACTTAGTAGGACTTAGTTGATTATTGAATTTTAAAAGTCACTTTTAAAGATTAAAATAGCATAAAACGATCGAAATTTCACTTAATGACATGAAAAAAAAAGATTTTCACAGAATTTTGAAATTGATTTTAAACAGGTTTAGTTTCAATAAAAGATTCGATTTAAAAATCTGCATAAAAAAATAATAATTTACAGTGCTAAGAACAGTTTTTTTAATCACTTTCTTTCCTTATTTTAAAGTAAACATTTATAAATGTTATCAGTCAACAGTAAAATTCTTGAACTTATAAATCATACAGAACTTGAGTGGTTATGTTCATTTAAGTGTTACTTGATTAAAATTTTTATTAAGAAAGTTATTAGATAAGGATAGGTGCCAACACAAACAACAGTACATTATTATGAAATTTAATTTAATGTCAGAAAGTGACCATGTCTGTCGAATAATGAAAATATGTAATATATATATATGTAAACAGGGTTTCTCACGAACGGTACAAATTCACCTTTTTACACTAACAACAACACGTAAAACCATACAAATTCAACTTTTTTAACGGTCCGCGAGGAATCCTGTTTAATAAATATGTAACACAAGTTTTTTTTTCTGTTCCCGTACATCCTAATACCGCTGAAAAATTTTTTTTTTACAAAGTTGTTTTATAGGAGGAAGTTTCGTTATCATTTTATTTCGAAATTTACATGTCATTGAAATGAAAGATAAATATTTCAGGAAATGTAATATTTGAGGATTATGATTTAAAAAAAAAATGTTTTTTTTAAAATCTAATATATATTTATTATTTAATCTATTTGAGTATTGTATTACAATGCTCTGCATCAATCTCAATTCTATGATTAAACAATTAAAAAAAAAACTCCTTGAACTCCTAAATTTGATAAATACACATATTATAATATAAAATATGTTATTGCAAGTTAAAACCGTATATTGTGGAATAGTTTTTTTAATGCTAAAAATGAAACGTTAAACAAGAACATTTTTCATTTAATCGATCAATTGTTAGTAAATCAGCTGAAATTGGCTAAAATTTATTAATGCAAAAATATCAAAAGGCAGTAACCCCGAAAAAATTATAAACAGTATTATTGTGGCCATATTTATTGTTAAGAACAAGCACTGTTTTTTTCTGTCTAATTATAGATTCAATAGCTCCAAAGGCCACAGCAAATCTTGTTGAACTGAAAATTGCAAACATTATTTGTTTGTGACTTTTTTGACATGAAATGCAGCAAATATTTATATTTCCCAAGAAAAAATAACGAACATATGGTTTTTAAAAGCGAAATACTTGTACAATTTTTAGAACCAATATTATAAATTTATAAAATATTATAAACATTTTATATGCATTCGAACAAAGTTTTTGCTTAAATAAGTAAATTTCAGAAATTAAATATTTATGTTGAAAAAATATATTTATTATAATTTATTTAAATATTGAATTGTCTGACGAGAGAAGTGAGAGACAAGAATCAGTAAATGCAATTCGTTGAAGAAATCATCGATGCAGGGTTTCATGAATATTTTTGAAGTCTGAAAATGTCCTACAACAAATACTTCATGAGCTTGAATAGTTATTCATTTTAAGAAAAGTTAAAGTTTTTTTTTGAGTGGGTGTATTTATTCATTTGGTGATATCGTTAAAAACCAAAACATGTCGAAGCCCCTGAAAAACTGTTGATTTTTTATTTTTAAGTCTACCATTCTCAACTATGTACTCATACTAAAAATTTTTTAATAAAAGAAAACGAAACTGCTTGAGCCTATAAAGGAATACGTGTGATAAAATTATCGTTTTAGGTTTATTTGTTTATAAAAAATAGAAATACAAACCCAGAAAATGTTTAATCTATCATTCTCAGCCACATTTAGGGATACCAGAGATGTTCAAATTGTGTGGGCCCTATTGCATATTTGTTTAAATTTTGAAATAGAACCCATCATGGTATTTTATATAAAAAATCCTATTTCGTCTTCTAAAATCAATAATATGATATACATCAAGAACTACGTACATTCTAATGATCTGCGAGAATGTTGAGTCTATAAATCGCTTATTTTACAGTTTTTAAAATATTACACTTTGCGTTTTTTCAGGGGATTCTAAGATTTTTGCGAGATTTTTGAGAGAAGGCTAGAGTCTTTTATTAAAAAAAATTTAATACATAGTTTTCTTTGAGTTTTTGGAATTAAATTGATAAGAGTTTTTTAGAACGTTTTATATCATTTTAAGATATAAATTTTGCAATAGCAAGTTATATCTACAAACATGGTAATATTTGAACTATCTTTAACAAGTACCGTATTCTCATTGAGCCAAAAAACTATATAGCAAATATGAGAAAAAATATTATTTCTTAAAGAAATCAATGAAATTTAGTTAAAACGATTGTCAAATATATTAAAATCCTAATGAATGAGAGTTAGGGTTTCTACTATTTTTCTATTTTTCTTCATATTGCATTATGCTAATGCTTACTATGTTAGTAGAGTCGAACGCTTATCTAAATACCTCACATGAATTATGAACATACAAAAAAAACTTGCAACATACATGGTTTTTCACACACATAAATAGTAATTCATACGAACATTTAAAAATCTACAACTACAAATAATAGAATTCTAGAATCCACCACTTAACCGCAGTAAGTAATAAGCATGAAAATGATTTTGAAACTTATATGTGCGATCGAGCATTGGCTGTATTGACTCTCATCGCCGCTTGCACAGGGAACACAATAATTTTCTTGTCGGTTCTATTTGCCTTTCAATAATCATCTTTTTAGGTATTTCAGATTTTTTTTCTTCTCGACTTGGACAAACTTACAAACTCACGAACATAAAGAAAATATTAATGAGCCAAGCAAGCAAACAAAGTCCACACTGAAGCTTGGCGCAGAAAAAACAAATAAAACTGACCCAAGGTCGAGCAATATCAACGGATTTGATGGGAACACATATATTACACAGCGAAATCGTTAATTTCAAAGAGTCTCAAGTATTTAGGACAATACATTTTTATCAATTATAGATTTTGGGACTTGTTGAAAATTCTGATCTGATTCGATGCTACAACTTTGTTCATACTATGGTTTATACGTTTCTTAAGTCATCTTGAATATTTAGAGTTCTTTTTTTTTGCGTTGGATGTCCGTGTTGAATGTTGATTGAATTTACATATTTTTTGTTGACTTTCAAAAAACTGAAAACCATAAATGAGGAGATTAAAAAAGAGATTACCAATATCGAATGAATCAGTTTTTTTAAATGGGGTTGACTGATGATAAGGTTAAAAATTTTTCAGGTATATTGAAAAATCTGTACTCAATATTAATTTATTATATCAAAAAATGACATCAGTGCAAAGTTTTCATTTGTTGCAACTCTTAATAATTTAAATGTTTCCGCTCAAAATCATTATTAATATATGCATTTATACTTGTATATATCTTTTGAGAACCACTGCAAACAGCTTCAAATAATGAAATATCTCCACTATACAAAAATAATTAATTGAAATGCGAACGACCGAATAAAATACTGCCGATTGTCATGATCGTATAAAACTCCAGTGGAGTGGCTCGATGTTTCTTTGCAAATATTCAGCCTCCGATTGTTCGATTGTTCACGGATTAAAATCTGTAAAATAAAAGACTTGGTGTCTCCATAAAAATTGTATAAATCTTGAATTTCTGCGTTTAATGCACAAACGAGTCACAAATTGCAGCAAAATTAGAAATTTCCTTACGAGATATAATTTTACAGTGAATTAAATTCATTTCGCTAGAAATAATACGAGAAATAAATAGCAAAACAGTAGGTATTATTTAAAAAAAACTTTCGATTTCAAAAACAACTCAATATTTTGGAATGTTTTTCAGGCACAAGCCTGAAACATAAATATTTCTTACATTTAATTAACGCATAAATATTATTCATTTTAATTTTTGAATTTCGTACATCAAAAAGCATTCAAAATCTATTATGGATATTATTTTGAGTCATGCTTAGCGAACCAAGCGAATTACTTAAAAATTTTATTGTTGTCGGTGTTCAGCTGAGATTGATGAAAAATGTGTATCTTGTTATTATTTAAATTTTATTTAAATTTTCAAATTTTCAGGTACATTTTGGTGCATTTTGATATCTTTGAGTTTATCAGACTATAGTTACTAATTATTTCAAAATTGTAATACTTCTTTTGAACTACTTTGTAAAAACACTTGAACTGATAAAATGAATAAATAAGATCCTTAAATTCCTCTGAACCTACGTTATGTCTTTTATAATATTGAGCCGAGCTTACTACTTCCAAACTTAGCCATTTGAATTCAAATTTTATCATCAAAGGTGTAGAAAAAGTGTACAGGAACGCCAGGCGTCAATTGTGTCATTTCGGATTGAGACATAGTTTTTAATTTTGAGACCATTCTGAGTAATTATGAGAGGATAACGATAATTATGAGACATTGCACGGGAGAGGGTGGTGAGGGTGGTAAAAATACTCCCCAGGATCCTAGAATTGGGGGAGTTATGACGCCAAAAAAAAAATTTAATATTCTAAAATATCTATCTTATTTTGATACATTTTGACACTGAATTAGTTTTTTCGAAAAAAAATGCATTAAGAAAAAATATCTACGAAATTTAAATTTCCATACATTTTCCATTCTGAAAGATGTTGCAATCTATATTAATATCATATTGGGCTGCAATTTTGAAATTTTATAAAATATTTATAATTTATTGCGGTATGTTCTACAAGAAAAAAATTATGATACCATTGAAAAAACTATTTTTGCAACACTTATATGAACTTTACTCTAAAATTTTCTTTGAAAATCTAATATTTCGGGCATAATAAACTCAAATGTTGTTAGATTTTAAAATTTCAAAGCTTGTCGGAATCGTCATGAAAAATTGACACTGAAAATAAAAAGAAAATTTCGAATTTTCCGTTTTTTGAAAATTTTAGTTTAGCATCTCGACTACCTGATAAAAGGATTTGACCTTTTTTTACCATAGCAACTTTATTGCCACGCAGTCAAATTAAGTCAAGCTTATAAGGAAGGATGATAATTTTGACTTTTTTGAAGTCTAAAATTTTTTTTTAATTCTATAAAATTTTTTGTTAGATCGCAAAAGTAAAAATTTGAGTCAAAATATTTTTTTTTTTGAAATTTTGAAAAAAATTGTAATTGTTGAAATTTTAGAAATTAAAAATACGAATTCGTAATATTAACAATTTAAAAAAAAATAAACGTGTTGAGTTTTCGTATTGCAAATTTAAATTCAAAAACCATAAATTAAATTCTAAAATTCGATGCAGCAAATTTAAACCACAAATTTTGGAAAAGCTCATTCAGTTTAAAATTTAATTTGTCAACGAATTCTAGAAAATTTGAACACACTATTTTTTTCAAACATCAAAAAATTTTAAATTTCTGTTTTGAATTTTTATTTTTGAGTCCTAAAGTTTCAAAAAAATTTAGAAATTATATTTGAAAATTTAACAATATTTAACAATATTTGAAAATTATCATACTTTTAAAGTTTTTACTACCTGCATAGTAAGAAGTTAACCCGATAGCTTGACTTAATTTGACTGCGTGGCAATAAAGTTGCTATGGTAAAAAAAGGTCAAATCCTTTTATCAGGTAGTCGAGATGCTAAACTAAAATTTTCAAAAAACGGAAAATTCGAAATTTTCTTTTTATTTTCAGTGTCAATTTTTCATGACGATTCCGACAAGCTTTGAAATTTTAAAATCTAACAACATTTGAGTTTATTATGCCCGAAATATTAGATTTTCAAAGAAAATTTTAGAGTAAAGTTCATATAAGTGTTGCAAAAATAGTTTTTTCAATGGTATCATAATTTTTTTCTTGTAGAACATACCGCAATAAATTATAAATATTTTATAAAATTTCAAAATTGCAGCCCAATATGATATTAATATAGATTGCAACATCTTTCAGAATGGAAAATGTATGGAAATTTAAATTTCGTAGATATTTTTTCTTAATGCATTTTTTTTCGAAAAAACTAATTCAGTGTCAAAATGTATCAAAATAAGATAGATATTTTAGAATATTAAATTTTTTTTTTTGGCGTCATAACTCCCCCAATTCTAGGATCCTGGGGAGTATTTTTACCACCCTCACCACCCTCTCCCGTGCAATGTCTCATAATTATCGTTATCCTCTCATAATTACTCAGAATGGTCTCAAAATTAAAAACTATGTCTCAATCCGAAATGACACAATTGACGCCTGTCGTTCCTGTACACGTAGAAAAACTATAGGCCTAGCTCATGACTGCGGAAGTGTTACAAATAATGTCTTCACATAATATATTTCAATATTATACAAAGCAAATTGGCAAGTAGGAAATTCTTAAACTTAAAAAAAGTCTGATTAGAACAAAAGAACCCTCATTGATAGGTGTATTAACTGAATTTTAATGAAAACCATTGAATAAAAATTAAAAAACCTGTTGAGGAAGCAGTTTTGGGTAATTGGGCATCTTAAAATTTTTTAATGTGTCCATTGTTCCTCGTTTGCGCTTTAAATTTGGTTGAATATATTTTTTTTTTCAGTTTAGATCGAATATTGGAGGTGACCACCATAAAATCACCTATTTAATCACAAAAGTTTTTTATATATTTAAAATTTAAGATTTTGTGAACTAAACAGGTAGTTTGTGAGATGGGGCTTCCATATTGGGTTACGTAAACTACAATAAGCCTTGAGTGTTGAATCCGTTAGAAACGTTAATTTTTTAAATTTAATAATGATAAATTGAGATATTTTTTGTAGCAATAATATTATTACATTATCTTGCATAGGTACATACATCAGCAACTGTTTGGTTTTTAGAGTGATTCAGAATTCATTTTAGAATTTACATATAATTATCATTAAGTCAATACTAAATACAACTCGAGAACAGATTTAATAGTTTTTCTACCATGAGCAATAATAGTCCAATATTTAGAAAAAAATACCTCCTGTGACTAAGCTGGTAAGCACTCAAATCACCGTATGATGGATTGTGGTGGATTTGATCTGCGCGTTTTGATAAGTCACCTCTCGAGACATGTAAGGTCAGCGCAATAAAATTATTAACTCAATTAACTGATTCTATACGTTGGTATGAAAATGAGAAGATTAACTAGCAGCAATCTTAAGTAACTCAAGTGACTAGGCAGTTAATTAGAATATATATTAAAAAATGAAACAATCTTGATTGTACGTTGAAAGTTGGTTGTTTACCTGTTAAAAGCTGTAAAGGTAATAATATTGTTTGACATTTCAATAACACTTCCTTGATCACTTTCAGCTCGATATAATCATTTGATCATTAGAAGTGCGAGCATAGTGAAGCAATTTAAATCAATTGCCTGTAAAAAATAACGAAAATAAGTTATATGATTAACACAACAATAGACAATAATAGTACATTCCTGCGTATATTTCAATTTAAAATTTTGTTTTAATTTTTTTAGTCTAGATTCGACATTATAACAATAAGTTTTTCATTCTGTATACATATTTAAAATGTAACAATATAGATAATAAATAAAACAAGATCTTATTCTCAATGAAATTATAAAAACAAAATCTGCAGAGTGTCTTCTGGTCTAAAATGTCTAATATTCCATAGATTGCATAACACTTAATAGATTTACACAATATACTCTCAATAAAACTTGAATAATAACTAATTATTCACTCAATACTTAAACTTGCACTGATTACAAATTAATTAATCACATTTTTTAACGTACAATGTTGCAAAATAGTACATAAGTCGTGCCACACTTGAATTTGTTTTGAATTTTGTTTTTGTAGCTCAGACGTGACGATTTTTTTATTTTCTGATTTTCCCGAGCATTGCAATAATGCATAATAAACAATATTTACTATAAACATTAAAAAAAGTGTTATTTACTATTTATTTGACAAATTTCTTATCAATTGAAACAATCTTTCTTTGCTCGCATTGCCAACAAAGCAATTTATTCACTACAGGAAAACTATAAATTGCGTTCAAATTGAATGACAGATTTGTTTTGCAGGGATTTACAAAGGTTTTTAATTGTTAGACTGTATTATCAGACTTTTTAAAATAAATAAATTTTACTGAAATTTTTCAATCACATTTTGATTTATTCACAATAACTTACAACTGCCTTCACAACTGGTCTCTAAGTAATCGATTCCAACAAAAAAGTTAAATAATGAGTATGTTCTAGTCTCTCGTGCAAATATTTCTCATATTTCTCATCATGTACTAAACTATTGAATCGAAAGAATTCTGAACAACTAAAATGTATTTTGAAATAGTTTCTTGTATGTTGATATTTCACCCCGTAAACAAGAATTATTGGAAACTTTTGTGTCTATGAAATTAAACAGGAAAATTGATTGTTTCAATATGTGGGATATTCAACGAGTTTTCCCGAATATTTTTGTACGCGGGAAACGATATAAAAAATATTGAATTCAATAACCGTCAATTTAATTTTACAAAGTTTATAAATTTATTTATATTTATTCATAAATTACTCATTTTGAGAACTTCATTTAATATTGTTTTTTAACAGTTTCACTATTTTAGCATGTGAACCAAGGTGAGCAGCTTGACCATAAAGATTCTCTTAATAAACTGCACAAATTAGACGCCAATTGACTATCACCGGCTTATTGAAAAATCTTTGACGCTTCGAATAAAATTTAAATTTGAGTGAAAAAAAATATTATTAGACTTGCTTGTAGACTCAAAGTTGCGAGATTGTCAGTTACAAAATAAATTAATCGAACATTTATAAAGCGTACTTTCTATTTTTTTTGAAATGATTGATATTATAACTAGCTTTGCATTTAAAAATATTAGTGAAAAAAATTAAAGTCTTTCGATAAAAGTGTAACTCTCACGGTTTACACTTTAAAACTCAAAATATGCTGAAAGTGTTTGTTTTCAGTTTACAATTGATAAATTTTTCGTCATCTACTTCATCAACCATCCAATCGAGCTGTCCATCTCTGAGGCATTAGTTGCTTTTTAAACTGTACTGAACTCTCTATTACACCATCATGATATTGAAATAGTTTATTAACTCCATGGCGTCGGTCAATTAGTATAAATTGGCTACAAAATCTCACAAAACTGCTTCCTAACTGAATTTGGAGTGTGATTTTTAGCCGGGCCTGTGTTAATTACGAGACGATGTAGGTGTTTTGTTTGCCTTTCCCAATCCGCTAAACTAGAAGTAGTCAAGTATTTCAAAATACTCACAATACCAGCAACAGTAGAATGGCGCTAAAGTTACACAAAACATCAATACAGATCTGATCGAATCTTTTTGAGATAAAAATAACAACTTGACACAACTCTCGTAATTTATTTCACTTGAATTGCAATCAAAACTTGAATAATATTTGAAATATTGTAATTTTTACTTCTCCGCAACACGGAGAAGTATTGTTTTCGTGACAGCATTTTCAGGGTTTTTCAACCTTATCTGATTTTTCCTGACTTCCCTGTACACAAATCTCAAAAATATCTCATATTTTTTTTGTCCGTATTGAGTTGAAAAAAATTCCTGTAAAAAAAAATCCGGAAAATATTGAACCCCCGACCCGTGAAATGCGAAAAACTAAGGGCCGTGTGCCTGGTGGTTCGGTGGGGTTACTGTAAACGATCGATCTGACCTCCCACCGAACCGATTCCGGATTTTTTGATGCCAATCGACTTGGTATCTATTCCCATCGTGCACCTGATATTTTTGGTGATGATGACTCCACCGGTTAGGTCACCAGAACCACTTCCGTGACGCAAAGTCGGGGTTTTCATACAAAAAAACTTTTATTTTGAAAAACTAGAGAATTGAGATACAGCTGTGGTTTCTTCAGAAAAAATGTTTGGGATGATAAATTAAGTCAGGAAGTGCATCGATGTTTGGTCCAATACCTGCTGGGAGTCATCTGAGGGTCATATGGTGGTACCAGACCACTTTTTTTGAAAAAGTCTTAGAATCTCATGATTCGTCCAGAAAATAAGAAAAATCAAGTTTTTGGAGGATCAACCTGGTACCGCTTACTCTCAGCTCCAGAACTCGAGAACGGCTGGAGATAGCACTTCGGTCTCTTGAAAAAAAAATGCTTGGGATGATAAATTAAGTCAGGGAGTGCATCGATTTTTGGTCCATTACCAGCTAGGAGTCATCTGGGGGTCATCTGGTGGTACCAGACATCTTTTTTTTGAAAAAGTCTTAGAATCTCATGATTCGTCCAGAAAATAAGAAAAATCAAGTTTCTGGAGAATCAGTCTGGTACCGCTTACTCTCAGCTCCAGAACTCGAGAACGACTAGAGATAGCACTTCGGTCTCTTCAGAAAAAAAGTTTGGGATAATAAGTTCAGTCAAAATTTGCATCGATGTTTTGTCCACTTCCTGCTGAAAGTCATCTGGGGGTCATCTGGTGGTACCAGACAACTTTTTTTTTAAGTCTTAGAATCTCATGATTCGTCCAGAAAATAAGAAAAATCAAGTTTTTGGAGGATCAGTCTGGTACCGCTTATTCTCAGCTCCAAAACTCGAGATTTAACATTGATTTCTTCAGAAAAAAATGTTTGAAATTATAAGTTCTGTCAAGAATTGCATCAATTTTTGTTCCACTCCCTGCTGTAATTCATCTGGGGGTCATCAGACGATTTTTAGAACGAGATAGCACTTTAAAACAATTTTTAATGAAAACACCATTCTATGCTAGCGGAGAAGTCCTGCTCAGCTCCCAAGCTGCACAACTAGTTAAATTTATATTCAATCATTTTATAAATAATTTTGTACTTTTTTAATACACTTATTAATATATAAAATTTTTATTTTCAATTTGAAATTATAAATGTTCAGATCAAAAACTACAGAGCTTTAATTCGAAAGTGGATTTTATATTTGTTAGATTGTTAGCTCAAGACCCTATATTGAGCGATGATTTTTAAATAAAAGCCACACGAATGACCAGTAGGCCCAACTTGTACACAATATAGTTTTATGCATAAAAAATCGAAGCACATAATTTTTGCATTGTAATTGATTGCAACAGTAGATATCTCGATGTGCTCTATCTTTATTGGCCATGAGATTGATACAGTTTAGATCGTTTATTGTGTCATTTTTGATTTTAAAACCAGACTATACAGTGCAATTATAATGAAGCAGTCACGTTCATTTTATTAAACATTATTAAAATTATTATTTTGATGTCATCAAAAGTTTCCAGGTAGTCGAGCTGCAAAGTTATTAATAATATTGAAATTGAATTCTAACTAATGAACAATATTAGTTTGTAGTAAATTCTGATAATTTGGATAAATTAGAAAGGAGAACTATGTTGCGTTACTTGATTTGTAAACAAAATAATCCTTGAAAGTTTACGAGCTTTAATTGAAGAGCCAGGAAAACAGTTCGAACTTTTCCTGTAAAGTACTATACTGTATATCAAGGTGCTTGTAACGGGATTCAAAGTATTTTGACAGGGTGGTTATTATGTCTTTACGTCTAATTTTGCTTGGATTTCGACTTAGTTCCGTGAATTAATTAGAATTTAAAATTTTTTAAGAACACCTGTTTGAACACAATAATTCTCAGATAGAAAACATTTTTAATTTGTTTAAAAAGACGACATGTCGGGCCAATCTCGAACAAAAGACATCAATGCTGGTAATTGGCATGCTCTACCAAGCTCTTTTACCTTGTTACACGAAAGAACCATCTATTGGTATGCCTGAACACTGCTTCAAACTGAAAACACTGCAGCAAAATGAGCAAAGTGAAGTTATAAAATTCATTTTCAATGTCGTTGAATCACAAATTACCCTCGATTTGCGTTGCCGATTGTCACATATTGTAAGTGGTTTTCAACCATGCAGCTTTAACAAAAATTGTGTGAAATCTTATAAGTTTGTAAGATTTTAATTTTGCTGGCAAATGTTTACTTGCGCGATTGGAATCAGGCAATTGGGCACGAAAAGCAATTAATAAATCACCGTTCGCTTTATAAGTGCAATTTACATAAAAAATCAATCAATTACAAATATTAAATCACAGCAAGACTGGATTATGACTGTTTTATTGCCTGATTAAAATGATCATTTAAGTTAAAACTAGTAAACAGGGGTTTGTTGTTTCAATGTTTTAAAAATTTTATTTTCCAATATAATAAAAAATATCAGTATTTTGATTTATATGTTGATTTTGGTATACCTAATTATTTGTAAATTAATTACAATCCCTAAAATCAATTATTTTAATTACAATAAATTGCTCTCACATTCACGAAAGTACACTGAAACAAATTTACTACTTGTGACAACCTTAAATCACTCGGTTTGTTATAAGGTTAGATATATACTTGCTACAAGGGTATATACACTTGCGATAAGAGTATTTAACCTTGTGCCAAGATTTTTTAACCTTGTCACAATCTGAAATTCACTTTTAACCCTCGATGTAAACTGACCACAAGGTTAAATACTACTTGCAGCAAGGGTATTTATGCTTGTCTCAACTACAATTTAACCTTGTCACAAGTTTCCACGGAGGGTTAAAAGTGAATTTAAGATTGTAGCAAGGTTAAATTTACACTTGTGACAAGTTTAAATTTGTACTTGAATTGAAATTAAAAAAAAAATCGCAACTTTTTTGATTTAACACCCCCAACATCTCACACGCTCCCGTTTCTTTCGATTTTTACTCACTCTCACTTTATATCCTTCCCTTAACCTATCCTCCTTTAAAAACTCTACCTTATAACTCTTTTTTGCATCTCGCCTTTACCCAGGATTGAACTCGGGATCTTTCGGTCGCTCGATACAAACCCTAACCACCATACCAACAGTATGTTATGAACATATGTTGAAATTATCGAAAATATATATTTTCCCAAGATTTAATTAGTTTTTACGATGAAATTTCTACGCAAATCAAAATCTTAACATAATATTATAAATAAAACAAATTATAAACAAAATGAATTTATGGAGCGATTATTCAACAGTATTAGGTTTTTTTCGAGTTTTTCGTGATTTTAGTTCTAGAATATACGTGGACTGCATAAAGTGCCATTATGACATTTTTTTATGAAAGTTTCATATTTATTTTTCCTTTTTTTCGAAAAAATCTAAAAAGATTTCTGTTAAAGATTAAATTAAATTTTTTTTGGGCGTTTCATATTTATTTTTTTCTTTTTTTCGAATTTTAGCTCATTAATTGTCTAAAGAATGATGTTTTACCATTTTCTATGAGATCTGAACGTTGAAAGATTGAAAAGTTTTTCAAATTTTTTGGACTTTAACAGTAGGAAAAAAGTAAATTTGACAATTTAACTGGTTTTGCTAATGAAAGCAAAAAGCAAAATTTGGGAATTTTCTTTTTCATCATTATTTCAGATTTGAAAGTTCAGCCTCGCAATTTTGATCAGAATATTTGATTATCAATTTTTATTTACAAATTTGACTTAAATCTGATTCATGCTTTTATGGTTTTCAAAAATGATGCGGAAAAAAGAAAAATTCGTAAATTTATCCTTTTCTCAGAAAATTTTCATGCGCAAACCATTAAAATTGGGATCAAGGATTAATTTTTAAAATTTGTCGTATAAACAAAAAGGTGAGTGAAAAGTTGAGTTTTTCATCCTTGTTTTTTTCAAAAGTTGTATATATATTTCTATATATGTTGTGCGCGAAATTCTGTCGTGTCGGTGTACTGAAGCTTAATAACTTTTGAACGGATTAAGTTTTTCAAGAATTTTTTCACCAAAAACTTCTTACAACTATGTAAAGGATGAAAACTTTCTGTTCCAGACCTGGTCCATCCATCTGGTGGTCACCAGAGCTGATCCCGTGATCTCCGGGAAAATCAGAATTTTTTTTTCCAAAAACGTTCACGATGTGGTGGCAGTTCTTTTATTAACAATAAAATGAATTTTTTTCTTAATGAGGTCTTATAAACATTGCCAAGACACACATGGTCTTTAAAATGAATTTTTTTTCTTAATGAGGTCTTATAAAGCTTCCAAAATCATTTTAGAGATGGTCATCCCACCGCGTCTTTAGCCCAGCTTCCAAAATCTATGCGATTTTGGCACTTTTTGCATATGACATGCACAAAATTTGTTCATTGCTTGATTTTGCTTCATTTTTCTTCTTTCATTAATTATTTGGCATCACAAGAGATTTGATTTTTACCAGAAACCCAAGATTCCCACGCGCTGTTGATCTTAAGATGAATTTATTGGTTTCTTTTATAAGCTTTTCAAACATTTTAATATTTTGAGAGAACGTAACCACTTACAGCCGGCGCACGAGCTCCGGATCAAATTCGGATCAAGTTGATCCGGGATCAAATAAGTTGATCTGATCCACCGCACGAGCTCAAATTTTCAGTAGGATCAACTATTCAAAAGGATCATCTTTTTTTGTCCCAACACAACCCTAAATCTTTAGCCCCGCGATTTGACAGATAAATTGCATGCAAAATTGCAAAATATGCTGAGAAAAAACAATAACATTGAGAAAATATATGGGAAATATCAAAAGAAAAAAGTATGAAAAATTGAGATGGAGCTTTGATGTCTTAAGCAAAAATGCACAAGATGATGAGCTTAATATAGATAATTTTGAAATCTGGAACCACTTGCTCAGTTGGAGAAGAAATGGTGACTTTTCATGAAATTTCAGATAAATCAGAAAAATCACTGAAATTATGTGTTAAGGTGTTGAATCTCATGTCTTGTAAGTTTTTTCTCAAGCTGTTTTAAGAATTTTTAATTATGAAGATGAATATTTAAAGCAAATATTTTAATTAAGATTGGGTCCAGCACCAGCTCAGATGGATTGGATGGTGATTAATTTAGTTAAGATTCCTGAATATTGCTTTATTTGTTAACACGATTTTTTCGTTGGCTCAAACGGTAACAGAACAATCTTCCGAACTTAAATTAAAAATTAGAAAGAATTAAAGATGAAACTGTAATTTTTGTTAATTTGTATCAACTATCTAAACTCCGTTGATATGTTTGCTTACTTCTTTCCAAATACAGTCTATATTTTTTTAATTTAATTTAAAAAAATTCAAAAAAAATTCAATATTTGCAAGACTAAACCAAATATGGGAGGAAAAAACTGCCAGCTGGCAAATAAATATGTTTAGAAAGCGATTTTTTTTGGAAGTCGGTACTACATAGAAATCTATAGAGCTATAGATGCATATTTTCAGCCATCTCTCGCCCCCATTTATGCTCGATGAAAAAATGTATTACTTATATTTCTCTTAAGTTCTGGTAGAAATACTCCTGGTCAGGTGGTTGTTCCATCTTCCAAAACATGAAATTGAAGTTTTTCTTAACGAATGACATTATTCTGAACATTTTTCCAAAAAAAGTGTCTGGAGCCACCCACTCCTGACCATGGTCTATTTTCAACTCATAATTCTTAACAATTTTGCTGAAGAAACCGAATCGCTAACTTGTACCTTTCAAAAGTTGATTTTGTATGGGAATGTTCTAAAAAACCATAAAAGTGACCATATCTCCTCAGCTGATAGACCCAACTCTACTAGTTTCATATTCAAACTAGGGTTGATATGGAACATTTTGGTATCAGGAATTTTGGTGTGACTATATTTTTTTTCCAAAAAAATCGATACAACTTTTAAAAATTTCACTCAAAAATTTTTATAATAGAACATCATCATCCGTACTTCAATTTTTTTGATTTAATTATTTTTTTTATATTCACTTTGAATTATTCGAAAAATTTCATAATAATTTTATTTTTTTTGGAAATTTGAATTTCCAACATTAAATTTCAATTAAATTTTTTGAATATTTTTCATAATAACTTTTTTTTACTTCTAAAATATCCAAAATTTACTGAAATTTTCATACATTTTCGACTTGATCCTGAATTTGATCTACCATATAGCAGGATCAAATTTTGATGCCAAAAGATCATCTTTTTAGTGAAAAAAAGTAGCTCGTGCGCTGAAAAAGATCATCTTTTTTCCCATTCTTCTATTTCCCATACAAAATCCCACGGGATCAAAGTCGGATCAAATTCGGATCAAATTCGGATCAAATACGGATCAAATCATTGATCCGAATTTGATTCGAATTTGATCCGAATTTGATCCGAAAAAGAGGATGATCCTGAGCTCGTGCGCCGGCTGTTAGAGACTAAAAAAATTTAAACCAAATGATCAGTGAGTCCAGCCAATATTCGTGTATTAAGTGGATCTGACTTCGCGAGTCCACCACGAATCCTAAAAATCTTCATCCTTATCCCAAAACTTATTTCGAGATTTCTTCTTCAAATGAGTTCAAAAAAATAGAATTTATGTGTGAAAATCATAAATTAACTGAAAATCTGCTAGACTCTACATCCAGAAGCTATTTTTCAATATCCAGGAGCTTTTTTGAAACTTTCAATAGAACTTTCGTCTTTTCAGCGAATATATTTAATTTAGTGGATGCACATTTTATAAGATCTTTTTATGCTGATCCTGGTGACCAGCTGGTGGCTCCAAATCAAAATTTAATTAAAAATATTTAATTCGTTTAAATATTAAACACTCGAGAGATGGCGCCACTATCACGATTCAAGATTAATTACGGTTGATTAAGTAGGCGTCCATAACCTGTCAACTTTGCAAACAAACAGCGAATAAAATTTTTTCTTAAATAGAAAAACCAATTAAGTCAATTAAGTCATTCAAATCATTTTTTATTGTTGGTGGATTTTACGAGAAAGTTTATTAATAGTGAAGTATCCCAGTTAAAGTAGAGATAAAAGGTCAACACAACTTTTAGGTGAGATTATTTAAATTTACTAAATCAAACCAACATTTTTAAGTAGAACTTTATGAAATTTAGGTTTCGTCACATTTTTATCCAGCACAAGTCGAGAATTCGTGTTGAGGTCAACTTTAAAGGTCGAGACAACCTTCAGGTGGGTTTAAAATCCATTTATTTATTCTAACCAACATTTTTAAGTAGAACTTTATGAAATTTAGGTTTCGTCACATTTTTATCCCGCAAAAAGTGGACTATCTGTGTAAATCAACAGCAAATTGAAATTATTTGATTTGGAACTTGAATAACGTGAATTTTATCGTCCCAATCATTACTTATTAATGGTAGATTCTACAAGGAAGTTCATTCAACTTGAGAATTCGTGTTGAGGTCAACTTTAAAGGTCGAGACAACCTTCAGGTGGGATTAAAATCCATTTATTTATTCTAACCAACATTTTTAAGTAGAACTTTATTAAGCTACTTCAGTAAGCACTATCATAATTCATAATGTTATTGAATTCTTTTATAATTTGAATTTATCATTTAAATTACAGATATCTTGGATTAATTGCTTTCCTATAAAATTCTATTCAATGATTCTTCTTCTGGCCTTAATAAAAAGTTTTTGATAAGGTATTATTATTAAATTAATACAATTTTAAAGAACTTATCAATTGACTTTCTTTCTATTCCAGTCTTCAAAAATGAGCCCACCCTTCCGAGAAACCATCGCACAAAGAAGAGCTCGCATTGCTCGAGAACGAAGAGTTGCGAGACTTGCAAACCGGCCTATTCAGCAAGTGGTGTTAGAACGAGAACGCAATAGTGAAGACCAAAGAGCTAGAAGAGCAGATAATCGAAATAACCAACAAAATGAAAATACAATATTACGAGAGTCTCAACATGTATATCAAAGAGAACGCAACAGAGAAAGGATGACTCGAAATAGAAGCATGGAATCTCCAGAAACTCGCCGAAATCACTTATCAGCTCAAGCTCTAAGACTTGCAGCAGAGCTACCTCAAGCACGTACTAATCGCCTCAACAACATGTCTGTTGCACAAGCTGCACGTCTCGCAACAGAACTTCCTCAAGCGCGTGCTGATCGCCTCGCCAATATGTCTGCCTCACATGCTGAACGTCTCACTGCAGAACTTCCTCAAGCGCGTGCTGATCGATTAGCAGCAGTGTCTGCTTCTCAAGCTGAACGTCTCTCAGCAGAGCTACCTCAAGCACGTTCATTACGCCTCGCCAATATGTCTGCTTCTCAAGCTGATCGTCTCGCAGCAGAGCTACCGCAAGCGCGTGCTAATCGTTTGAGTGCAGCAGCACGTAACATTATAAGACAACGCGTAATCTCACAGCAAAATTTGCGAGTGCAGCAGAATAATGACCGACTTCAAGCTCAGAGACAAGCAGATGAAGAAGAAACCTCAAGAAGAACAAGAGTAAACAGCCACTTAGAAGCTACCATCATAAAGTATTCAGTTGGACCTATGAACGTTATCTGCCAATTTTGTCGAGCTCTTCACTTCGGAGGTGAACGACCCAGAGATGGAAAGTTTAAGAGTTGCTGCCACAAAGGCAAAATTAAGCTCCCAGCACGTCCTGAATATCCGCAATACTTAAGAGATCTGCTCACCAATCCACAAAATCCACACCACCGTCATTTTTTAGACAACATTCGCAACTACAACGCAATGTTGTCATTTGCGTCACTTGGAGCTCCTTTGCTGCAGCAAGTTCCTGGACGTGGTCCTCCTGTTTTAAGAATCCAAGGGCAGTTTTATCATCTAGCAAGCCATATGGATACTATTGATGGCACCGATCGAAAATATGGCCAGCTTTACACCATCGGACCAACGCAAGCAATTGGTACACGACTCGATAACACCAACAACTCAAACTGCAGAGAAGATATTATTCGTCCAATTGATGATATCATTCGACAAAACAATCCATATGCCAGGGCTTACAAAATGATGCGAGAAGTGTATCGTCAGTATCAAGAAACAGCAAACATCAACAATGAGCCCATGCCACAAGTGACAATGGCTTTAAAAAGAGACCTAAGACATGATCAGCGAGTTTTCAATTTACCCACTACTGAAAACGAAGTGGCTATGGTTTTCACATCAAACGAAGGCCAACCTCCTTTCGAACGAGATATCGTGGTATATCCAAGTGAAGAAAATAATAGAGGAATCCGGATCAACATTTTGAGTCCCAGTCTAGATCCAATGACGTATGTGTTACTTTTTCCGTTTGGTGAACCTGGCTGGCAGCAAAAGCTCATACTACAAACTTATCAAGAATTTCCAATCATCGATAATGCACCAGTCCAACTGCGAACTCCCGTAAGTCTTCCACCGCAATTTGGACCATCAGGATTGATTCCTAGAGTTGACCCAACTCATTATCAAGATGAAATTCCCGAGTTTGATGACACAAGACCAGTTACAAGATCGAGAGCGACTGGAATTCCATCTACACTGAGAACATCATCAACTCGAGGCAGAACTAGAGGTCGTGCAAGAGCGATAACATCTAGAGTTCAGGTTCCTCCTCCAGCTGATCCAATAGCTACTACAGCAACACGCGGAAGATCTCGCGGTTGTTCCAGAGGTCGTGTAGCAAGCAGAGGTAGAGGGATTACAGTGTCTGCACTTCCTAACTCAAGCAGAAGAGCTAATCTTCCTCATATCAGCAATGTTCCAACTACATCCTCAGGAATCACTACAACTTCTTCTGGAAATTCAGGATATCCAAGAGGTCGTGTCAATATTAGACATCGAAGTGATTCCTTAGACACGGATTCGGATGATGAACAAGGAAATGCCGTTCCAGCGGATCAACAAACAACGCAAGATCAACAAAACCAGAATCAACTTGCTGCAGCACAAGAACCAGATGAGGACATTGAAGATGAGCGCCATGTTAGAACAAGAGCACGTGGAGGGAAGAGAATTCATTGCTCGATTCTGCAATTTAAGTCTGCTATGATCCAAGTTCGTGATGGCGAGTTTAACGTTCTTCTGGTCAGTGGAAAGCTTCTTCAACAGTGGCTGATCGACTCATGGCTACAAATTGAAGGCAACAACATGAATTTTATCCTGTTTAATCAACGATCACTCCGCGCAGAGAGTTACTCCACTATGAGAGCTGATCTACAAAATCAAGCGTTGAACAACCTTCCACCAGGTGTTGCTCGAATTCTGCCCTCCACGTTCAAGCGTTCTCCTAGACAAATGAAGCAACTTTATCATGATGCTATGGCTATGATCAACGCTACTGGACCTCCTGATGTTTTTGTTACCGTCACAATGGATCCATGCAACGAGGATGTTCTAGCTGGCCTACTACCAGGACAAATTGCTGCGAACCGTCCGGACATTGTATCAAGAATCTTTAGATTGCAATTAGACGAAGTAATGAAATGCATCACTCTAGAACGAGTCTTTGGAGAGGTGTGGTCCTGGTTTTATGTCATTGAGTGGCAAAAAAGAGGACTCCCACACGCACACATCATCTTCACGCTTCGTCCAGAGTTCAGATACGACACACAAGCATCAGTTGATCTTATTGTTAGTGCGGAGATTCCCAGTCGTGAAGAAAATCCTCGACTATTCGAATTAGTCACAAAAAACATGATCCACGGACCGTGCGGTGCAGTATGCATGAGAGATGGAAAGTGCAGCAAAAAGTTCCCAAAACCACTCCAGCCACAAACCGTCTTGCCTTCAAATAGCTATCCACTTTATCGTCGAAGTGCAGCTCCCGCAGTTCAAATTGGCCGCCCAGGATTTGAGCGAATGATCACTAACAGGGACGTCGTACCATACAATCCTCATTTATTACTTCGTTTTGGAGGGCACATCAATGTTGAAGTATGCCAGGGATTGGGAATGATCAAATATTTGACAAAATATTTTGTAAAGGGATTTGACAGCGCTGACATCCAAATCAACGCTCAGAACATGGTGGATCCTCGAGATGAGGTGGCTCAGTTCACCAGCATGCGATATCTCAGCGCAAATGAAGCAGTTGCCTGTATTCTTGAGCATAAGCTATTCGACTTGAGCCACACCATCATTCGTCTCCAGGTAAATTTTGCCCTTAAAATACATATCGTAGTTATTAAGAATGAAATTTATGTAAATATAAACAAATAATGAATCTAGCTGAAAAACTTGGAAAAGTTGTAACTCTATATAAATTAGTTTTAAGAAATTTTTTGTGTAAATATTTAGTCGAAACAATAAAGACTTTCATTCATTCATTCATTCATTCGTCTCCAGGTTCATCTTCCTGAACATCAAATAGTATTCTTCGTGCCAGGCAATGAGCAGGAAGCGTTAGATCAAGCAGCAGAACGACACACAACATTAACAGCTTGGTTTCAATTTAATACGGTCCATCTTGCAAGAACCTCCACAGCAGCAATCCTTGCCGACCCAACCGCTGACTTAAATGATCTTCAGCTTCGATGCCAAGTACTTTATGCGGATTTTCCTTATCAGTTTGTGTTTGATAAGGCCCAACATGCCTGGAAACCACGAAAGCAACGAGCAAACAAGATCGTCGCAAGGATGTACGCAGTATCTCCGCGAGATGTAGAACGTTTCTGCCTACGTCTGCTTTTGTTGCACATCCCAGGAGCAACGAGCTTCAATGATTTGAAAACGGTGAACGGTATCGTTCAACCGGATTTTAAGGCAGCCGCTAGATTGCTTGGATACTTCGAAGATGATTTAGAGTGGGAAAGATGTCTCACTGAAGCTGCAGCCGTTGAAATGCCAAGACAGTTACGCTGGACTTTTGCCTTCATTCTGGTATTTTGCGCACCAGCCAATGCACTCAATCTTTGGAACCAATTCGCTGACCAGTTTTCAGAAGATCACGCTCGCAATTACACTTTGGAAGAGGCTCGAGGGTTAGCACTTCATGAGATTAGTGACGTGTTAGTTCAGCATCGGCTCTCTTTGGCAGGTTTTGGGCTCCCAGAACCATCAATTTTACCTCTGACGAACTTGCATCCGTTCGATTGTATAGATGATGCTGTAGAAGCTGCAAACATGCTGCCAACGCTCAATCCTCTTCAATTGGATGCCTTTAATGCAATTATGGATGCCGTTAACAACCCGCTTCATCAACATCGATGTTTTTTCCTTAATGGTCCTGGTGGCTCCGGGAAAACTTACCTGTATCGCATTCTAATGGCAACAATTAGAGGTCGAGGAGACGCAGTTTTAGCGCATGCAACAACTGGAATCGCTGCTCAGCTTCTAAAGGAAGGTAAAACAATGCATAGCGGATTTAAACTGCCTGTACCAATCCTTGAAGATTCGACGTCATCTCACCGCCTCAGAACTCCAGGAGCTATATTCTATTCTGATGCTTCTTTAATCATCATTGACGAAGCGACAATGATGCATTCAAACGCATTAAAGTGCATCAACAAGTTTCTTCAAGAAGTAACTGATAAACCATTGACACCATTCGGTGGCAAAGTTATCGTTCTTGGAGGAGATTTTCGGCAGACACTCCCAATTGTTCCCCATGGAACGCGAGCTGATGTCATTGAGTCTTGCATTAAAAGTGGAAATCTTTGGATTAATTTCACCGAACTTCATCTCAACCAAAATATGAGAACAAATGGCGCACAAGAGGCTTTCAACCAGTGGCTGCTGAGTATCGGTGAAGGAACAAATCATCCAGACAACCTCAATCACCTACCCGTTGAAGTCCAGCGGCAGTTTGAAGACTACATTGTTGTTCCGGATCATATGATAGTTGAAGACATTGTAAGTGCAGTGTATGGAGATACAATCAACCTCCACAACATTCCAGAGCTGGCCCAAAAAGTTATCTTGGCAACAACGAACAAGGCAGTTTTGGAAATCAACGTCAAATTGTTAGGACTTTTGCCAGGAGCATCCCGAACATATACGAGCATTGACTCTGTTGACAACGCAGAAGACGCTGAAAATTACAACCAGGAATTTCTAAATAATCAGTCTCCTTCTGGTTTGCCTCCTCACAAATTGGTGCTTAAAATTGGGGCTATTGTTATGCTTCTCCGAAACTTAAACCAGAAAATGGGGCTCTGCAACGGAACAAGACTCATCGTGCGCACGTTACACGTGAATTTCATCAACGCAGAAATCATTGGTGGGCAATTCCAAGGACAAAATGTCCTCATCCCTCGGATTGATTTGGCACCATCAGAGACTTCTTTACCTTTCACTCTGAAGCGTCGTCAGCTGCCTTTAATTTTGGCATTTAGTATGACAATCAATAAAGCCCAAGGACAATCGTTTGACCACGTAGGAATTTCTCTGGATGACCCAGTGTTTGCTCACGGACAACTTTATGTGGCATTCTCTAGATGTCGAAACCGAGAAAACATCAAGATCTTTGTTCGAGAAACATCAAATCAAGGTCATCTACTCGAGAATGATCCAAGAGTTTTTACTAAAAATATTGTCTATCATGATATTTTGTAAATTGAATTAAAAATTTGAAGTTTGAAAATAAAACAAGAAAAATTGACTTAAATCACAACTCTTTAAATCGAAAATTCCTAATCAGTATTTTTATTTCTGGATTGTCTAGATTCAGAATGTGCCTTCAAAAATCGTTGGCTTAATCGAGTATGCAAGTCTCTCAAAATATTTTTTTTGCCTCATCATGGATTCAAGGTGAGTGCATCATCAATTATTATGCTTAAGGTGAAACAGGCAATACCTTTGTTAATTGCAATTTTAAGATGATTTACTACTTTTACAGGATGTGCATTGTGCATTGACGTTTGAATTTTCAAATATTGTAATATACTTTAAAGAAAAGTTTCCAAAAAGATAATTCAAGAATATAATGAGTTTATTTGCTGGCTGTATAGTGTATACAAACGTATATCAGATAATATAGATTATTTTCTGAAACAATTTTTAAAATATCTTCTACTATAAATACTTTAAGCTCGAATATTTTATTTTAAAAAAATATGATAAAATAAAATTTTTTACTGATTGCATTTCGGGTAATTCAAAACAACGAAAAGAAAATGAATAATGAATATTAAATGAAAACTTTGGAAAACTAACAAATCACTGCATAGGGTTGTATGGGAATAGCTAAATCAGCAGCAATGAAGAGCAACAATGTTTTTTGGAAAACTTAAGTTTAAAAAAATGCTTAAGCAAAAAACAATCTTTTCAGTATTCAATAATTAAATGAAGTTGTTCATAAAATACAGATATTATTTTTCATTTTTCATCACGTGATTTTGGTGGTTTTTGTGATAAATGCCTTGTTTAAATGAATTTAAATGAATTTAGCAACATGGAAGTTTGTGGATGGCGCTTTACCTATTCTTTTGACAGACTGTAAGGGTTTTCCATTCAAATTCTGGAGATTGATTTATATGTTTTTTTATACCTGGATCTGCGAATAAATATGGCAGTTTTTTATAACAGATTGGGTTTATAATTTCTTGATCACTTTCCAAAACTCGTTCAAAATTTTTCAAAACGTTAAAATGTTGTTGAAACAATAAACGCGATGCTTTTAGCGAACAAACATATATTTTATACTTATATTTATACATTCAATATTAATATATTTTGAATTTTTATTAAATATTTACATATTTATTTATTTCGCATTTAATATTTCGTCGTTGGAAGGTTACCATTGACTAATTTTTAAGTTACTTCTACACCACAATATTAATAAATAAAAAAATTTGTCTAAAATTACGAAGAGGACTTAAGTGTTTCCAGGAGCAGATCCTAGTCCCAAAACAAAACACAAATCTTAATATTAAAATACATGCATGTTAATGAACAAAGCAATCAAGCAGTGAGTTTTGAGAAACGATAATTTATGTGAGTCTTGACGGTTATTTTACCTTTTCGCGGTTTCGTAAATATTATGTGTCCGGAATAAAACGATTCAGATTTTCGATTTTATTAAAATTTTAAATTAAAACACTGAAACATAAAAAAAAGAAATAAGTATTGCTTGAGAAATAAATATAAAATACAAATAAAATTTAATAAAATAATAAACAGAGAGATTTACAAAATAAACTTTTGAATCACATCAGGCAACCTAAAAGATGACCCAACCAAGCAGCATATAAAAATTGAATAATATCATAATATGACATTGGTAGAATATTAAAAAATTTATATATAAGTATATAGAGTTGATATGAAAAAGCTACCAACCCGATCGTTAAATTAATTTGGAACTTGGCCAAAGAAGAATTTCGCGATCACGTTTAGGCCGCTCAACCAAAGAGACATGACGACAGAAGATATTTTAATAAATTCACTACAAATTTGCATATTGAGCATTAAGTAACTTTATGGCCGGTGTGACATTTGTTTGACGACAAATAATCGTAAAGAATTATGAAGTTTGCTTGCGAGAGCCGCAAGTTATAAGCTTAGCAAATAGATTATCACCTGTATATTTTTTACAAATTAAAACACAAAATCAAACACAAAAATTATTTTATAAAACTTTTAACAACTGAACTCGTAGTATTTTATTTTATTTTATATGAAATATATTATAGTTTATTAAGAAAAAACTTTTCTTGAATTTTTTTTGTTGAAAAAATGCAAGTCAGGCGAGATTCTTTATTAAAAACCGTGTGTTTAGTCAGTATTAAGAACTCGGTATTAACAATATTAATTATAATTAAAAGTATCTCAGGCAACTCCAGAATTCAGCAGAGTATCCAATGCTCTTCTGAAAAACAGGAGTGGTATTTTTCATAAAACTATTATTTGAATCAAATACAAATTAATTTTCGAGCAGAACTTGCTAAAATTTAAATCTCATAGAATAACATTCAAAATCTATAACAATAATTTGATAATCGAAATTTTTTGAAATTAAAAAGATATATTTTATAAAATAATGAACAAATCAACAATTTAACGAAAAAAGGTCTAACAAGTTTTTCTTGTTTCTTAAGCACGGCTCTCGGCTCTCTGCTAACATTATCAAGCGCTTCGAGCCTGAGCTGATTGTTATTTATTTAATATCTTGTTCGCACAAAGTACAAAGGCAAATCAGGAACAACGAGTGTATATTTAGCAGAATTTTTTAATTTATGATCTTTATGCATCGAGTCATAATTCATTTAGAGTGTTGTGCAAACCTCTTAATGAGCGCGTGTAATAGGCTGGGACCAATTGTTGAGTACACTGGCAAAGTTTGAAGATATTATGAAAAATATGAAGTTGTATTTTTGCGATAATTTTCTAAAAAACAAACATTCATCAATATTAACTCTTAATAATTCAGTAGTAAAACTTTTAATAATAATAATATGCATGCCAGAGCTTTTCAATAGACTTTCAAAAGTCTTGGAATAATAGAATCAATTAATAAAATTAAGTAGTCAGCAAGTGTGGTTATAAAATAAAAGGTACTTCTACATAAATTAATATTCGATTGACTTGTTTAATTCCGCACAGTCAATTAAAGTATGCTAGATTGTTTCATTAGAATTGGCTTCATTACGACAAACAAGTTGGAATCATTAAGCCAAGGCTGGCCAGCTTAATGTTAAGTAAAGAGAGAAGGCAATTCATGTAAATTTTCAAATATAAATATGTAATTGGTTTAATGTTTTAAAATCTATTTAATGTTTTTAAAATGAAGCCAGTTAATTTTCATTAGGTAAGCAAACTAAGTTCTGCAGAGAGTTTTTACGTGTTCAATGTAGAATATTATACTTAATATGATTGAGGCTCTTGGGTGGATTGAGTAGATTAACTAGGTTAATGAATTGGTAGCGATGAAATCCCAAATCATTCATATATTAACTTCTCGAAATACGTATGAATGTCAATCACAAATTCAACATTACATTTATTGAATGACTTAAATTTTATTTTGCTGCACAAAAATCAATATTGTTCTGTAAGAACTTTCCCATGGCTCTCAAAAACTATCATACGGGTCTGGCCATTATTATTATCAATTTCTGATTTGCACGACATGGCTCAGTCAAATCCACATACATTTCCTATAACTCAATTTTTTTATTTGTTCATTGTTGAACCGCAAAAGTGCTTGAATAAAATCTGCTACATTGAAGCCCTTCCAGCACTCCAGAGCGAGGCCGGAGCGTCGTTGAAATGTTGAACAATTCACATATTAACCACTTACGAGAGCTCTTCAATGCTTGTGTCCCTGACTAATCAATGCTACATTAAATAATAAATAATCCATTAGATACCAGCATGTATTGCTATTGCAACAAGCATATTGTTCTGGTCGTAAACTTCTCAGGACTGAGAAAAAATTTAAATTTGTTTTTGTTCGAAGTCGTCATAAAAAGTCCAATAAAAATTCCCCTTGTTTTTTTTTCAACACTGTTAAAAACATTTTTTACAAAAGAGAATTAATGTAAATTTTTTCTTGACGTTTGAAAAAAAGAAAAATTTTAAAACTAAATTGACTGTTTGTGTTCAATCCAAAATTTTACTTCATATTAAATTTGAAATTAGTATTTATTTTTTGTTGAAAAATTGGTGTTTTAAAGTTTTCAAGTAATTTTGCTAAAAACATCACAAACTATAAAAACAACTTTTTAACCAATTCAGAAAATTAAACAAGAGAAAGTTCCATATAGTGGTAGTATAAAATAAAGCTTGTGCCAGTCGCGTGCATATACACTCTAAAAACCCTAAATTAATTCAAAAAGGTTAAACGATAATTATTATCCTTCATATTCAAATGTAAATATTCAATTCTGGTAATTACTCTGAATAGGATGGTCGACTTGAGTTAAGCTGCTGGAGGTGCAGAACACTTTATACTGGGATCATTGTGCCAAATGTTTGTTGAAGATCCCTTGCTAGATAATTGTGGGCTATGTTCGATTGTTCATGAAATGCGGGGTGAGAGAATTACTTTTGAAACAACAATTTGAGGGTAAAATTCCCTCATTGTATAGGAGGGTGAGTTGGACTTTTAAATATCTTTAGACAATGCTCATGAGGGTATGTTTTTTCTAATATATGATAGAAAATTCAACAGTGCAAATCGATCCATAAAATGAAACTACAAACTCGGAAATTTTCACACATAAAAAACTATATAATTGGAATGTATTAACTCTAACTAAAATTTTAACGTTTATTTAAAATCTTATTTCTGCCTATAATGTAAAAAAATTTAGAATAAAGAATGTAGATCGTTTCATTCATAATTCTATTACACTCAGTTTTGCATGGAATATGCACCCTATCTCCGCAAATTAATACGTTACAGTGTACTTCACCAATATATTTTTTTCATTGTGTGACCTTAACTTTCAAATATTAATAAAAATTATTTTACTTCCCTAATTGACTTAGGGGTTGATTTTTCCAAATTTGGGTTGAAAACTGCAGATACAAAAAACTGCTGGTGTTGGCTCAGTCTATTTATGAAAAATAAAACAGTAAAATGCTCTTCAACAGATATTTTGTTGTTTTTTGGGAAGTTGAGGGTTGTTCTGGAAAACTGGTAAATTTTGAATTGATGTGTGAAAAAAATATTACCTTTTCAACGATGTTGTTTTAAGGAAAGGGTAACAATTTCTAGAAAATTTGAATTTAGAGCAATATAATATCATTTTGAAGGTTGCTCTCTGGCAATATAATCATATTTAATATGATTTAAGACACAAATTCATTCTTGTTCTCTAGCGCACTCAATCAACGATGGAAGATTTTTTGCCCAGAAGTCCTGCTTGTTTGGTAATAAATTACCAAATTATCAAATTACCAAATTAAAATGTAAAAATAATAAAATAACGTAAAGTTAAACAAACATTACGGTAATTTAAAATGTATGACTTACCATCATGTCGAGGGCTTCAAAATAATTATCAGATAATAAGGTTTTGTTGTAAATTAAGCTTTCTTTTTTCATCTTCAAAATTTAGATGGCATTTAAATTTTCTGGCTAGGTTGCTTAAAATTATTGGTTTAAAATTATCAATTATTTTTATTCAAGATAATTTCATGAACACTATTGTACGAACTGTAGCTAATAAAGCAAAAAAATGATAAAAAGCTCAACTATTCGTTCTTCCCTGTAAATTTCTAACTTTTTTTACCCTACCTATTCAAAAGTATGCAACTCCTAGATATATCGGTCAATCGAATCTATATAATTACGAACCAGCTACGATGATTCCTGTTGATTTCGCAGTCTCTAATTACACACATGAGAGCACCAGAGCCCCGCATTAAAACATTTAAGTCAAATTAAATCAATTTCAATGCATTCGGCTGTTTCAAGCAAAAAGCACAACTATATAAAACTGGTGAAAAACGAGATTGTTAATATTAAATATATATGGCGCCAAAATGCTTTTCTCTTTTCTCTCTACTATCTCCACTTTATTTGCCATTTAATTGATTTAACAGCATCATAAAAAGTCACAAGCGCTTTACCAAGTTTTACGTAATACCTCATAACAGGTGGAACAAACAGTTAGATGCTTGCAACAAGCCTCATGTAACAATGCAACTAAACAGCGATTATGCATAATTATGAAAACCGGAAACAATGCGCGAACCGATTCATGAATACATGACCTATTTCCGGTTACAGTTGTTTTTGCCAGTGCTTTTTTTGTTGATCTGCTAAACAATGCTTTAATATAACACAAATATTTTTTTGCTTGAAGTGTTTTGATTAAATTTTATAATGAAGATGAGATGGTTGAAATATTTTTACCAGATTGATTGATTGTTTTTTTTTTTAATAGTACAAATTAATTTTTTTAACCATATTTAAACAGAATCGCATCTTGTGGTTTAATAAAAATTACTTCTCGTATTTTTTGAAATTAACTTAAAACATTAAAATTATGAGACGAGACTCCACTATTAAATAAAATATATCTATGAAATCATTTTGCTAAATGAGTGAACATTAAATGGCCCATAATAATTTTCCTGTTGACAGAATCGTAAAATTTAACAATTGTACAATTGCAATATTGCTGGCAAACAATAATGGGAATTGCTTCCAACAATGAGCATGGAAATAAAGGCTTTTTTTTTGTATCAACGGATTTTTTTTTGTTGGTCAAATTGTTTGGCACAATTACATTGTAAATTTAGCGTCAATTGCGCTGCCACTTAGTTTTTGGCACACACCACTCTAGTAAGTGAAAGCTGTGGAAAACCCTTGAAAATGTTTTAGGTGGCAGAGGTTGCAGTGCAAAATTGATCAAAGATATTGTATTGCTTTGTTATATTGAATATCTTTTAAAAAACAATTTGCATAATTTCAACATAATTTTGTTTTAGTCGATATTCAACCAATTCTCACTCAAACATTAAAAAAACTACAATGCGTACACAGGAAACGCAGATCATAAGCGCGATTTATGGTGCGCTTTTTTTGCGTAAATAACTGTCGAGAAATATTTCCTATTCATGCGAATTTCACTGTAATCATTTGGGATTACGCAACCACCCAGTAAATTTCTCTTTTGTTTTCTAAAAGTAAAATTTTAACGTTATTATCTTTTTAGCTGGAAAAGAGTGTTAATGGGTGGAGGTTTATTCATCACTGTATTTAAAGTATTTTTAATCCGTATTTTTGTTTCTTAAAGCTTTTTGCTGTCCAAGTCATTTAATGTCAGATAAGCAGCCACCACCATGTTACTACTTTTTGCGAAAAAATTATGCATTGTTTTCAAACCAAACAACACCCTCTTCTCTCTAAATGAAATGAAGTAACTCTTCAAAGTTTATTGAATCAAAAACGGTTGGTGCGTTTACATAATCGTTGCGAGCATTCGAAAAGAAATTATAAAGTCGATCAACATTTTTATGATTGAATAGGTATTTTTGAGTTTATGGTTTTTTTAAATGGGATTGCAAAGTCATTTTTGCTACACAATAGTGACTACTGATCAGCAAGAAGTAAAACTGAGAGATTGAGTATTATGACTGTTATATGACTTTTCATTAAGCAACTGCATTTTTTATTGCAATTTTTTTATGTAGATTATTTAGCGATTTGTAAGTGTCAATTTCCTTTAGATAAATATTATTAAATAAGATTATGGGCTTTCAAATGCAAAGTTCGAATTTGTGCACCGAGGAGAAAGTTTTAGCTGAATTTCTCGATAAAAGTGAATTTGTCTAGCTTTTCGATAGAAATTAAATGGATGTAAATCCAGATTGAAGTGAAAGGTTTTTCTTTCTAAATCGGCTATCCAATGCAGTATATTTTGCATTTAACTTAAAATTTATTGTGCTTACTTGGTTTTTGTGAACGAAAATATTTTATTATTGGTACAATTTAATTTAATGTCGTATATATTTTAATATCTACTATAGTTATGTGATAATAATCAATATTATTTATTATAAGCAACATAATTTTTGTTCCAAATTATTTATTTTATTTGCACTTCAAAATTATATTTTCAGTATACTATATGATATGCTTTTTACACTTTATTATTGTATTTTCAACATTTTTTTGAACTTTTATGTGCGTTCATATTTTTACATGAAGCTAAAAAACTATTAATGAAAAGTTTTCAAAAATGCATGAAGCGTGATTTTCCAATTTGTTGCATTCCAATGAAAGTGCATTAACCAAGCTTTGAAGTTTGTGAGCTTGAGTTTATTGATCTATAAAATAAAACCCGAGTGAGACGTATTACATTATTTATTTATTACGTCCATAGATTGATTATTCATAAAAGTTGGATATTACATATGATCTCGTGTATACATTAAGATAACATTGGTAAGTATACAATTTATTTTTAGTTTAAAGTTTGAAGAATTGTGAAGATAAATATCAGATTAAACTTTGCATTAGTTTCTTTTTTATTTATTTTTGAAGACATCTTTAAAAACACTCTTGTTCACACTCTCGTCAGAGGTGAGGTAATGCAAGCTAATATTTAATTGTACGTGTTTAGGGACTCATTCATACCTAATTTTTCTGTGGATTTTTACCTTGCAAACCCCGACGAGCCGACTGATACGAACTGATTTTGGACATTTAATTATGTCAGACAATAAAAACATACTTACATATTTAAATACCTAAAAAATGCATCCATTTATTAGGGTGATGATTCAAGTTAAAATTCTTTGAAAGAAGTTATGATCGCTTAATTGAACATTTACATATTTTATCTCTGTTGTAAACATTTTTCATAATTTAAAAAACCTGCAAGTTTTCTGCTTAAATTACTTTTATTCAGTGTTCATGTTGTTTTACGAAAACATTGCCACAGTCAAGGAAAGTGAGTTTTCAAGACAATTGAAGAAAATAAATTTGAGCGCAACAACGAATAGAGAAAAGAAATTGAAAATATATTTCAAACGAAAGTGAAATTATATTTTTTTTAGTTCCGTTCGCAGTGGTTTGAGATGGAGTTCATTTATGCAAAGTATCTATGTAGCAAACATATTCATACAGCCCTGTATTTAATTGACTTTTACTCTTTGCTGAGCAATTTCACTATTTTTTTAAATTGTACAAATATTGTTCGTAATTGTTGGATAATAATCCACTTAGAAAACTGCCACGTGATTTGAGAGCATGCACTTTTAACTGCTCTTTTCGTAGAGTGAAACCTAAAAATTTTAAATTACATTAAATTGGATAAACTGCGAGAAAATTTTTTCCTCTGTTTTTTAATGCAATCTAATTTAAATCATTTATTAATAGAAATTGAAAATGATATAATTTTCAGAAATTCAACAATTTTCTGCAATTTTCTGACGGTGAGAGGTCTTCTTTAATGGAATTTAATGAATTATTCGAAAATAATTAAACATAGCAGGATGAATTTCTTAATCAGCTAAACAGGAATAATAAAAATATAAAAATAATGGCAGAAAACATGATTTTTTTTAATCTGCATGGTTTTTAACAGCACTTATACGTGCACTTAAGTCTTAGGCTGCTTCTTGTTGTCATAGAGCATTGAATTATGACTACACTTTCACTTACTAATTCACCTTTATTATTTTATTACCTTTTTGGTAGCCGTTGAGTTAATTTAAAAATATTTTTACAACCAAATAAAATGACTCAGTAGTCAGTACTCACACTCAAACAATCAAAAATCTTTTCACGGAATTGTTCCAGCATAATTTCTTTATACAAAACAACACAAATTATTACCTTACGTAATTAATGGGAATTGTATGTTAAATTACTTGGAATTTTAATTTTTCTTCATCACATTTTGGAATATTTTAGTACTTGGTGCACACATTTTTCTGATTTATGAAAAAAATTAAGTTTGCAAGCATCCATGACTTTAGTGAGTAATTTGTGCTTAATTACTTTTGTTGGCGTGAATTGATCTTTTATAAAGAAGTTTTTAGATATCGTGTCATATTTAAAAGTAAGAATAAAAGATCTCTATGCCAACCGCCAACGAAACTCAATTGCATTTTCATTAGGGGAAATTATACTTTTTAATTAATTTTCTTTCTTATTTGGAACGTTGTAAAATTTTGCAAGAGTATATCATGAATGATTAAGTGGGTTGACATTTCGCTGGCAAAAGTGTTGCAGTGGCATTGCAAGACGTCAGCTCTTTTAAAATGGTTAAATGTTAAGTCTGGTTGGTTAAATGGAGCCTTTAATGGGAACGTGAAATTGAAGAATTTAGTTTATCGTTCGATTTTGGTTACTTGAATTGCTTCATTGTTAAAGAGTTATTGGAAGAATTCATTGTAACCGTGTTTTAATAATTATTATCAACTGGAAATAAATGTGGTACTTTTAAAATTGCGGTATTTTTGTCATTTAATAAGCTTTTTGGATGTTTTTGGATGTTTTTGAACATTTTATATTAAATAATTTGATTATTATAAGCTAGGACCGTACTGAAAATGAAATTACTATTTACAAAGAGCATCAATTGACGAGATACTATTTTTCATTGCTCACTTTTATAAGATTTTTTGAACAGTCGTGAAGTTATATGTTATCAAAAAGTTCATAATAATCGATCATCATTTTTATGAATATTATTTTTGAGTTTACATTTACATTTACAAAAATTGAAGTTTAAAGCAACAATTTGTTAAAAAAAATTTGATTTTCTGATTTTAAAAAAAATCATTCTTGAGAATGATGCAAAAGCTTGAAAAGCACTTAAACTACAAGAAACAATGAAACATAAAAATGCAAAAAAGCATTTGAGCATAAGCGAGTGCATGTGCATATCTTGTGATGGTTTGAAGTAATTGAAGAATCGTAAATAAAATCAGTGACCGCTTAAAGGCATCAATAAATATATGCAATTGCAAATGTTGTGTGTACACGCTAAACTCTCAATTTTAAACTTTTTTGGATTTCGCTGTTTTGTAATTGTGCAATCATTTTCACGTACCAGCTCAATCAAATGCGAAGCAATACGTCCAAATTAGCATAATTTATTTACTTTGTAGGCTGTGTTGAGGCTCAAGCGAAGTACTTATTTAAATTTTTGGCTGGATGCCGAATTGAGTTCTTTGAAATTTTTGGCAGATGTAATAATATTTATTATAAATGGGCTCAGGGGAGTTTTAGGGATCTCTAATGTAAGTGCATAAAATCTGATACATACCTTATATACTCTTTGAATTTTGTAAAATAATTTACTTCTAAAGGTTTTATTCATCCATCAACTGGCTTTAAACCGACTCCTACAGTTAATATGTAATTCAAATAAGCAACCACAGACGGACAGTTCTCAGTAACACTCAAGAAATATGCTAACACAATCACTTTATTATTTGTTCATAAACTTACTAACCAATCGCTTTGAATGTTGAATGTAGGAATATTATTATAGAACGCAATGGAATTCGAGGCACGGAAACCTTCGAATATATTCAGCGACTACAAAAAGTTATAAAATCAAACATCCTGTATTGTTCCACGTGTAGATTTTGAATTTGAAGCATAGTGGTTGGATGTTATGAATATTTATAGTCTGCATGTACTTACCAATATGTCCAGAAAATTTCAACTATAAGACCATATTAATATAAAAATAGAGATCTATTGTTTTTATGTGTTCTTTATTTAGTTATTGTTTGATAATCAATAGAAAATATAAATGATAATTGATATTACAAAATATTAGCCAGTACCCAAAGAGTTTTTTTTGAACTTTATATTACGGGACATTTTATTTTTAGACCGCGTACCATTCATTGAAACATTTTTATTATTCAATGGCTGATATTTTAGATCTTTTGGGTCCAAAGTGTCTTGCCAACATTTTTCAACACCAATGTTCCATCTGCAATTAGAAAAAAAGTTGTAACCAATATTCAACTCCCGGAAGCTATTTGCTCTGCTCCCAAAATCGCTTTATGTTCTGCATACATTATGTAACTTTTGTTCTTAGATGTTATGTTAACTTAAGAGTTAGACAGACTATATAGTAAAAGCACAACATTTTTTTCAACAAAAATCATTTTTGTATTTACTTTCAAAACATATTTTATTAACATATCATATTAAGAATTTTAATTTTACATGAATATGTTTATTGTTTACACAATTTTTCAATTTTTGATCAGTCAAATTTAGGATGCGATGAAGTATTCAGTTCAAATAAATAATATTAAGTAAGAATTGATTCAATCTTAATCAATCCACAATTTACAATTTTTCGAATTCTACATTATTACAAGCTTACAACAATAATTAAGTAACTAAAATTTAGTATTTTTTCTGCCCTACAAATTTTAAGGCGAAATTTTGGCTCACATATTTTATTTTTTGTGAAATTTGATATTTTACGTTAAAAAAATTTCGACAATAATTAAGAAGAGTTTAGAGAAAAATCGAGAGGATCTAGAGCTGGAGTGACAACAAACTTTCTTCTAGAAACTGTTGGGCCATCTTGACTCTCGGTGGCTGGAACAAAAGGAGATCGCAATTCATCAATTTTTTCCAATGGTGCTGATGAGCTGGAAGGATATACCGAGTGCCTATTTGAGTAGACAACATCCTGCGGAACTGATGACTTCCTGAAAAGGTTGTTAACGTCATCTGGTAGAGAGTTGTTGGGTGGTGATTGACTGTTATTTTTCAGAAAAGATACTGGAATGGCTGTAAAACGGCTTTTGTCATGAATCTGTTGTCCTGTGATACTGGTAATGTAGAGAGCATCAAGATCGTATATTGAAGTCCTCCTATCTCGAACTGGACAAGACTCCCGCCGAAAACCATTCTGCTTATGATGCGTCATAGGTGACCAAGTCTCGTGGCTTTTAAGAAGTTCAGCACCAACCCCACGAAAAGGTTCATCTTGGAGTCCGTTAAACTCCGCAATTTCTTCAGCAATTTTCTTTTTGAGTGGAAGATCTTTTTCCGAATGTAAAGTTTTATTGTAGTCCCTAGCAATCTTGATATCATGCTTCCAGAACTGACGTTGGTTTCGAGAAGCAATGGGCGCCACTTCTTTGATCTGTGGAATATGAAAGAAAAATAAATGTTGGGACAAATGTTGGAAAATAGTTTATTTAAAAAAAGCCTACCTTTAAAAACAGAACTCCCATAACATATATGCAAATAACATTAGAGAGCGTCACACACATGCTAATGCAACCTAAAATCGCCAGTTCCACTGATTGGTGATCGGAATAAAAATTCGTTTTTATAATCGAATTATACTTTGTGCCATCCTCAACAAAAATCATATAAACACACGACAGAGCCCACAATAGCCCAGCGTTAACAGCTGGAGGCAAGAGTGATGCAGAAATCGCTACTCCAACTAGTGATCCAACATTTTCTCCAAGGATTGCAATGGCAACGGCAGCTCCCGATGGCAAAGCAATCAAGATTCCAACTACTAAAGAGTGGAGCTCACATCTGCTTAACATTTCGTTAGAAATACCTTCTCCTATGCCATACCGAACGTCTACACTACAAACTATCAGTCCAAAAAAGAAACCAACTAGAGTCGCTATAGCAATGCCGATCAGCTCATTAGTAACTCCAATGAATTGAAGTTTTCGATCTTTGATAACAGTACCAAAGGTGGCAGCAATGATAGGCCCCATCAAAGGAGAGATCAGCATGCTAGCGGTTAAGAAAAATGTGCTGTCTTCAACGAGGCCAAAGGCGGCGAGAATTCCTGCAACGATCAGCAGGATTATGAAGTCAAAAGTTAGTGTTGCATCCTTTGTCACTTCATCAACAATCTTAGCAACGTTCAAGCGTGAACGTACAGAAGAAATGAATTTGTTCCAGGCTGTATCTTTCAAGCTCAAAACGTCCCTAAAAAAGAATTGTTTTTAATTAGCAACATAAACTTTCAAAATTCCTATTATGATCCAAGATTTAAACTTACAAGTTGATAATTTCTTGCTGCTCTTGCTCTGGTTTCTGATTTGGTTTATAATAAAGTGTACAAGGTATGATAGAAATCGAAGAATCTTCTCTTTGTCCAATTCCCCACTCACTTAGCATATGGATTGTGTCATCGCATTGAGGTCCAGACTCCAGTGTAAAGGTGATCTTTATTAATATACAGAGAATAAAACTAGAAGTTTATAAAAACAAAATTTTTGAAATTACTTCCAAAGAATTCCCTCCATTCATCTCAACCCAGGCCACATTCTGTATTTTTGTTCGTTCGATAATTTCCTTCATAATCTTTTCCATCGAAGGATGATCATCAAAGTTTTCAAGTTTCTCCTCATCCTCTTTTTTCTCACTTGATGGAAAATCTCTGAAATTTTCCCAAGATCTTTTGACAATATTCGGCATGATGGCCTGAAAAATATTTTGAAAAATTTACATCTTATTCGGGAATTAATCTAACCTTTTTTAATTACCGAAGGTGTAATATTTTCATAGCTCCTAGTGTGAAGAATTACTTTTGGAATTAAATTTTTACTGGCAGCTGTTTCAATGGAATCAGGCTCAATGTTTATTTCGATAGTATCACCGGATGGTGGTTTCTTTTCCTAGTATGATATCATTTTAGATTTGAAAACATAATTAATTTATTTTAAACTCACTTTAGTGTTGATTGTAACTTCATAATCAGAATCAAACTGTTGCTTGATCGGTACCACACTGTTTTCAGTAGCTCCCCAAACTCTATTATTTCTCAGGCACTCTTCAAATTTCTCAGATGGTATCCAAATAATAAATAGCACGCCAGCCATATTGACTTATTTAACGAACAATTTATTTGACATCAAAATATGAATATTTTCAATAATCAAAGCAAACCTACAAAAAATTCTTTAAAATCATTATCAACACCCTATAATCTGCCATGATTGACAAATACAACTGAATGTTCTAAATATTTTTAATGTTCTCTTTAGTGAAATGGAGAAATTACCACTTTTTTTGAATTTTTTTGTCCTATTGTTGCAATTTTATTTGCAGACTGTACACAATATTTTTGTAATGATTTTGAAGGGTATGAAAGAGATAAAGTACCTACCTAAATTCCTACAGGCCAGAAGAAATTTAAGCTGAACAATTCAATAGTGTCGTTGTTTTGGAAAAGTTTAGAAATATTTTGTGGTTAACAAATATTCCTTTTTTATATATTATTCTCTACACGGAACACATATAGTCATACTTTGGAGCAGGCTCTGTGTTATTCATTATTCATTACTCGTAATTTCAGAAAATTTTGATAACTTTTTATTAAACATAGTTAATTTTTAAGCCAATTTTATGCTTTTAAAAAATATCAGTAGATGTTTTTTGCAAATAACATAATTATTAGCTATTCTTTACCTACAATAAATCATTGATATCTACAGCTGGTCTGCCAAACTTTCAAGAGCTGCATCAATTTTAGAGTTACTTTGAATCCGATTTTGAATTTGAGTTCACACAATTCTTATTTAAGAAATATTTTTTAAGAAGAAAAGTCTGCTTTAGAAAGAACATTTCGATTTTAAAGTAAATGCGTCATCACACACCACACTCCATCAATATTTGAAAAAGAAGAAAAACTGCGGTGATAATAACCGAATTTGTTTATGTTAATGTTTTTTATTCAAACTTTTAGATCTGACTGCGACGCGATTTCAAAACTGTCGAATTCCATGCTCAATTTATTGCTTGATCAAGCTATTCTCTCTCTGTAATTAAGTGTACATTAATGATTACTCTTTACAAAAAATTATGAGTAATGCCGCTTATCACTTAATTTATTAATATTGTTCTGGATTCAGTGTTTTATATTTGTTATTTAGTAAAATTCGACACATGCAATTCGCAAATACACTGAAAGTAAAAATTCAGATGACTATATGACTAAATACCTAAAATTACTTGTTCTAAATATACGACAGCTCAGATTTTGTCAGTGAAGTGTTAAAATTATTGTTTATTTCAGATTCAAATATGATAAGCAAAGCAATGAGTAAACTCGAAAACATATTACTTTGACAACTAAAAGTGAATATAGTAGTGAAAATATTATATATGTATATCTAATATATCAAATGTATGCTGATAGAAACTTTAATTTTAAATTTAAATTCAAATTTAATTCAAAATCAAATTTTTAATTTATTATTAAACTCAAACGGGATGCTTTTACATGCATGTAACACAATCAACAATGGAAAATTCAAGATCGCAATCTTCATCACAAATATAAATCAACAGAGATTTGAATTTTAAATCGGATACATTTTAAAGTGAAACCACAAAATAAATAGTTTATCTGTAAATCTTACAAAAAAAAAGCTTCGTTTTAAAGTAAAACTATTTTTATTTTCAATATGACTTATAGAATGAACAGCTTTGAGAGATTGTTTTTTTTTGGCACAATTCATTCTCGTAAATAGTGTACAAACCAACAAATTATGCTGGAAATTTTTTTTTAATTTTTTCAAATGTTTAGCAAACCTCAATTTTGAATTCACATAACGAAGTCGCTGCAACAGCTTAATCCATAAATGACATAACACAACAAGTCCATTGAATTTTAAAACCAGACAACATAATTTTCAATTCACTAAAAGTCTAAAACCGAGCAGATTATAAGGAAATGAATTTAAATTGAATTGAATTATATTATTTTTGCTTTGATGCCGTCGTTGCCTCTGAACCAAAATTAACGTTTTATCAATGATTGGATAGAGATGCCAGCAGCTTAAATTTGATAAACCTTTATCTTCATAAAGTCTTAGAAGCTTCAATCTGGCAATAACAATTCAGGGCAATCGTTCACTTTACATCGCATGACTTAAGTGAAAAGATGATTGTCATTAAAAATAAGAAAAGAAACAGAACTTTTTCTAATAATTCTAAATTGAATATAGCTGGCTTACACATTTTAAATTGGTTTCATTGTTTGAACACTAGTAAAATGTGTTTTTCAATGTAATTTTCAATTAAATTGATGCTATTTGAGCTACATACAACAACGTTATTATTTCTGACAGTGCTGATCTTACTTGGGTTAAGGAATATATGGACTTTATGATTACAATCTAGATTAATATGATGCATTGAATTGGGGCTACGATTTAAATTTGTAGTATGCTGTGAAGAATGATATTACATGTAAAAAACTTGTGGCTGCTGGAAGTTGTTGAAGGATTTAAAAACGGAAATTATAAAGTCCTAGTTGGTCATGATTCTGATTTTTCGTTCTGAACGATTTAGTTTCTTTAATTAATTGAAATTTGAAGTACCCAACTTGAAACTAAATATATTCATTTTCATCCTAGTACAAAAGAAGAAAATAAGATTTATGTTATTCTATAATTAATCGAATTAATATTAACATAGTTTTAACTTAATAATCAACTCTCCGATTCTCCCTTTATGACACCTATTGGGTATTGTTTCTTCGATTACCTATCTATGCTGTATTAATTCGTTTAGAGTGGAAATCGGAAAAATTAATAATTAGCGATTTGAAATTCAATAATACCAGAAAATCGTTAATTTTAAAGTTAATTCCAGTCGTTACTTAATTCATCTCTTAATGTTTTAAGCTATTAGCTCAATCATAAAATTATGAAGAGTTGCAAAAAGTGACCAAACAGCGACTATAAGTGGTTTCAAAAAGTTTATTTTTCTAGAGTTACATAATTTTTTGTTTTCTGTTTTCATTCGCATTAAAAACTATATTATTTTGCTCATTATACTTTCAAACTTTTAAGTTTTCATGTTTTCATGTTTTTTCAAATATTGGAAGCTTCAAATATTATAGCTGTTTATAAACCTTGTTTATAGTATAATGTGTATGTATAAAAAATACATTGAAACATATTTTATGCGTTTTTTGGAAACCTCATGGGTGTAAAATACTAAAATGTGTATTTTAATGAACTTACACAGTTTTACGTGTGTATAGTAAAACTATCCACTCTTGTATTCAAGATGGTCCAAGAAAAAACGGACAGCTCAAAGGCATCCATAAGTTTTGCGATTGTTGGGCAATCATTTTGCAATTCTTTCCAGTTTTCTCCTTCATTTATCAATTTATTCATACGTTTTAACTTTTTATCGTTACAAGATAAAGATAACACCATAAGAACGTTTCAAAAGTATTGAGCTTACATTGTACAATATAATGATTCGGAGTTGATTATTACTAAATTTGCAAAAAGCGCAATAATAATCTGTATTTATTGAGTAATTGTTACTTGTGGTGAATGCAATGATCCTGATCAGATAAATTGAAACTTTTAAAAATTTAAAGAATCTTCAAACTAATCAATTGACGAAAATCATCCATTCCCGCTAAATTTTAAATCTACCTTTTTTTACATGCTTGAAATTTTTTACAGGTGATCTGCTATATAAAACTAAACTATTTTGTAAATTGTCAAAATTCTAATCCTTACCGTTGGAGCACAGTACACGATCAAATTTTTAGAGAAAATGCATGTATTTTTGACATGTATAACTTTAGAGCCTTCTGTTTTTTTAACCACCACTTAGATTTTCACCAAAATATTTATTTTAGTAGATTTTGTCTAGTAGATCATCAGAAAAATATTTTTGGACTTTTACCTCAAAGTGGTTTTTTGAGCTCATGTACTGGTCAAAACAATGCAGATTAAAAGGGTGAAACTGGTCAGAATTGGACCAAAATTTTTTCCTGAATGGCTGAATGTATCATCTTTAACACAAAAAAAATTTGGAGGTGACATTTTATAACTTTGACCACAATTGAATTTAATGTGATGCTACATTTGTGAATTTGGTGTGTTTTTCAGTAAAAAATCTAATGTTCCACCATCAAGAAGTTGAGAATGAAGTGAATTTGCCTCAGAAATATTTTTAAGTGTTCAAGTACCTTATAATTGATCAAAATATACATTTATTAAATATTATCCAGCTTCAACTATAGTAGTGAACTGCTTATCCATAGAAGACTTCTAATTTGGACCTGTAGAGCAGATTCTCCTTCAGATATGCAATGGATCATAAAACTGTCAGAACAAACTTTTATTGGTAGTGTTTAACAAATACTTCTGCATCAAAAAAATTATCAGTTTGCACAATTTCGTGCTTAAGGTCAGTGTGATGGTCGTTCACCAATAGTTTATATCATCAACATTATACTCATTACAAAGGTCTTAACATCTGTAAATTTTTGATACAATAAAATATGGAAGTTATGGCTGGTTTGGGTCCTAAATTATTCAAATATAGCATTTTCAGTACAAAAAAAATTACATGAAAGCTGAATTAAACCATCTTGATACCTCCTGTAACCAAAACTTCCATATTTGATTCTACTAAAACCTTACTGATGTCATGACCATTGTAATGAGTATAATATTGATGGTTTAAACTATTGGTGAACGACCATCACACTGACCTTAAGCACAAAATTGTGCAAACTGATACATTTTTTGATGCAGAAGTATTTGTTAAACACTACCAATAAAAGTTTGTTCTGACAGTTTTATGATCCATTGCATATCTGAAGGAGAATCTGCTCTACAGGTCCAAATTAGAAGTCATCTATGCATAAGCAGTTCACTACTATAGTTGAAGCTGGATAATATTTAATAAATGTATATTTTGATCAATTAGAAGGTACCTGAACACTTAAAAATATTTTTGAGGCAAATTCACTTCATTCTCAACTTCTCGATGGTGGAACATTAGATTTTTACTGAAAAACACACCAAATTCACAAATGTAGCATCACATTAAATTCAATTGTGGTCAAAGTTATAAAATGTCACCTCCAAATTTTTTTTGTGTTAAAGATGATACATTCAGCCATTCGGGAAAAAATTTTGGTCCAATTCTGGACCAGCCGTCACCCTTTAAATCTGCATGCTTGACCACTTACATGAGCTCAAAAAACCACTTTGAGGTAAAAGTCCAAAAATATTTTTCTGATGATCTACTAGACAAAATCTACTAAAATAAATATTTTGGTGAAAATCTAAGTGGTGGTTAAAAATACAGAAGGCTCTAAAGTTATACATGTCAAAAATACATGCATTTTCTCTAAAAATTTGATCGTGTACTGTGCTCCAACGGTAAGGATTAGAATTTTGACAATTTACAAAATAGTTTAGTTTTATATAGCAGATCACCTGTAAAAAATCTCAAGCATGTAAAAAAAGGTAGATTTAAAATTTAGCGGGAATGGATGATTTTCGTCAATTGCATTTTACACACAATGTTGAATGTACCAACAATAATTTATGCCAAAATTAATTTTAATATGAAAAGTTTGAGTACACATCTGCAAAGTGTTGATTGTTGAAGTTATAATTTTGTGATTTCAAAAGCTGGTTTGTCAAGAATCTTCATTATTGTGTGCAAAAGTTAATATGATTGCATATTTAAAAATATCAGTAGAACTGAAAAACTTGCATAAACATGATACTTTAGTGCCAGGCTACCTACTATTGGTTGCATATTGTACTGTATACTAAACAAAGCGAATTGTCGAATTATGTGCATCAATATCACAATACGACGAATGACACTGTCTGGCTGCTTTTCTATAATTTTAAATGCGCTTCAATGTCATGAAAAAATCTTTTGTGATAGTCTCCAGCAAAAAAGGAGAATCAGCAAAAAGATCTTTCAGATCCTGCACATGTTTTTTATTCCCACGCATTCAGAAGCTCAATATACACATGTGTTTTGACTTCAGTGTTGCCTGCTCTAGGGTTTTCGAAGGATAATGTTGAATATTATGCAATTCAATGGAATATTGTACACAAAAGAAATCAACAGTTTTTAGGTTGAAAATCAAAAGGATATTTAAAGAATACATGTGTTCAATGGCTCATGTTTTACAATTTCTGTATAATAAAGTGGCAGTTCGAAATATAATTTAAAAATAAATTTTCAGAATTCTTCTTGCTAAATTGTTCACATATTTTTTTGTAAAATTTGTATTCGAAATGATATTATTGCATATAAAACATAAGTTCTATTTTTCACCAGGCTTACTAAATTCAAAATTTCAAAATAATTATATATTTTCTCTTGCTTACTCTCACTTACTCTTCAGTTACTTTTAGGTTACTTCATTTATTTTTATTCTTGCCACTTAAATATTCTTGACTTAAATATTCCTACTTCCAACTCCACTTCCGTTTTCTAACGAATGCACATAAAACTTCTGTGTTCTGAAAAAGTTTTTGAGGATGATGCATTGTGCTAGAGCTAGACTAAAAGATAAGTAGTCGGTCTAGTGTCATCTTGTTAGCATTAATTCTACACAAAGATTATTATCTATAAATTATTTAACAAAAGTATTATTTGCAAAAGTTCTGACATGACAGTTTTTAAATCATTTGGTTGATTTTACATTTGAAAATTATTTTTAATATGGTAAACTCGGGTAAACTCGAGTTTTTGTTAAAAAAATCTTTTTAGGATAAGTTTTGTGATTTCAAATATTTTGAGAAACACAACACAGCTTCAAACTTTCATCACAGACCTTTTTTTTCTTATTTAAGGTTTTTTTCATAAGAGTTTCGGTATATAAAGAACCAGAAAAAGAAACCACTGCAAGGTTCAGCCAAAAAATATGTACGAACCTATTTTCTAGAAATTTGTTTCTAGCTTGTTTTTTCAAAAAAAAATTTGCCTGCCTGTCAAACGAACACAATTTTTGGGTATTTCCAAGGACTTCAAAATGATAATAATAAATTCACAGGCCAACTGAATATTTAAGCCAAGATCAAATTACATTCCCTTTTTTTTGTTTATTCAATGTTGTGGTCAACTTAGAGAAGTCGGACTTGAATAATTGAAGAATACACAAATAAATGAAAGAACAAACAGAAAAACGAAGAAATAATTTTCTTATCAACTTTTTGATGTTCAAACACACTTTTTTATCAGCCTTTTTTAAAGTAAACTGAACAAACTTTTTGTTATCAGTCAATATAAATAAAATGATATGGGTTTATTCACTAATAAAATTGGTAAATAAAACTGTCATTGATTAAAAATTACTGGGGATGTATGATTAAAGCTTCTGCTGACTCTTATTTTTGTTTGTTTCATATGCATAATTTCTATTATAATATTCTATAAATTACAAAAATAAAAATCAATAACTGTTTTTTAATTTTTTAAATTTTAACCTGAAATGCAAGCAATTTAATAATAACATCATTCCCTTATATCAAGCTTCTTCTATCAAGTTTCCCAATTTGGTTATGCAGACAATAAAACACCTTGAGCAAAGTCAAGCATCAGACATACTCTTCATTTTTATTTTGACTTCAATAAGAATTTCCTAGTTCATAAGATTAAAACATTTATAACGATTACTAAAGAGTTACATGAGACCATTAAAATAAACAACTATTTAAATATATTTACAAGTTCTATTCATTATATGTTATGCATCAAAATATTCTGTAAAAGATAAAAATTCATATGAAATATTCAAACTTGCATCAATGACTAGAACGGGACCAACATTTTTTTAACTAGAAGGGTCACCTTCTCCAAAATTACATGATTTGAAATTTCAATAGAAACTCATTTGAGCTAATGTTGAAAAATGGTAATTAAGTTCTATCTTAAGATTTTTACTTCTCCGCAATGGAGAAGTATTGTTTTCGTGACAGCATTTTCAGGGTTTTTTAACCTTAAATGATTTTTCCTGACTTCCCCGTAAACAAATCTCAAAAATATTCAGTATTTTTTTTGTCCGTATTGAGTTGAAGAAAATTCCTGTAAAAAAAAATCCAGAAAATATTGACCCCCTGACCCGTGCAATGCGAAAAACTAAGGGCCGTGTGTCCGGTGGTTCGGTGGGTGTGTTACTGTAAACGATCGATCTGAACTCCCACCGAACCGATTCCGGATTTTTTGATGCCAATCGACTTGGTATCTCTTCCCATCGTGCACCTGATATTTTTGGTGATGGTGACTCCACCGGTTAGGTCACCAGAACCACTTCCGTGATCCAAAGTCGGGTTTTCCATACAAAAAAAACATTTTTTTTTGAAAAACTAGAGATACAGCTGTGTTTTTTTCAGAAAATGTTTGAGATGATGAGTTGAGTCGGGAAATGCATCGATGTTTGGTCCACTACCTGCTGGGAGTCATCTGGGGGTCATCTGGTGGTACCAGACAATTTTTTTTTGAAAAAGTCTTAGAATCTCATGATTCGTCCAGAAAATAAGAAAAATTAAGTTTTTGGAGGATCAGCCTGGTACCGCTTACTCTCAGCCCCAGACCTCGAGAACGACTAAAGATACAACTTCGGTCTCTTCAGAAAAATTTTTTTTAATTATAGGTTCTGTCAAGAATTGCATCGATTTTTGTTCCACTACCTGCTGGAAGTAGTCTGGGGGTCATCTGGTGGTACCAGACAACTTTTAGAACGACTAGAGATAGCACTTCGAAATTTTTTTTTATGAAAACACCATTCCATACTAGCGGAGAAGTAATGCTCAGCTCCCAAGCTGCACAACTAGTTGTCTATTGTCTCGAACTGCTTGAGATTGTGATCGTTGCCGAGATTTATGAAGTGTTGCGTTTATAACAAACTTTAATTAATTTGTGAGAACTAACACCAGAAGTGGCACAATATATAATTATGATTCAATTGGTTCGAAGATGATCTTCAAAGACGTTTTACCTCCCTGTCTTCATTAATTGCAATCATTTTCCATTTCAATTCTGCTTTTTTTATTTTTTGCCCATAAAATCGCGCGGTTTATTGTTGAGATTTTTGCTTTTTGTGCTTTTGTGATCTGAGATATTGTAATATTCGAGTAATATTGTAATGCGTACTCCAAGGTGAACTGGCCATTAATATAACTAGGATTGTAATTATTTTTAATAAATGGCTATTCTATAGATAATTAATTGATTACTATTTTGAATAATTGATTGAGAGGGGGAAATCTATACAATTGTAATTAAAAATATGAGGAGAAGCCAAACATCATGAAAATATTCGTAAGAACTACAAATTTTGACTACCTTTGTAAAGACATGGAACTTTGATTAGCAAAATGTTTAATAGTTGGCTTTGAAATTGTATTTCAAAACAGTTAATACAATAATGTTCAACATTTTAAATTTGAATTAAAATTAAATATTATATATCTAATTATGTTTGCAATTTCATCAGAACATATCACCTAAAGTATGATGTTCAGGCCCCAGATAATAATTATAGTTTAAGTTTCATTGTCATTTAATTATTATTTTTAACCGGCTTATTTATATTACCGGTCCCGAGTCAACCCGGGTCTCTTGTTTTGAGTTGTCAACAATGAAGTTTGAAATAGCTGTAAAAATCAGTAGAATTTAAGGATTAGTCGAATAAAGACTTGTTTTGTAAGAAACTCTCTAAGTATAGTCCTTTCATTGAATCTCAACATAGAATACAGTCCACGCTTAAACATTTTGGTCCTACAGAGCCCGAAAAACAAGGAATAACAACCAGACGTGAAAAAGTGGAAAAGCAGATTTTCCCTCCAAAACTGTAAAGTAAAGTTTCTGTGCTTAGATCCTTCTAAGACAGCGCAAAAGTGATTCTGTTTGCTAGCCCAGCCTAGAACAGCCGCAACAAGAAAGATTCTGTTTGCCAGCCTAGCCTGGAACAGACGCAACATCAAGATAAATTGTAAAAACGTGGAGGACGCCTTTCCCACAATTGTGCTTAGCTCCGTCTAAGACAGCAAAAAGTGATACTGTTTGCTAGCTCAGCCTAGAACAGTCGCAACAACAAGGATTCTGTTGCCAGCCCAGCCTGGAACAGACGCAACATCAAGATAAATCGTGAAAACGTGGAGGACGCTTTTTCCATTAACAATTGTGCTTAGCTCCGTCTAAGACAGCAAAAAGTGATACTGTTTTTGTTAGCTCAGCCTAGAACAGTCGCAACAACAAGGATTCTGTTGCCAGCCCAGCCTGGAACAGACGCAACATCAAGATAAATCGTGAAAACGTGGAGGACGCCTTTCCCATTAATTGTGCTTAGCTCCGTCTAAGACAGCAAAAAGTGATACTGTTTGCTAGCTCAGCCTAGAACAGTCGCAACAACAAGGATTCTGTTGCCAGCCTGGAACAGACGCAACATCAAGATAAAATCGTGAAAACGTGGAGGACGCCTTTCCCACAAATTGTGCTTTAGCTCCGTCTAAGACAGCAAAAAGTGATACTGTTTGCTAGCTCAGCCTAGAACAGTCGCAACAACAAGGATTCTGTTGCCAGCCCAGCCTGGAACAGACGCAACATCAAGATAAATCGTGAAAACGTGGAGGACGCCTTTCCCACAATTGTGCTTAGCTCCGTCTAAGACAGCCCAAAAGAGATAAGGTTTGCCAGCCCAGCCTGGAACAGCCGCACAATCGAAAAAAAAGCAGAAAAATCGTGAGTAAAGTGAAAGATTAAAAAAAGTGCTGCTGAATAAGAAAACACGGTCTTAATAAAGGCTCAAAAGTGAATAAAGTCACGAGTATCAGACGCAGAGTGTATCAAGAATTTCTGAAAGGCAAAGACGGTCAAAGCTTGGTGGGTAGCAGATCCCAAGTACCGTAAATAAAAAGTAGCCCCATCATCCAGCTCACTCACACACATACAAAGAAAACAAACACACAAAAAGAGAAAGATGTCAGAAAAAAAATCATTTTCTCGCAAACGAGGAGCTACAAGCAAAACTGACAACGATGAGCAAAGTTTTAGCTCAATATGATCCAACAAATGGATGCACTGATGAAATTAATGGGTATTTATTGAATATTGACGACCTTGAGAAGGAATTTCAAGGTTATCACTACTCTGTGCTGGAATTGATTTACGAAGCCGACGAGGATGAAAATGAAGACAAACTGAATGTGTTCATAGAGAAGTTGATGGCCACAAGAAGTCATCTAATAAGTCTACGCGGCAAATGTCAATCGAACATGTTGAATTCGCACATGCTAGATGAAGAAACTCGGAGAGCTTGGGAAAAAACAAATTCCAGACAAAACCGTCCCAACGGTCAATTTGTTAATGGAATTTCTGGAAGGTCACTTCAACAGTCACGTGTCAATGGAACAGAGACAAGTCTCAACCATCCGAAACTACAAGAGACCGAACTTGGATGAAATGTAGGCGAAAGCATTCAAGACCCTGATCTTGTTTCTTGAAGTAACATTGTCACTTCAAGCGGGGGAGAATGTTCAGGCCCCAGATAATAATTATAGTTTAAGTTTCATTGTCATTTAATTATTATTTTTAACCGGCTTATTTATATTACCGGTCCCGAGTCAACCCGGGTCTCTTGTTTTGAGTTGTCAACAATGAAGTTTGAAATAGCTGTAAAAATCAGTAGAATTTAAGGATTAGTCGAATAAAGACTTGTTTTGTAAGAAACTCTCTAAGTATAGTCCTTTCATTGAATCTCAACATAGAATACAGTCCACGCTTAAACATATGATTTGATTTTGATTTGAACATATAATAAAAAAACCAAAATTTGCAGTGCAACCACAAAATATGAAAATATTCAAGCGCATAAAATTTACTGTTTTTAAATTTTTTTTTTATTATTTTGCTTTTTTGTTGAAAAAAAAACGCTTCAGTTTTCACTTGGGCCGTCTGTCCGTTTACAAAATAACTCCCGAACGTATGCAGCAAGACTAAAAATTCTGGTGTCCAGGTCGAAAGTTGATTGAAATTATGCATCGTACTTTCTATAGAACTCTCTGAAGATTTCCGAATATATTCTTACCGCATTTCAAAAATGTCTGTACTTCCCAATTGGCAATTCTCTACTTAGTTGTTAAATCAATTTTTAATATGTCATGAGAACTTTATTATATTTTTTATGTAGCTTTTATTGTGAATAATGTAAAATAACACATACGCTATTGAAAGCAACAAATTATGCGTGTAATTGTTTGTAAAATTGTAAAAATAACCATAAAATATTGACATCAGAAATTAATTGTCTAAACAATGGGAAATTTTTAACAACTTTTAAGGTTTTTAGCACTGTTTGCGTAAAGTTTATTAAACTTAAATCAGTGACAAGGTGAACCGATGACTTGGCTTTTTCAGTCGTTAAAAAGCAATCTAAATTTAACAGTTTAGAAAGATGCAGTAATCTGATGAATGTTAAAGATTATGCATTTGGGATAATTTTGAACAATTCATTATGCAAATTGTGATTTCTGTGTCACTCTCACAACAAAAAAGTCATCTCGATGTTGAGTTGGAGTTAAAATTTATTTAGAAATATAAATTTTAAAATCTCTTCCTACAATGAACTTGAGTATTTAAAGTATAGATATGCTAAAGTTTTATGCTGAAACATTCTATAGTTTTTACCAAGTTCAGAGTTTGTTTTAAAAATGTATAAAGCAACACATTTATGAATAGTTTTATTTGTCTGAAATGTCTGACATTGTAGAGACCACTAAATAATGAATATCAATCATCGCAAATTGTCGCCGATCCCATTATCAAATTAATTCATGATTTCATGGGGCCCATCATTTAAGAACCAAAGAGTGTCTCCGAGTGCCAAAAACAAAACAATAAACAACATGTGCATGGAATTGGCTTGGTATTTTTGTTGACGATCAAGGGATCGAAATGAGCCAGAATATTCTCATATACTTGAAATTCAAATCAGATTGTCATTCGATGACATGCATTACATGTAAAATAATTTAAAAATAAAAAATATGGATTTGTTGAATTTTCAAACCCTGACTCGTAAATTTATTAAATAACAGGTTTATTGTGTCTCCATTGTTCCATGATGAAAACAACCAAATCATAAAAAGCAACTAAACAAGTATGTGACTGAATTAATGCAGTTGCTTGTGTATATAAGAACATACATATAAACATCGTTACATTTAACCCGACACAATAATTGTCGGGTGAGCATACAGTTTTTAAATAGAATGTAAATCGCAACAAAACGCAAAAACAAATTAAAAATCCAGAATCAAAATTGATCTTTTAGAGATAATTCCATCTTCTAATTCTATCTAAAATTGTAACAAATTTTATAATTAAACTTTTATATCCAATACATATGTTATGCTAATTATAATTTTCTTAATACATTTATATGATCAATATACTTTTAAAACTTTCGCATGATTTGCGCTCCACACTGGACGTTAGTAGGGTGTCAACTTGCTGAGGTTTGCTCTCACGGATCACGATGGATCATCTCACCGTCCATTGGTTCACGTAAAGTATTGATCTACAACTCGCTTATACTCGCTTTATTATTTACATTTCCTCAATCAAATTCAAGCGTTTCTTTTATTAAAAAATATAATTTTAAGACATTTCATCGTGTATTATCATGAGTCAATAACTAGATAAGAACGGTGAACATTTTTCAATAAATTAAACTAACGTACGATTTTAATTTTTTCTTGAATAATTTCTTTGATTGAACAATTTGCGCGAAAGATGACGTCACTTCTAGGCCAGTTCGTGAAAAATATTTGTTTTTGCAATAATGAACAAAAAATGATAAAGATTAAACGCCAGAATTGAAATATATACAGAAATGACGAAATACATACGGAAGTGATGAAAGCTGAAAACGTACGATGTCTTTTGTCGTCATGCATTTGAGCAGGTTTTTTGCAAATAAGTGACGTAGATGAACTTGATAATCGGCTTTCAAATTATTCATATTAATACGCTCAGTTGTTTTCTGTTAAGTGGGGTACATTGTTCAAGAATATCAAAGTGAAAATGTTTTTGATAATAAATTAATTCATCACAATTGTCTCAAAAGTTATTTATAAAGTTAAAAGTAAAAATTATGGAATGAATTGATTTTATAACATGTTTCTACATACATTTTTATAACATAAAAATTGAGTTTTTTTATCGTTAAACTCCGTAATTGAAATAAAACAATTAAAAATATTCTCATAGAAATATTATCTGTGATTTCTTCTAATATCTAAATTTTGGAATAATTTTATATAAACATAAACAACATAAACAAAACTACAATGTATAATAATGCCTTTCCCGGACTTTGACCCAAACATTTTTTTTAAACGCAAAACAAAATTCCTGAAACTATTTTCAAATATAGAAATTCAAAAACAATTTCCTTTTCAGTTGCTTTTCTGGAATTTTCTTTAAACTAAAAACACGAAAATACTTTGCATCTTCATTTTCAGGAAAGCGGAAAATTCATTTCCATGAAAAGTCTAAAAATAATGGAAGATTTGAATAGAAAATTCAAAGCAACCGCTATTTTGGATTTGAATGAAATTGAGGAAAATGTGGAGAAAACTGAAAATTTTTCTTTAAATAATTATCTCAAGCGGTCCACACACTATGAAAGTAAATCACTGAAAGTTTCTTCTTTTTTCCGATTTTTTCAACTTCTTGACATTTTCCCGTGGAAGGATTTTTTTCAAAAAATAGTCAAAATTTGCGTTTTAAAAAGACGAATTTAATGTTTGAAGAAAATTTGGAAAAACTCTATGAAAAACTCTACTTTCAGGCAACTTTCAGTGAATTTTGGTCTTTTTACTGGTTTTGCCCATGAAAGTTGCCTCAAAAATGATAAATTTTGGAATTTTTTTTTTCCACATCATTTTTGCCATAATTATGCATCAGATTTGTGCTGTTGCGGTGATTGAATATTCTAATCAAAATCATAAACCACAATAAAAACTGCGAGGCTGAACTTTCACGAAGAATAGAAAATTTCCTATTTTTGCGCTGCAAGTTTGATTAATTTACTCCGATTATTGAAGTCCGAAAATTTTATTTTGACACGATCCCACTTTTTGATGCCAATTCATTCTAAATATGATCTTCCAACGTTCTGAACTCATAGAAAATGGTTAAAAACGTATTCTTTAGACTATAAATGTGATAAAATTCGAAAAATAAAAAAATAATTTTTGAAACGTCAAAAAAACTTTCACGGAAAACTTTGATTTTTGAAAAAATCACTTTCATAGTGTGTACAACGCTTCAGAGTACAATGCCTACAAAAACAACAATCTGAAAATGTACAAATATTGTGAGTTTCAAAAATGAAGAATTGTATACATTTGTTTGATGTTTATTAAAACATAATTTTGCTACAAAATAATTTGGAAAGAAAATAATAACTTTCTTTAAATTTATGGTTAGATAAAAAATCGAATGTATGGTAAACCCTCAGAACCTACCATTTTTTTCCCAAAGTATTCTCCTCTACCATACCCTTTATTTCTAATTAGTTATTTTTTTTCCGTTCTACAAAATCGTATCCTGATCATGAATGAATGGACAATAGAATGTACCCCTCTGAATACAAGTTTTTTAAAAATGGCGCCAACAAATTTCCACCAAAAAATGTGCCAAAAGTTGAAAAGCCCTACAGAAAAAGTAGGTACATACCATAAAACATCAATGAAAAAGTTTCAAAACAGCATTGATTCTTTACTTAAAAGACACAATAAAAACTATTCAAAGCTGTTACTAGGGTTTTCTAAGATTGAAACATGTTTTAAGCCTAATTTCGATTAAATTAAACAAATTTTGCTAAAATATCTAGGAAGTACTTTCACTATAGCGCCGCAAAAATAGAATTCTAGGGGCTAACCTTCAAATAGGTGGGCTGGCGATTTGGTATTCATGAGCATTGGTGGATTTTTATTTCGAAAAAAAGTTTGTATTGGCCCCCCATGATCCTGATAGCCTTTTTCCCATACTGTTTTCCGCCGTTATTTCACTTAAATATATATATATCTATAATATGTATTCATCACATAAATTTGAAACAATTATTTAAATAAATATTAATGTGCATGTAAAGACCAACAACTGCCAAATTCGTCGCATGGGACATTTTGTTTGTGTGATTCAGTTTTTCACGCAAACTCTTTCTAAATATAAAACTAAAATCAACTTTTCCATGATGGTACATGATTTTAGTTATTTTTTGAAATATTTTGATACAATTCTGAAACATGGACCTCTCACATCTACAAATTAAAATTTTATTAATTACAATAACAAAATTCTCGTTATGAAATTTAGGGAAAAACTGTCAAATAAACTGATTTACTATTATTTTTAATTTAATATCTTCGTTCTTTTCCACTTGAGCTTGAGTTCAAATAAATCCCATACATAAACTTATTCAACAATCATTCGAAGAAAATATCAAATTTCTCATAATATAGAAAAAGTAAGGTTTTAGAGTTTTGTTTTTGAGTGCAAAGCTAATTAAGAATTAGGGTTATCATTTTTAATTTTACTTAAAATATAGTAGATTGGAAAATAGAGGCTTTTATTAGAAATAGTTTAGTTTTAATCTTGGTGACTTTATAACAACTATCTTATAATATATCATCTAATTACATTGGTATTTTTATCATGAATTGGATGTTGTTTTTAACTCCATCAAGCTTGAAAATGTTTCACCTGAAGTCCTGAAGTTTCCAAGAATTTTGTATAGTAACAAAACAATAATCATCTGTTAATAAATTAAGCAGTCAATTCACAGTATAATGACTTAGCACAACGATCAAGCTGACTTTCAATTTCCAACTCACCATATAGAATTCCACTGAACTCTGGTTAAAAATAAATCGGCTAATATGTATGCAAATCTTAGCAGTCAGGGATTGTGAAGTCTTTGATGTTTATTCTTAGCACCTGCTTCAAGATCAATATCTGAAGATCAACCATGGTTTCTTTGAATAAACCAACAATTTGACTGCATTAATAATTGATTTTCCATTTCTTTTGATTTTTCCATTCATGTCTAAGCAAATCAAAAGAATTTAAATATTTTTTGAACACAACTGAGATTTCAGTTTAAAACTACATACATAAGAAAAGTAATGATCGGATATTTTAAAGATTTGTTCGCTCGTTACTTGCAACTTTGCTGCTTGAAAAATTCACAATTTCACTTATTATACTCAAAAATATTGTAAAGTCACGATTATGCGCTCAAGATTGAAAAAACTGTTTATGGTAAATCATTTCATAGCAAATTTACTTTACATTTTAGCGGGTAAATGAGAATATTATTTTTGATGCATCTTTGTTGGATTGGTTTAAGTAATTAGAAGAAGATAAAAGAAGTTGAGTTAAAAAAATATATTCAAAGATACAGTGCAAACAAATATGTAATAGAATAATAGATTAATGGTACCATCCTTCTTTAAAATATACTGCACCTTTTAATACAAATATAGTGTTGCTAGTGTGTACAATAACTATGATGCTAAATAATATTAAAAATTCTTAATTGCATCTTAATTAAATCTGTACTTAAGCAACCTCCAGCGGAATTATTTTTTTCTTTCTTGCTCCGTAAAAACCTTCTGAGTATGGAGTATGAAAAACGGATATAAATCAATTAAACATCTTTTATACTGGTCGCATGTGTTGGGTGACTTGAGATGCAAATGCACTTCCAATGTATGGTGAATAGTTGTCGAATGATAAATAATCATTTCATTATAAATCAGTGATAAGCAAAAGTCGAGCCATGAAATATTTAATTTGTGTAGCGAGTCTCACAGATCAAACTATAAAGGAATGAAATACAGGCAAGGCGCAAAGTAACGAGCGATTAATTAAAATTTGTTCTGAGATTAATGAAATAAGTCTTGCTGTGAGATTAATTTATTCCTTATTTTAAAAAAAATTGATTTTCAATCTTTTTCTGTGGCGAACCTGCAGGAAACTTGTAATTGAAGTAAGATAAGAGTAAGATACAGATACGAATTATATAATCTTTGAATTATTCTTGCAGTTATAGATTAAAGGATTAATCGGGTGGTACCTTATGGTTAGATGTTAATACATAATATGTTTCTAAATCTTATATTGTAAGGTATTTAAATCCAAATAAAATTCAATGAGTCACTTCTAAATGGAAGTTTTAAATGTAACTTCAAACATTTTTTTTATGTTGTTTTCGAATTCTTCTATTCAAACGATTTCGGATTATTTTAGGCAAAAGCTGAATATTATTTTTGAAAATTTAGAGACTGTTCATATGAGACGTATCTATTTCAACGAAATAAGGATATTTTTTTGATAAATATACCATATTTGTTTTGTCTAGAAATCGGAAGGATTGTTCTGAAGAAGATTGAAGAACTTGTTTAATTATTATTAAACGTAATATATTCAAACAAACATATTTTAATGTTTAAATTTAGGGTCCTGAACATATTTTGTTTGCTTCATAAAACTAAATATATGTAAAACAATTTTAAAGTTGCATTTGTGAGGATGAATTTAAAAATATTTTTAGATGGTTCAAAAAAATTATTTGTTTTAAAACTTATCCTCCTTCGTAAATAAAACCAAGATTGGAATTAAAACGCATATATTGTTGATGTAACTCTCATACAAACCAAGCCTAAGATTTTGAGAGCTTAACTGGACATCTCGCAATTCCAAGAATAAATAAGAGCGGGCTGAAGTAGGAACACAAAAATCAAACACTAAGCTTGTATAGAATATGCGGCTTAAATTTCACTGCAGTCATTAAAAAAAGTCAAAACATTATTGTATGGAAGTAAAACCATTTCCTGATCCCTGTCTGACCTGAGCGTGTTTCTCATAAATTAACAAAACTTTAAAAAAAGAGGCAAGCATTTTGTTTCTTCTTTATTCCAAGTAAGTCTACACAGTAAGGTTAGACCAGAAAACCTTTTATGTATATATAAAATATATTATGATATTTTTTTTTATATTTGGCAGATCCATTATTTTATTTTTCCAATTTGAGTGTTTGGGTGCCTTTAGGTCAGTTTTAACTCAAATTTAGAGGTTTTTTGTTACTTCTTAATAGACGGTTAAGAGAAATCTTGGACTTTGTGTTGTGAATTACAATAAATTGTATATCTTCTTAAAATCTTCTTATTTTGTTATTTTTTTTTAATTTTTTGCTGTGAAATTCAATACCGAGAACTACCTGCTACTTCTAAACCATTCGTGAGCTTATAGCAGGGTTGTGACGAAGTTGAAATTTGGTAGTTTGTTTGCTTTTTTCATTTGATGTGATCTTGCTTTTTACAAAAAGCCCTGTGTGTTTCGAAAGAAACATCCAGAAATTTAAACATGCATTTTTTATAATTCTTCTGATACTGCTTTAGTTACTGCATTCAAAGATCATTGAGAAGATTTTTTAAAATCCGTGTTTCTATGTTGGACAATTTTTCGAGGATGTTCTACAAATAAAAGATCCTAAATGAACCAAAAATAATTATAGATTGGATTTTTATTCATAATATTAATTTTCGATTACAAATCAGATCAAAATCCAATTTGTTGGTTTGATTGCATAGCTTTTGTAAAATTGTAATGGATATATTTTGATTAAGCACAACTAAACAAGGTTTATCATTTACTTGGTTACACCGTATCCAAGACTGTCAGCACGTTTAAATTATACAGATTTATAAAACATTAATTCCTTAAAATGTATGTTCAGAAACAGATACATTCAAATTGCTTTCAACTGAATCACAACTAAACTAAATGTTTTCCATGTCCATGCTCGGTCCATGCAGAAATATCACCATTAATTCAAAAAATTTTAACAAACTGCATTTCTATTTTTAATGTATTATAACATTTGCGCTACTAAACATGATTCAATTCCTATTTTATTTATCATAAATTCTCGCATGTTCACAACATTACAGAAAAACTATTAAAAATCAAACCAAGCTGCGCAAATAAATGAAAATAGTTTCCGCGTACGCAATGCTTGATATGATTTATAGTAAAAATCAATATGAGCTCATACCTTTCCAACTTTTGCTTTATTATATTATTGGAAGGGATTTTAACGAATAGTTTTCAGCTTAGAAAGTAAAAGAAAATAGGAAGTTACGGCCACAATTACTGATACGAATTAAAGGACTTTGCATACTTTTGCACCAAAAGCATTATTAAGTAAATATACCTTTGGATCGAGATTTTTTTGATCGGCTTTGAAGTACCAGAGACTCTGGCAGCTTGTATCTACTCTGAAGTTGTTCACTGAAGCTGTTAAATACTATATTGTATTGTAATTTTATCACGTAAAAAGCGTTATTTTCTATGGTTATACTGTGTCAAAGATCTTTTAATTTGTCCTAAAAATAGGTATTTGGGAATCTTTTAACTAAATGTATTCAGTACCATAATTTTTACCATTAACTTTTTTCCAAATATTTAGATTGAAATTTTTTATATGATAATTCTTCTATCGCACACAATCAAACTTATCTAACTAAATTGAAACAGCTGAAATAGAGCACGGGCAAATTTATTCAGTTTAAATGATTAAAACATTTCTAAATTAAACTGAAGTAACCTCTAGAAACAAATTTACGATGGCAAATAACAATGGACTTCAGATGTCCAAAAACCTTTCAGACTCTAATACCTCTTGTGATTCCACCATTGATCTAAACCATATCTTAACGTAATCTACAATTGTAGAACTTTCTTGAAGTAGCGTATTTTTTAAAAGAATCAACTGAAAATGTTGTTTCCTCAAATACTAAATCCTTTTTTTGGTCAACAATGAATCTTGCATCAATGGAAGAAATACGCTTACAATAGTTTTTTTTGGATATTAAAGTCTCTTGTTTGAATATTTCGGATTTAAATTTCAAATTAAAAGTTTATTTCTGATGTAGACGTACGCAAAAACCGGACCACTAAAAACATTCGTTAAAAGTAGCTTTTTTGCTGGTCTACATTAGATGAAGACTGCTGAGTAGATACAAACTCAAACTTTGTTAAGCAATCTTTTCAAATAGATAGATACTTCCTTACCTGGCAACTTTCTTTATAGCTCAAAACTGTAAATATAATACATATAATACACATATAATAGGAGGTATCCAGTGATACAGGCTATTTTTTCTTAACGGAATCTTGTGGGTATATTTTATTAAAGGAACATTTTCTAAAAACAGTTTTAAATTATCTTGTGCCCATTGTTGATATTTGAAGGCCCCATAAAGATAAATTGTGGAAGATTTATTAGCTTTCTTTTTACTATCAAGGATTATCATAAAGACTGTCCTAAAAAATATTAAGACCTTCCTTATTCTTAATATTCGTTTTGCCACGGTAATTAAAGAAAGCAATAACATTCTGAAATATATGTGGAAAAGACCGATAGGATAGCAATCCATTTTATATACCTGATGATTTGTGATTTCATGGTTTTTTAAAACATCAAAAATTTTGGATGTGTTTAACTTCAACCTCAGCATGAAGTTCTTTCTAGTATATTTTGATTTTATATCATATAATAATTATAATTGGTTTTAAAAATCAATAAATATCTAAAAATTTTGTAAAATTATCAAAGGGGTGGATTTCTTTATGGAATACTGTAGGTTAAATTTTGCAAAAGAAGACTAGCGAAATGATGTGTTTAAAAATACACAAAATTAACTAAACTTAATGAAGTACCCCCAAAGCAATTTGAAATTTTAAGGTTAAACCATAATAGAGTTAATGTTCAAACACACCACATGAAACTGCTCGCATGTTCAGCTTCATCGAAACATGGACAGTAAATTATCCGATTCAGCTAACCAACAGCAACAACATTAAGTAACAAAAAATACATAATTTTTCTTCACATTTTTATTATTTTTCGAGAAACAAAATTACGTTAACTTTCGCTTTCGCAAAAAAGCAACAAAATTATTTTTGTTTCGATGTGATGGTCGAAGAGTTGAATGTTGATGATCTGATGGTGTTTGTATAAGCGGAATTATGAAAACTTTATATTATGTTTTTTAATTTTTCAAACCAGAATTTCTGGGTAAATATATTTTTGTGTATTTTGTCGATGAGATGAAACTTTGCTAAATTATAACGCAAAATAAATTTATTTGTTATAGTATTATCTTTGAATATTAAATTGTTTCTTGTAAAAGGCAAATATCTTATATATATATTTAAAATAAAACACATATTAGTAAAGCTCTTGGTTTTTGCATCGGTTTCACAGAATATTGAACGAAAATCTCCCCAAACAAAATATAATTAAGGGGCCCTTTGCATCATGATTACACTGTCAATCGAGTGTTATTCCGGTCAGTAAATGAATAAATCTTTCAAAAGTGTTCTTCATTGAGAAGTCCTGGGACTGATCATAAAGGATACATTCAAGCAAAGCAGAGATTTTTGAACTCTCCCTCCCCATTTTTTTCTGAAGTGGTCACAAACCTCAGACCTCTAATATTACATTTTTTCAGAATATGATTTTAAGTTTTCATGTTTTTAAGGTGAATCTCATGTAATTTTTTGTTAAAATTTTAAATTTTCAATTTTAATTAATGATCATTATTTGTCATTTTAAAATTTTAAATATTGGCTGGTGAGCAAAGATAGTTATCATGATATGTTCTAATCTTTTGCTGGAACTTCAACAATTACTTTTTAAAAAATGATAAAAAAATTAAGCTTGCTCAATCTTCTACATTGTTTGCTTTCAAAATATACATTTTTTAAATATGCATTTACTTAACTTCACCAACAACAAAATATGCAATCATTCCATCTTTTGCCATTCTCTCTCCTTCGTTTTTTAAATTGAATGCTGGTCCTGTTTATTATTATTCCTCAAAATAACAAAAATTATGCCTTTAAGAACCAAACAAGAACCCAAAAAATATATTCTGGGCCGAATTTATAAAATTTTTTAAACGGAAAAACAGGTTTCATCTCGAGATTCGATGTTTTTTGAACAAACAAAAAAAAATCCCGAAAAACATAAAAATACAAGAAACCAAAAACCAAGAACTTGTACAAAAATGTTTTCATCCCCAGAGTTTTAAAATTTATTTTATATTTTAAAGTTACTTTAGGAATTGAAACTTTGTTAATTTTAAATCTTAAAAAACGTCTTAGCTCAGTAATTTTTAAATAGTATTTTATAGATACTTTAACCAATAAAACCTGGAAATTCATAAGAATGAACAATTTTTAAATTTGAATTAAATGAAAATCCGTGAACCACTTGTTTGATCGTTAATAAACTAGCGTTTTGTTTTTGAATATAGTTTAAAAAGCTTTTTAAAAAATTCTACTGAACTAATTGCATGGGTTTTGTGTAAAAATCTATGACAGGTATAAGATGCTCAACATATTAAGGAAACTAATTATCATTTCTATAGAACATTCGTCGCTTGTTTCGAATCTTCCAGAAGAAGTCTTTCTAAATGGTGCATGAGTTTTGATTTTAACGACGCATCAACTAAAATGTGGGGAAAACCTATCGTTGTTAGTTTGAATAATAAAATCTTTGTTCAAGTATAGAAGTAAAACCAGAATCCTCAATCGAATCTCAATAAATCAGTAGTTTCTTATTTGTGTAAAGGCATCTCTGAGAATCAATCAAGATCATTGAGTGCCTTGATTCGTCCGTTCCAATAAAATATTTTTAGCATCGTTAATTATTATTGAAAAGTCCAGTTTTTTTTGGTTTCCCAATCAATAAGCGATTATTGCAATTATTGTGTTTCATTTTATGATAGTATTTAAAATAGGTCGAAGGGTTATAATTTGATATTCTTCACTATTTATAGGGGCATGTGTATTTTGTCCAAATGCCACTTAACCGTTTTTACTAAAGCAATGTAAATTCTTTTTGAGCGAAGAGCGTAAATTAAGGAGAATTTGCAACCAAAAGAGCGTATAAATAAATGAGTGAGTACAAACCAAGTTGAAAATTTTGTTTAACCAACTCAGTGAAAAAACAGCGATCGTTGAGTAAAGTTGTGCCACATTTCCATTAAATTTCCCGAAAGTGTCTTAAGTTTCTTGTTACGATCGTAAAAATAGTTTTTGTGATTCTCATTTTAATAAATTATTTGAAAGCTTTTAACAATTAGAAAGGACTAATATAATTAAATTATTCGTAACTTATTCGATATTTATAAAAAACTATTTAAATATTTATTGAAAACTGAAGTTAGTAAAAAAAATTATAGAAGTTTCTAAAAACATAATTATTGTCAGAATATATATTTCAAAAGTGAACAAATAAAATGTCAGCAACAATTTTGAACCAAGGATCAGTCCTTCATGACTTTGAGGATATTCTGAAGGTAAGCACTTATCATATTTCTTTGTTTGAAAAAATTCGTGTGAAGTCTATTAATAATATCATTATTTATTACAAGTATAAAACGGAAATCGATTTGTTGTTTTAAATGTTTGAAATGCGGAAAAAGAATTTCCTTGGGAAATAAACTAACTTCTTGTTTTCCTTAATTTCTTTCATTTTTCTTGAATGAATAATTCACCCTAGCAGTTATTATATGTTAGTTTTAGTAATTTTAATATTTTAATTAAAATGTTAATTAATAAATCAATGCAAGTGAATGTGCAAATCCACAACACTGCAGTGGCGTCATCTGACAATATTTCAAGGATTAAGTACAGCTATTTCAGCTACTTGAATTACAGTTTCATTTCTTGCTTCAAGAGCTGCATATTGCATCCAATGTTACGGATAATTTGCATAATTTCTCTTTAGTTATATTTTTAAATACAAAAATATAAATTAACTTTCACTGCGCTGAATGTCGCTGGAGCTGTTTTATGGACTTTGCATCAGATTGTTGGATTTGAGGAAAAATTGTGATTTAGAGATTTTTCAGTTTACTGGGATTATTTGATATGTTTAATCATAATAAGCTACGAATTCATTGTAACCCCAAATATTAATTTCATTCAATATTTTTGATATTTTAGACTCTTTATGCGTGAATTTATGAAGTTTCCCAATTTAAATACAAAATGCAATACAAATTATTTATTGAACAATATCTAAAATATATTACGTATTACGTATTTTTATACATAATAATTTGAATATTTTTTTAAATCAAATTTTCATCATATTTTACAATTTTCCAATTTACATGGATAGAGAAAATCATATTATGTCAAACAAAAAGCCATTTAACTTCCGCAACCATCATTTTTGTCATTTTGTTGCTGGTTGGCTCAACTGCCTCATTTTATGGTGGAAACTCACAATTATCTCCACAAAAACGTGAACACATAAAAATACAGCTAAACAGAAAATAAATAATATTACGAAAAATAAAAAATATACAATAGCTGATATTAAAAGTTCAGTTGTGACTTTTTTCGCGATTCAATGAGCTATATTTATTTTTTTAATGTTGAAATTACAGAATTACTGTTGCAGTTAATAATTTCTGAATATTTTTAGCCAATCGAACTCAAACCTAAAAAGTTAAAAAGTTCGAATAAATATTTTTAGAATTGATTGTTAAATACTTTTGATACTTTTTGCATCAATAAATACTGTAGTCTTGTTAAGATTGCTAAATAAATACCGAATATTATACAACAGATTACTTTCATTTAAATTCGAATAATGCATTTTTTGATGTTGTTAAACAAAATTAGGTAGTTTTACGTAATAATATGTTAAATTTCCACAAAAATCACTACACCTAATTTTCATTGACATTGAAAAATTGAAGAAAAACAACTAAATATTTGAGTGGTAACATCTTTAATAAAACTACTTGAAATTATTTATATATAATTTATTCTTATTTTGGGTGATGTTGGCATAAAGTCTCGTCATTACAGCTTCTACTTTCTCCACCACCAAAGCGTGCTTGAGCTAACAAAACCAGCTCTTTCGTAATATTTGAGCTGCTATTTTTAACAACATTTCTTTAATTTTTTGTTGTTGGATTAAGTTGGTTGTTTTGGAGTGTTGTTGGTGTAATCACTTGCAGCCTGAATTAACACTTTAAGATACTAAATGCAACAATATATTGACTTATGTTGGCTCTGCGCTGCGCAACCGATTTGCACAATGGTGGCGCTCAAGCAATTAGGACTATTTTATTACATTTTATTGAATCTTTCAATTTGGAATCTCAGTTTTAAAGATATTTCTTTTGATACTATGACGACTAAAAATTCTTATGAATAATATGCCAAATCAAGTTAAAAATGTTGGTTCCGGGATGTATAGCTGTTTTTTGTTTTAAAGCAAGTCATTGTCTCAAAAAAGAGTTACAGAAGCGCAGCTTTTAAGTTGTAAACTAGTTTTACCACAAAAGCTCACCAAATTCATTAGAATCATCCGAATTTCAAAATACTGAAGATATTTGACCTTCCTCAAGGCTTTTATATTCTATCAACTGAATATATTTTTGCTGGTTTGGTTTAATTAATTTGTAGCTTTGCGTCGTTAATTTTGCTTGTAAGAAGTGTTTCAAGTATTTTCAGGTTTAATTAACAAAATGTGTATGTGTATACCATGTATGGAAGAGGGGCTCGATTGAGTTAATTTTTAATATTATCTAACCCAACATAGACTAAGAAATGTGAGAATATTTATCCATATTCATTATCAAAATAAATATCAGCATGATCAGGGTTTTATACTCCAGCAGCTATTTTGTCTAACTCAAATACTGAAAAATGATTCATTCGATTTCAAAACAGATAATTTATATTTTTTTATTTTTAACCGCGCATTTACAATTTTTGATTAAAATTTGTATTGCTCTAAAACCACCATTTATATACTTTGCTATAACACATTTTCAATATATATTATTTAACTATCGCTTCATAAACGGAAATACTGAAATGTCTTCTTTTACTTGTTTTGACTAACTTTGAGATGCTTTTAGTGTATGAACAGCAACACCACTATGCGTGTATGTTAATTTTTGTTTGCCATTATTTCTTCACACTTTGTGAGTCGATTATGAAATATTCGTTAAGTTTCATTCATTGAAGCTGACCAATGATAATTTAAGGCAGTCAAGATTATTATTAACTTCGAGACTGAAATCCAATATATGGTCAATATTTCAGTTTCAGTTTTTATATTTTATTTTAACTAACAAACAAATAAGTTTTTCAGACTTTTTTGCCAAATTTTTAGGAAGTGTTTAAAAAAATTAAACATATTGGCTCAACTGAAGAAAAAAGCAATTTTGTGATCAATAATAATTATATGAAATTTTATCCAAACAAAAAGTTTAGTTCATAAATCTGCCCGTACATGTTTGTCGTTAACTGAAAAGTATCGAAATTTAACATGGAAAACAACATAAACTTACAGTCGACTGCATTTTCAAGCAATAATTGAAATTTTTCTGGTTTTTGGACAACATGTACAGACACCTTTACAGCAACAACTCTTTGAATATAAGTATTGTATTGTAAGTAAATTATAAAACCATTAACTGAAGTACTGAAAGTGAAAATATTTTTCATTCGTTGAAATGCTTGCTTGCGCTTGTAAAAACATGCCTTCGTACTTAAGTGAAGCTTTCGATGACGTCACTGAATGTAATGATTTAAAAAGTTCCGATCTTTTAATATGACGTGTTTCCACCAAAGCAGACAATTTTAAAACTGAAAGATGTTTGATTTTACTTTCATGTTTTTCTTCGTGATTCTCGTCTAGTGATAACTGTACACAATTCTACTTTATTCTCGAATTGCTTTGAATTTTTCTTCGTATTTATTTTATCATGTTAGTTTCTCAGTGTCTTGGTAAGTAAGTTTGATGGACAAGAAAACTGATTAAAATGCTTTTACTGATGAAGTTGTTCTAGTTTTAAAGAAAAAGTAAAATATGCTCCCGTCACATCAAGTCGTTATCGTAGTTGTTGCAAAGAAAACGGAAAGTGATGAACAGAATGTTGGAATTCGATATAAACGAGGAAAAATGAGTTGATTTTTAACTAAAAAAATATTTTTGTTATACAAATATTTACATACATACAACCTAGGTAGATTAAAAAATATTACTGTAAAAATTATAGTTCTATTTCATAAATTTTCTGATCTTATACGGTTCTTGTCCCTAAAATATATATGAGAAACTACAATGTTGTAATTGAAAATCGAGATTTTTTGATTTTTCTGTACTTGGCTTTTAATAGAATTAATCAGAAAAGGTCAAACACAAGTTATCTTTTGTAATTGTCCATTCGAGTTAAGACATTGTATACTTTTCAAACAAAAACCATTTAATGTTCGCGATAATCTTTTGAAAGGTCGTATTGCATCATTTTTTGAGAAGGAAATAGAATATTAATCCATGCTCGAAGTCGAAAGCTCAAGTCCTAGATAATTTTCTTCAATAATTTCAGGGAACTTAATTTCAAGCAAACAAATTATTAATTAAAGTATCATATTGGGCAAAGTATAAAATAATATAAGTAGCACATAATATCAAATATTTTTCAAAATTTTCACTTCAAATGATTTTTGAAAGATTTTTAAACAAAGTGATCGCAAAATACTTCTTTTTTTGTTGAGAAAGCGTGAACTCAAGGACTTTTCATTTTACTAAAAAAGCATTTTATAGCTTATTCTACAAATCATACACGTCATAAGTAACATTCAAAAATTATTAATTGGTTTTTATTTTAAATAATTTATTTAAAAACAATGATCAAAACAAAAAAGCCTAAACTTCATTGAACTTTAGTCTTCCAACACCAGACATTCAAATATAAAAGTCTAAAATCAACTTCATTTGTATTCCATCTCGTCTAATTTATTTTTATTGAATCAGAGAAATCTCAAAATATCAAACTGAAACACACAATAAGCGCTCTGAAATCTCGCTAAAAGTACGAGATGCAAATTTAGCTCCATAAACTGGTTGAACTGTGTAAAACCGTATATACTATAAATGGTTAAGTTGAAACAAATCATAATTTTAAATTGCTTTTTATTTTTCCTAAAGATGATAAATAAATTTGGAATAAATGAAGTCATAGGTAGTTATGTTAGACCTTTAAAACCAGAGTAAAATATTTCACAAACTTCTGTAATCTAAAAACACTAGCTAAAAACACCATCCCACCAAACTGGCAACTGCATTCATTTCTTAATTATATCTTTTTAAACAAAGTTATAGGATTATATTTAACCAAGTATATGTGTTAAATTTTAAAAATTGAATTTGCAAATTTCAGCAATACATTAAATTGCTTAAATGGCACAACAGTTCTTGATTAAAACACCCAAATAGAGCTGTTAAAAAGATTTTTTTCAATGATCCATTGATTATTATGAATGAAAATATCTTGTCGGACTATGTCTATGCTTATTGCTTATACTTATAATTTGTGAAATAAAGTTGAATATTATGTAAATAAAAAATTAAATCCGTGTGTGTAAGATGTATTTTTGGCTTGTTTAGTCTGTTTGAACAATTTTTCAGGTAAAAAAAAGTGTTTTTTTTCCATATCAGCATTGTACACATCCTTGTTGGTACGTTGCTTACTTAAGTAACTAAATTAAACATGGCTTATGGTGCCAAATTGTCTCAAGCCATCGTAAATGATTCAAGACTTGAACACAAAAAGTCTTCTGTGCTTTTTGTGATCATTCAAGCTTTGCTTCCCGGATCTAAGAGACCAAGAGTTTCTCACCGCAAACTACTTGATATTTTTCAAGCCGAAAATTTCTTTTATTGCACTCTCAAAATGGTTTTTTGTTTATTTATTGACACGGATCTCTACACGGGATCTTTTTCCGGTTCAATTTTTAGTTGTTGAATAACAATCTGTTGGATAACAAATTTCATCCAATTTGGTCAATACATTTTAAAGATTTTTATAATATTTGAAATTGTAATTTTGAATAAATTGACTTCGATTTGAGTATTGGCAAACAAAACTAACTTGCATTATTTTCTTCCAGAATAATTTCAATGGCCTTAACATGAAAAGTGTCTTCGTCAACAACGATGATCTCCTGAATAATGGACAGTCTCAGTTGGAGCATTTGAAGTTTGCAGCTGCATTTGTTGCTCAACAACAGCAAAATCAACTACTTCACAGTGTCTTGACCAGAACGGTTTCAATACCAGCTGGCCGAGTGGTTGGTGGACACCGAAAACTAGAGCGAACTCAATCAGAGCCTCTACCTCAAGTCAATGCATCGAGGTAAGATACTATGTAACTTATAAAATATCAAATCTAAAATTGAAAGAATTATTTTTTTTATTGGTCCATTGTAATTTTGCAAACAGACATTAATAGTTCCTGTTTCTTTTAGATACAAGACTGAGTTATGTCGTCCTTTTGAAGAAGCTGGCGAATGCAAATACGGTGACAAGTGCCAGTTTGCTCACGGTTTCCACGAGCTTCGCAATATGCAGCGTCACCCTAAATACAAATCTGAGCTTTGCCGCACATTCCACAGCGTGGGTTTCTGTCCTTATGGACCACGCTGTCATTTTCAGCATAATGCCGAAGAAGCGAGAACACACAACAGAAACGTGGACGCTTATCATGCTCGTTTAGCTCAGCAACAATTGCAAGCTCAGCAAAAGAAGAACCATCAACGCCATCTTCCCCTTAGCCCAGCTTTGAGCATGTCAAACAGCTCAGACCGCTCGTCACCAGTCGGTTCTTTGTCACCCACCACTTCAATGGGCAGTTTCTTCCCTGAACGCAGTAGTCCAACTTTCCCAAACATGTTCGCATTTTCACATAGTCCACCAGCGAGCCCTAATGGAAGTTTGTCTCCAATTACAAGCAGAGACGGCTGGTGATTCCTAGAGTGAGAAAAACTCATGGGAAAACGATACGGAAGTGCGCACTGAAGCTACACCAGGAGGAAATGGAAGTGCTCCCTGCCCACGATAAGAACTTCGAAGCTTCAAGATATCAGCTAAACCATTTATTGGATGCAACAGATTTAATTGAAAGGGTCCTTTTCAGGACCACCAAAATAATGAATATTAATAAATTTTGACCAAGAATGTACAATTTTTTTTCCAAAATCAGAAATTCAGGTTGATTAATTATCAGGTGAATCTTTAATAAAAATATCTCGCTCAATTCACATAGATATTTTTGAGGGTATAATTTTGAGCATGACTCGTGCTTCTTTTTAAATTTTCATAGAGATTAGAGCATAAGAACACTATTTATGAATATTTATTATGAATTATGTCCAAGTTTCTTCAGATATTCATTTGTTAGTGCATTAATTTCCATATTATGTGTTAAGACATAATATTTAATCGATTGAATTAATTATTGTCTTGTTTTTTATGATATAAATTATTAAATTTTATTTAACATATTTCAGGAAAAATGTATTTAAAAATTAAATAACACATCAGAAACTTAATAGTTTGAAACCAAGTTACAAATTGATGTTATCGTTCTTTTGGTTCTCTCGTTGTTAGACAAATTTAAGAGAGGGTCCTTAATCTTTTCCTCTAACGTTTTCATTAGCTCAATACGGATGAATTTTATCAACTCCGCTGTTTTCAACGAGTCTGCCTGAATGATGATCCAATTGTCTTCTAGGAAAAAGAAGAAGGATCCATTATGAAGCTCTATTTTCATGTCGTTTCCTATGAAAACAAATAAATTTAGTTGTACGAATAAAAATCTTTAGGATTTCAAAATAGTTATTACCACTAAACAAAATCATTGCAATAACAGGCACTATTGTGCATTCTCTAATGTAAATTCTAGATGTCTTGACTTTTTCTTGGAATATCAAATAAGGCGAGTAAAAGTTTCCAACCGTTGAATTTACTGAGCTCGGATGCATCATGATAAATCCATCATCTTTCGTTTTGAACCTCAACTCTGATGGTTGAAATTCACGGGGCATTGCTCCACCTATACTCATCGTATAGTTCTTCTCGGGTGTCAAAACTTTCACAATGTTGGGGTACAAAGCTGCACACAAAATAGCTGCCAGAAGCCTAGAGTTATTTCCGTTACAGTTTAAGTCATTTCCCGTTAATTCCAGCATGTTGTCTTCGAAACCACCTCGAGTTTTTTTCGTACGCGGCATATCAATTGGCACAAATCCAATTGAAACTAAGAGTTCAAGGAACTGATATTTTATTTCACCAAGCATTTCCATAGTACGACACGAAATATAATTTTCATCAGCGTATACACGGCCAGCATATCGACTTCTTTTATTTGCCTCCTTCCATTTCTAAAATAAGTGAAAAATGTAGAAAAATTCAATTTAATTATAAGTTAATCAATGAAACTAACCTTGTAAGCATTTAACACAGTTAAATGATCTGAACACCCAATAGCAAACATTCTCTTCCTTTTATCGGCTTCATTTCGTTTACTAAAAGGACTAACAAATGGGCTCTTATGACTTAAAGATGCGGCAATTGTAAGCACACTATCAAGACACTGGAAAATAGCTCCAAAAAGCATCAACTTCCCAATTCTGACATCCACAGGCAATGATGAAAGGTGGTGACCTAATGCAGTCAAGTTTTCTTTATCAAAAGCTCCTAAATTCTGCAATCTTTTAATAGCCGAGGAAATATTTTCATCTAATGGGGGTTCGACTGCTTTTCTTAAAACGCTGTGCAACGACTGTCCATGAAAACTGGGTAGTGTTTTAATTCTAAGCAAAAGTTGTTCGAGAGGAACTCGATGAATTTCTGGAACAGGCTGGCTCAACATGTGGTTTTGGTATCGATGTTGAGTGAAAAGATGAATAGAGATGCCAGCCATCACACGACCAGCTCTTCCTTTTCTTTGAGATGCATTCGCTTTGGATATAAATACTGTTTCCAATGATTCCATGTTACGGTTCTAAAATCAAATAAAATCAATAAACATTTATATTGTTCAAAAATGATTTATATAATATAGTTACCGAGTCAAAATGTTTCTCTTTCATCTGTCCACAGTCAATAACAAAGACGCAATCATCAATCGTAATCGATGTCTCAGCGATGTTTGTACTCAAAATTATCTTTCGTTTCCCACTAGATGTTCTCTTGAAAATCAGTGCTTGTTCTTCATTAGTAAGACTTGAATGTAAAGGTAGTAACAAAAATTTCCCAGAACGAGGATTGAATTCTCTGCTATCCATTAAGTTATCAAACACGGACTGAATCTCAGCCAAACCGGGTAGAAACACCAAAATTGTTCCATCTTGTGGCCAACCTTCTTGCTTTGAGCCATCACAAATGTAAGTAAGAACAGACTCTATCAGCTCAGGATTGATTTTCATTGGATCCAAAAGGAAAAGAGATTTGCAAGTTAGCTTCGAGTTAGCGTTGTATCGAGCCAATACTTCAGAGAGCTTCAAATTTTCATCCCTAATGGATCGTGGTGGCATCGAGTTTGAAGCTGTTATGTCAGCATACTCAAGCTCCTGCATTAACTGCTCTTCATCTTTTTTGGAAATTTTTTTACAAAAATTTGAGTCAGGCTCTATTACAAAACCACTTCTGTCCAAAATTTCTTCCAGGAAAATTTGCTCAACTGGAAATGTCCGACCTGGAATATTCAAAACAGGTGCTCCATCGAAGTAATCAGAAAACAATTTAGCATTCAAAGTAGCAGACATCAGAATTATCTTCAAATTGCCTCGCTTTTTTATCATCTCTTTGAGAATTAAAAGTAGGAAATCAGATTCTTCTGATCGTTCATGGACCTCGTCGAGAAGTAAGTGAGTTACGTTTTCTAGCAGCGGATCGGAGTATAAACGACGGAGAAGGATTCCAGTGGTGCAAAAAGTGAGGCGGGTTGCTGTTGATATTTTATTTTCAAGACGGATCTGGTAGCCCACCACATTTCCAACCTAAAATGTTTTTAAAATATTTATTATTATACCACGTACTATAAAAAGCGAATGATATTGAAAAGAAATGCCATACTTTTTCATTTCGCTCGTCAGCAACTCTATCAGCTACTCCAATAGCACTGATTCTTCTTGGTTGTGTACAAATTATCTCAATATTTCCGATTTCACTAATTTTGCATTTTCCATTATCTTCCAACCATCTAAAAAAATAGTTCAAAAATCACACATTCATTATGAAAGAAAACAACATACTCATCCAAGATAAATTGTGGGATTTGAGTCGATTTTCCGCATCCAGTATCTCCAACGATAACCACAATTTGGTTTTTTCGAATAGTCGACAAGATTTCTTCTTTTTGAAACCATGCTGGTAACTCTACTCTTTTTTTGAGCATACCTTGATAATATGCATTATGAGCTTTATCTTTAAACTTTCTAATCATCTGTATATTATCCTTAAGCTGTTGATCAGGAGCGAGAATTCGTTTGTCTGTTTTGCTAGTACGACCTCTTTCGTAATGAGTTGGCAAGTTCAATTCTACTGCTTCCTCTTCTTCAGCATTTGGATCATAGTCGAAGATGCTTTGGTCTGGTGAAGGATACTTAAACATGTAATTTTTGTTTAAGTAAGCTAGAATATCTTCACTCATTTGTAAAAGGTCACTTATGCTATAAACAGAAGGCACACCATCAAGAGCCATTTGCCTAGACTCATCAATAAGTCGTTGGTTGATACGCAAACAAATTGACTTTGGGATGTCGTCAATTTTGTTGCGTAGCAGGATTATTGGTGCTTGAAATGGATACTAAAAAAAATGCCATCAATAATTCTTTGGAAACATAATAATATATTTTAAATCTTACCTTGCACCATTGAGGAAATCTTATTTCAAGTAGCCAAGTCTTCTGATCATCTTCCACATTTTTCGGGTTAATTCGTTGATTGTTATCATTTGAAGCATTCCCATTATCATCTTGGTAAATATCATGATTGAATCTACATTTCTCCTTGTACTTGCATTTGCCAGTTTTCAATAAGTTTTTGCATTTTTCCACTTTAACATCTGGTTTTTTCTTTTTTGAGTTCTGCAATTCCATAAACTTTCTTTCAATTTCCAACTGCTTTTCTTTCTGTATCTTTTTATTCTCTGAAGGTGAATGAACCAAAAGATAATCGAGCTTGAGTTTTAACTGCCAAATATGGTTCTTTTCAATCTCAACAAATTGCTTATCATAAATAGACTCCAAAGCTTCTTTTTCATCCGCTCGCATTTCTAACAGTTCTTCTTCGGAGAGACCACAATCTTCCAGCTTAGCTTTCGAAGTGGGGAAGTATTTATCGAAAAGGAACGCTATTGAATCATCAATGTTATCGTTAAAAGCATCCAAAACTTCAAAGCAATGAGGCTTATGAAAGCCATAACTTTCGAGCTTCAATAGACCATACATCCTCATTCGGTTGTCGTCACCTCCAGAACTTGTCAGATACGAGTAATCGCAACCACCCTAAAATAAAGTTACTAAATGAACTCATTTTGACTAATAACTTTTGCAAATACCGAAGTTTTATTATGCTCTTACGATTACTTAAATTGACTATGCAAATAAATTTTCTCACCTGAATAACTAGCTGACCTCGATCCTTCCACAAGTTTTTCTGCATTTTATTGGTTCCTTTATCTTTGTAGTCAGTCAACTTTCCCAATTCGAAGTCTTCTCCATAAATAAATTTCAGATCACCCATGATTTGGTTCTGGGCATCTTCTGGAAGTCTGAATAGTTGCATCTCTACTTTGACGTTTGGATTCACATTTTTAGATGATAGAGGCTCTTTGTTGGCATTTCTGAGATAAATCAACAATTAATATTTTTGTTCAGCACATTATTTAAAGAACTGTATTAATTACTTACGTTGATTTGGCGTCAACAAGTGGTCGCAGAAAACAATCAGCTTGTAGGTTCCTAGTTTCTTCATCCATATTAATAAATAATATCACAATCAGTTATTTAAGTAAGAAAATCGAAATTTATTAATTTCCTAATGTTATGACTTATGACAGATTAAATTTTGAATTTAATGTGTCAAAAACATGCTTCCATGTTTCGTTCCATGTTGGAATACACAGGGTGCTGTTAAAGTTGTTGAAAAAAGTAAATAATAAAATTGTAAATAAATTGAAAATTTTTATCGAAAATAAATGTAAATTAAAAACATTATGATTGGGTGGTTGAAGAAGACTTTGAGTGATAAGAAACGGAGTTGGCAGCAAAGAAACAGCAATCAAAGTATAGAAGCGGATATTTTCGAGAAGGAAGAAGAATCGAGCTTTATTAACCTTCGGATAATAAGTCCTAAATCGAATGGCATTATCAAAATAAGTGTTCCTATAACTTCCAATGGTGCTGAAATCAAATTGAAAGCTCTGCAACAAAGTCAGCATGATCAAACCCATATTCAGGATGAGAATTTACTTAAAAAATTCAAACTTATCAGAGTCAAAACAAAAGCTCTCTTTAGTGATATCAGCGTTTTAGATGATGTTCAGGAAAATGAAGAATTCCTACTTTTAATCAAAAGAACCGACAGCATCCTGAACTTACTGGAACAGGATCAAGATCAGGAAGGATCACCAACAGAGAATGAAATATTCCAAAGAACAAAACATATTCCAATTACTCAATCTGCAGCCACACCAGCATTCAATCTTGATAATTTGCTGGCTCAAAGTGATGTATGTAAAGTAAATATCAATAAGTGAGTTGAAGTGAATTTGGCAAAAAACGTTAAGTTTAGAATATTTGAAAACGTTATTAGCTCCAATTTGACTCAAACCAGCGCCAAATTCTGAAAATTCTGGAACAAATTCAGTTCAACTCACTTATTGAAATTTTATTGTTTTAAATTTTAAAGAATAACTAAATACATATTTATTTTCTAGCTGCAATTAGACATGAAAAAACTTATAACAATCATTCTGATCTCATCTGCGTACATACTTGGGGCTGGTCCTTATGGTGAAAAGATTGTCAAAATGTACAGACAAAAAATTAAAAACAGCCTCAAGCACCAGGAAAATTCTGTTAAAGTGTTATGCGAAATGGGCTTTAAAAAGGATAAAGTAAATCAGGCCCTGAAACTTAAATCGTAAGCATTTTTTTGGATTTATTTTTAATGAAGCAGCACTCTTTGCAAGACTATAGGAAGGCTGAGATCACTGAAATCGTCCAGTTCATTTTGCAATCTGGAAGATTTAGTGACTCAAGCTAGATCCTAACAAAGATAGAATTTACCTATTCTAGGACAACACAATGGGCCATAAGGCTTACGTGTTAGTGACTGAATTCCCTCCATAATTAATTAATAATAATAATGTCCTAACTATTTTCTGTTAACAAAATTAATCATTTTTAGAAACAACTATAGCAGTGCACTCGATTGGTTGATAGAAAATGTAAGCATGAGTGACAGTTTGATTGTTAACACTGAAACAGGAACCTTCCAGCTTCAAAACAGTGATTCAAAGGCTTCTCTAGACCAAGAGTCTGCCAAAGATAAATTAGCGTCTGTTCTGTTTACACACGATGCTAGTTTAAACTGCAATGTATGAAGATAAGCTATACATTTTTTAAACACAAAGCCTCACACTGATTTATTTTTTAGCCAAACATTAAAGAAAACATTGAAGGATTGCTAGATATAATAAGATTTTATAGCGAAAAAGATGAAGTCAGACCACAAACAAATCGTAATAACTATGCAGATTTGTTCGATTGGTTTTTGGGAACGGAAAATAATCAAGCGAACTGCTCAGCTTCCACAATCTCTAAAGAGTCGCCTATCGTAAAAGTTTTACTGGCCTCTCCCCAAGTGCAAATGAGCTTTTCCAACCCTAAAATGTTTATTGGTAAATTTAAAATGTTTAATTGAAACTAAAAATAGCAGCATTTTCTTAATATTTATATGTTAATCATGATATTTTACAGCTTACTTATCGATGCTAGAAGATTATTCTACTATCAACATGTGGTTACTTGACTCAGACTCATCCTCAATCCTTCAATTTATTTTGAGAACTTACCATGAAGAAAAACATATTGTCCTTTTATCGCCATTTTAATTTTAAACACAAAAAAACCTCGCATCTCATCTCTAGTCACATTCGAATATCATCTGCAACTAATTAGGCAGAGTGTTAAGTAGAAAGTTAACAATCCCAATAAATTATGATTAACTTAAGAACTTTGAGTATTTTAGCATTTAAATGACACTTATAAATTAAGTAATAGTTAATTAAGTTTTATTGGCTTCTCAGCTCCATTTTCAACGTTTTCGTTTTTACTGTAAGTAGTAAGTAAAGTAGGAGCAAAGTCTATTTTCTGTTTGTTTAGAATGCAAATTGTATATTTTTAGAAAATAATGCAATAAACTTTCTAGAGATTCATCAGTTCGTTTTTTCAATCAGAAGCCTTAGAATTTGGCTAAAGTTTGGTCATTATTTTTGTATTTCAGTTTCAACCATTCACTAGCATTGTTATATCAGCTGTTGTAACTGAACATTGAAAATTTAATCAAAAAACAATTAATATTTATTATTTATTGTGTTTAGAGATTTTTTCGCAACTAGAAATTTCGTCTGTTTAAAGTTAATAGTGAGTCTGCAAAAAATAATAATATATTTTAAGTGTGATTTTCAAAATGATCATCAATAACGTGATATTTTTTTTTAGAAGGTAAAGTTAGATTCGTTCGAGGATTCGTTTTTGTTTAAATACAGTGTTCGGAAAAGGGCATGCCCGAAATAGTTTCAAACAAACACTGCGTTTAAAACGTTTAAAACGTCTAAAACTGTCTGAAATGTCTAAAACCTAAATTTAATTGAAAAATACACCAATTACACAGAAAATGCTTTTTTTATGTTTCAAATATTTTTGGAAAATTTTATTAATTTTTTTGAACGCCTCCAAAAATTCATTTTTACTTTAACCAACTTATGAGAAAAAAAAAATTAAAATTTTTAATTAGTTTCAAACTTATTTTTTTGGACTGATTACCTTTCTGAGCAATGTTTGAGAATTTTTCATGAATTTATTGATTTTTCACGATATAACACGCTTATAAATCCTAAAATATAAAATTTTAACCCACCAAAAATCGAGGTTTTAAACATTGTGTCTGAAACGGTTTCAAACAGACAGTTTAAAACATGTTTAAAACGTAGGTTTCAAACATTCCGAACACTGCTTAAATCTTTAATGTTTTTTGCGCTTACGGATGTGGATGGTTTTGGCCTTGAAAATTGTTCGTTATAATTTAACTTTTAATTTTTAATTAGATAATATCTAATTCTGATTTTAAAAAAACTATTTAAAATAGGGAAGAATTTTTAAATATGTGTTTAACAATTAAAATTTTTTTATTTTTTTTGTTCATTTCTTAAAATAAATTTAAATTTGCATATTTCAATTGGCTAATATTACAAAATTAAAAAAAAACATATTATGAGTATTGAGTATCATACTTATAGTTATAACTCTTGTTAATCAAACAATATTTACTCGGACTTTCTGCCTACTCGTAAGTAGCTATAGTAATATTTTCTTATCGCGTATTGCATCAAAGTCCGAGCCCATCTTTCATTGAATTCATCTATATTTCAAAGTCTGAAATATTAAAGTTCAAAAAAACAGTATAAAGTCAATTTACATATTCAGACCAGCTTCAAAAATTCTTAAATATAAAAACAAGAAAACGGGCCCCCAAAAAGAAACAATACATATAGTGAAAAAACTGTCTGAATTTTCGCGAATCGTATTATTGTTGGATAAAAATAGCTTCAAATCGCAGCACCGTACACATGAACGCGCTATTTTTATTTTTCATACATAGTTATTTGAAAGTCAAATGACTAAACGATTAATCAGCTGGCTTGAATTCTGTGTGCTGAACACTGATTCTACTTATGTAAATGTGTATGTTTTGTCTATTTTGCTATCAGTTCAAACTACACATTTTGCTTTATTTTGACTGAAAATAGAAATTTCAAAGTCTGATGCTTTTGCTTGGATTTGCAAATTACTGAATTTATTCCGGAGCGTATTTTTAAGGTTTTTTCTGTTCCAGTTTTTTTTTTGTTATCATATCCCAAGGGAGTTTCCGTTTGAATGTATTTATTAGCTTATTGTTACTGAAAATTTGTATAACAGAGAGACGTTGTGACTATATTTTGTAATTTGTAAAAATCCAGATAATTCAGTTTACATTTGGAATCAATTAATGCAAACCGGTTTAGACTTGCTTGGCAACCCATTTTTTAAAGCATATTTCACTTCTAGAAATATCAAATGTATGGAAAGATATGTACAACGTCGCATAAGTCTGAGCATTGAAGGCATTTTATTACAAATTACAAACTTTTGTGACTTTTTAGGTTTGTGTACTTCTGTACTTTGTGCTACAGAAAGCACAAGCTATTGGCTTCAATTGATATTCGGAAATGATGTAATTTGGACTTTATGCTGAAGCATTCGTGATAAATAGAACGCACTTCAAGTGGCGTTACTGCGTTTATAATTTATCGTAACATTCACATGTATATACATAGATTTGAGTTGTATTTTCGGTATGGTGTGATACTAGCATATGTGTTGAAAGAGGAGAGTTGAATGAATTGCGTTGAATTGTAGGGAGAAGAAAAATTGAGGCGCTTGACAACAAGATTTAAAGAAATGAATTAAAAGTTTGTTATGTTTGTTTGATAATATACCGTGTGTTGGCATTTTGTTCACTGTTCCCAATCGAACTTATCTCAAAACTGAATAAAGTAAGGCAGTTGTAATTTTTATATTAAATTTATTTTTGATTTTCAAACGATCTTTGGCCCAAATATCACAAAAAAAAATCATAATTTTTTTACGCTCTGATAAAAACCATGCATTTTCCATCCAATTGACTTAATATTTATTTTAGTAAAAATTAGATTTGTGGATTAGTAGACTCCTATAAAAATAATTATTAATTATTGATCCACAGGACAGAAAAAAGTCCTTGTACTGTATCTCTAATTTTGCTAATGCATGAGAATTGAAACAACTTTCTAGTACTTTTTTTGTGGGCAAGTTTCGCGTGTAGAAACAACACAGAAAATAATGACGAATTTAAATTCACTTATCTTGTTTGCTGCTTGAGCATTTTTGCCGAAAAATATTATTATTTCTCGCACATTAGAAGACACGACAAAAAAAAACAAAACGGCAATAAAATCCGTATTTTCAACTTTATTATTTTAAATTTTGCGATTTTTGATCAAAACAAAGTATAATCGACTTAGCAACAAGCTAAACATTTCTTGAGCATATTTTTTTGTTTTTCATTTATTTTTTTGTTGTTGTTGTAGAGAAAATAAAACTCGCAGCTGATAATAACAATAACAAGAGGCAAAACTGAATGGTTGTTGTTAAGTGGAACTATATGGTTATTGTCCGCGATGATTAAAATCTCAACAACCGCCAACAAGCTGATAGCGAAAAGTTTGAAGTTGTTTTGTCGAACAATCTTCATAGTTCCACAATCAAAATGGAATTTCTCTCGAAATCTTACATCTCACCAATGTCATGGAAGTCCATGAAGGTCAAACAGCAATTTGTTGTGGAAAAAGTGGACACGCAAGTTCTGGTTACAACAACAAATTAAAATAATACTGAAAAACAAGTTCAACTGAATTTGAGGCTGGGGAAAATATTTTTAATAGCCTTCTGATCGTTAAAATTAGTCTTTTATTTTTGGGCGATTTGGATGCTGACGAAACATCTTATTTTTCTTGCAATTGAATAATAAAATTGCTAACGCAATAAAAAATATGACCAGACTTTTTAAAGCAATATCAATTTAGCATAACATATATGGGAAATTCAGCTTTAGTTTCAGTTAAAAACAAAATGTATTGTTATGTTTACTCGAATTTGGTTTTAGATTCTATGTTGTATTTTGTCTGGATCAATGCAGAATTTACTACTGAAAAACAAAATGTTTGTCAAAAATCTAATACACAACTTATCTAGAGAATTTTGTGAATTTTCAAATAACAATTATAAAAGTATACTCGAAACTTTGTATTTAACATCCAATAAAATAATAAAATAATAATCTATAACTCAATTTTATGGTCAACTTACAAAAATCATTGATAAGACGGTTCAAGATTTCATAAAGAGACAAAATACTTGGAACGACAAAAATGACTGTGGGAACAATTTCACAAGAATCTGAGTGTAAAGTGAAATTCTGGAAAAAGGCTAATGAGTATATTTTGGGTTCTTATTTTAGCTTTTAACCAACAGTCAATGAGGCTCCGTATAGCTTATCGTCGTAAATTCAGATTGATAATTTGAAAGTGAAGTTCGTTTCAAATTTTTTTTTGGATATAATCTAAAAATGTGCACTTTCTGTTGAAAATTTAAAATAATTTAAATGAACTGAATAAGTTATATCTGTTTTTTAATGAGAATCTTATTAATTAAAAAATATATTTGAAAAATAAAGTTGCAAGACATATCGAGCAAGTTCCAAAACAAGTTCATTTAAAAACAGGCCACATATCAGCGCTTGGCAACAAAACCTATAGCCTGTGCATTTTTTAAAATCAAGTATCGGGCGTCGAATGTCTTTGACTCAAACAATAATAATAATAAAACAAAAACATTGTTATTAAGGCAAAATTGATAATGTTTGTAATTTGGCAAAATAAAAAAAAATTTAAAATAGAAAATCATTTTGCAGATTGTTGGTTATCAAAAGACGCATAGAAACGATTGAGGAAGATCAGAAGGTTGTCGACGGATCGCGCGGCTCTAGAGATTCAATCCGAAAGAATAATATTGCTTTTGAGAAATTTTTATTTTATTAACTAGAGCGGGAAATAAATTAAAAATTGGTGATAAGGCTAAAAGAGCCATTTGGGGGGCTTGACTTCAATTTAAAAATGTAACGAGGAGAAAGATTACTTTGGAATAATTTCACTTGGTTTTAATGTTATCTTTTCGTCAATTTTGGGTTTGTCATCATTTAACTTAAAACTAGAGTTGCTTCAATTTCGTTTAATCTGGTCTAGAGCCGAATTGCAAAAAATCAATAATAATGAACCTGACAAGTCCAAAGATCCTCTCTAATCTCGGAATTTTCAATTTTTCAATACATTTTTCTGATTTGTTGATGTTTACTTACGCGGTAATTATTTTTTTGCATCTCTACATTTCACTGCTTAGTTATTTCAAAATTATTGGAATTTACGATCTTGATTTCTGACCCTTTCTACGTCTTCTGTGTTGATTTTATGAACAATAAGCAGCTATAGCAAAATTTGTCAACAGTCAATATATTTTTCTACCAAAGATTTGTCCAAGCAGATTTCTCAACGGAAAAATACTGGAGTTTTTTTTTGTCAGGGCTATGTAAGAATCAGGATAATTTAATTTTACCAATACCTGAGTAAAAACTTCTGATATTTTTTAAGTTCATCACATACTTAGATTCATTTTGAAGTTTCTATGAGTTTGCTTTCGAATACACAGGTGTCTATTTGATCCATGATAAGATTTGTGAACTGACTCCACGTCTACTGAAAAGCAAAATCTTTACCAAATTTGTTATTGGCATGAAAATTTTTATTCAAGTTTATTTAACTTAGAATTTACATTTTTGAAAAATTCCGAATGTTCAAAAATGCTCGTGTTATACATAAAACAAAATATTTTAAAACTTGACTTTAAATTTGTTTGCAAATGAATAAACAATAACTGTCTTTAAGATCATCCAGAATATTATTACATGTTTCAAATGAACATAAACTGAAAACATTAAAATTTACTACCGTTGTATATATATTTTAGAGGCTCTAACGTTTTCATAAATGCGTACCCCAAAATATTGGAGGACACTGAATTTTATATTCTTTAACCTTTTGTCCATTAAAAAAAAACCAGCAAAAACTACGTAAACAGGTCTAAATTTAAAATAAACTAATTAGATTGTAAATTGCACAAAAAATAAAAACATATTTTTTGATAATTTAGAAAAATTATTGGCTGGTGACGCCACATTTGAAGAAAAATACGAGAAAATATCAAAACATTCTGATCAAAATAACAGAATCGTAAAAACAAGAAAGAGCGACGAGCCTCCAAGTCACAACCAATAACAAATCTCTCCCCACCACGAAACATACAGCTGATAGCCAGTCTGTATAAAAGCTCGGCGGACAAGCAACACACTCATTCTGAATTCAGCATTCAGTATAGCAATAAATAAGAATATGAACCAAGTTCATTAGCAAGTTAAAAGCAAGTTATAAAGAAAGAATCATTTGAGTGAAAATTTATTAAATGAATCATTGAAAGTTAATAAAGTACATTCAAAGTGCCTTATATTAAGTTCAAATTAATTTTGATCAGATTCTATCAAATCCAATTGAAATACTAAAAATTTAGTGAAAATGCCAGAAATCATCGAAAAATTCTACTCACCGTAAGTTCCTCATTCTTTTAGAAGTTGATCTATTTTTATCGCGAAACTTTGTCATCAGCCAAATCAGAACATAAATGAATAAAAGTGATGCAATATGTTTAGTGAATTTCGAGCGTAACTCGTTAATTTTAAAGAGAAATTGTTATTGCAATTGTATAGAGTTACAAATCAAGTTTTCGTCATTTGCTTAATAAATTCAACATGAATGTGAGAAACTAAATTTTAAAGAAAAACCAATATTTAAGTTTTTCTTTGAAGTATTTCTATTTTAAATGAAGCATTAAATTTGAATGTTATATTTTTCAAAACATTTTAAAAATCCAAAATGTAAAGTTTAAAATTTAATTTGAAAATTAAATATTCTAATCATCTTATTTTATATTTACAGACTTCCCGCAGTTCCCGTCGGCCACTATGCAAAATCTGTCTCTAATATCGGCCTGGTTAACCACATCCGTGGGTTCACCATAAATGGTGATGTCAATGCTCTTCCACCAAATGTTCGCGCCTATATCGAGGAGTCTGTGAAATTGTGCCAGCCTGACAAGGTGCACATTTGCGATGGTAGCCAACGTGAGAATGAAATTCTCTTATCATTGTTGCAGAAGCAAGGAACAATCATCCCCTTGCCCAAGTACGACAACTGCTGGTTGGCCCGCACAAATCCAGCTGATGTCGCTCGTGTCGAGTCCAAGACTTTTATTTGCACGGAGAATCGTGAGCAGGCAGTAACAACTCCTGCTGCAGGAGTAAAAGGATCTTTGGGAAATTGGATCTCCCCAGCTGACTACAACACAGCCATCTCTGAACGTTTCCCAGCATGCATGAAAGGAAGAACTATGTACGTGATTCCATTTTCCATGGGTCCAGTTGGAAGTCCTCTAAGCAAGGTTGGAGTTGAAATCACTGACTCAGCTTATGTCGTTACTTCAATGAGAATCATGACTCGCATGGGTACAGCTGTGATGGACCTAATTGGCAGCCAAAAAATCAACTTTGTCAAGTGTCTGCACTCTGTTGGCGCTCCAGTTTCAGGAAAAGTTGCCGTTCCATCTTGGCCTTGTGATCCAGAAAGAACCATCATCCTCCACAAACCAGACAACAATGAGATCGTATCATACGGATCTGGGTATGGAGGCAACAGTCTCCTTGGAAAAAAATGCTTCGCACTTCGCATTGGAAGCACAATTGCTCAACGTGAAGGATGGTTGGCTGAGCATATGCTTATTCTTGGAATTACTTGCCCAAATGGACAGAAAAGCTACATCGTAGCTGCATTCCCAAGTGCTTGTGGTAAAACTAATCTTGCTATGATGACTCCTACATTGCCAGGCTACAAAGTTGAATGCGTTGGAGATGATATTGCTTGGATGAAATTTGATGATAACGGTCAATTGCGCGCCATTAACCCAGAAAATGGTTTCTTTGGGGTGGCACCAGGAACTTCAATGGAAACTAACCCTAATGCCATGAAGACAATCGTCAAAGATACGCTTTTTACCAATGTTGCCACTACATCTGACGGTGGAGTATTTTGGGAGGGACTTGAAGACACACTTACTCCTGATATTGAAGTTACTGACTGGCTCGGAAAACCATGGCAATTGGGAGTGACAAAAACTCCAGCAGCTCATCCCAACTCAAGATTTTGCACACCAGCAAATAATTGCCCAATTATTGATTCAGAATGGGAATCAAAGAGTGGTGTACCAATAAAGGCAATATTATTTGGAGGTCGTCGACCCAAAGGAGTTCCACTTGTTTATGAAGCCACTAGTTGGGCTCATGGAGTTTTCATGGGAGCATCAATGAGATCTGAATCAACTGCAGCAGCTGAATTCCAAGGCAAGGTAATCATGAACGATCCTTTTGCAATGAGACCTTTCTTCGGTTACAACTTTGGTCACTATCTTAAACACTGGCTCAGTATGGAGGACCGTTGCACAAAACTCAATGGAGAGCTTCCCAAAATCTTTCACGTTAACTGGTTCCGGAAGGATGCTCAAGGCAAATTTATGTGGCCAGGATTCGGAGAAAATTCTCGAGTGATGGAATGGATCTTGCGTCGTATCGACAACGAAGAGTGTTATGTGCAGTCTCCAATTGGCTACTTGCCATCTCCAGACGCTCTTCGTCTTGACAACCTCAACATTAACACAAAAGAACTTTTCTCTATACCTAAAGACTTCTGGCTTGAAGAAGTTAATTCAGTCCAATCATATTTCAAGGATCAAGTCGGCAAAGATTTGCCAAAAGAAATTCAAAACGAAGTGGAACTTCTTAAAGAAAGGATTGAAGACATTTAAATTATACTTAAGGGTTTTAGGATTAATTTGTGAATTTGAATTCTGAACTGTTCAAATTTTGAACTGCTATATATTTAAGCTCATATTAGATTTAAAAACTATGTTTATTCAGGAAATACGTTGATTTTAATATATGACTCAATTAAAATCTTTTTACAATGAAATAATCTGTTTGAATTTCCTCATTTTTCTGCTTTTATTTGGTATTATAGACTTCGTTGACTTACGTGTAAGTTTTATGGTGTAAGTATATCTATTAATTTCAGTGCATTCATGTTCAATTTAGATGTACTTTGAACAGTTGTTTGAAATATTAATGACTTACATGAATCTATTTTTTCAACAAAAGAAACTCATATATTTTTTTAAGAGTGTGGGCTTGTGGAGTTTCTAGAAAATGATTAAGGTAGCATTTAAGGTATATTTTAGAAACTATAAAAACAACCAAAAATTTTTTTTGTTCTTATTTTAACAATTTGACCTAATAATTTGATTTTCAATGAAGAACCAGTTCTGAAATTCTGTATTGTTTAAATCCAAAAATAGTATTACTACACATGAAACCATAAAATTGAGGTGGTCGAAACATCATCAAATGACTGTGAATCGGTGAACATCTACGTGAATATTCAAGAAATTTAGACAAAAATTTTTTATCATAATTATATTAATTGCATATAGTTGTTAGAGCAGCTTTAGTAACAAGTGCTTGTTTATGGGAATTCAATAAAATTTACCTTTCCAAGATGCCTTTGTTTTAAATTCAATTGCCTGTGTTATTTTACTCTTCAGTTTGCCTCATTTGTGCTACGTGCGTTGAAGTGAAAAGTAAATTTTGAAGCAATTTTTAGATAATAATCCGTAGTGCCGTAATAATAAAATCTACTCTGTGAGGATAAATTAACATTTTTTAAGATGCCACTCTTGAAAATTGGTAGGTCACAAACTAATAAATTCTCAAATGTATATAAAAGTTACATCGATATTCTTTTGTATAGACTCTGTCACTCCAATGCCGAAAGTTTCTCCATGCTTGCCTACTTCTAGAAATTTTTCAAACCAGTTAGGCTTGCCAAATGCAAAAGATGTATATAATGGCAAAAGAAGAAGCTTTACTCCGATGCCTTCCAGAAATTTAAGGACTCCTGATGTCAGTCCTATCGTTATCGAACGTTTCACCGAGGATGACAAAGAAAATTCACCATCTTTTGATTTTCTAGTGCGATGCAAAAAGTAAGTTGTATGGTTAAAATTCAAAGTTGCTGCAATTTTTTGATTTTTTAGCTACAAGGAGCCAGCGAAGAAGCCAACAAAAGCTTCTGTTCATCGTAAAGGGTCTTATTTCAAACAATTTATTAACATTTTAAATAAATCTACTTTCTTCTTAAAGCCGTCTTACAATGTTTCGTGTACCATCACCTGATACCTCCATAAATAAGAATAACTCTCTGTTGGAGAAAACTTTGAACATGAAAATGGTTTTGAAGGAGCTGAAAATGATGAAATATAATGAACTGTTTGAAGCGGAAGAGGTAAAAATTTCTCTTGACCCATAATGACTTCTTATTATTTGTTTTTCGACCAGATCAATTTTCAAGTGTTCTTGACATTGGATGAAAAAGACCTGAAGGCCATCGGAATTGCTCCAGAGGATTTTAAAGATATAATTGCGTATATTCAGAGTTTTTCTACTCCAAAAAAAGTCTAAACGGCTCATTTATTTTAATGTTTGATTTTATATTGTATTTCATATTATTTATTGTTAATTAGTTTTATATCTGTTAGTGAGCATCATCATTGTTGACCTAAAAGGCTCCATATAATTTGATTATCTAATCTATTAATTAACTGAATAAAAAATTTCGACCGCAGACAATAGTTTAGCTATCATTTGATGATATTTCATGTCGAAGATGCGATATTTTTATTGCAATATTCTGCCTCGATCAATATGATTTTCGGGCGAGCAACGTTCTTTTTGGTGAAACTTTCCTACTTGATTATTTTAAGATAATTCGATTCTTGATGATCAAATTATTTGGTATGCTAACATAAATTCTAATTAACAAATGCAAACAACAATTTATAATTTAAAAATCCCGCGCTTTCCATTGGATTTCTCGAAAATTTCCAGTTGTTTGACACTGGAATGTTTTGTTGATATGTCCAAAGTATAAACAAATTTTTTAAATTCAATTCTGTATTCCTAAGCTTTCTGTAATATAAAGATGTCCAGTAAAAGTAAGGAGTAGAGTATTTATCAATTAGTTATTGAAAATTAATGAAATGTATTTATTAGGCAAGAAATTGAGGATGGATGATTTAGTGTTAACGATAAAAAAACGATCACCAAATGATCAGAGCGACGAGGAAGATATGGAACCCACTAATCAAGATGTTATGGATGAAATTCAAGCTGTTAAACATCGTTTGGAACGCATTGAAGGTCTTCTTGAAATATTATTAAACTCAAGAAGTCCGTCAGAGGGAGAATTTGTAGAGACTGACGAAGGTACAAAAATTGACATAGAATACGATACCAACGATTTTATTGAAGAATCAACAATAAATGACACTTGTTTTGAGAAAGAGTTAATGGATGAAGATTTGGAAATTGATCCGGTACCATGCAAGCTAACTGATTTAAAACATGAAAAAACAATGAACCATGAAAATCTAAACTTCCCACTGCAGAGTACTCAAGATATCGAAGAAATGGAGAGGGCAATGCTTCATCAAGATGGGTATCAAGATAAAGTGAAAAAGTATCTAAGCAGTCTTAAGAATTCTGTTGAAGTTCAAAGCTTCTCGTATGGATTATCTCTTATTGCCACTGACGTAGCTCTCTATAATATAAACTGGTTAGGACATAAGTTGTACGGAAAGAAATCAATGAAGACTATGGTGTTATTTTCTAATTTACTGTTTGGTGAGTCATTTTAATCTCTGTTGTTTTACTTAGAACTCAAATATTTTAATGTTTTTTTTAGAAATATGGTTCATGGAAAATGGACTTCCATATGAATCGTACGTGAGAATGTTGAAAAAGGAAGTCAATAAAGCCCAAAAGAGGATACAAATTCGAAAATTCAGGCAAAAAGAAAAGAGCTAACGTAAGGATCAAGAACCTTACATCTAAAATTGCTAAAACTTAACAATAAGAGTCAAAACGTCGAGGAATTTTCATTTAAATGGAGAAAATGTTTCAAACCGTTTTTAACCAACCAAAAAGTATTTTATTAATAATATGTATTTGGTATAAGAAATATAAACCAGCAATTTTTGATCAGCTTATCCCAAAGTGATTTCAATAAGGTTCTCTAATGGGTCGAACGGAAATCTCTTGAATCTACATTAAATATAACAATCAAATTAAATCATAAATAACAAACCAGGAAGAAACACAATCATACTTGAACATGGGGTGCAGTTCCTAATGCATATAAAACAGCTCCCACGACATCTGTTGGGGTCAAAGCTTGCATAAATAGCTTTATTATCGGTTTAGAAAGCTTTCCAAATAAAGATGTGTTTGTTAATCCTGGTGAAATACTCTGAAATTGATATGTTATTTACTGTGATTTCATTAAATACTCGAAAACACTCACCGTAATTTTAATGTTGGATTTTTCAGCCATTAATTCCTGCCTCCAAATTTCATTCAGAGCTATAATTGTGTGTTTGGTAGCCGGATAAATATTCAGTGAGGAGTTAAAGATTTTCAGTGGTGATAGATAAGGTATTTTATGTCCCAAGAAACTGTTTATATTTATAATGTGTCCATCATCAATCTTATGCTTTTTCATCAGTTGGTAAGCTTCTCGCACACAAAACACAGTACCGAAAACATTGACATCCATAACCGTCTTCAATTTTTCAGTATTGTCTGGATCCAACAAATTTCCAAACTTAAATGTCCCTGCACAATTCACCAAAACTGAAACCTGGCCAATTTTGTCTATGCTTTCAAATACAAGGACGATTTCTTCTTCCTTGGAAATATCACACTTCAGAGCATGTAGGTTTTCTTTAAGATTGTCGGGAAGCTTTTCTTTCAAAGCTTCAATCTTCTCAACACTTCTTGCAATACCAACGACTATTAGGCCAGATTTTAAAAGCTCTTCAGCTACTGACCTTCCAATTCCACTGGAGGCACCAGTAACGACTGCTATTTTACCTTGCCAACGATCCATTATATTGTTCTATTAAATTGATTCTGACACATTTTAAAAATGTCTAACAGCTTTTATACTTTTTGTAATTTGAAGCAATCATTAACCAAAGCTAACTTTTATTATTATTATCTGAATCAAATCTAATCATTGAACGCTATAATCAAGATTACTATTTTTAAAGCTTAACTTCTGTTATATACTCTTTGAGGTCAGTTAAAAATATTTACTTTATCCAATTGTAATAAAACTTGAAATAATAATTTGTTGAGCTGCAAAATATATTTTTTCGCACCTATCAGATAGAGAAAGAAGACTTGAGAAATGCATTTCCATATTTAGAAATGAGTTTGAAAAAATTAAAAGAAATGTTTTGCATTAGTTTGCATCAAGCTCTCAAGCAAACAGTCTATTAATATAGTTATAATGTTTTTAAGAACCAAGAATAACATAAAGAAAAATGTTCTCATCTTTCTCACCATCATCACAACTGCTCAAAGTATAAGCACAAGACAAGAACGTAAATTTACATTTCCAATTTTTCCAACAAATACAGCCGCTGGAGTAAGTATATAGTTTTAAAAAGAAAGGAAACAATGTGATTAATATTTAAAATCAAACATTTTATTATCATGAACTTGAGTAAAAATTTCCAACAAAGATTTTTTGCATTCTTTAAAGATTTGATCACATGGTTCACCAGATCTTCCTAATGCTTCAGCTTTCATGTAATCGTAGTGCATCGGATTTACAATCGCTTCGTTGGTTGTTGATGGACTGGAACAGTTACAATGAATTTAAAAAAAAAATTATTGAGCTATATGCTAAAATTAATACTTACGTAAAAACTATGTGCAATAATTCTTCCAATAGCCCTCTGTCATGGCTAAATTGAGTTTCAGCTAAGTCACATATTCCTCTTAAAACACATATGCGTCCATTCAATCCTTTGCTATAATAAAAATTATTTAGAATAAGTTCAAGCAAAATCGAGCTAACAACCTTTCTAGTACACGCGCTAATCCATCATAAGTCACCCACCTAGAACCCATGAGATCATATTCTGTATCTTCTGGAGCCATAAAGTTTTCTTTAGTTAAATTAGGATTTTCAAATTGATCCTCAAAATAATCATCATTTTGATCAATCTCATTCTCCTCAGGAATTTCTTCATTTCCAACTTCTTTTACTTCCCCTTCATATTTTTCAAAAGTTTGTCCTGTTATTTTATCAACAGTTATTTCTCGCTTCTTCCTACCCTCCCAAATAGAATTTGGGAACTTTTGTTGTTGCAAGTAATCGGTTGGTGTATAGTTGGCAAAAAATCCTGGAAAATACGTCAGCTTAAGGTGATTCACTCTATCTGGTAAAAAATATTGTGCTTTGAAGACCCATCCTAGGGTAATTGATTCAAAATCCAGATCTAATGGTATTCCAATGCCACCAACCCACTGTTGATTCAAGTTTTTTTTTAATAACAATTTAGATGTTTTCAAGAAGTTTGTGTTTAGAACTTACTTGATGTCTGTGAAGAAATTTGGTAAATAAACTGTAAAACAATAACAAGAAACTATAAGCTACTGACCTTGTGGGCTATTTTTGTTGAAGTTAGGTGATGTTATAAAAAAAAAATTAATCAAAAAGTTTATTTCAATAAGATTTTGTGGTTGTTCAAGTTTAAGTGTCTAAATTTTAAATATTCTTACGGATGTTGGCGGAACAATTAAAAATCTCTTTTGTCTTGTTAAATAAGTTTCCACAGATGCTGCATTTTCCACTAGAATTTTTACTAAAAACACTATTAGAAATAATTTAATCATTCTTTATAAAAAATTATTTCAATCTTCACGATGCCAAATATCTTGATGAACTAAGAACGTAGAATCAATATTTTCAAATTAAATCTTATAAATTGTCATTTTACGAAATTTCCCCCTTTCAATATCCACGAAGTGCGTTGTGTGATCATTTATTCATAGTCCATTTATTTTCAAAAAACTGGAATAAGATGTTTCAGGCATACTCAAGAACGTGACTAATTGCTCAAGATAAATGTGTCAATTAGGAAGAACATGCGAAGAATTCTCTCCGTTACAATTTCAGATATCAGATTTTTTACTTGAAATATTCAATAAGATTTCAATCAACCTTGACCGATGATCACAATTTATTGATTTTTTTCTAGATATTGGTTGCCCTTGCTCTTCCTATTGATATTCCAGGAAGAAATGTTTACTTATCTTATAACTTTGAAGCAAACCATGGCACCCCAACTTTAGCAACAGATTATACAAATGGACTGCTCCAGAAAATTCTTTATAACTCTAAAAAGCTGGATGATTCACCTACAATTGTAGAAGATGAGGTGGAGAGTAAGAAAAAAAGAAGTCTTAATGAGTTTACACGCAAAAGATTCTATAGAATGCTTGAAGAGAAGATGGATATGTAATTATTCCATGTACAATCAATTCTTATAATTTGATATCAAATATTGTTTTAGGCACAGTTTAAACGGAAAGTCTTGTCTTTTGAAAACAATTTGTGAGGTGTCTCGTAGCCACCTATATCAACACAATGCTCTGGTTGGCCACATAATGCATGTACTTTTCACGTAAGTTTCAATGGTTATTGATCAGTATTTGTTTATAGATTTATTTAGGATAAGTACAGAATATATATTGTTTAAATTTGATTTTCTTTAATTGAACACTTTAGGCCCTCGTCATCATCATCGGAAGATCTTCCTCCAGATATTATCGAAGCTGAGCGACTTGGGATGGAAGATAACTGTCAACAGTACAATACTACTAGTCTTTTAGATTACATTTCTGTCCTAATTTAATGCTCCACTTATAAAATGTTTCTAATTTCCAAACATATTCAACAAAATCATTAAATTATCAAATGAAAATGAAAAATAGACTAATTTGTTGAGTCAACAAAACAAAACCTCTAATTGATTATCCCGTTCTCTGGGCTTACTCGTTTGACTTAGATTTATTTATTTTTTCCATCTGTATTCAACAATTATTACTTCTCTGAGTTTATTGGGAGAAGAAAATGACACAAGCTCAGTTGCACAATAAAAATTGAAGATGCTGGTTCAGTTCTAAAATATTAAAATAAAATAAAACATGAAAATAAAATCTGAAATATTCATTTTGGTTGTGATGACTTTAATAAAAACTAACTGTAGTGTTCCTAGTGGTGGCAAAGTTGAAAACTTGAGAGGACATAGACAAAAAAGATTTTATCCTCCTCTAGTTTATTCTTATAATGCTGCATCCGGGGTGAGTTGATGCATTTATTTTACATGACGTAAAGCTTATAAAAAATTTTTTTGAACTATATTTTAGATATTGTTGGCAATCGCATTACCTGTAGATGTACCAAAGGTACATGCATAATTTTAAATTCTATGTTCTTTATAATTTAAATAATATCTCCTTAGCGAAATGTGTATGTGTCTTATAATTTTGAAGCAAATTACAACATGCCTGGAAATCCTTCTGATTCTTTTCCTGGACCTATAAAAAGGGTGAGTTATCATATAAAACAAATTTAAAAAGATAATTTCTTAACCTTTTTTAATTTCTTTAGTTTCCCGGTCTTATAGACCCACATGATGAGGTAGACCCAAGCGCTGACGTTCCTTTTCAAGACTATGATACTGGGTCAAGAGCAATTGATGGACAACCAGTAATTGAAAATGATCAAGAAAATCTAACAACACAAGTACCTGATGAAACTGAAACCACAATAGTTAAACGAGATGTACCTAATCTACTCATCACCAGGGAAAATGTATATAGACTCTTAGAAGGAAGACTGAATGCGTAACATTTATTTAAACAAAAAATTTGAAAGAGAAATTTAATTTTAAGAAATTTTTTAGCTATGGAATGGACGGCAAAAAATGCCTTCTTCTAGCGATCTGTGAATCAGCAAGGCTGCCATTTTTAGAGCATAACGGAATTTTAGGGAATATTTTACACGTTGTCTTAACGTAAGTCCTACATTTTGGCGAGTTTACGTTACATGATAATTTTACTTTACTCATTTTTATTGATGAATTTATTGATAATTCGATAAAACTTTAATTTTCTTTTTCTTCAGACCGACGAGCTCAACCGATTCTGAGAATCTACCGCCTGAATATGAAAAAGCCGAAAAATTGGGACTAAGGAAAAATTGTAAAAAATATGAAAAACATTGTTTGTCTAATATATTACAACTAATATCTACAATTATATAATACAAATAAAAAATTTATAAGAAATATTTTTTTATTTAATCTTTTTGGGAAATATTTTTTTTAGCCTAACATTTTTATTAATCCTTATTTTTGTTAATTGTCACAATTTGGTTTGAAAAACTTACAAAATAGATAAAATTTATTTATAAAAAAATATATTGGTGTATTTGGAATTTTTCTATAGAGATATACAGAGTCAACTTATTACTCAACCCATTTATCTGCGTGGACAGAATTAACTAAAATATAGCTAATGTTTTTGAAAATGACAAAATTGAAGTTTATCTGAAATTTTTCATGCAGACGAAAAATTGCCAAGGTCAATTCTAAATGACCTTTTGTCCAATACTGCTCGTGAATTGAGTAATGTAAACTTCTAACAGAGATTCATAATCATCAATTTTCAGAATTACAATATAAGTCAATCGAGTCCTTCATCTTCTCTACGATTATTTGATTTTACTAGATTCTCAAAATTCTTCACATCTTCAATTTGGTTGTTAGTGCATCCCGTATTGACAGCATCCAGCGTAGTACTCAGCTCATCAGTATTATCAGAGGCATCATGTTCTTGTGTGTGGAAAATTTCGGCTGACAAAAAGTCAAAATCGATGGATCCAAAAAAATCAGCGGGTGGAAGAAGTTCCATATTAGCACCCAAACTAAATCCTTGGCAGAAGTCATCATCAATGTACAAGTCTTCAGTAGAACGTAATTCCTAAAATTATTTATAGAAAGATTAATAACATATTATGTATTTTAATTAAAAGTTTTAAATGTATTTCAATACTTACAAGTCCAGTACATGTTACTCTGGGTGTCAAAGAGTCTACCATGGACGCGATGGAGATTTTTCCACTGTTTTGCACTAAAAAAATAGAGAAACAATTGAAGTTACAGTTAAAAAACACAAAGTAATAAAACTCACTTCCTTGAAGCTTTTCCGCTTGAATCATAGTGAAGCCACAATTCTTACAAAAATACTTCGGCCTTTTGCAATTGGCTGAAACATCTAGCCTTGGCACCAGATCTTGGCTGGGGCTTGATCTATTGGCATCTGCAGTCATCCTTAGTTGATGCGAAAAACGTTTGACAAGTTCACTGTTGCTACAGATAGCGTGTCTTCCATTTTCATCCATCTTACAAAATTGTTGCACTTGTCCGACATCTGATGATCTTCTTGAAATTTTCTTAAAGTTTACAGTCACCTTGGTAGTTATTTTTTTCTTTGGCGTAGGAGCTGAAGTGGCAACCAACTTTTTGTTAGGAAAGATCGTGGGGTTCATTTCGCTAATGAACATTTCATGTTCTTCATCAGCAGATTTACTAGATTTTTCATTGTTAGTTGGCTCTTTTGGACTAATCAGCAGCTCATTAAGACGATTTATTGATTCTGAAGCTTGCTGTAGACATTTCAAGGATTCATTTGCTGGTGGCTCGTACTCTTTTTGGTCGTTTGGTGTCTTTGGCGTAAGATACGAATCGAAGACACTTTTGGCAGGTCGGGGAGTTATCTCGTTCATTGCTTGGGGAGTGAAAAAAACTTCATCGTCCTCTTCGTCATCCTTCATGTTATAGCTAGCACTCCTTGGTCTAACTGGGCTGTAGTTAAATCCAGTGTCTTGATATGTAGACTCGATGAACTTCACAACATCTCTTACAGACGCTCTCTTAGCTGATTTATCAAAAGCAGAGTTAATAGCTTTTAAGTTCTCTTTGGAAAGAACGTTTGTTTCAATGGATTCATTATTCTTCAGCATCAATGATCGATCTCTTGATTTTTGGATAACTTCACTCAACAGCTCAGGCATTTGCGGATAATACTTTTTGTTAATATCCTCAATTTCCGACCGATTGATGTCAATTTTCGAGTTTGACGTCCGGTCCAGAGCAATAATGCTGTTATTAACTTTCATCAATGGTCGACTAGAATTCCTGTTATTTTCAGCAGCATTCATATCCTCAGCGGTCGAAAAAAGTTTAATGTTAATTGACTCATCTAAACCTTGCTCACCATTTAAAATCTTTGAAGCCGGCTGACTCTTGTCTAGATCGTTCCTGTGAATTTTTATACTAACATTGTAATGCTTTCCAGATGCTGCTTTATTTTCATTCTGGACAATGTTATCATTCACCAAAATATTGTAGCTTTGAGCGCTGATCGTCGATTTTGGAACCTTATCAAACTTTTCTAGCTGCAACTTTGATGAGTTGAAGTCGTTAGTATTTTTGTTGTTTATGTAAGAAACAGGACGATCGATGGTCGATGGTGTGGCCAAAAGGGATGATCTAGGAGACGTTTTCTGATCTGACAGCCATGCATTGCGGCGGATTTTGTTTTGGCGCGCTATTGGGGTGTTTGGGAGTGAAAAGTCACCTATTGTGAACCTAGAAATATAAATAAAAATATAACATAAGTAAAAATTTAATTAGGCATTTAATTTTTATTTTCTTACCTATATGAAGTTCCACCACTGCTCATCATGGACTCATTTCTTAAGTTAGCCGCCTCTGGAGTTGCTCGGTCATAAACTTCACTGTGTGGCTTTTTCCTCATCCTAACAGGCTCAAGACTGGACTTTGGAGTTATCTGATTAACACTACAACCAGCTTCCAAAGATTTAACCAAAAAAGGACCAAGAAGTCCTTCTTTTTGTTCTTTTGTTTTCAGCTCCTTCAGAATCTCAGTCATAAAATCATTGCGATTAAATTCATCGCATATTTGCTGCAACTCTTTATTGAGCTTCTCAAAACGATCATCGGCAGATTGTGGAGGCTCCATTTCAAACAGCTCTTTTGCAGATCTGCGCGCTCCAAGTGCATCCAAGTGATTACCTTTTTGTCGCTTCTTCAATGTACTAGTCCGTTCGTAAATTACATCTTTGTCCACTTTAGGAGTGTTTAAACGATTGTAGTCGAAAAAACTCTGGTACATGGTCGAGTCAGTTAAAGAGCGTTTGCTTTGATCCATTGCTACATTCTTGTCTTGCTTCTTTTTTCTTGCTGGTTTCTTGGGGGCAATTAGCTTCTGATCGTCCACTGTTTGCTTAATTTTATCCCTCTCTGATAGCAAGATTCCCGGCTGATGCCTTCTGAATTCACCCGAACTGGCAAAAGAATGCTCGTTCAAGATGTGAGGTTCCACTTCAGAGCTCTCAGCCGTCATCCCTGTCATCTTAGAAATGTCACGCATTGCCATATCAAGTAAGTTCATTTCGGTGAGAGCGTTTTCGCTTCTACGTTGGGTATCCAATGGAGAATTGTTGGAAATATTCTGCTTTGCAGAGAAAGTTTTCTCTAATTTTTCCAGTTTTTCCATACTCTCGAGATCTTGATTTTTTAAGTTTTTGTGGCCTTTCTCCATTAAATCTTCTTCAAAATTCTCTATAAGCAGTTCGTCGTTCACAATGTCGTTTTTCATACCATCTGCAAGATATGACTGCTTTGCTTCTGAAAGAGTAGCAATCAAATTTTCGATGCTCAACTTTCTAGAACTTGCATCAACTTTTAAACCATCTTCAAAGACTCTTTCAAATTTCTTACACCTTTCCTTCTCAAAAAGTGGAAGCCCACACTTTTGGATTTCAAAAGACTGCACTAGCTCCATTTCACTGAGCACTACAAATGGAACACAGAAGTTTAGGCACTCCCATAGCAGCAACGTCAATGAATATAAGTCTGAGCCAACCGTTGGAACAACAAAATCTCCTTTCCCAGCCAAAATGAGCTCGGGTGCTTGGTAATGATACAATGCGTAGATTCTTCTGAAATCAATCAAATAAGGCAGCAGCTTCTGATCCATTCCAGCATTGACTTGATCCTTTGATATCGAATTTCTCCTATAAAATTGCTGTTTGCTGAGCTTATAGTATTTCTCTTTAAGCTGCTCTTCATTTTTAATAATCTCTGCATACCTCGGGAAGCTACTGACATCGAGCTTGTTCTGAGAGGCAAGTGTTCTTTTAACAATTTCAGGAACCTCTTTTGTGGTAGTCAGCTCAAAACATGAAAGTTTTACACAGAAAGGATGCCTTCGCACAAGTATAGTGTGACTGGAGATATTAGAGTGCACCAAACCACACTCGTGTAGGTAAGATGTTGCTGCAGCAATTTGTTGTACCACTGAAATAACGTTCAGAAGTGAAAGTTGCCGGTCTAATTGATGCAAAAAGTGGTTCAGTGTGAAGTTGAAGGATTCCATCACTAAGGCCATCTGGTTTAGAACTTCATCAAAGCAGATTCCCATCAAAATTGAAATATTGGCATGTCTCATTTGGCTGTTAGAGAAAAAAGAGATAAAATCAATTTAGAAAAAAACTTAAAATAATTTTTTACAATTTTCAAATAAAAATAATTGAAAACTTACGCCAACACTTCAAAGTCTTTTTTACAAGCTGCTTCAGCAAAATGATTGATATCAAAGAATCCTGGAACTGTTCTTCGCAGCGTCACCTGAGTATTTTGAAAGGCTCCTGTTGAAAATTCTAATGGGCTTGGAAATGTGTTTCGCAGCACGCTGGCTTTATATTTGAGTTGACTAGGCAGAAAAATGAGTATGTTGTTTTGTACTTTTTGGAAATGCTCGACAAGAGAATATTTTTGTGAGTGTTTTCGCAGGAAATCGTCTACAATATCAATGTTATTACTCCACTTTTCCAAGGTTTCTAATTCTCTTAATATTTCTTTGCTTTGACTGGGAGCTGAGAAAATAATTTAATATTGATTAGAAAATAGAACAGTTTTAAAAATAATGAAAGCTCACCTAACAAACCACCTTCATTTGATTTATCCAAATCCGTTACAATAACATCCTTTCCACTTCTTCTTTCCATAAATGTTTCAATCGGCTCAATCATACTTAAATGGCTACTGTCTGTTTGATTTACTATTTTTCGTTGCACTAACGATGAATCCACCATCTGTTTCGAGTGCAGAAAAGCAAAATTGTCATTTATAATTTGTTCAAACTTTGCCGAGCTCATGGTGTGATTAGTGATTGGTTCATTCTTAATATCACCTTCCTGCTCACTGTAAGGCAGAGCATATTCAACTTCATCACCGTGCTTGTTGATAACTATTTGATATGGAGGTGATAATCGACGTTGCTTAAGCTCTTCTTTGGAAGGCTGTGAACTTGAAAATGAACTATCTTCAGTTTGAAGCTTGCCTTTATAGCCTTTGGAGGAAATTACACAATCATCGTAAATTGAGGCAGAATTAATATCCCAGTGTTTGAAAGATCCATTAAAGGGTTGAGACTCATTTGAATCTGACTCCAGTGGTGGATTTGTTGTTGGAGGTTGTGGCGCTTTTTGTTTCTGACTTTTTGCCCGTCTCATAAAACTTCTGCCAACTTTTTTTGGAGTAGCAACTTTGGTCAATTCTTTGGAATCTGGCGTTTTAGTTTTGTCATAAGGATCGCTATTTTGTTTATAAAACTTGCTTGGTGGGCTGGTTACTGTGTAAGTGCAATCAAGTGAATCGTTCTGGTTGCAATGATTCTGCTCAAAATTGTCAATTTCATCCTCAAATATTGTGTTGTTGGTTACATTTTTACGCTTTGGTTTCTTTTTTAAGTTGAATTCCTTGCTGAGGTAACTTTTGGACATCAAATTAGGCAGTGACATGCGTGAATTTTTGCCTTGATTAAGCTTGTCTTCAGCAGAGCTAGTAGTGACTAAATTACTATAAAATACTACAGAGTGTTGCATCTTGCTAGCCGTGGATGGATCTAAAGACTGTTGTCTCTTAAGTTTTTCCTCCATTTTCTTGTGGGCACTCATAAGAAGCACATTGCGCTCGTAGTCATTTATTTCGATATCACTGATAAGAGAAAAGTCACTTGGATGGTCGATTAAACTGTATCTGGTAGGTCTGGTGGTCGTGGGCGAAGTTTTTCCTGAACTGCTCGATTCATTCAACTTTTCTAAACGTTGTATGTTGCGCCATTGGTTGAACTTGGCTATTGCTTTAAGGTAAGCATCGTCTGTGGAGCCTGTAACGTTGCTAGTAGGAGGTGGGGCGCTTTGGCGACGTCTAGAAGATGTCGTTGATTCGATTTCTCTTTAAATCAAAAAAGTATATTTGAATTAGCATAGTCAAAACCAAGATACGTATAGCATTATTTGAGTAAGATCAATTATCTATCTTTCAAAAACTAACAAAAATTTCCCAAAATATGTTATAATAAGCAGAAAAAAATCAATTTATTAAATAACTCTGTAACTCTTCCGCACCGTGCACCGCTCTGTCTTCGGCTGCAAAGATTTGAATGATTGAGCACGACGCGAACGGTTGTGCTCGGTCGATTGTGGCAAAGTGGAATATTCTCAAAGCTTTTTCCAGAAAAATCACAGAAAAACACAAAACTGTTTGTTTTTGAGTTTTAAGCGATAACATTACACGCAATGCTGAGCACCACATTTGATCATACAATGTGGTTCCACTTCCACTTGCCGCTCTTCCATTCAATCGTCGATTTGCCAAAAATGTTGGGAAAAATGTGAAATTCGCGCTAGAAAATTAATTAGTGGCAAGTTTTACTCGTTTACTGTAAAATTAACACTTAAAGAGATGAAACCAAGCAAGTCTAGGGGTTGCGAAGTTTTAAATTTAAAAGTTAAAAAAAAAAGATAAAAACGTGTCAATGTCCAATACTAAAGGAATGCGAACATTATAGAAAGCAAGTTAGCCATGACTTCTGTCAGTTGAGAAATTTTCTACTCCACTAAAAAATTCCAATTAAAATAGCTTTGAGCTGCAAATCATCATCTATGCTAGCTTCATTGTCGTTGGCCTAGGACCTAGAACGTGTGTAAGATGGAGTTCACACAGTTTCATCAAGTTTGAGGATATTCAAAGAATTTTCAAACAAAATTTTCCAAAAATCTAAATTTAACGTCAAAATTTTCTTTTCCTGCTGAATAATTTTGGTTATCAAGTTATATGGGTGAAGATAGACGCCAACACTTTTAGTGCGGGTGCTCCTTTAAACGTCTATCATTAAAGCTTAACCTGAAAACTGATCGAGTTTGCAGAAAATGCATATGCAAGTTTTTGAGCCAATAAGTCGGTGCCGCTGTCATCTCCTCAAGCCTGTGTAAAGGGACCGAAATGTGAACACCACCAGGATTGAATCAAGATGGAACAGTAATCTGAGCTTCTACTACCAGAAGAGGAAGCAAATAAAATTTGTGGAGACTACTGAGTGTTTGAAGATGACTCAAGGAGAATGTGTAATTTTCAGTTAATTCATATTATTGCAATATGGAAATTCGTCAATAAAGAGCATTAGAAAGAAAAAAAAAATAAAAAATATTATAGAAAACGAGAGACTTAAGTAAACATACAGTATTAAGTTCTTGTAATAAACAAATAAACGTTATCAAAACAAAGCAGGAATTCTAATTTAAATGGTTTTACAGTTATCTAACATGTTAATGGCACTGAATTAAAAATAATCCCTACGTACTTCTGCAAAATTTACACATATCCTAGTCGCAGTTAGTAGGGCTCAATAATTGCACACTTTTTTACACATATTTACTTCTCCGCAAAATTCGGAGAAGTATTGTTTTCGTCCCAGCATTTTCAGGGTTTTTTGACCTTATCTGATTTTTCCTGACTTCCCTGTACACAAATCTCAAAAATATCTCATATTTTTTTTGTCCGTATTGAGTTGAAGAAAATTTCGTGTAAAAAAAATCCGGAAAATATTGAACCCCCGACCCGTGAAATGCGAAAAACTAAGGGCCGTGTGCCTGGTGGTTTGGTGGTTCGGTGGGGTTACTGTAAACGATCGATCTGAACTTCCACCGGACCGATTCCAAATTTTTTGATGCCAATCGACTTGGTATCTATTCCCATCGTGCACCTGATATTTTTGGTGATGGTGACTCCACCGGTTAGGTCACCAGAACCACTTCCGTGACGCAAAGTCGGGGCTTTCATACAAAAAAAACTTTTATTTTGAAAAAACTAGAGATACAGCTGTGGTCTTTTGAGAAAAAATGTTTGAGATGATAAATTAAGTCAGGAATTGCATCGATTTTTGGTCCATTACCAGCTAGGAGTCATCTGGGGGTCATCTGGTGGTACCAGACAACTTTTTTTTGAAAAAGTCTTAGAATCTCATGATTCGTCCAGAAAATAAGAAAAATCAAGTTTATGGAGTATCAGTCTGGTAGCGCTTACTCTCAGCTCCAGAACTCGAGAACGACTAGAGATAGCACTTTGGTCTATTCAGAAAAAATGCTTGAGATGACATGTCCAATCAAGAATTGCATTGATGTTTGGTCCACTACCTGCTGGAAGTCATCTGGTGGTACCAGACAATTTTTTTTAGAAAAGTCCTAGAATCTCAGCTTGGTACCGCTTACTCTCAGCTCCAAAACTCAATATCTTTTTTGAAACAATTTTTATTGAAAACACCATTCTATGCTAGCGGAGAAGTCCTGCTCAGCTCACAAGCTGCACAACTAGTTTTCTGTTGCTGTCGGAAATTCTTTCTTGCACAAACGATTGTTGTTACATACCAGAGTGCCACAAAGAACAAAACATAATTAGCCTGATCTTATTCCACGGCCGGAATTCAGTGAAAAGCGGCGTAACTAGTTAAAGAATGGTGTGCAAATTTTGCGGGATGTGAACTTTTTTTTCCAAGTTGGTTTCGCGGCTTGAAGTCGATTTCAACTGGGCAATTTGCATGCATGCTTGTCTTCACCTTATTTTACACATACAGCGCGACTTGTGTGCATTCGATTGAATAGGAAGCAATAATGAATTAGCGAGACAATGTAAAGCCGTTTTTTGCACATTGATGCTCAAATTTGCGTTAAAAAGGTGATTAGAAATTATTGCTGTAGAGCGAATAAAGTCAAAGAAGGTGATTTAAATGATACTTTTAATCGTGATCAGCTTGATTAAAAATTTGTTTTTTGTTTTTCTTGGGAAATCCGATTCAAGTCCAAACACTTCACTCTCTCTTTCTCACCTTGCAATTATATCAAGTTTCAGTAAACCATGTAAATTTAAATTAATAGAATTAAGAAATGTTTATTACTAAATGAGCAAAAATATGATGTGTTGTGTTAAAATAGACTGGCAGTTTGAAATTAAAATAAAAGATTTTGTAATATTTTGAATGTGTGGGCCAATTACATTAACGTCACCATAATTATCATAACTGTTTAGATTATGATATCAATCTTGAAGCATCTTCATTTATGCTGAAAAGGAAGTGGATTACACGAAAGTAATTGATTGCAAATTGAACAGCTCAAGAGCGTTAAACTATTATTAATTGTAACACTTCCAGGCAAACTTGCAGCAATTAGAAACAGCAAATGTTGGTCGCGGAAGTTCACTTTTGACTGTAATAAATTTGTTCTCAATTCCAGATGATTTATCGTTTAATTTAACTCATTAATCCACTAATTGATTAATTGAGCCGCTTACACATAAGCATTGATTTCAAACGAATTATGGTAAATCGGCTCAAAATAAAAAAAAAGAAATGTATACGGCTTTATGGTTTTCACACCATACTAATGGGAAATAAAAATTGTTCGAAAGTGTTAATTAGAAATGGCACTTCGACGACAAACAGCGTTGAATGACTTTTGCTTATGCTTTTAGTTTTTGAGCTTTTATTTAAGAATCATAACGGAAAACTAGTATTGATAAAACTAATAATATTTTAGTTGTTTATTCTGTTGTTAAAAGAACTTTCGTCAAATTGAATGAACCTAAATCAGATTTGAATTAAAATCTTCTTTTTTTCCAGAAAAAATGACAGTTAAGCTTTTGTAATTAGAAACAATCGATTTTTAAAGTTTGTTGCTTCTGCTCAAAAAATCAAGAGATGACAATTTTACATAGTTCAATAATAAATATACAAACTTCTGCTACTTAAGCTGGTCATTCGGACCATTTTGGTGAAGATTTTCATGCATTTTGTCAATAGATGTGAGTATCGTTATTTAATATATTCCACAATTTCATTAATTGGTTTTTATCGTTATTGATCAACAACACAACAAATAATTAGACCATTACCGGTAAATTAAGCTCAGCATTTATATTCTGTATTGTTGGTCTAACGATTATTGCTTAAGCTGTATGGCTGTGGCTAATATTTTCATTGTGGTGAATAGTCATTCAATTAAGCTTGAAAATGCTGAATCTATGAAATTGATACCATATTTGGAAACTGAAATCTTTATTTCAAAGAATTAATAGAATCGAAAGTTCTTAAATTTATTATTCACTCTAAATTGCTTGAAAAGTGTTGAACAGAATGAATTGCAATACAAGCACAGGTAGATTAAAAATATACTAAATAAAATAATTTCATCTTGGGCCATTATATTCTTCACCTAACAATATTTCCAACATTTACAGAGATGGAAGATGAAAGCATAATTACGGAATTATGTAAGAAATATGTAAGTAGAAAAAAAATATCTGGAGTGAGACGCTTTTTTATTAGTTTGTGGTATGTTTCATGTTTTCCACGAAGCATTTGTTTTCTTGAGTAATTTACAATTGTGATTCAAATAAACACAAATTTTGCAGTTTCTCCTACAGCTAAAGCTGAAAAGTTCAATAACAGTTTCTTCATCTTTTCAGAGAAGAATTTAAGCAGCTATATTTATATTTCATATATTATTATTATTAGATTATTATTAGATTCTTTATTCGGGAAAAATGTAGATAAGGCAGAGCCCTATTGCTGTTGTAGTAAATACAACCATCTCCTACATTTTATGGTTCAGATATAGTTATATAGAGTACAAAAAGTATCATCTTGATTATTAACTAACAAAAATCTCTTCTATTAGCAAAAATGAAATCAATTGAAGAAACCATCTTTAACTATTTCATAGGGGTTCATTGTTCAATTTAATCAAAGAATTTTTGGCGAAGCTGCCACAAAAACAGCTTTAAACACCAATAATTCACACACATGGTTTAGCATTTGAATATTCAGCAACCAACTATATGTGCAAGAACAACGATTTAACAATTTTTCAGCAAATTTCCAACAATTCCAGTTAACCATTCTATTATTTTCATTTTATTCGGGAGATGTGCATGACTAACTCTTCACCTGATACAAATAATTTTGAATAAGTATTCGCTTTTCGGACATTCTCTGAGTTTTCTTGATCAAGACGTCGACCTGATGGATTAATATTTTGGAATATTTGGCTGGTCATTCTGCAGACTGCTAAGATAACAACAAATCACGAAACTATTCTTAATTAATATTTGAAATGCCAGAGCCATTAAACTTTGATCAACAGTCCAATTCAGTAAAACATAATTGAAAAGAACTTTGGCAAAAATTCTGCGAATAGATGACCATCCCAGAAAATACATTTTGGCCGGTCAATAACAATAAGATGAAATCTTTTGTCATTTTTAGTTTGCTGATCGGTTCGAATAGTGGAATATTTTATAGCCGCTTAACAAAACAACAATAAAACTCAATCGATGGAACAACAAAAAAGCAATTTGCAGATTTCGAGGGAGGTACACATGGGAAATTTTAGTAATCTAGTCAGACTGTGGCAGGATATTTAGAACTAATTTGCTATTAAATAAACAACGAACATTTACAAACTTTTGATGAACAATTAAAATTTCTAGGATATTTAAATTATTCGCATTGAACTTACTTTTTTATCCATCTTATCAAACCCATTTTGATATCGAATAATTATCACTTGCTCTTAGTTAATTCATTTATTCAATCCACTTAATCGTCTATGTATTATTTACAAATTTGCGGTAAAGTTTATAATTTTCACTTTTTACAAAATACAACCGTCTTGAAAGAGAACTGAACTGAAACTGAGCATAAAATATTAAATTATCTAGCAGCTTAGCAAATGAAATGCTGAGGAAATCAAAACAATACTAGGTAACCAGGTATTAAATTACTGAAATATTCCCTAAGTTTTAGTGGTTGCTAAGGAGCACAGAACGAATGCAACAAGGAATATATTTAATCCTTTTCCTGGTTTTAAAATTTAGCGCCATTATGGCAAATTCAATTGCCACCAGATGGCGTATGAAGCACTATATTAAAAGAGTACGCAGTAAAAATTTTTATATTTTAATTAACATATCGTATTATTACCAACAGTACATTATTATTAATAACAATATCAACAATTGAATTAATTAGTAAAAAATTGCATCATTCAATACATTGTTAATATATAAAAATTTTGAACTATGTAAATGTATGTACATCTGTCAAAACAAAAGTATATGCTGCTTTCAATATCAGTTTATTATTATTTTTTCATTGCGTGTGTTGCAAATATATTGAAAACATAATTAAAAGCTTAAATCCTGACCATCCTTCTAAAGACAATCTTCCAACCGAAATAAACATCAAGTTCCATGAGTCAATTGCAAATCATTAAGTAAAATGCCTCCCACAATCTTTAAAAATCGTTCGAAAGTGAGTAACGTTTTGAATCATGTTCTGTCAATATTCTTGTCATTATTCTAATCTTTGTATTTTAGGCCAAGGATACTGAAGATTCTGATGATATTTGGGATGATACCCTTTTAATCAAGGCATATGAAGAGTCCGTTAAGTTGGGAAAAGAAGAGGTCGCGCGTCGAGTAGCAATGTCAACGAATCGAAGAATGAAAAGTGAAGGTGATGAGGAACAGCCTATAGAATTTAAAGTGGGATCCTTAGTGAGATCCACATATGAAGACGTTGATTATGAAGCAGAGATCTTGAAGATTGAAGAAGATGGAAGTTGTTTGATCAAGTATTTTGGATATGATAACGAGGAGATTGTTAAACTTGAAGACTTAATCATTTCTTGGGGAGAAGAAGCCAGAAAAATTCAGATTAATCAATCCAAGATAGATCAAGAAACGGAAGATAGTGAAGATATTGAGCAACAATTTTCAAACTTCCATCAATATGTTCAAAATAAAAGCAAGAACATCATCTCTAGCTCATCTATTCCTCATCCACCAATGCCTCCAATGCCACCAGGAATGTTCGATAATGGTGTTGATTCAGAGCATATGTCAGCTATGCTGATGAGCTGGTATATGAGTGGCTATTATACTGGATTATATTATGGCAAAAAGCAGGAACAAGAAAAACGCATACAAGAGCAGCTCGAAGAACCAATGGAAGAAGAAAAGTCCCCTGGAAAAAAACCCAAACGAACAAAAAGATATGAACGCAGGCACCCATCTTCTAAATAATTTTGTATTTCTCATTAAAATAAAGTTTAAAATTTAAAATTTGTTATGCGTTTTGGCTTCCAAAATTTTTGTTCCACTGACGTTGTTTAATGATCTCATTCACAGATATTGGTTTGATCTGCTTGATTGATTCATTTAGTTGCTCCAACTCCACCAAAATGATGTTATTTGAAGAATCTTAAAAACACAACAGTAAAAAAAAGTGTATTCAAAATCATAATTAAATTTACCAGAATCCTTCTTAATCTTTCTCCTGATTACTATCATGGTGGCTTCCTTAAAAGCAACTCTAATGTCATCTCCTGTATAATTCTCGGTCATTTCTGCAACTTTTCGAATATCCTCTTGACACCACTTGTTGCCTTTTGGTAAGTTTTGCTGAACCAAATTCATTCTGCTCTCAATATCTGGAACATCAATCAAAATTTTGCGTTCGAAGCGCCTTAAAAAAGCAGAATCAATTTCCCATGGCAAGTTTGTACTTCCTAACACAAATATTCCTGGGTAGTCTTTGTTATCAATTCCATCCAAAAGCGAAAGAAACTCATTTTTGAACCGTCTAGAAGCTTCGTGCTCTGACATTGTATCTCGTTTGGATGTTAAACTTTCCAATTCATCAATGAAGATAATAGATGGAGCATGTTCTCGAGCCACCTCAAAAAGAACCTAAAAATATAAATTCAGATAGGCATCTCAAATAGGATTTTCTTAAATTTAAAATACCCTGATAAGCTTTTCAGAATCTCCTCGCCACTTGGATATCAAAGTACTAGCGTTTACATTAAAAAATGTTATGTTACTTCTAGTGGCTGAGCACAATGCACGAGCTAGGAATGTTTTTCCAGTTCCAGGAACTCCATGCAATCTAAAAATTTAATATTATCATATATGTATATAAAAACCAGCTTTTTTAAACTTACAAGACAGCTTTCCAAGGTTTAACATTCCCCGTAAATAAATGTGGATACTCAATTGGCATAATAACACTTTCTGTTAAAATCATTTTGGCCATTTCTGCACCACAAATTTGATCCCATCTTACACCCAAATCTTGATGAATGATGTCACGACAAATCATCTCAACCATATCGTGCCACTCTCCAGGATGTTTATCAAAAATCATTGGTATTGGTTTATAATTCAAGTTTGAAGGTGACTTTTCAGAATTGTTCTCGTTTGAATTTGGGAAGGATGAAAATCCAACTATCGACAAACCTGACTCCAAGCTGTTGGATCTCAGTTCTTTCTCTTTTTTTGCTTGGTTAGTAACCTCGTTTAAGGTATGTATAGACATTTTCATATGGTTACCTTTTGGATTAGCAGATGCTCTCGTAATTGATTGCGGTTGTCCAGTAAATGAAGGAATAGGAGATGCTGGATGTCGATTCAAGTTCACCAAATTAGCGGATTCATTCTTTTTCACAAACTTGGGCTTCTTGCCAAACTTAAGCTGATAATAAGAACAAAATTCCAAATAAATGTTGTCCAAGTCCACATTATCGCAAATTTGGTATTCACTGAAGTTGAGATGTGCCTCCTCGCTCAAAGTTTTTTTAGTCACTGAAAGACCCACATCACCAAGATATTGAGAGATCAAATACAGAATATTTCTGCGTCTTTCGTATATATTTCGCTTGTCGTGCTGGTTTAGAAGTGAAGGTATATAAATTTAGGATATTTTATGTAATAGAATGTTAAGTCACTTACTTCAGTCATTTAAAAACTATTTTTTAGAATCAAAGCCGCAAACCTAATTCGCGAAACCTTAATTTTCAGTTGGCTTGGTAAAAAACAAATCAATCAAGGCGAAATATATCGGATTGTCTATAGCAACCGCTGAATAAAAAGGTGTAATTTTAAATGATACTATGCTATATTATCTGGTCGAAATTTTTTATTCAGTTAATTAATAGATTAGATAATCAAATTATATGGAGCCTTTTAGGTCAACAATGATGATGCTCACTAACAAATATAAAACTAATTAACAATAAATAATATGAAATACAATATAAAATCAAACATTAAAATAAATGAGTCGTTTAGACTTTTTTTGGGGTAGAAAAACTTTGAATATACGCAATTATATCTTTAAAATCCTCTGGAGCGATTCCGATGGCCTTCAGGTCTTTTTCATCCAATGTCAAGAACACTTGAAAATTGATCTGGTCGAAAAACAAATAATAAGAAGTCATTATGGGTCAAGAGAAATTTTTACCTCTTCCGCTTCAAACAGTTCATTATATTTCATCATTTTCAGCTCCTTCAAAACCATTTTCATGTTCAAAGTTTTCTCCAACAGAGAGTTATTCTTATTTATGGAGGTATCAGGTGATGGTACACGGAACATTGTAAGACGGCTTTAAGAAGAAAGTAGATTTATTTTAAATGTTAATAAATTGTTTGAAATAAGACCTTTTACGATGAACAGAAGCTTTTGTTGGCTTCTTCGCTGGCTCCTTGTAGCTAAAAAATCAAAAAATTGCAGCAACTTTGAATTTTAACCATACAACTTACTTTTTACACCGCACTAGAAAATCAAAAGATGGTGAATTTTCTTTGTCATCCTCGGTAAAACGTTCGATAACGATAGGACTGACATCAGGAGTCCTTAAATTTCTGGAAGGCATCGGAGTAAAGCTTCTTCTTTTGCCATTATAAACATCTTTTGCATTTGGCAAGCCTAACTGGTTTGAAAAATTTCTAGAAGTAGGCAAGCATGGAGAAACTTTTGGCATTGGAGTGACAGAGTCTATACAAAAGAATATCGATGTAACTTTTATATACTATTGAGAATTTATTAGTTTGTGACCTACCAATTTTCAAGAGTGGCATCTTAAAAGATATTAATTTATCCTCACAGAGTAGATTTTATTATTACGGCACTACGGATTATTATCTAAAAATTGCTTCAAAATTTACTTTTCACTTCAACGCACGTAGCACAAATGAGGCAAACTAAAGAGTAAAATAACACAGGCAATTGAATTTAAAACAATGAATCTTGGAAAGGTTAATTTTATTGAATTCCCATAAAATGTAAATGTGGTCGATTGTTTGATTGTACAAAACGTGCACGTTTCATCAAAATTGGTTTGATTATTAAGATGAAAGATCCCATAGACGGTACTTTTTCTGCACAGATTATTAAGATTAATCAAATAGGATTGAATTTTCAGTATTTTAACTGTGATAATTGTTGCTAGTAATCACCAACTCAAAAATGTTTTTAACGGAAAACAGTAATTTATTGTACGGTAATTAATAAAAATAACACAAAAAGTATTCAGGCTTAGATATGAGGCCTAGATATGATTGTTAACATACGTTTTTTATTTCTTACATAAAATTTGTGCTTTACAAGACAAAGTTATGTTACAAAACCACTAGAACTATACATATTTTCTAATATCACACATTTCATTTTATAGAGCTACATCAAAAAAAACTCTATTTCAAGATTTATAAATTCATTATTTTCATTTCAAACAAATTAAAAATAAAATAAATATTGCACTTATTCGATTATCTACGGTAATTTGAGCTTTTTATATAATTTGTTGTTTTTTTAAAATAGTTTTTATGAAATCATATAAAAATTGTCAGCTTTATAATATATTGATTAATATAAATATTATTTACTACACAACAAGTTAAGACACACCGTAATTTGCTCAATTTTACCCTTATAAAGGTGAATATAACCATTTTCAATTAATTTTTTGTTTACATTTTTTGTTGCGAAAATTGCACAAATCTTTGCTACCAAACAATACACTGTTTTTCTTCAGTTTGATGCATTTTTTGTCCTTTTTTGCAATTAAAAGCGTCATGAAATTCTTTTGAGTTCATTAAAGAGCCCAGCAACCTTATTCTACCTGGACAATGCGAATCTTCCAAGGAAGCTCGTAAAGCTGCAACTGTCATAGTCTCGCACCACAAATTTCCAAACGAAATGAAAAACAGCTGCTCAGCCGAGTATTGCTCAAATCCAGCGAGCTTTGGCTCCTTTCCAAATGTCTGCACGTAATATTTGTAAGCATAGAAAGCTTCACGTAGACCTCCGTTGTCTGCTATATTTTCTCCTAACGTAAGTTCTCCATTTACGTGATCCGAAACTTCAGTCAAGTAGTATCCACTGTACTGATTTTTGAAACATTCAGTCTTATTCAAATAGTGTGTGATTGTTTCGTTTGACCACCATTGTAGTTTGTTGCCATCTTTATCAAATTGTCGACCAACATCATCTGAAAACAAAAAAGAAGCTTACATATTTTGTTAAAAAAGGAATTCTAGTAGTATTTACCAAAACCATGCGTTCTTTCATGACCCAATATTGTACCGATCGATCCATAATTTAGTGATCTAAATGTAGATTAAATTGATTTGAATGAATGCTCCAGAAAACCAGATGATGTAAGAATGATTTTGGTGCTAAAGTGAAGAAAAACACGAATTAAATGACTGTGCAGGTGTTATAAAAACAAACTTATCTTTCTTAAACTAAGAACTTACTCGAGCCCCAAGTGATAAAAGGGAAATTGCAAAATGGCCAGTGGGATTGCTACAAGAAGATTATGAAAACATTTTCTAGGTGAATTACAAAATAAGTAATATTATCTTGATAGTTTCAGATTATAATTGGTATGTAATTCAAAACTTTTTAAAAATTATTAGAAAATCCCTCAATAAGAATTTTTGCGTGGGTATTCTACAAAATGTATAATTATCTAACAAAAAGTTTCAGAATATATATTTTCGTGAATATCTTTGGATAAATTTACTGGAGCTCAATCATTATAGTTTACTGTAATATCGTTTTATATTGGATATAAAATGGATAAAACAAAGTTGTTTTCTTACAGGAATAAATTACTTTTTTTCTATAAAGATGATTTCTTGCTTTTGGCAAAATATTTGAATAGATACTTGAACTTTAGAAGAATCATATGCTTTTGCGATCTGTAAAATTGTGAATGTTTAGAAATTTTGAATTTTCTTCAAACAATAATAAATAATTATGATTATTGCGCATATTGTTTTCTTGAGAATTTAAGTAATTTTAATTAGAATATTGTATTGAATATTGTTAGGTACTCACTAATTGCATTTGATTGAAAAGTATGAAAGGCATTCACATTCGTTGGCGAAGTTGCCCAATCTTTTTTATCTGTTTTTCTCAGATTGATTAAAGTCTCCATAAATTGCCACCTCAACAACCCAATTACATTTTCTAAGTAGGTGCCAGCATCAATTTTGATCTGAAAAATGATAGCATAAAACATATTTCAAACAATGTAACTCATTCTCGCGGGAATTCTTACGCCTTTGTAGAAATGTTCCATCTCTGTGTTATTCAAAATCCATTCTGGAAATCCGATAAAGTTTATCTGAAAGAAAATTCAAAATGAAATAGATTTCACGCTTTGAAATTTGAGAGATGTCTGGATTATTCAAGTTAAAAATCAAGAATTTTGTTCATATTTGAATAAATGTACGATTTGAAACAGCTTATATATGGATTTAACGTGGATTAAAGGAAATGTGGGCTGTAAGTATATCAAGTTGAACATATTTCAGAAATATTTAGAATTATCACAAATGATGAGTGAAATTTATAATGATCTGTCAAATAAAAAAATATTACTGAAAATGTATGTGAATTAGATATTGGACTTCTTTTTATGTGTTATTTTATTATTTATGACAGGTCATGAATTTTTTAAGTAATTACCGAGCTGTATCTTTAAAGAAATATATTATGCTCCAGTAAACAGTTTTTATATCTCATGAATAAATAAATGGTGATTTTTTTCTTGTAGATTCAAATTTGAATATCTTTTATTTCGAAATCCGTTGAGGAAATCTTAGTGAACCAATAATTCTAGATTTCTAATTTACATTTGTAAAATTTCAAAGATAATAGAGAGCATTATTTTTTTAAGGGAAAAAAAAACGTAATATCAATTTAAAACGTTACTCTAATATTCCACAAATAATATAATTTTCAATTTTACAAAGATTAAAAAATATTTTAACAGTAAACACAAAACTATGGTGCAGTAAAAAGCACCACCATAATCCGTTCATCATTTAGAATTACCTCCTTTCTGAGATTAAATTTTGATTTCTATCGAATAGAATTTCAAGATTGAAAATTGACTTGAAATTCCACTTGATAGAATCAAAGTTTAATCTCAAAAAGGATGTAATTATAAGGTGGATGAAATATGGTGGTGCTTTTTACTGGACCATAGTTTCGTGTATACTGCTATTAAAATAAATTTACCATGCGGTCAGACTTTTCCAAAGTAGACTTTTTTGTAGACCAATCCATCCTGAAAATGAATTTAATTTCTAAGTTCTCATACTGATAAATACATACAGAAAAAGAAAACCTACCATTGAGTTTGTCTAACTAAATTGTTAAAGGCTCTTTTAATATTCATCAGCATAGTTTCGACTTTTGGCTTAGTTTTAGTGGGGAATTCTTCTTCTACAATTAAGTAACTCACAGCCATACCCATCATTTTATTGACAGATCTTGTGCAATATGCAGATCTTGTGGAACCACCCTCCAAAGTTGTTATCATTTTTAAATACTGGTAATAAAGCTCCCGCATCTCAGTTGTGGTATATAAAATTAGGTCTTCTACAACACTAAACCATAAAAACATCTCTATCTGGATTAATGGTGTGTCTGAAATAAGCTTCATGAGCATTTTCAAGTAAAGTAAATCAGCTTCACTAGTTAAGAAAACATCGTTGCTCATATCAAACTGAGCTTCTGGAATATCCTCGAATAAAAGTGTTAAATATTTCGCAAACACTGGATAGTCGAGTGGAGCAATATAAGTATCCGTGACGTTTTGAAACTCGTGAACTTTCATATAAAGTATTTCAGAATCTGGATCAGCTTTTGAAGCATTTTCTGCTATTTCTACAAGCTACGACAAGCAATATATAACTAGTTCATAAATGTTAATGTATTATTATACCTTGTAAATTTTTCTAGACAAATCAAGTGCAGCTTTTACGGCATCAGATATTTGCGGTTCATTCTTTTCAATATTTATTTCTGGTTCAACGCTTTTTAAAAGCACTCCAAATACTGTTTTCATGTACTTTGCATATGCTGTTAACGCTTTCTCAGTATCTTCTGACATTTTATCACCTTCATCTTCTTTTTCATTTACGGTCAGCGACCACCTTCTTTTAAGCTTTGATAGTTGCTTGGCAACTTTATTTTCATAGCTGAAATATATAACAAAAAAATTAAGCTAGAAAGATTCGATATTTTATAGAGCTGATTTCTTACACTGGTAAATCATTTTCCTGAGTTGGACTCCCTAAAGCTCCAAACTTGACCGACCGATTTTTAGGATCATTAAAAATATCGTAGCCAATAAATTTATCCACTCCGTAAGACTTTTTAATCCTTACAATTGTTTTAATCCAATCAAATTTAAAATTCTCTGTTGAAGGATCATTGATCATCATTGGAATTTTAGGTAGATTGTACTCTTGCAAATACTTAAAAAGTATTTTGTACTCTAATTTTGTCATGGCATCTTAAATATTGAGAAGAAAAAAAAAATGAAAATTCAAAAGCTTAAATATAATGATTCCAAGAGAGCAGTATTAGATTTATTTATTTTTTTACCCATATCGATGCAACTTGTATAATAATCTCGTGCTTGAGTAACAGGATAAGGTTCCGTTACATTTGTACCATTTGTTGGCCTCTGCAGTAGTTTTTTCTGTAATCCCTTCAGAAGAAAAATATGTTAATAATATGTAAACGTATAAATGTTATTGAAAGTTTTCCAATTGAGATATGAAAGTACCTTCAATAACTTTCCCTGATTCTCCGTAAACCAATCATTTGTGGATTCATAGTCTGCTCTAGGGTGCTCTTTATCAAAGTTTCCGCAAGTGAATTTAAAAAAATCTTCACAAGGGTCTTGACGCATATCCATATTTTGCTGTAGCATCACTGCTGCTTTCATGCATTCACCGGTATAACAAACTTTTTCCGGGAAGGACACTGAAATTACAATCATTCGTTAGGAAAAAATGCTTAATGTCACGTGCAAATCACTCACGGTAACACGCTAACACAATAATTCCAATTAGTAGTACCAGAATAATAAATAATAACAGAAAAAATACTTTATTGAAATTCCGTCGGAATCTGCGGAAACATATACATCTTTAATGATGGCATCGTGACTGATTAATATTGATATTATCAAAGCAATTACTTGGATTGGACTCCGATCAGATAGGTGCTTTTAATGTAGTGATGGTTTGATGAGTTGTTAGCGGTTGCTGGAGCTACAATGAATAATTTAGATGTTTTAGAATAAATATATACGAGCAACAAGTAATCAACTATCTTGCCTTCAAATGCACAAAGCCCAAATTGAGCTCGTGTAGAGGCAAAAGTTTGGATTCAGAGGTGTTTAATTTATGAATTATTAATGACTGATTTGAGCTCATATGATTAGTGAGCCGTCAGAATAATCAATAGTACTAAATGTGAGCATGTGGAAAAATCACGGATGTCTAAGGTTGTTCAACTCGATATGTAATTTTTGAAAAAAAAAACATGTGGGTTGAAGGAAGCTCGAGGAAGCATTTGTTTTTAATATTTTTGTTTAATTTTGGTTTGTCTTCTCAAAGGATATGTGATTCAGTATTTATTTATTTACAACAACTTTGCCCATTGAAATTCTTTTTCTATTTTTTGAATAAAGTTTAGCTACAAAATTATTTATGATTAACAAAGGTCCTGATAAAATAAAATAATTAAAAAATAAATATTTTAGGGGCTATGCATAAAATACGTAACGCTCTCGCAGGGGGGGGGGGGTCTAGAGTTTGTTACGAAGTAATAATCTTCATATTAAAATGTGTGAAAAAGCGTTACGAGGGGGGAGGGGGGGGTCCAAAAGGTCCGATTTCAGCGTTACGTATTTTATGCATAGCCCCTTAGCTATGAAATATTTTGAATATATATGCTACAATACATATGCTACAAATCATAAACTCGTTTGACCGAAACTAAGATTATGAACTGCGATTCAATTTTCTTTGAAGAAAAAACGAATCTTTATGTTTCAACTTTAAATTAATTAAGATAATGCATCTTTACATATAAAACTTCAAAACACATTTTCTTTTGAAAATGAATATTTGAAAATTGTTTTAAAAGCTTTTTTGCTTATATAGCATACATTCCAAAATATGCCAATCTTGAGCACTAAAAGCTATTTCGTTTGTCAGCCAACTTGCGCGATTTTTTGCATTTAACTAGAAGTAGGTTATTGCAGTTCAAAAACTCCTACCAATCTTATGATAGTTGCCGAAATATTAAACTTATTATAGTCACATTATTAGTATTATTTCATCAAATCACTTAATTTTTTGGAAATATGCTTTAGGATTTCTTATTGGACTTAGATGTAAATGTTGTGAATAAAATTTAACACTTACGTGAAATATGGGTTTTTAGTTCATCTTCTGTCGTCCAAATTCGAGGTGCATCGGGCAGTTCGGACATTTTTTCTTCACTCCGGCTTTGTATTTTTGTAGAGCTAATCTGCTTATTTAACACAATATTTTGTAAAATGTATCATTGGAAGTTATAATATTAATCTTTCTAATAACGACAAGAAATGTTTTAGAATTCATTTCAAAACACAGTTATGCGGTAATTATAATGAAATTCACAATCAAGTCTCATTTATCATTTAAATTAGATTTTTATTCCTAAGAACTTTTTTGCCTCTATGAAATATACAACACGATGGATTTAAAGAATATTGACACTGGTAATTATTATTATACGTTACATATTATATTTGATAAAAGAATCATTGCATGTCTCTTCAAGGATAATTTTGCGCTAAAAATAATATAGAGTAAACCAACAAAAAGCAAATAAACTGCCATGCATTTTTTAGTAGGTTTTGAGGGTAAAGCCAAAGTATAGCGCTTTTTAAGCTAAAAACTGAAAGTATGCTTTATATTTATAGTTTTATCCACCAAAATTGCCATTGATATTCTATGGGAATACTATTTGCATTACCAGAAAACTGTAAACTTATAATGGACTCCTTATAAGTAATTGACTAAATTCAAACCATCACTTAGAACTTTTACTTGCAGTAAATCGATGTTTACGCTAGTGAAGTTAACCGACAACTGTCTACTCTATCGGAAAAATTCATTGGATGGAAAAATGAATTATAATAATTTTACATATATATATTATATGTACATTGCTATACCAGTAAGAATATTAAATCTATTTTTCTATTGTTTACAGAAATAACATAGATAATTATGCCTCCATTCAAAGCATCAGAACAGCAGGCAACAAAGGTATCGAAAAATTAGGTAATCGATTTTGCAATATCGAATGTTAACTATGAAATCGTATGGGATTACCATAAAAATCAAACATCAAACTACGTTAGTATAAAATGATATTTGCTATTAAACTGTCTTCGTATTAATGGCACTTCAGTTGTTGAATGCTTTATATCCGTATACAATTCAAATCTTTGCTGGTGATGCTACTCACTTGAGGGATGTCATTTAAATGTTTTATTGTATTGCATGTCAAGAAGCCTTTAATCACTATAAAACGTCATTTATATTTTTGTGAATGTAATTTTTTAAATTTTGATAGTAAGATTTGTTATACATAATATAGAATTCATACTACAGAATTAAATATAACACCAACTATACATTTACAGCTGCAAACTGGTGTAATTTATTGTTTTTCAACTAAAGGAAACCAATAATTAATGCATGTAAGTTAAGCGCTGTTCACTGATTGTTGGGTCATTAGAAAGCTCTACTTATTCTATTTGTTATTTTGCTGATTCACACTACACTGATATCAACTACGTCATACTGGAAAAGAAAGGGCATTAAAAGCACTAAAAGCTTTCACTTTCATTATTGTGATTATTATCGTAAGCACTAAATAAATATATTGACAGCGAAATAAATACTGGAAGTTTTGCTATGGTAACGAACTTTCTGGTTTTGATGGAAAAAGTATGTTCTGCTAGGAAGGAGATTATCATTACCTTCTTTACCTAAAAAATAAAAGTAAAATTATCTTTACATTTGTTACCTTAATTTTTTCAAGTAATCATCTTGACCATCTCTACCTTTATTTTAAAAAGTAGAATTATCTTGAAATTTATGAAAATGTAAGTAAAGATGGTAAAGATTAGTAATTATTTTTAAATTTAGGTAAAGATGGTAATGAAAATATTTTTTTTAATTTCATTATGTTGCATAAATTCTACTGTATTTATTCAGTATAATAAAAAAGAATATTACATTTCACTTAAATTAATTAAAGGCTCGAGCAAGTAGAAGTAGTTGACTATCAGTTTTTACCAGTGATGATGATAAGGGTGATGAGCTGGAGCAACGTACTAGAAAATAATTAAACATCTAGTGATCCTAGAAAATCATGAGCAAGGCAATTACTTACTTTTATAATTGGCAGGATTGGGGCCGAAACGTACTATATTAGGAATTGATAAGTTCAGAATATTGATGTTAATGCCATGTGATTTATTGTTCGTAACTATGAGAATTAAATAACTGTCCATTACCTTAATGATTGGTTTATAAACAGGAGGGCTATGCACTTGGTGTATGGAGCTATAACTCGTTGCTGCTGGAATTACTTTGTAGACTGGTGGAGGCACCACATACTTGAAAATAATAATTTACGAAGTGGATAAAAACTACATTTTACACAATCAATCAACACAAGAATACCTTGATTACCGGTGGATGTTCAAAATATGGAACATGATGAGAGTGATGAGAGTGATGGTAGTGTGGTGAATAAGCTGGTATGTACCCTGCTGCAGCAAAAGTCACTAAGGACGCTATAAGAATCTGTAATTTGTTTATTAGAAACAATCAAATAAGGAAATTTACATAGCAAAAAAATTTGCATAGATTTTGATATTTAACTTACAAAAAACTTCATAATATTCTTTTAACACAAAATTTGACTGTCGTACTTGATATTTGAATAAAATAAAGAAACTAAATCTATTTGAACATATACTCTTATATTTATACTTTGAAATGCACTATCCCCGCCAATTAATTCTATAATAAAAATGTAAAAAGACTTTAAAATTTCTTGCAGAAAAGAAGCTAATAAACATCAGAATATTACAAGTTCCATTTATGTCGAAATATATAGCGATTTTCAATCATTGAACTTGTAGCTCTTTCAGATGTTGATCTCAGCACTTGAGTACATACTTACATGTATTTTATGATTCCTCCAGAATTCAATCGATTCAATATTGATACTTATGGGTAAGTAAATATATGAAATTTTATTCAGTGGGAACAAATTATTCGGTTTATGAAGTTTTTCGAATTTCCGTGAACTTTTTTAAAATATCTACCAAAAAATGAACTTATACATAATTCAAGAACCAAACGTGATATGATGTATAAAATTTCACAAAATGTTTTAATATTACAAATTGTGTTTTAAAATATGATTTATCAACTTCCATTCTAATGTTTACAATTTACATTTGACGTAAACCATATAACACTGCTTTAGCTCTTTTGAATTCAATTTGCTACATGTTCTATTGTGAAAAAATTTGCATAATTTCTCATGTAATATTATTGTAAATGTTGAAAATTCACATGAGATGCAGCATAATAAAAATATGAAGCCCATATGAGTATTGAAAAGCATTGAAGGACTTCAAGTCTTCAAGCGATCCAATCTCAAGGTCGCTAAGCATAGCTAAACAACATTCCGAAAGACAATAATTGTAATATTTTAGAATATTTAATTTGCAACAGATGTCTTTCTTCCATTTGCTCTTTGTTTAGTTTCTGCACGACTTTAACTTTAATCCCGAGCAACATGCTGATTTTGATGAGCGAAATCTTTTAAAAGTTGTTGTATATATTTGACTATGTTCGAAAAAGTTCCTAACATCAATAATTAAATATCATGAAGAGTACAAGAATTGAATATCTCAAAAATAATTGCTTGTAAACGGATAGCTTCGATAGTTTCATTTTTATGCATAAATGTTGTGCACCGCCGTTGAGAAAAAAAACACCTAACAAAAGCTTTTAATGATTCTTGCACCAAATCATCATGACTCTCGGATGCAAATTAAATGCAAAATACTTTAATTGCACAATTACGTGAATTCACTTGCTGAATTGCTGTCTTTGTAGGTGATATAACCTTGATGGTAATGTTTCATGGTAATATTCTTCAAATTCTTAGAATCATAAAATTTTATGTTTCAAGCGTTTTAAGTGAAAAATAACTTCAGGGCTTCAGTTTATTTTTCAACTTAATATGTTTTCTGTGCTTGATCTGTTTTCTGAAGTTGAACTTATTTCATCAGAACACAACTTGCCTCTTCTTACAGCTTTAAAGAATGAAAGCTTTTTGATTGAGTTGAGATATCTATATTTGAATGTTTCAAATGAACTCAGCAACAGCTGTCATTTAGGTGGATTTAATAAATTTATTGAGCGTTTTAATTCTATGAAATCTAACTGCTAATTTTTAATTAAGAGATATTAATTTTAAAAATTTAAAAAACAATAAATAATAATGGGTTGAAAAAGACAAATAATTTCCATTTTGGTTTTATTATTAGCATGTATTTATTTCAGTTCCTAAAACATTAAACTATAATAATGTAAGTTTGTATATACATCTTTAAATTCAATCTTACTACATTATCACAATTTATGATTTAGTTATACGGTATTACCTACTTTATAGATCTGAACCTTTTTAATAATATTATTTAGATTACTCTAATTAAAAAGTTAGTTGCATCAAACAATTTTATGTGATAAATTATTAAATTTTTAAATTCGTATGGGTTTCACAAAATGCCCAAAATGGCAACAAATTATTCATGAATATACCTTCAAAGAAAACTTATTTTTTAGATGTTTTCATATTTACAGACTTTGTCAATAAAAGATTTGCAATAAAAAATTTAAAAGAAAAACATTCATCTCACCAAGATAGTACTTTTAAGTTTTGATGGTTATCAAGGATTTTGTATTCTTCATGAATAATAAAATTAGGCTCTCTATAATTTAATTTATTTACACCATTTTTTGCTTAATTTTTTTTTTTTCAAAATAATTATATATCTTTATCTAATAAATAATGTGCAATGCAACAGCCTGTAAACATTTAAAAAATATGCATTCGCATTATTTTAAGTTGCAAATATATTTATAAACATTTATAAAAATATGTATAAAAAATAAATCTTTAGTTACATTTAATCTATTAATAAACACTTAAATAATCGATTCCACGCTAAAATATATTCCTATAGTAAAACTCAACATGCAATAATAAGGTATAAAAATTCATCAGTCTCAAAATAATAAACTTCTTTGCTCAAAAGTTTACCATAGTATTTTAAAATAATTGAAAAGATTGATAAATTCGTTGATATATTGCCCCTCGGAATTGTGTAACCACAATTCAAGTTCTAATAATTTATTCTTTTTATTGAAAAAATTCTCGGAAATAATGAACTTTTATGATTAGATGGTCTCAGAACGACTGGAAATTTTGAAAGGTTACACTTTTATATTTCAAATACTCGTTGGTTGAATTTTGACCTGATATATGGTTAAGAATATCCTGATGGATTATAGTATTTTGGTTCATTTGAAATACGAAAATAGCTAAAAATAATGTCCCTAAAGTAGTTATAAAAATGTCAGATATTCTGAATGAATTATACTAAATTGAATACATCATTGAGTTTGTATCAAAATTTTCCTAAATATGCTACATAATCTGTAATTAAAAATGTAAGTTCAATGTTCTTAAAAAGCTCTTTTCCAATTTCGTCGTTAAATACATAATCCAATAACACAGGCACTTTTCTGACATAAGCTCAATATTTGGCCTTTAGATAAGAACATTCTGCAGTTATCCAGTGACATAAAAAAAATTGTGTCAAATCCTTTAAATACTTTTATCTTTTTACCTTATTGGACTTAGTTCAAACAGATTAATCCAGAAATTGATGAAGTTTAATGCTTGAATCGACTTTTTTTTATAACGCCAGTGATATGTCAGTCAATAAACGTTTAATAAATGTGCTTTATATTTTACAAAATTTTGATGATAAACCTCACGTTCTTGGTTGCGCGTTTTTTGTATGCCGATATCTGAAGAACCATATAATACTGAGAATAACACCATAGAATATTACGTTGGAATAGATAACATTTAGTTTAAGTTATTAATTAAAATTTAGTCATGGGAGGTCATCTATAGCATTTGAACTATTTTTTTTGGAATAGCTCTCAATATTTTTTAACAAATCCAGAAAGTCTGAAAATCAAAAGTTTTTTTTCTCAATGGAGTATTAAGGTCTCCACAGTCTGCGTAAGTTACAAAATAAATTATTAACTGTTTAAATTTTTACTTAAAACTAGTATTTCAATTTTGATGTATTACAATTGGATATATTTTGTAATATTGTTACAAAAATGGTATTCTTTGAATTTTTAAACCGTGCTCTCCTTCCTCCACAGGAGATATCAAATTATTTTTTCATGAAAACTTATACCAGTTTAGCATACATTAGATTGATAAGAATTTGTTCTCAACAATTTATGTCTTGCACTCTGGATTGCAGACAGTTCATAATCATTTTTTTTTGCCACATTGATGTTACTCGATTCATTTTTATCGTTTTCTTCCGATGGAATCCTCAATTTTTCATTTTGTTGCTCTTTGGTCTGCTGCAAAGCCATCATGAGTTTCATCCTTTTTTCTTGCTGTAAGTGTACTTTCAACTTCCTGCGTCGCTTGTCAAACTTTGTAAATGAGGTACATTCAATCGATACTTTACTGCTAGATAGCGAAAGTTGATTACAGGTGGTTTCTGGAGCGTTGAGAGACGTGCTTTTATCTTTTTTCTTAAAGATTCGTTGCCATGCGACACGAAACTTTAGTAAAATGATATCAATAGAAAAAATATTAGATTTAATAAAAATAGTTTATTTATAGCATACGTTACACAAAAATATGAAAAAGGCAAAGTTGAAATTATGTATGTTATTAATTATTTATTTTAGCAGATTTTTTATAATTATCTCGTAATATAAAGGAAAATTTCTTTAATAGCTTAATAACATTTTAAACAAAACATGGCTCTATTGATTTTTTCTTAATTTGTGAATTTGTTGGGCTGTGTTCTTACTAAAATAGACATCTATTTATTACACAAAAGTGCTTCGTGAAAGACTGAAAAAATCGCGTATATGTAAGAAATGAAAAAATGGATTTCGTACACAAAAAGGCTTAAAAAGGTTTTAAGACTTCCGGGTATAATTATGAGAGACTTTAGCTCTACCTGCCACTGCCATGGATTTGTTGGTAAGGATTGTTAGACAAAAATTGAAGGCATTCTATTGTAGAGCAAAAATTGAAGGCATTCTATTGTTTGTGGGATGTAAGTAAGTTTCTTACGCACAATAAAATTTTAAATCTCATTCAAATCATCAAACTTTTCAAAATAGGTTGAACATATCGAATCTATTTTCTTGACATATTTAATGTCAATAAATTTCATTTTCAATTTTCAGTTAACGAAAAGATTTACCCACGTTTGCATTAACCTTTTAGTCTATGATTTTAGAGTCCATAAAAATATTTGTTTTCAAAATAATTCCTCCAGAATGATATACAATAACAATATTGTCACATCCGAATGGGCCGATATATGGTTATAAAAATCAAGCCGTTGGTGAAGTGTACTTTTAGTGGTTTGTTCAATGTTTTTGTCCAAAAAATTTCAAAAGTTCACTAGCAGAATGTTTTTTGAACATCCCTAATAATATTTTTAAATAGGAATTTACCTGAGAGTTCATTCCAACATATATCACAGGGTTATAGCAAATGCTGCTTTTGGCTATCAATGCTGGTAAAATGGCCAATGCTGGAGAAATAATATCTGGATCCCCAAATTGCTCGACCAAAGCAAACACTGCGTACGGCGTCCATGCTACTAGAAACGCAAAAATCATCAAACCCACCATCATTGTAACCTTTCTTTCTGCTTGATTTACTCTCCCCATGCGAATTGTAGAATTTCGCATTGTTGCAATGATATTTAAGTAGCTGTATAAGATCACTAACAGTGGTACAACTAACCCGAAGACAAAGAGATATACTATATAGGAGGTGGCGTTTGGTGTTCGAACTTCCCAGTTTACCGAACAACTGTAAAAAAGAATATTTAAAATTGGTGGATACGTTCAAAATATTTTTTTTTGTTAAATGATAAAAACAATAATTAGAACATATCATAATATATCTATTCAAAAGGTCAATCAAAACTGGACTGAAATTCAGTAACTAATATTATAATAATTAATGACTTGACATTCGCTTGACATGGATTTCAATAGAAAACTGCATATATATTATGCTGCTAATTCAACTTTTTAGTTTAAAGTTCCACAAACTTCCCGACTCTCATTAAATGTGCTAGCTCATAGAGAAAGTTATTCTACATACTGAATATTTAAATTTCGACTTTTAATAAATCCAAAAATCTGAAGCTTTTACTTCACTAACAATAAATCATCATAACTATAGAATAGATAGAATATTTTGAAAAGATGAATAGAATAATTAAGAAATCACGGATGACACTTTTCACAAAATTCTCTGATCAAGATTTAAAGTCAAATTACTCAACCACCTTGGGGGTGAAATTGGAAGACCTTGTTCACAAAAAGGTTAAGAACAATATAAGTCGTCATGTTTTAGCAAAATGGATGTTTTTCATATTTGTTATCGCTTAACGGACCATTTTTTATTATAAGAAGCTTTACTTGTGGCCAAAAAGATTGAAAAATTGTAAAAATCACAATTCAGTAGCATCATTTAAGAGCAATGAGTACATGATGTAGCCAGCAGCAAAATATGTAGTACCCAATTAACCTTTAATTTAGCCTTTAAGTGAGTTTTCAACGAAAGCAACTCAAAAGTGAATATTTATAGACAATTGATGAAATTTAAACTTTACCTGATATTTGCAGCTTCAGTGACATAGTCTCCCCATCCAAATAGTGGTGGTCCCGTTACCATGAATGAATATAACCAAATGAACAAGATGACTATTTTAGCGCTTCCACTTGATAAATGTGTGGCAAACGGGCAGCTAATCAGACAGTATCGTTCATAAGACAATACGGTGAGTGTTGTAATTGATGTTATACCTGCAGTGCAGAGAGCATAAAATAGATTATATAATACAGTTCAAAATTTTTTATTGAAAGTCATTATATTTTAACTTTTCATTTTATCCCTTCAGACTTAAAGTGTGAAGAAAATGATAGTCAAAAATCAGAAATCAAACAAAATATATTTTAATTATGTCAATTTAATTTTGCATATTTTTAGCTTTATACACCATATTATTACCGATAAACTTTATTCTTAATCTTAAATAGACCAAAAACCAAAAATATGACGTCAAACTATATTACAAAATTTTAATTTACCTAATAAAGACATGAAAAACCCATATGCTTGGCACACTGGTTTTGAAAAGCTCCATCCTCGATGTATAGTTGCTGTGAAGGTAAAAGGATTACCCAAAATTGATACTGAAAAATCTGAGCAAACCAGATTTAACAAAATAAGGTTCATTGGAGTCCAAATCTGTTAATTAAACAAAGTATGGAATTTCATTCAATTTGAAATGCATTAGTACCGTAATAAGTTTTTCACAAAGAAAACAATTAATTGTCGCTTATGAAAGTTTTCGTGTAATTTACAAATGAGTCAATTAAAATTTAAAAGCGATATTTTGATAATGTTTTTTAAATCGCACGACTGATTATGAAGTTTGTGAATGCGAATATAATTTAGCAAACTTAAAATAATTTAGCAAGAGATTGAAACTTGAATAATTTTTAATATATCTGAAATAAATAAATTGGAAGTTTATCCATGGCAGCAATTAAAAACAGAATATAATTCTCGAGGGTTTTTAATGAGCGTTGTATTATGATTTTGTGTGGATTGTTTAATAATATCTTTTTCTTTCCACCACACAGAAACCTATATTTTATTTCTTCAAACTGATTATGAAACCCCCAAAGTAACCCAAATGTCAGATAAAGTCTTAAATAATTTATGGAAAGAAAAATATATAGGTTGTGGTTCAAGTGGGTTGAAACAAAAGTAAGATTATATTTCATTTCATGACCACATCAAGGAAGATTTCAAGATTTGAAGAACGTTATTTTTACACCATAAATTAGTACTTACATGTATATCTTTGCACATCAATACAATGGCAATAAGATTCAGAAAAAATCCAAAAAATCCAATAAAAAATAAAACGATAGCAGCTGCCGTGTAAGCCCACGGCTCCATTAGCATCAACTCGCCATTCTGATTTTGTTGGAATATTCGTAAACCATCGTCAAGCTCCGTGAGGTTTCCGCCTTTTAAAAACAAGCTCATCATTCTCTGTGACTTAATTATTCTGTAGATTTTCTTAAATATCGCTCCATCCCCATCACAGATTCGTTCTAGGGGACTCGAAATTTTCACTCACTTATTCATTTTATTTGTATTGTCTTCTTTCAAGTTCCAAGGAATCATTTTCTATACTTCCGTTCTTTATACATGCTAAAATTCTGTAACTTTAAATTATTAAGATTGAATCACCAACTTTAATGGAACATATAAAATATAAATATATCCACTAAATTTAAACTTTCTTGCAACCCTACATGATTGTTTGCTTGATGAATTGCATAAAAGGGTGGCTTCATATGTAATCTCATTCATAATAATTAAAGAAAAAGTAAACATAATTGAGGGTTTTTCAGAACTGTAATTATATCCACAATATTTATACTTTAGAAATTCAAGCATATTCAGTTTGGCTCATATAAGAAAGTTACAAGCACAACCACTTGTTTTGTTCACATTATAACCACAAATATATTGAATTTGAGAGATTACATTTTTGAACCAAAATGACGATCTTCTAAAATATAAAGTTAGATACTAAATTTTGTTCAATATTTTCAAATGAATTCTTTTCCCTAAATAAGTTAAAGCTCTTTGATATTTTTGAAAGTAGATGGTTGCAATAGGATCAAAATATTACCATTTTTAAAAAACCTCGTCAATAAGTATCGTTTCTCTATGAGATCAATTTAATGATATCAAGAAATATGGAAAGAACCTGGTAACAAAATAACTCGACAAGATTAGTTCAAGGATAATTTGACAAGATTGATGTTCATCATTCAATCCCTATTCTTTCCTAAAATGTTATGATTCCTATCATTAAAACTTTGTCAAACTCATGAGCAAATATGCATTAATAATCAATGTTTATTATGGCTTTTTTTCGACCAAGGATCAACTTTTGAGAGAAAAAAGCGAAGGGATGATTTTACTAGAGTTAGTTACAGTTTTTTGATGTGGACAATTAAATGTCAACATAGTTTCACTGAGTATTAATTATTAAAATAAACTTTTGATTAAAATTTGTTTGTGCAGGATATGAGCGTGTATAAGAAAAATGTCACTTGATTCACAACATGTACAATGTACACCAAGGTACCAAAAGTATCATCATTATTATTATTACTTAGAGGACATAAAAGACTGACAAAAGTTTTTCTGTAACGAAAAGTCTTTATCATCGTGTTATTAAGAATTTCAAATTAATTGGCTGGTATTAATGAAAGTTTACAAAGGTTGAAGAACAATAGAAATTTTGTATAAAGATTTAAATTAATTTTAAGCTTATATTTAGGTACATGAATTTGCTTCGGGTGGTAAGCTTCAAGGAATTATTTTATTTGTTTGTAAGAAGCTAAACATTTTTTAACTTTATTGTCCTCTTGAACCAAACTTTTTTAGATTTATCTTCATCGTCAGTTTCTTTTTTAAATGGCGTATTGAAGAGCTGTCACTTTTTAAAAACCAATTAAGAGTATTTAGTTAACATTTTTTATGCAGCCAAAACTCAAAGCACTAATTGTTATTTTATTGGAATATTAAAAATTATATTCCGTTTGTAGGAGAACATATCTTATGCTACAAAAAGCCAATTAAAATTTGATCTTCGAAATTCTATTAAATTTTATATAGACCACTTGTTTCTTCTTTGTTTTTTTGAAGCAAAATTGATGAGAATATAAATATTTGAAGCGAAACATTTCCAACGAATTTATTTTATCCTCGAATAAATTGTTTTCTTTTTTGCAATAGCACACTTCTCAGACACAGTTATTAATGAGAACCTAATGACTATCACACTTTTAAACGCACCTACGTAAATTTCAGGATTTCCAAATTTACATTTTATTTCTTGTGTTTTATTTTTGATTTTATTATTTTATTTATTTTGATGTAAATTATATTTTTATTATCAAAGAATTCTGAAATGTGTTTTATAAATGAAAGCTAGATTACTTTATTTGTTCATGACTTGGAAAAATTTCAATAGAAAAATGTTAAAAAATATAAATGCTTATTATGCTTCGATTTTAGAACCGACCAAATTGAATTCCTGAATGCAACTAAAAGTATTCTGTACAATGTAGCCAATTTTATTCTGTAACTCATGAAAAATCCTTTCAGATCTCTGCGAGAGTTGGGAGAAATCTTCGCATGTTGTATGCCAAAAATGTGAAAATGCTTAGGGAGAAAATGGGAGAATCATGTTTTTCATGAACTTGCTTCTCCTGTTGCGCATAATAAGAATCATTTTTGGAATCCAATAGTTTAGTTCAACTTGGAAAGATTTCTCTTATCGTTCTACGATCATAAAAGTTAGTTGATATTGGTGAAAAAATTTTATGTATATTTGAAACATTTCAGTTCGATAACCATTGAAAATTCTAAAATATATACGGACAATAATAAAGTATTTGCCTTCAATAATTTACCCTATCTAATATGTGAAACAAGTAAAAATGTTTATTATTAAGAAAACTGATTAAAATTTTAATTTTTTTTTTAATTTTATTATTTCATTGCTTGTATTCTAAAATTTCTATTATTTCGTGATTTCGATTAGACAAAATATTGACGTCTTAATTTAACGTTTATTTATTGATATGTACTAAATTTAATTGAATGTCAATGTTTTCATACAAATAAAACAAATAATAATTTGCAATATATCAAATAGTCACAATTCATATAGTTTGAGTAAATTACATATTTTATCTTTACATAAAGAGTCGAATAAAATAATTCAAATTTACTTAATACAACTAATTTGAAACTTTAATAATTGTGCAAATAAGAATAATTGGCAAGCATTTTTAGTATAAGAAGCATAGAACATTCATTTCTCAAAAATTTGTTTCCAATACTTCGACATTATTTATTACCATATATGAATATAGTTAATATTTGCATATCCATCCAAAAACTTTTCAAATAACGCTCAATATTGCACATTTCAATATTTGATGCAAAAATCACCATATTCCATGTAAACTGTTTCATTTGACCAACACAGATGTTGAAAATATTAGATGTTGATCCAGTTTGAAAACCACTTTGAAAAAATCAAAAGTATTTCCATACGAGAAAACAAGATAGCTTTCTTCAAAATATAAGAACTATCAAAAACAAACCAGAATTCAGAAACTTTCATGAGAAAAACCGGATTTGAGATTTGTTTGGATCCAGACATCTTGCAAATTTGCTAATTTGTGTGTTTTAATGAATTCAAATATTCAAAAAAGCTTTAAAAGAATAAGAATGACATGACTGAACCTAAAATAGACTTGTTTTTTATCCATTGGAGACGAGCTGACCATCAAATTCCATGTTTTGCGTAAATACTTGATGCATCTTTTTGAGCGAAGACTCTCAAAGTCACGTGCTGTGCTTCAGTGAATGTATAGGGTATTGAAAAAAGTGTTAATTAAAGTGCATTCCAGGAAAGGAAGCCGAAGGTCCTTCAATCCTTATAAATCCTGAGAAATCTGCTATAATAGCGATTTATGGTCGATTTATTCAATCCAAAAAATGAAAAGTGCTAATGTAGCAATTAAACTTGCGGCGAAAGATTACATGTGAAAATATATTTCCAAATAAACAGTCTGTTCATCATAAGTGCTGTAATAAGATACTGTGAAACTTTGGTTGAAATGATCAAACGACGCAGCAGGTACAGTGGGCTAGTATAACACCGCAAGCTTATGCGTCTATGGAGCGCGTTAAACCAATACTGTGGTAATATTGTGAGCTTAGCTTTTTTGGTTGAGCTTACGCTTTTATCCACCACTACTCAAAGAGCTAATTGATTTTATTTTTGAGAGAAAATCACTGTCTAAAATATTTTTTTTATTAATTACGAGTGCCTTTACTTATGGTAATACTGGTTATGTTAGTCAGACAATTTAAAAAAATAAAAGCTTAAAACATATAAAATAGTATAGAGCAAGGTAAGACAAAAACAACCAATACAAAACTCACTTTCAACAGTGAATGTAAATTCTGTTTTGAAATACGAAAAACCCGTAAAAAAGATTAATAAAATATGGAAAAATTGTTAACGCGCGCAGTTTAATTTAAACATCGATCGAAGGAAGACGTGAAAAATAAGAAAGTGCATTGAAGAAAGCAAAAGTTAAATAACAAGACATCAAGTAAATTAAATTGAAACTATTTTATTCAATTTATACAAAAGTAGTAAAAGAAGCAAAAGCAGTGATAATCGATTTGACGGCTTGAAAAAAATTGTTTATTAAAATCGAACAATTAAATCAAACTGTTTGTGATAAATCTGTTTGATAACATTGCAGCATATTTTGTAAATACAAAATAGTAATCCAGGGAGAGGGTATTAAAATAATTGGGCTAGAATCTAGATTGTAAACAAATTGAATTTTCTTCGATTCGGAAATAGATCGAGATTTGTTAAATGTAGAAATAATTACAAAAACATTATCAGTATCCGAGTTTGCAATCAAAACTATTTCCAAAATAGCGGAAATTCGTGCAATTATTTCATAAATTTGGTGGTACATTAAATTATATTTTTAATTGTGATTTGAACTGTTTTATAAAGTCTGGCTGGCACTATATAAATTCACGAGTTTTATTAACATTACCTTTATTTGCTTTTGTAATTTGAGTCGAGAAAGTTTGGCGAGTGCCTTTTAAGTTTTTAGAAATATTATTTTAAAAACTAAATATATTTTTGAACTATTTTGTGAGTTTTTTGAGATTTTGAGTTTTTTTTCGCTTCAAGCCAGTCAAGTGATTCGTTAAAACTTTAAAGAGCAATTATTATAAAAAGCAGAATTTTTGAGATTCTTGTAAATACTTGTTAAGCTTTTTCAGTTTTAATCAGTTTGAAGCAGTCTCAGCAATGTGCAAAAATTTCTGCCAGAAAATTATTAAAACGCATCCCAGTAAAGTTTTTCATCACAATTTAATTTTTCATTTCGATATTACAGAGTGAAAGTGTTCAATAAAGCAACAACACCGCGCCAAGCGAAAAAGAAGTAATATTAAATAAATTAAATTATTACATACATGTTGGCTACATAGTCCATGTCAGTTATTTGTGGCATAGCGTACGGCTGATTGTTGTTGGTAATATTAATGTGAAACATAAAGAAACAAAGCAATACATTTCGCCGTATCAGCGAACAACTACACTTCCCCAGCCCAAAACCAGTCATGTAAGTAATCTTATTTTGTGGTTGCTTAAACATACATTGGGGAGGTTATTAGTAAGTGACGCATTAAAAAAAATCTCAATTTTTCACCTCGGAAGAATGCATAAATATGTGATAAAAATATGATAAAAATTTTAAATCATCTCACTCATGTTTCGTGAACAAGTAAAATTCATAAAAAGACAGCGTTCGAAAAATTTGCAAGTAAGTTTGAAGGTCAAAAAATTTCCTCCAAACAAAAAATACATTATAAATTCAAAAGAGTTTGATATTATTGTTCCAACTTACGAGACTATTCAACAATTGTCATCTTGGCTAGCCTGTCTCAACAAAAAAAAAGACGGGAAATTCCACCAGTTGAATGAAAATAAAAGTTATAGGCAGCGCGAGTAAACATTAAAGTTTTATAGGCTTCGCAAAGTTATGACGCTGCAGTGCTACACACAGTGAGGTTCCTCTATATGTTTTTATTTGTGGTTTTGTGGATTTTGTGATTTGCGGTGAAAAGAGAAATGGAAATGATCCATAACATACACAAAAAAATTGGTTGTCGATTGCATAAAGAGAGTTTTTTGAGATCGGGTTTATAGTTGCATCACTGGTGACGTTTAGTGCGGTTTTTTTGTGGATGTCTCGACAATGTAGAGCAATAAACTGTTTACGGTTAGGTGTTTTTGTGCGTAGTAATTGTCAAATTGCAACCCAATCTTAATTAAGCGCTGAAAGCGTGCCAAAAGCTTTTTATGGATTTTAAATGGAGTTTAGTATATCATCTGACAGAGAATTTAGGTCAAATAATTTTTTATAGATATAAATGAGTTAAAATGTTTTTCATTCAGTTTTTTTGTATTGTTTGTCAAATTTTTTTTTTAACATTTCTGTTATATCACTCAAATCGTATTTTATTAAATCAAATAACTTTAAACTTCTCAGCCGAGAAAACTTATTCAAAATAATAATAAATCTTATTGAAAAAAGATAAATGCATACATTCAATCAACGCTCAAAAATTTAAAATTTAAAATTCAAACAAGAAGTTTTTGTTTTTCATCAAATTTCAGAAAAAGTGTCTGAACTCCAGATCATACCCAATACTGGTAATGATCTGTAGACTATTTACCATCACAAACAGTTAGCTGTGGAAACTCAATATGTACCGTTCAAAAGTTTGAAAACAGGAAAACCCACCGTCACCAAAAGTTTTACGGCTAAATATGGGCTAAACAAGGTTCATGGTGAACATCTTGGTACAAGATGTTGGATTTGCCTCCATTCTTGCGCTAGTTATTGTTTAAAAGGACAGCAGACAATTGGACATTTGAAAACATAAACGTATTTTCCCGTAGCAAAAATATGCTAAAAAGTTTACTTATATTTACAGAATACAAACTGCGAAACTTTGTATAATTTATTACCATAAAAATGATGTAATAATAACAAAGTGGATAATTCAATATTTATCGATTTTTAATAACTAATTTATTAGGAATGTGCTTAAATTCCGTAAAACTATAAAAAAAGGTTAATTACTTGGACCTTTTTTTCTCTTTTTGCTTTAAAATTGTGGTATTAATCATTGCTACCCATCGTTAAAAATTCTTAAAGTCTATACGTCGATCTTACTTTACTTTGTTGACAAAAATATTATCATCATGAAAGTAACAAAGTGTTGTAAGTTGTTAGTTTGACTCATAAATTACGTGAGCATCTAATAAAATAAAGCTTGTAAGTTTTAAAATCGTCAGAAAAATTCTTTAGTTTACATATATTAAGAAAATATTGTCATTGCGTTGTGGATATTTTTTTTAGAAAAGTCAAAATCGAAATTCATAGTATTACTGATCACGTTTAGGTTTATGGTAGTTTGTTACAAAAACTGTGGATGCTGATATGAGCTTTGATATTTATAGGAGCAATTAAATAATAGAATCTTTATTTAATTGACTCAATTCTGTGACTTCTCATTTAAGATGCTTAAATTTAACGATTTATATAAAAATTTTATAATCAACGTTACATCATGAACGAAAGAAAAATCTATTAAATTTAAACGTTTTAAGTGAAAAATCACAAAGTTGAACCAATTAAATATAATTCTATTGTAAAATGTTAAGCTGTTCATTTTTAGATTATTTGTCATAATTCTATTTATATCTTTATCGATTGCGGTTGTGAAAAGAGAGTTGAAATTTGGTCCTTTTACAATTCAAAAATCTTTCCAGTACTTTGATAGTCTATGTAACCATAATCTGTTATTATAGTAATAAACAATCAACATGCTCATTTTGCTATACAACAATAAAATTCAAACCAAATTATAACAATGCCTAAACATTTATGTAGATTAGTGCTTCAACATTAGAAGGTTAAGGTTGCAATATTTTATGCTCTTATCTCATTCGCATACAATATATAAAGCCATCAATAAATTTCTTCTAAATCTGTGGTTTGTGGTACGAGGAAGTTCATCACAATTTGGCATAGGTTTTTCCAGGCAGCTAAAAATATATATTTCCTGTTTTAATATTTGCTTATGAAACTCCATCGTGTATCAACAAAAAAAATTCGATTCGAAAATCTAAAATGAATGGAAATTAATTCGTGTTTGCATTTAAATTCGAATGAATGCTTTCTGCTTGTATTGCTAGTCTTGCTGCTTTTCCTCATTCTGTCTTTATTCAGTTAATTCCACTATGGAAAGTGAAAATTTTTATATGTATGTTATGGTTTAATGTTATGAAAACAATTACACAAACTAAATCAGGTTTAATGGACGAGTTTATAAGAAAATAAAATTTTAAACGTCCATAAGCACTTACGAATTACGATTAGTTTATACATAAACGTTTGAATATAGTTATAGTGTTATTGCAGAAGATACATTTTAAACTATAATAGTGTCAAAATAGTATTTTATTGTTATTTTTATAAAGAAAATACAATTTTTGTGTACATAAGTTGAAATCTTAATTCTAGTGCCAGTCTTTTATGACTTTAAGCTAATATATAATTTGTCTTATTGTAAGTATGTTTTATATACATTGTGTTTATGATTTATTTTACATGATTATTTTATTTGTAGAAAATTTATTTAAAAACTACATAGTTTATCCTTGAGAAATTTTTGTTAAAAGATAAATAAATAATATAATAGAGAAAGAAAATAATAAGATAAAAATAATAAAGTTTTTGTACATAAATTGAAATTAATAAACCTTTTATTAATTATATTGGGATTTCAATAATTTTCAAAATTTTTCTCCCATTTTGTTTTTGGAAGTCTATGCTTAACTCTAAAATTTACAGTGTTTGGAAATAATCATCAAGATTACTTACAATATTATAGTCTGAGTATTTTTTACTGTAAAATCTTAAAGTCAATTTTTAATAAATTCATCAATGTATAGATTTTTCGGTTTCTTCATGGAGTGAAGCATTTCCTGGTAACATTGCACTAAGAATCATTCTGAGATTTTTGTTTTGGATGACTTGAAGCTTAGCTATATGAGTTTTAGCACAATTTGCGAAAACTGGACAAGCATATGTTAAAATGGAGCGAATATATGATGTGTATAAAATTTTTTTGGAATCTACATTAAGAAAACTATTTTTCTTAAGGAGTGGATATATAGCAACCATAGATTTTTTGGCTTTTGAAATATTGTAGTCAATATTCTGCTTATAAAGTAGTTTTCTGTCGAGAATTGCTCCTAAGTATTTGACTTTCTCACTCCATTCCAAAACTTGGCCGTTAAAATTTATTTTATCAGTTTCCCGCGCTTTTTCCATTAAAGTGGAATAAACTATAATAATGTTATCAAAATGTCATGATTACATTATTCTTATGTGTTTGCAATTCAAAACTTTTTGTTTTCTTGGTTTATTAGTCTATTCTGTAAATATTGGTTTTAAGCAAAATTGTATATTTATTTGAATAGCCACTTTCTAAGTTATACATATTTTAGAAAAATATTAGATACAAAGGAAACGGTGTTCATACCAAAAAATAAATGCAAACAAAACCATAACATATTTAATATTTCAAAACTCACTTTTACTTTTATAAACCTAAATTTCAATCAAAAAGTCAATCAAATTTTTTAATGCAAATTTTGATAAGCAAACTGTTTTTGATATGCTTTCAATTTACCAAAATTGAATAACAAACATGATATTAATGAGAAAAAGAGCAAATATTGGCCAGCACGGCCTTGACCAGTATTCAACCTTTTTGACTAGCTGACTTTGCACTTTCTGCATGGTTAATCGAACGGAGCAAATTAATATATGTTGTGTTTTTCAAATTGATTACTGACACTTTCTGCAAACCAGAATTGTATCAAAGCTACATGTCATAATAAGAGCAAATTTATTTAAGGTCTGTGGGTGCTTACCTGAACAGTTCACAAAAGTTTTTGAAAATTGGTTTACCTTGTAAATTTTTAGGTTATCAAGCTTTTTTCAGTGATTTTTTGGTTTATATAAAATTTTTATCATTTTTCTGTTTTTGTACAACATTTTCAGATTTTTTAGATTTTCTGACGCTTAAAGTTTGCAGTTAAGAAACAAAAAATTGATTTGCTAAAGTTATTACTAAATTTACTACGTCTTTCAGAGACGTTATCGACTTGTAATGTTGTAAACACAACGCATACAATTTACAAACTATACAATCGTGTTAATTTTGTGGTCTCTATTGTTTACCTCTTTAGATTATATTGAAAAATTGTTTTGAATATAAAACATATTCAAACTGACTTTTATGGTAGACTGAGTTTTCTTAGATGAACTTTATGTTCACTGAATTCTGCGTAACAATGAATAACAAGTGATGAATTTTAAGTAAGACGTTATTATTAATTTTTTTATATTGAGATATATCTCAATTATTTGAGTTAAGTATTTGAACTTGTAAAACACTTTTAATTTCTATAAGTTGCAATGCCGCTAGTAATCTAAATAATATTAACTAACAATCTCAATTAACAATAAAATATAAGCTAATGTAAAATCAAATTCTTATAAGATCGGTGTTATTAAAAAGGAAACGAATCGACCATTTAGCAACTTTGAAGATTATATTCATAGAATATATTGATTGAAATATTATAAAAATGTCTCACAATTATGATTTGAAATATTTTAAGGGTTTGAACTTTGCTGAAACACTAACCCCATCATTAATGCACTGCGCAGTTTGTAAATTTCAAATCTAATTATTCATGGGAAAATTTCAATTAATTGGTTTCTGAATTAAAAGTATTATCACTAATCAAATGCCATTACCAAAACATTCAAAGTATCAACCTTTTTGACTCTCATAAAGCCATAAAAAATAAAAGCGTATTACACACAATAAACGAAATAATATGTTTAAAGACTCTCGGCATGCAAGATCACTTAACAGACTATAGTTCGTGCCACATTATTCATTTGAATCAACGAATTAACGCTTAAATTAAAAACAACGACATGCGTTCAAGTTTTTATTGTACAGTTTGCACAAAAACAAAAGTTATCTCATTTGTTACATAACACGAATAAAATAAAACTACAGGCAAGTAAAAGATGTAATGTTTTTTTGCGAAAAAATTATAAAGCTTTTCAAACATGAAGAAAATCACAAATCCGTAACAAATATAAATGGATTTTGTCTTCTTTCTCTTGTGCTTAAGCTTTTTGTTTTCAATGTCTATATTTGTAAATGCCTATACGTTTTTGAGCATAGAGATAATTCAACAAAAATATGCTTGTCCTACACAATAATTTGTTTTTCCACTTTTGGTGTGATAACTGGAAAGTGCTGTTAACACAGGAAAATATAATGATAAAGATGTCAAAGTAACAAAGGTACCATCATGTATCATAGTTGTGATAATTGAATATATGTGATTGTTCATAAAAATTCAAGTAAATGTCTTATAAAATAAAATGTAAATAGTCTCGAAATAGTCCTATTATTGAACTTTTACAATATTTAAATGCTGTTAGATATTCTAACACTGCCGTCACTCTTTATCTGCATCAAATTTGAATTGAAAATAATTAAGCAGGCTTTCTTTGCTTTTCACGGTTTTTTTCTGTTTGGAATTTTTTTTTGCACCTGTCGTGTGCCCATAATTTTTTGGCCATTGATATTTTTGCAGCTCAATAAATCCATTTGAGACATTTTTAAGATGTTTGCGAAATGTATAAAGTTTAGTTTAAATAACACACTATACAATTTGAAAATATAATTCGAGCATTACTCGGCGGAGTAATAAGATTAAATTACTTGTTTTATTATGGAGTTATGGAATTATGTTAATTATATGCGCCACTGAGCTTTTATTACTGAAATCAGTGAAGGTTATTTCAAAAACTTTTGAATGTGAGGGAACAATATTTTAATTTTGTCAAGAAAACAAACACTGAGAATGTAGACATTAGTTAGACTTTTTTCATCAGATTGAAATTTTTATCACAAATCTACAATTAAAAACTAGCCAAATTTAACATAATATATTAGCATATATACCGTATGAATGCAATAGTCAAAGTTTATTATAAAAATAGATTCTTATAATACCATACCAATATTTTTCTCTATATATAATATTAGATTTCTAAAAATTCAATGTTAACAGTTATCACGCTAACTTTTAAACATAATTTATAATTTGGTCACAACTATCAGAACCACCAGATTTCATTTTGAGAAAATAAAAAAAAACATTTTTAGAAGTCAACCGTTGTCGAATCAGACACCCAAATAATAATGCTAAGAAAAGAAATTTGTATTCGTGATTTCAACTATCAAAGCATCAGTTATCGTTAATCATTTAACCAAATAATGATACGCGTATAGTGTATACTTTCATTTTATATCAAATTATATATTAAACACCAGCAATCTTTAATATGTACTTAATTAGTGATATTGACTCAGTAGGTCAGATAAATTTTCAAGAAAACATTATTATTCACTCTCGGTAAACCTGTTTCGCGTGCATGCTAGTATTACGTAATAGTGTGCAATTATTTGGTCTACGGTGTTGGTATTTAACTATTTTTCTTTTCGCTCACAGCTTGAAAGTGTTCATTGATTCCTTAAGTGGTTCATTATGAAGATTTCGGGTAAAATGACAAAAAAGTGTTTTGGATTCATTGATTTAATAATTATGCGCATTCAACAAGCAATCAGGCATTCCAAACAAAAAATTGATTTCAAGAGCAAGTCGTTTGGCTTCAATAGTCAATGACGTCATAATGATGCTCCTCGATTTTTTCGGGCCCACATAATATATTTTTTAATGCCTCTGGTTTAAAATATTGATTTCATTTCACGATCTTTTTTCTCTCATAGTTTTATTAAAATATCTCATTTTGAATATTTTTCAACCGCATAATAATTAAAACGAGGGCATATACCAAATTTATTTTTAACCTATATGTAGTAAAATGAACAAGGCGCTTGGGAAACATGGGAAAACTTGGGTTCGATACCCTAGGGGCTGGCACAAGTAGTTTTTGCTGTAAAATTTTGTAATTTAGTTCGTGCGGGACACATTGTCTTTGCTTTCCGGGGAATTATTATGAGAATTTTACATTACAAATTGATCCAAACGACGTATTCGAAACGCTGAAACGGAATAGGCAATAAGCATGAACACTGTCCCCGTGAGAACTAACACGTGTTATGAGCCACAGTTATGACTAGAATCTGGTTGCTATGCAGAAATATCTAGCATATATCTAGGATAAGACATAAAATTAAATTATTAATTTTAAAACACTTTTTACTGTCAAAAATTTGTTGAAGCCAGGATAAAAGCATACATAATAAAATCAGAATCTATTATCATCTATTGCTGTTATGCGGAATAAATCGTGGATCTCTAAAAATCATTTAAATTATAGGGTTCATTAATCTATGTCTTCCATAGTTCCATCCATTAGGTCAAACCAGAAAATAAGAACACCAAAATTGTATTTAAAGAGCATCAAACAGACGACAATAGCAAAAAATATAGAAACTGACAAAAAATCCCAATTGCGACATAATTTGTGAATATGTTCTAAGTATATCGTCAGTATGATCTCTCAAATTACGTGCTCCAAAGAAAACTTATCAGACCTATTGAATAACATAATTTTTATAATACTCAAAGACTTTCTTTGTGAATGTTTTTCTTTGTCAATCAATTTTGATTGAAAATTGTTATGATTTGTGATGAGTCAAACATAATAAAATATTTTTATGTATTCTTGTCGAGAAAACCTTCAAGATAAGTAGTAAAATAGTCAAGTATGAGATAAAATTAACATATAATGTAACAATACTCGACAAATATTGTACGGTATGTTAATGCAGAGATGGAAGCTGACTTCATTATAAAGTATCTTCAATAAAAAAATGTATTGATTCTAAGGTTAATTAAGATAACGATCAAGATTACACTTGATAAAATAAACAATAAACAAAAATTAGTTTAAAAGTATTTGAAACAGAGATCTAACATTATGAATTTCTTTTTATTCCAGAATGAACTTCAAAAAACTATTAGAATTAAATAGGCTAGCTTTAATAATTATACTGTCAACCACGATCTCTGTATGTTACAGTGCGGACATATTAATGGTAACTATGGGTGGAACAAAGTCTCATAAAATTCCTTTTTGGGAACTAGCAAAAGGACTGATAGGCAGGTGAGTGTACCGAGAACAAATTAATTAAACAGATTTTTTTATAAATCATATTTCATTATTTAATTTGATTAATTAAGATCTTATATTCGTTTTTCATCAAATATTTTGTTTGTTACATTTTTATGTCCTTCGTATGTCTTTTGAAAAAAAATATTATTGTCAATTAATTTCAAATTTTCATAAAAGTGGGCGATAAAATTTTCTATAATTATCAATTTACTACTGATGGTATAATTTTGGCAATGTTTAAATTCAGAGCACAACAGAGCAATTAAATATTTTTCGGAATATTATGAAGTTTATATAAATTTGAATCATTGCCATCATATCACGTTCAGCAATTATAATATAACGTGCATCAAAAATTGTTGCAAAGATTTAGACATAGATCTAGATTAATATCATGTTGTGTGTAATTAAATCGTGAATCAGGTTTTAAAATTTAATGCAATTGTTTGGGTTATAAAATTTAAGAGAGTGGAACATTTTTTTTTCGAATAACAATATATTGCTAGTATACATTCTGTTGTTTTGTTAACAAAAAAACGAATAATTGAATAATACATCCATAATGGAAAACTCAATATAAAATGCTAAACAATTTAAAATATGAGTAAATGAGTATATATCATCAACGTATCTTTTTATATCCTTATTTACTCTATGCTGTATCGTTACTAGATATATGGACACACATTCACAAGGCATTTTATGAAGTGAATATTGCAAAATATCCAACTCAAATCTCAACCGAGCTTATTTACTATTTTGATTTAATTAAGTTCCTAAAACGAAATAACTCGACAACACATTTTAGAGCACAATGTAGTATTTGAAAACCAGGAAAGCATCAACAAGTTTTAGATCTATCAACCTTGACCTACGATAAATCTTGTTTGAATGTCGCATAGCTAATCCAATTTTAATGATCGCTCTAACGTTGCAATCGGATGCATTTAATTAATCTCATTTTCATTCAACTTTACATAGAGGCCACAACATTACCTTTTTAAGTGGATTTACGGCTGACTTTTCTATAGAAGGATTGCAAGAAATCACACCAACAACACTAGTACAGTACATCCAGAACTATACCAACTGGGACCTCCTAGGCAGGAGAATGCGGGGAGAGATGCCGATTCAAATATGGGATGGACTTAGGTATGGGTGGGAGGTAAGCGCAACTCTAATAAGCAATTAAAATAAATGCTAACTCTTTCGTGAATTATTAATATATATTTGAAGTATGAGGAATTTTTTCCTTGTTAAATATGACGTTAGACAGTCATTAAAAAGGAATTTTGAAAACAAAGTATCAGCTTTCATAATATTTGGAGATAAATTATGAACCTGAGTCTAAAATTAACCGCGGTATTAAAAATCGCATTACAATGTGGAGCACATAAGTACCATAAAATTCACAACTCCTCGCTTCGCTTACATATGTTATAATTTTGACAATGATTTAAATCTCTTTATTATTTTTTAAAAATAATTCACTTTTAAAAGTCTTAAAAAAAGCTGTTTAAAAATGTTTTATTACTGATGTTTCAATAATTTCGAATCCTTAATATTTTATAAGTTTTAAGTAATTTGTAATTTTTTTTTTGTAATCCTATTCAGCAAATTACTAACAAGCGACGCGTAGAGTTTGCAAATCTTTAACATTTATTCCGATGTATCATTTTCAGAAAATTTGTGAATCGTTCGCAGCTTTTGTAATTCAATCCATTCAAAAACGCTTTTAGGTTTTCGTACATGTTCTGCTTGAAGAATATTGTCCTTAATTTGACAAATCAATGTTGGTCTTTTCAGTCATGCGAAGCTCTGCTAGAAGACAGCGAAACCAAAGATCTACTGAGTAGGAAATTTAATTTATTGATCCTAGATGGTGCTTTCCCAGAATGCGCCCTTGGTCTGCAATATAAAATGAACGCCCCATTTATGTACATAAATACCGTTGGCTTTTTTACCGCAAGCATAGCCCGAGCGGGTTCACCGGCTCCCTATGCTATTACACCAAGCTTCATTGCACCGTTTACGGATAACATGAGCTTTATTGAACGAGTAGTAAACACAATGTATCATGTAATGCTGAAGATATCGCATTCGGTAAGTTCAATTTTTTTATTTATATAATAATATATTAATTGGAATTTTTGAAATCTTATCATGGTTGAATTTTTTGGATTAATAATAATTAAGAAATCTGATCTATGAAGATAATTTTTCTACATTGTAGAGATTTGTAAAATACTTTCTTAGATTTCAATTTATATACTTGAAACGAGGTCGTATTAAAATACATTTTTGGTGTGTCATCAACAGTACCAAATCATATATCTAAGTTATCATCATATCAATTGTGAGTGAATGGGATTATCGACGATATAATTTGGACAATTCATTTTATTTTTAATTCGTGGAATAATAAATGTTTTGAGTAACGAGTTGATTGAAAGGATGAATCAATCTTTCTAGAATGTTATTATAATATTTTTTATTATATATATAATAATTGTTATGTCATCAATTATCATAAATTGCGCTTTTTATATGTAGGAAAAGTATTCTTTCATATCTTAAAAGCGAATCTGTATTTCATCGCAAAACTGTTATCACATCTTGCAATATCAAAGTTCCACCGTCTTTTCGCGGCTTTTGAAAGCAAAACACTCCATAAACAAAGAAATTCCCGAGAGCGACAACTCAGCATTTTGTTTTGAGCAGTTATTTCTCTTAATTTTTATGCAAATTCGGCGTTTTTGCGCCATAATTACGACATCATCAGTCTCACCAGCTATTTTCTGTAGTTTAATGGAAGTGCTGACTGTGTATGAAACAGGTCAATAAAATAAAGATTAAAAATAAATATCGTTGGCGAGCAACGTCAAGCAAAATAAATATAATAGTTGCTCATTTTTGGTGTATGTCAAGGATATTTAGTAATCGCAACCAGAACAACATCTCTGTGTGACACATTGCACGTTCAAATTGTTGTGCAATTTTTAAATACGATTTAATAAGATTTATTGACCCGCATATGATTCTTTACAGGCAATGGTGAGTGTGTTGCAAACAGTAGTCCGAAAGCATCTTGGAGATGATGTGCCTTATGTTTATGATATTTCAAAAAATGTCAGCTTCATTTTGCAGAACGGACATGTTACCGTGTCCTATCCTCGTCCTTTCATGCCAAATGTGGCAGAAATTGCTTGCATACATTGTCATTCGGCGAAACCGTTACCTAAGGTAATTTTCAATTTAAATATAAAAAAACATGTTTTAATAAAATTGATTTGTTTATTATAGGACCTCGAAGATTTTATTGCTGGATCTGGAGATGCAGGATTCATTTATGTTTCAATGGGCTCCTCCGTCAAAGCTGTTAATATGCCAGAACATTTACGGCTTCTTTTAGTTAATACTTTTGCTAAATTACCTTATCGAGTTCTATGGAAATACGAAGCAAATCATCGCCTGGAAGATTTACCTCCAAATGTCAAAATTGGAAGGTAATAAATCCTTTTAATCTAATACAATTAACTTCGGTTATAACTATGCTGCACTATCTATTTCTATGACGATGTTCTTCGCTTTTATCTTTTATAGGCGTCGCTGACCTTTTATAATTATTAATACTTCAATTCCACTCAAAATAATATTTAACTTCACTGTTTGTCGTTCTATGCACAAATATCGAATATAATATATTAATTTTCTACATCATAATTACCATTACAGGTGGCTCCCCCAGCAAGATATTTTAGGACATAAAAAAATTAGGGCATTTGTTACTCATGGTGGCTTATTGAGTATGTTTGAGACAGTCTACCATGGTGTACCAGTAGTAACTATGCCGGTGTTCTGTGACCACGATTCTAATTCAGCCAAAGCTGCACTAGATGGATATGCTTTACAATTAGAATTAAAAACTCTCACCGCAGATAAACTTCTTATGTCTGTGCATAAAGTGATTAATGAACCCAAGTACAAAAACGAAGCCAGGTAAATCTCATACACCATAAAGTGACCAAAAAGAAACTAAAAATATTATTTTAATTGCATTACCTCAGATACCGACAAAGGCTGATGAAAGACCAGCGTAATACTCCACTAGAAACAGCTATTTATTGGACCGAGTACGTGATACGGAATAATGGTGCTTATCATTTACAAACGCCTGGCAGACATTTTGGGTAATAACATTATATAAATTATATAATTATTTGTATATTCTACAACAGCTGAAATATTTATATATTATATGTTTGTATTTCATGACCAATTAGCTTTTAACTCATTATTAACCTAGATTATGAAATGAATGATATTTTCCACGTGAAACACCATACCATTATAATTATGCTCAATTATGTATGTCTTTTTAGTTTTCTGCAATACTATTCGATCGATGTTCTTGGATTTTTCGTTGCAATATTAATGTCATTGCGATACCTGGTGAAGCGGTATTTCTTTAGAGCAAACGGTAGCAGCAAACTCAAACTCAAGATGCAGTAATCATGATGCTTGAGCTGTTTAAAAAAGCCAGTGATTTTATTTAGTTTATGGAATGCTAGTAATTGTGTGTAGGTAGATTATAATTTTGCAATTTGTAAACAGTGTGCATGTTTATTCAATGAGAAGCAATTGAAGGATCTGATTATTATTATTCGATTAGAAACTTTTAGGTTAAGATTAATTATTTATTAATTTTTAAAGTCTAAAATTTTTATAAAGAATTTGTATTTTATATGTATTTAATATTATTTTAATAAATTTTGAAAAAAAAATATTTATAAAAAGATATAATAAACACTTTAATATTAGTTTGAGTCAACTGGTATTTAAAGATTCGTACAACTATTCATAATTCTCCATTTACGGTTGGATAGATCATCATCCTTTTATGTTGAGGCAACTTATTTCTCACAAAACTAGTTCACGTAAAGATTTTAAATTATAAGTTGACGGAAGTTTAAAGTTTGATGGCAATTGAGTCTTATTTAAATATTTGAAACTTTTCTCATCTCTGGTTTCCATTTTATGTATAAGCGCTTAAAAATGCAATCTCTTTTATAATAAAATCATTCGGTTTCAAAATGATTCAACGCATATAATGTCTGATAATGCGGTAAACATTGTAATTTTCATGCATAATCTATTATATTTCAACCTTACAGAAACAACCGATTGAAAATCTCAAGTGTTGTCACAATATGTTTTTAGCTCTTGAGTAAAACGTAACAATATATATCAGATTCACCCGAGAACCTTAAATAATTACATGTTACAACTTTTCTGCAGATTCAATATTATATAGAAGCTTTTATAAGAAAAATGTTTGAAATACCAATATGATTATTATTTTGAAACAAAAACTAAAGGGTATTCTGTAATTATTAAAAATTTATTTTCATTCAATTTATTTTATAAAACATTTTTTTTTGTTTCTCGGGGTCATTTCTCTAACAAGCATTCATTGTGCATACTCATATAAACCAGTATTGTGTCAGAGTGAGAGTTTGATTTAAATTGCATGATATGTTATAACCAAAGAAGATTTGAAATAGATTTGTTTATTATTGTAATTGAGAATAAAATGTGTTTTGCATCCATTTTACTGGTCTTTACGGCGTATGTTGCACTCTTTTTGAGATTGTCATCAGATTATTTTTTTTATCGGTCAACCCGATTGATATGCCATTTTTTTCAATTGTTGCAGAAGCAATGTTAGCACGTTGAACAGTAGCTGTGATTGATGGTGAAACAGATGATATTGCAGCCTCTCCAGTATTTTGTCGATACATCATAAAAGCCGAGAAACATAGCCCAAACAGTCCCAAAACTATACCTAGCCATTTCGTCACTTCATTGAAACTCAAGGCTCTGAAAATTGAAGATAAAATATGGATTTGATTTCAATTATGTTCAAAATTTCACAATATAGGATGGTCACCTAAACTCACATACTTACAAAAACAATTGATACTTCAGAATGTTTGTGTATGTTTTGTTAAGATGTGCGCCTTCCGAAAGCCAGAAAATTGGTAGAATGAGCTTCGGTAGTTTTGCCATGACTTGCAATTGCTCAACAGGCTCCATTGCCAAATTAAACTGGAGTTTCTTCTCAGCTGAAAGTGGTGTACCACTGATCAGCTCAAAATGAACGTATGTATCGTGTTTTTCTTTGTTAGGAGTTAAGCCGTCTACCATTTCTAGAAGTTGTGAATCACCATCAAGAAAATGGGGTTTGGAGCCAATTAATGGAGCTGTAAGGTTCAAGTAATATAAAATTTGTTAATTACTATATGTTAAAATCGGTTAAAATAAAATAAATGAATAGTGTCAAAAGATTCACCTCCTACGCAAGGCTCCAAGTCCATTGTTCCCTTTAATGGACAGCCATCTGGTGGATTGTTGCAAAAACAATGCAATTCTGGCTGATTCTAAAAAAGAAATATTTTTAATATCATGAAGAGTACTTATTTATATTGCTACAGATCAAACCTTCAAGTCCCCAAGATCAAAACCATAGTATGAGGTAGGGAAACCATTATATTTAGATTTTTTGACGAAATGTGCTCCCATAGATCGACAAATGTCAGGAGTAAATGCCCAAAGTCCTTCTTCTTTTTTCTGTAATCAATGTATATGTAGAATCAATATATGACTGTTCATAAAGGACGTCCACGCATGAACAGATTGGATAACTATGCATTTAAAAAAATTTATATGTTTTGTATTGGAAAAAATTTTAATCTAAAATTTAAATTATTGGATTTGCTAATCGATTTGTTTCATGGTAATTTTTTCACTGTAGTGAATTAAAAAAATTAAAAAAAAAAATCTTTAACACCCCCTTCTCCGCAAACTTCGGATGTCCTTTATAAACAACCTTTTATAAAGAAGATATAAAATTTGTTTGCTTGTCTATTGTTATAGTCATACCATAAATGGGGGAAAAATTGTAGAATCCGTTCCAATAAACTTGTTGCATTCATCACCAGACCAAGTATCTAAATAATTTAAATTAAAGCTACAATTAAAAATATATTTCAAAAAATCTTACCCAGTTCTGGCTCATTCTGATATTGTATAATTCTACCCAAATCATGAATATTTTTTATTCCACGTGATACCAAAAATCTTCCACCGTCCGTCGCATTTTTCTAATTTATTGGATGAAATAAGACATTGAGAATATATATGTCTGGTTGACAAATAAGACATGCTTATATGTTAGGTATTTCAATCTTCTAAAGTGCCTATTTGACTCGCAAAAATGTATCAAAACAATTCAATTCTGCTTTCAAGCAGTCGATTCGCATTCGAATCAAACAATTATTGATCAAGCTAGTATTATTCTTGTATTACCTATTTATGAGATAACTCAAATACCGATTGCAAACAAAGTAAGAATCTAAATTTGAAAAACATTTTCTTTTGTTTTAAATTGAACAAAAATAAAAAATAATAATATGAGACAAAACTTTTAAAAGCAAGACGATCTAGCATCATGTTTTAGCACATGATTGAATTTCTTTAAATCAAAATTTGATACAGAAGTATATTTTGAACGCGAACAATATAATTTTGTTTCGACAGTTTTATGATCCAATGCATCAATAAAGAAGAATCTACTCTACAATACGTTGTTTGTAGTCTTCTATGAGCTTGAGCAGCTCATCGAAATAGTTAAAGCTGGATAAACTTTAGTCATACGTATATTCTGATCAATTATAAGCTAGCTGAACAATTAAAAACATTTCGGGGAAATAAAAATGACTTTTCATTGAAAATTTGATCATGCTCTGGTCAAAATTTTCAAAAACTATAATTTTATATTGTAGAACCTAAAAGTTAAGTCTCTTCTATTTTTTCGAGTCTATTATGTTATACTTTAAATATGATGCCAGATTTAAGTACAAAGAAGAAACAAAATTTTACCGATCCAAGCAAAGAAAACTTGTAAAAAGTTTCATTCACTATTTGCAATTGATTGCTTTCCGTCTCGAATGCTGCACCTGAACGGAAGAATAGAATAAAGTTAACACTTAAAGTTTCAATGTAAATAAAGTTTTGTGAAGGGTTAATATTACAAACTGCTTTGGCGGAAAAATCATGAACATCACAATTGATATAAACTCCATTAAACAAAATATCCATTGCGGTAGCTGTCATGAATGCAGACTTTGGCTCAAAAATAACGTTCATTGCTAGTGTGGAAATGTATTTAAAGATTTAGTCGAGGCAAAAAATTTTATTTCATTGATAAAATAATTTGCTAACCTTTTGTAGCGAGTTGTAACATCGGTTCACGGTCCTTCTTGACAATAATCATTGTGCTCTAATTTTAAATATATTTTAGATTATTTTTTTTAATTATTAGTATCTAAATCTAAGTTGATGACCTTTTTTCGTAAACAATAATAAACAGTTTTTAATTAAAATTTTACTGTAATTAACATGATTTAACCTCTATAATAAATTTGCGATGGAATAACACTGAGACGAATAAAAATCGGAGAGATATTTACTAGCGGAGTTTATTCTTAATTGTCTTCGTATCAGTGTTGTTAATTAAACTTTCGAGCAATGCTAATCATTTTTTTGAATCTGAACAGTCTGAGAATTGCCTCACTGATATGGAATTTCAAAAATATGAATTATTACTGCATTTAAGAATTATGATAATAAAACAATTTCTAAACAAAATAATTTTAATTATAGCTACCCAACTGAAAAAAACACTCGAAAACTTATCAAAAACTTATGAAATTTACTTATCATTATTCCCCGAATACCTCTATCAAAACAGTGTAATCTGACGTATGAAATTGTGTTATTCATAAGTTTTCATAAGTAATTTTACTTATGACATTTGTGTTTTTCATAAGTTTTCATAAATATATTAATGTATGAGATTTGTGTTTTTCATAAGTTTTCATAAGTAAAATGTCAAAAAATGCAAAAAATAAATCGGTTCCAGAGCCAAGGCACAAATCAAACCTTACTTGGGGTGCTGGATGAATTTTGGATGGAGATACAGTATAGCATTATATAGACGGGCTCTGTTAGCAAATATTTATTGACTCGATACAAATTTGAAAATTTTATTTTTTGCCTAAAAACTTGGGATTCGAAACGGGGAAGTTTGGTGTGTAGATCTGCGTCGCTCGCTGCTTGCCGTAGAGGTAATGTGTTTACTAAGACTAAACTTGAACATTATGAAGAAAAATATGTTATTGAATATTACGAATAATTTAAGAGGCAAATGAATTTAAGAATAAAAAATTTATAATTACATTTTTATTTGATTGACTAGATTTTCAGAAATTTACGAGGAATTTAATATTTCCCAAACAATATGAAAATTTAATAACTAAAAATAATAAATTATTTTAGTGGAGTAAAATTTTTTTTTTGCAATTTTAGAATTTGGGACAATTAATACTCGAATGTTATAGAAACTTTACTTGCTAGCACATTTGCTTGTGAAAAGGTATTAGATTTTATCTTATGAAGCTCCAACTTTGTTATTCTTCAAAAAAATGTATAGTGTTGTTGTTTACAATAAATATGAAATTATGAGTTTTGATACGAATATTTGTTTTCGTAATTTTATATTCAAAGTGAAGTTAACTATAACTTATGGTTAAATTTAGCTCAAAAAGTAAATGATTTTCAAAAATTTCTAGAATTCTTTCACTTATCAAAACTTATGAAAACATTTAAATGGTCGACCGACTTATGAATTTCATGTTTTTTATAAGTTTTGATATGTAAATTCGATCTCGAAATTTTATTTTACTTATCAAAACTTATGAATAAATCGAGTTTCTTGAGTAAATGTTTTTTATAAGTTTTCATAAATTATTTTACCTATCAAAACTTATGAAAGACACTCAAAAGTTCGGTTACTTATGAATTTTGTGTTTTTCATAAGTTTTGATATGTAAATTTGGTCTCGAAATATTTTTTTACCTATGAAAACTTATGAATAACTTGAACTTCATAAGTAAATGTTTTTGATAAGTTTTCAAGGATTATATTACCTATCAAAACTTATGAGTGACACCGTGTTCATAAGTATAATGCCGTTTTACATATGATATTTGTGTAACTCATAGGTTTTGATAGGTTTTAGTAGATTTTACACTGAACTGTCTGTATGACAATTTCACTTGGGTAAATATTAATTAATTTTTGAAATTATATTCACCATCATGACCAAGTGTGGTAACGTTATCATTTCATTGCCCGTCAGACCATTTGATTTATCTGAGCGAAAGATAAAAGTGTTCGTCAAAGAAAATGCGATGGTGTCTTCTGCTTCGTCTTCAATCATATCTGATTTATCTTTCCATTCGCTGAGAGGAAATTAAATCATTGAAAAAATATTTTTTATTTCTTGGAGTCATTTAAAAACCAATTTAAGAAAATCTACTCGATATAAAATGTTGTAATTTTTTAAGATTGAAAAGTTTTACTATTAAATATGATAAAAACACATAAGTCATGAACAACCCTAACAGTCAAAAGCTCTCACTCAAAAAAATAAGGTCCAACTTCCTGAAGGTTCGGTCTTCCTCCATTCATCACTTCATCGGCGTTTGTCAAATTGAACAAGTAAACTTTAACCTCAAGTGGAAAAGGAATTTTGTCAAAAAGAACCCGCATTTGAGAGCCATGCTTGAGTTGCAAATTCTGAATAGAAACTGAATCGTTAACGAAATGTTTACAAGTCTCTCAACAAGCCACTTACCCTCTTTAGCATAAACTCCAAGATTTTTGGGAAAAATACGTATGCATTTAAAACAGCAAAGCACAAGCCACAAGCAGATAAAATTGCTGACTTTTTAAAGTTCACATTTTCTAAGAACCTCATTGTGGACAACTTGAATTGGGCACTTTGCTAACAATATTAGATTGTTCAGTTACAACCAAGAATGTACTTTCAGGTAATTATAATTATTATAAAAACTTTTCAACTTCACAATTTCCTATACTGTTATTAGTCTTACGATTGTTCAACAAATATAAGTCAAGTAGCATTCAGAGAGTTTACACTGATACACATTTGTACTGATACATCCGACAGCGAGAATATTTGTAATTCTATAGTTTTGATCCAAAACGACAAGCTAATTTCCGGTCTTTACAAAAAAAAAAGTATGTCTAGTAAAGATTGTATCAACGAAGCTCCAAAATCACCAGAATTACCAAAAAATAAACTACCTTTACGAGGGCAAATGAGATGAAAAAACCGTGATTATTATTTAATATATTTTTAAACTAATAAAATCATTCAGCAGAATTCAGATATTATTTGAAAATTAAACTCAAGCACACAAAAAGATGCGTTTAGTTTTATTCAGTTTTCACAACAGAATGATGAAAGTTCTGCAACATGATAAAAATGATACGCAATTTTGTTGGCATGCCGCAGCTATAATTAAATTGGAAATATAATTACACAATTCGAAATATCATATTGCATTTTCCCAGCACCAGCTTCTGGAATTTTCGATTGGCGAGAACAATCAAATTGCACCTATCATGAAGCAATTTCATTTTGATTGATAAGTGCTGAACTAGGAATTGTTGAGGAAAAATTTTTTTTTATTTTTTATTTATTTAGAATGCGGTATACTATATGACTAGATATGATCCGTTTCTCTGTCTATACAACGTTTTTATAAAATTTTCTAGAATCTTCAGCTTTCCTGAATACCATTTTTTGTTATAGTTGTAGCAAACTGCATTTTAAATCCATAAATGTACATTCTAACCTTAATGGTTTCCTTTTTTTTCTTTTCATACGATTATTATTTTTACCGTTTAATTTAAACTATATTTTCTATTTCCAATATTATTTTCCCTTAATGAAATATTAACATTAAATTGTCTGATAGTTTACAAACTCATTGCTCAGATCTACTCGTTTAAATGCAAAAATGTTATTATTTACAAGTGAAAATCGATATTTTAATATCTTCATAATGAAATTACAGTTACATGAAATTGCATACAGTCTATTTCAATAAAGGATGATTATGTCTCAAAGTATTTATATTAATCTCTCGGTATCAATATAATTAACGATTGTGGCATACATGAATGAAGAGAAATTATCCAAGAATGTTATTTATTTCAATGCTTTATAAAACGATCAAACTATTGATGCATATATTTTTTTTATTTAAAACTTTAAAATGAAGAATGTAGACTGTAGAGTAGCGTGGTTCACAAATCGTATGGAAAAGCAAAAATGTTGAAATATGCTGCTCCACCACCCTAAAATAATTTTTGGGGATAAAAAAACTTACCCGTATTTTTTTTTTTTTTTTTTGGTCCATCGGAAAGGAGTGCTCAAGTTCGTTGAAGTTTTGAAATTGAGTTTTAAGACGACTGCCTTAAATCTTGCAAATATTTTTGAACTTTGTTACCATATTTTGATAAACTTAATTAATACCATCATGCTGTAAAAATATTTCTTGAAAAAAATATCAGACCAAAAAGATATCCATGAATTTGTAAAATTTTTCTCTCATACAAAAATATCAAAATCTTACTTTTAAAGATAACTTTCAGATTAAGAAGTAAAATGTCGATTAAAAGCCTTTTCAAAATTAGTCAACTTATTTATAAACCAAATGCAAAAGAGTTTGCACATTTTCAAGTTGCCAAAAAAAAGTATAGTCACCGAGAAGAAGACTATGTTTTCATAGATCACTTGTTGTTGCTGTAATTTAAAAAAATTGATTTTGACCGATCAGGAAAATAAATGTTAACGGGATTTTCTACCAAAAATTAGGAATCAAGATTACAAACTTTTTTGACCAGAAAAAAACAAGATGGTGGATGTCAAAAAGGCGCGAATATTCAAATTATATAATGAAAAATGATTTCTTTAGTTCTTTAATATATAAGACTATCGTTTAATTTCAAAATCACAAAAAAAAATCACTTTTTGTGGTTTCAGTGAGATTATTTTTTCTTTTTGCAATATTTTAAGTATTTTTCTTACAATATCATTTTTCATCATATATTTTGAATATTCGCGCCTTTTTGACATCCACCATTTTGTTTTTTCCTGGTCAAAAATGTTTGTAATCTTGATTCCTAATTTTTGGTAGAAAATCCCGTAAACATTTATTTTCCTGATCGGTCAAAATCAATTTTTTAAAATTACAGCAACAACAAGTGATCTATGAAAACATAGTCCTCTTCTCGGTGACTATACTTTTTTTTGGCAACTTGAAAATGAGCAAACTCTTTTGCATTTGGTTTATAAATGAGTTAACTAATTTTTAAAAGGTTTTTAATCGACATTTTACGTCTTAATCTGAAAGTTATCTTTAAAAGTAAGGTTTTGATATTTTTGTATGGGAGAAAAATTTCACAAATTCATGGATATCTTTTTAGTCTGATATTTTTTTCAAGAAATATTTTTACAGCTTATTGGTATTAATTAAGGTTATCAAAATATGGTAACAAAGTTCAGAAATATTTGCAAGATTTAGGGCAGTCATCTTAAAACTCAATTTCAAAACTTCAACGAATTTGAGCACTCCTTTCCGATGGACAAAAAAATAAATAAAAAAATACGGGTAAGTTTTTTTATCCCCAAAAATTATTTTAGGCTGGTGGAGCAGCATATTTCAACAAATCGGTTATACGAACCACCCTACAGTGTAGAGTTATATAAACATTAAACATACTGTTTTGTATTTTTTATCGATTAACGACGATGGAACTCGGATAAAACTGGCTCATGGTGGACTCCAGACTCAGGGTATGCAACGGTATCGTGATGAAGGGCTGAGTTAACTACCGAGTATTGAGCAAAAGATGGTAATGTAGCTATTGGGGCATGTGTGTAATATTGTGAGGATGCAACAGGAGCTTGAGAATATATTTTAGCTGAAACCGTTGGTGCATGATGATAGTATTGTGCAGATACAACTGGAGCTGGCGAAATGATTTTTGCAGCAACAGCTGGCGCGGAATAGTATTGGGATGCTACAATTGGTGCGTGAGAATATATTGGATCAGGAATTGGTCGGGCATGCGAATAATACTGCGCTGAAACCACTGGCTCGGGAGCATACAAAGGAGCTGGAACTGCTTGGGCATGTGTGTAAATAGGTGCTGGAACAGCGGCTACAATAAGAATAAAAACATAGTTGAAAACATGGCTCAAAGATTCCTATAAAAAAATTGATAATTATTTTAAAATTTACCAGCAAGAGGGGCAGCAACAATATTGGCAGCGTAAGTTGGATATCTGTAGTTGTTACTGTATGGTTCATATCCGTACCCCAATGGATATCCTCTTTTAGTTTTTGTTGATTCTTCAGCTGCAAACACAGCCCCGACCAACATTAAACTAACGATCTATGTGAAATTATAGCCATTTTAAAATTAGTCTGATATATAATACAAATAATCTTTTATAGTTTGCTAAAAAATTTGCTACACTTTTCAATAAACATTTAGAACTAATCGAAAATTGAATATTGAAACAACTTCTATCTTGAAAAAAGTATTTTTTACAATTTTTAGTATATGAACTCACAATACATTTCATTTTTCAACAATTTCTGAGAATATCTTATTCACTTGAATCTTCAAACAGCAAACTTCAAGAGTTGACTGATACCGAAGAGAAGTATCTTGTCCACTTATATACATCTTGAGAAAATTCACAAAATGATGGTTGCCCAACATTTAATATAGTTTAAAGTAATCAAAATCAATTTGAACAAATTTGTGCAATCGCTTCAGAATGTGACTTAATGTCAAAGCAACAAGTACATACGATACTTCTGGCTTGTGATAAAATTCATCATAGGTATTTCTCACAACTTGACTGACCTCAGGTTTTTAAGTATTAAATGGATTTGAGTTTTAGATTGGAAGAAAAACAAGGCATACCTAAATACAGGCTTCTATAATCATTTCTCTCAATTACCTAAGATACCAACATAACACGCCGAAACAGCCGATTCCTTCTGGGACTTCATGATACTTTTCTGAACCGGTTTTGCACACTGATTCATGATATATATGTGGTTTTTCTTGAAATGCCCCAAGATTCCCACAAACTTCATAACCTCAAATTTGGCGCCACGTGAATTTTCCAAAATTTCCATTTTTCTCAATCAAAAATATTTTTATGGGAAAGTGTGGTCAAACTATCCATGAATATACAAAAAAAAATTGGAAATGAATTAATAAGTGGTTCTTGAAATATTTGAGTTCCCGTCTAGCAAAGTCGGGAATTCTTGGAAATTAAATTTTGTGAATTTAACCGACTTTGCTACACGTGTTCTCAAATATTTCAAGAATCACTTTTCAGATCATTCTGAATTTTTTTTTGTATATTCATGGATAGTTTGACCACACTTTACAATAGAAAAATTTTTGTTTGGAAAACATGGAAATTTTGGAAAATTCACGTGGCGCCAAATTTGAGGTTATGAAGTTTATGGGAATCTTGGGGCATTTCAAGAAAAACTGAATATACAGCATGAATCAGTGTGCAAAACTGTCTCAGAAAAGTATCATGAAGTCCCAGAAGGAATTTATGACTCAAATTTTGAAGTGGCGTGTAATATATATTTTATACCATAATATGGAAGCGTTTTCTTCAAATTGATGAGACTAATGCATAAAGGCAAAGACTTTGTAAAATGATCACTTTTGATCCATATATTTAAGTTTTATCTTATGCTACAGGTATAGACATCATTATGCTAAATGAATAATACTAATAGATTTGAAAAAATTTAACTTTTAGACTAAATCATGCTCTCAAGGTTTAACAAAAAAAATCTCGAGCATGTCAGATTGAGCAATTAACATTTCCTTGTAATTGAAGATTAATTTGCTGAATGTTAAAATTCCTATTTATTGCAAATTCCATTTCACCTTAATATTAGTGCTTCATACAGATTTTCAGCCATCGAATTTCAGCTAAAGGTTTTTCAGATAAATGCCGGTCCTCTAGTAAATTCAATGTATGTGAATTATCTCGCAAACCATAATTTGTTCATCTATTATGTACACTAAACTGCTTCTAAAGGCATTATAACTTTATATAGATACTCAATGAGCAATTTGTTGATGACAAGTTGGTTTTATAAAATGTAGTTTACTTCCCATGTAAGATTAAAAGTATGAAGATTAAAAGTAGTAAAAAATGTACAGAGAATGTAGAGCTATGTAAATTGACTATAACCACAGTAAAATAATGATAAAAAAATAAAAAGTTTATCTATAAAAGTATTTGGGTTTTGGAATTAAAAACTCATCGTTGCCCACTACAATTGTTTTTTGCAATAGGTTTCTATTAAAATTATCTTAATTATTCATAACTTTAAAAAAAAATTTTAATGTTAACCTAAAACTACAAGAAATGCTTGTCTTCTCAAGTAAATGTAAATTATATGTAAAATCTAAGGTCTTCAGCAAAATTCTTTTAAAAGTATTTTATTTAAATTTATTTGCTGTTGACAAATCAATATTTAATTTGTTGATTAAATTTCCCTGATTGTGTCCTTGTAAAAATGTTTAATGAATCAATTTGATACTTTTAAGTTGAATTTTAAGGCTTTAAGCAACAGATTTTCTTATTCACGTATTATATTATGTAGACATAAAAAGGGTAAAATTTAAAATTTATTAATCCAAAAAGACTTATTTTAAACCAGGTTTGGGTCTGTTATTTAGACAATCATTGTTGATGTAATGTCAATTAGATATATACACAGATTATACACGAAAAATTAAAGAAATATTTATATTTTGAATTTCAATTATTTATTATTTATTGTTTGCATATTAAAATATAGCAATATGCAGAATCACATGTAAATATACATAGTTAAATATATACACATTACCAATAACAAGTAACAGTTTATAGAGTTTGGCATCAATCTTTTCCGTTATTTCTGGTCAGTTATTCTAATGACTTTTACAATTTTTCAATATGTACAAGCGATAATCGGGTTAACCTTTGAAAAGTGAGTGTAAGCCTCCGTGATGAGTAGTTTTTAGGACTGAGTAGTGTTTTGCTCCTTGATGACCTGATATATATGGTGCGCTGCCATAATATCCGCTACCAAGACCATGTGTTCCATACCCGTAGCCAATGCCGCCAAGTCCATACCCATTAGCTAAGCTGGCTGATCCAATTCCGAGACCTAATCCATATCCAGCTCCGGCCAATCCATAGCCAGCTCCTCCTAATCCGTAGCCAGCTCCTCCTAATCCATATCCCGCTCCTCCTAATCCGAAGCTTCCAATTCCTACTCCAATAGCTGGAGCACCGATTGAAGCAACAGCAACTAAAGTTTGAGAATTTAGTTTTTATTTAATTGAAATAATTAATTCATCTTTCCAATTATGGAAAATTACTAATCTCTATGATTGATTTTAACAAAATCTTTTAAACTCACTAGGCTGAGGAACAGCAATTGGTTGAGGTACTGCCACAGGCTGTGCAACTATAAAATATATGCTAATAAGTTAGTTTACTTCAAAAAATTATAAAATTTATAGTATAATTTCCAAACGAACCTGGATATGGCACGGGACGATCCACTGGGAATGGCACTAGAATGGGAATAAAATTGAAAAATCAAATTATATGAAGCTTTAAAAGTTTCTGATAACTTTTGATATATTTATCGAAAAACTAACCTGGGCGGTCAACTGGGAATGGACGATCTACAGGTACTTGTACTGGATAAGGTCTAAAATTATATATTATTAAAATTTGTTCTCATTTGACAAAGAAGTTTGACATTTCAACATTGGCAAGTATGCTCATATTTACCGTGGAATGTGTACTGGAACTTGAATATGCACTGGTCTGTCCACAATACGATCAACAATTCGATCTACAGGGTATGGAACTAAAAATTTGAAAATGAAGTATTAATTTTTTGTGAAATTATTTACATTATTGTATTTGATTGACTTTATACCTGGTCGATCAACAGGTACGCGGATATGCACTGGCCTATCTACAATGCGATCAACTATCCTTTCGACTGGGTATGGTACTGGTCTATCAATGTGAACTGGATAAGGTCTGAAAGTTTAATAATTTTCATAAGTAGCTATTTTATTTTTAGCCATTTAAAGACAGATTTATAATTTATATAAATATATAACAATAACTGAACAGATAAAGTTGAATTTGCTCAGTACCATTTGAATTATTTTTTAGCGACACTAACCTTGGTACTGGTCTATCAATGATACGATCAACTGGTACAGCTACTGGTCTATCAACAGGAACTGGTCGATCAACTATAGAAAATATTTATCATGAAATTTATTATAATTAAGCCAAAAATTCGAAAATTGTTAAAAAAGTTGTCACACATGAAAAGAAAAATACATTTAGAATAGTAGTTTCAAAGATAACATGCACTCCATTTGAAGTTTAACTTCTAAAAGTCTTAGTAACAACAAACTTGAACCTGCTTGAACTATAACAAACAAACCTGGAACGGCGAAAGGTCTTTGCACTGTTGTTACTGTATTTTGTGAAACTGTTGCCGGAAGTTGAGGCAAAATTGCAGATCCTGCAAAACCAGCTCCAAAAGCTGGTCCAGCAAATCCACCTCCGATAGCTGGTCCTGCAAATCCACCAATAGCTGGTCCAGGGCCAAAGGAGGAAGGTCCTCCAAGAGCAACACCCAAACCAGGTCCAGCGAAGGATGCACCTCCAATACTAGCTGATCCGAATGAAGCTGGAATTGCACCACCAACAAATGCAGGTGCATAGCTTCCTCCACCACTAACTCCTCCTCCATAAGCTAGTCCTCCTAGCTCAAGGCTACCACTATAGCCCAAACTTGATGGTAACCCTCCATAACCCGCACCATACGACCCTAATCCACCAAGAGAACGCTTAATTTGTTTCAATTGTTGTTGTTTCAACGGCTCAGCACACAACACAAGATTAACACAAAATAGCACTGCTATAATTAACGAAGTATTCGTCATATTCACTTTTCTATTACACTATTTGGTTAAAGATATATTTATTGAAGCGTTTAATTTGAAATGATACAATTTTCTGAATGTACTCCGATTTATATATCAATCTCTTGTGCACCACCGACTTGGTTTATTTTTCCAAATAGGTGCGTCTATATAACATTATGCTCTTATTAGTTCATTTGTGTATGAGACTGAGGAAAAACCGGAAGAGGTTTCCATGAAAATTTAAATCCAGATCGAACGAGCAAAAACTGATCGAATTCAAGAAAGCAGGTTTTTCATTTCTTAGATTCAAAAATCAGTGAAAGTCTTATAGGTAGCTCAAAAGCTTTCTGTTAGAGAACAAAAATATTACAGGAGTCTGAATAACTATAAGAAAATTGATTTTTTATTTTACGCACAATCAAGGATCATGAAAATTATAATTTTGTTAGCAAGTATATTTTTACAATAGATATGATTACCGTGCATACAACGAAAATCAAATTAAACTCTATTTTTAAAATCAAAACACCGCAAACTAAATTTGTGCGTAAATTTGAGAACTTTTTAATTCTATAGCGAAATACCTAAGTACTATAATCAGCTTTAATTTAAGAAATTTATTGAATATAAATAAATCAATATTTTGAACATTTTAAATTTTGTGTACAAAACTAATTTATTTCTTTTTTTCAATACAACATGACTAAAAAACTTTTGCTATATCAATTCACTCATAAAATATTAATTTGTTATAAATTGTCGCGCATCAGCGTCTCACAGTAAAATCAAGTTTTTTTGATTTTGGAGCGAATCAAGCGTAAAACGTGAACAAATGAATTTTATGTGAAGCGTTTATGGAATTTTGAAAAGGAAAACTCATACTTTTCATAATATCACGTATAATATGTTAAAAGAAAAACTAGTTCACTGAGAAACAAGAAAATATTTCCTTATTGTCACATTAACCATTACTGAAGCGTGGTTCAACTTGTTGATTTAGAGATGTAATAAGTACACACTACACACTCATTGTATGGAGTTATGTCATTTTTCGATATAAATAAAAAGTCATACATATATGTAAGTTCTATCGAAGTTTAAGTGATAAATTCTTTGGAAGGAAACACGAGTTTTGAAAGCACGCACAAAGTCTATAAATTGATCATAAAAGTTTCTGTTATAGAAAAATATCTAAGTTCAACCTCTTAGTTAATGAATAGATATAGAAAACAAATTAATTGCATATTAAAGAATCATAATTAATATTTGTAAGTTAAAGGAAAAATAATTTATAATTTTGGTTCTTGTTTCAGTCTACTTTATGATATTTGGACTTGAGCAGTTTTTTGCTTTACAGTAAATATTGTCTGACAAAAGCAAAATAAAATTCTATGAAAATTCTATTCATCAGATACTGAGTAAATTTACATTCTATTGTTGAGTAGATTGAAAAAGTTTGAATGATGCGAGAAGTCATATGCAGTTTTGCCGCAGTGAAAGCACAATAAAAGGATAAAAGCTCCTCAAAGCTGTATCATTATTTTCAAGTAAAAACGGGCTGAAAAGATGGTCAGCGATAAAATTCTTTATTTATTTATTTGTACGTTTTCTATGTTTTAGAAATGATCAAATGAAAACAATAAACTGAAATAAATATTTAAACTAAAAATTCATATCAATTTTTTTTTCAAGTATACTTAAGAAATGAAAATTCGTTCTTTTTTTCATCTTGCTATATTATGTTGCAATTCAAACTAGTTGTGCAGCTTGTGAGCTGAGCAGGACTTCTCCGCTAGTATGGAATGGTGTTTTCATTAAAAATTGTTTCGAAGTGCTATCTCCAGTCGTTATAAAAATCGGAATAAACATCGATGCAATTCTTGACAGAACTTATAATTTCAAACATTTTTCCTAAAGAGACCAATGTTGCATCTCTAATCCTTCGCTTGTTCTAGAGTAGAGAGTGAGCGATACCAGGCTGATTCTTCAAAAACTCGATTTTTCTCATTTTCTAAACGAATCATGAGATTCTAAGACTTTTTCAAAAAAAGTTGTCTGGTACCACCAAACCCCAGAAAGTAGGTAGTGGACCAAACATCGATGTTTTTTTGACAGAACTTATTATTCCAAACATTTTTCCTGAAGAGACCGAAGTTGTATCTTTTTTTTCTAATTCTGGAGCTGAGAGTAAGCGGCACCAGAATGATCCTCCAAAAACTTGATTTTTATAATTTTCTGGACGAATCATAAGATTCTAAGATTTTTTTCAAAAAAAGTTGTTGGTACCACCAGATGACCCCCAGATGATCCCAGTAGGTAGTGGACCAAACATCGATGTAATTCTTGACCGAAATTAATCAAAATTTTTCCTGAAGAACCGAAATAAGCTGAGAGTAACCATGATCCTCCAAAAATATGACCAAACAATTAATTTTGATTTTTTTCCAAACATTTTTCCTTCTCTAGTTCTCTAATTCTGGAGCTGAGAGTAGGCGGCACCAGGCTGATCCTACAAAAACTTGATTTTTATAATTTTCTGGACGAATCATAAGATTCTAAGACTTTTTTTAAAAAAAGTTGTCTGGTACCACCAGATGGGGGTCCCAGATGACTCCCAGTAGGTAGTTGACCAAACATCGATACATTTCCCGCCTCAACTCATAATCTCAAACATTTTCTGAAAAACACACAGCTCAAGTTTTTCAAAAAAAAATGTTTTTTTTTGTATGGAAAACCCGACTTTGGGTCACGGAAGTGGTTCTGGTGACCTAACCGGTGGAGTCACCATCACCAAAAATATCAGGTGCACGATGGGAAGAGATACCAAGTCGATTGGCATCAAAACATTTGGAATCGGTCCGGTGGGAGGTCAGATCGATCGTTTACAGTAACACACCCACCGAACCACCGAACCACCAGGCACACGGCCCTTAGTTTTTCGCATTTCACGGGTCGGGGGTTCAATATTTTCCGGATTTTTTTTTACAGGAATTTTCTTTAACTCAATACGGACAAAAAAAATATGAGATATTTTTGAGATTTGTGTACAGGGAAGCCAGGAAAAATCAAATAAGATTGAAAAACCCTGAAAATGCTGGGAAGAAAACAATACTTCTCCGAATTTTGCGGAGAAGTAAAAATCCTAACAAAGAGTAAGACAGCATAAGGCGATCAAATTATGCTTGATTTTTTTTTTTACTTTCCAGTTTTCTATCAAAAATGAAATGAATTCCAAAGAAAATAGATGCTTGATTTTTTTTTTAAATTAAGTATTATCATAATTCAAGATATTTGGCGCAATCGACTTATAAATAATATAAATTCAACAATTATGTAGTCAACAGAAAACCTTCGATAAGGTCGGTTAAACGTATTTAATTGTTTTTTTTGCGCTATTCAAAATCACTTCTGGTATATCCGAGTATCATTGCGAATCTTCAATAGTGAAAAGTAATTAACAACATAGTAAAAACTTTAAACAATGATTTTTTGCTTGAATGAAATGCTTATTTTACAGAAGGGGAGTCTCAAGAAAATATATAAATAAACCCACTCGATTGAATAATCTTTTAGTAAAAATCTTCAAGTGAACCTTTATCAGAATTAATTAGTAGTGTTTTGAAGATGAATCTTTGGGTAGGATTATAATAAGATTTAAAGATCTTCATAAAAGGAATTATAGTGCTCTACAATTTTGTCTACTTTAGGTATATTTAATATTTGGACTTGTGCCATTTACTTTACTTGTTAATGCAATTCAAACCTCTCAAACAAAATCGGACTTAGTCGAAAGTTCAAAGAAAGAAAAGCGAGGTATTCTAAACTATCTATTTCCAAATGTTGGCAATCCACCACATCCACCTCCAGCTGACTATCATCAACACTGGGCACCTTCTGGACCTGCTTACCCTCATATTGGCACGCATTATCATACAACGATAACCAAGAAATTTGGAATTCCTTATCCGGTTAAGGTATGTCTTTCGTTATATTTAATTAATTTCCTCACAGCAAGCATTGTTTAACTGTGACATTAGTTACATAATAATAAAATCAATTGACAAAATGGTGCTCACTGCTCACTTTAACATGTTGTTATTAAGATTGATTGATCAGAAATATATTTTATTTCGAGTTTCGACAATAACCATGCGATTCCAATTATTAAATTATTCAAATTATTGAATTATTCAAATTAAAAACCACGAGCATTTTCATGTTCCTCAAAATTTTCATTTAACGGATTAATTAAAAATAATTATTTGATTTCATCATCAAATGAAAAGTTGTGCAAATAAATCTTTCTCTTTTTACTGAGAATTCGTTTGAAAATAACTCTCATCTTTTTGTAATTGCTTCCTAAGCAAAAAATGTTTCGAGTTCCAACAAATGATTTGACATGTTGTTCAATGAACTGCCGGAAAAAAGTAAAGAATTTGTACTACTTAGCAGATTGTATAATAAAGTGTTGTAGCATAGTGCTTTTGTTGAATATAGTTCATTCATTTTTAGGTGCCAGTTCCATACCCTGTACACATTGATCGTCCTGGTGAGTGCTATAAGATTAAGATAAGATTATTATGATATAACATCATTTCAAAAATTCCGAGCCATGATTGTAGATAAAATCTATTCAGTAATATAGAACTAAGATAACTTTCAATAAGTTTTCCATATTTAATTAACAAAATTTTTAGTCAACTCAAGCACTTTTTAAACTTTAGCATGAGCTTTGCATTTAAATATCGAGTAAAAAGGACAATTTTCGGTTCACAAAATGCGTGAATGCAAAATCTCTAAATGACATTTGTTTTATAAATTTTTTATTTCTTTTTAGTGCCGTACGCTGTTCCAAAGTAAAAAAAAAATTATTTATGAAATCAGAAATGGAATTTAATCTTTTCTATTTTCAGACCATATCCTTTGCCAGTACCTATTGCAGTAGAGCGTCCAGGCAAGTTCAATATTTTTTAAAAATCCTTTTAAAAGTACAACTCATTCTTGAATTTCGATTGTCTAACATTTTTGTATACTTTTTCAGTTCCATATCCTGTTCATAAGTGAGAAAAAAACAAAGAAATTAAACAATTAAATATTAATCTATGTTTTTTATCTTTAAGACCTTATCCCGTGCCATTACCAATTCACCAGCATCCTCTTCCAGGTATAATACAACCTAACTTTTGTATTAAATGAATGCTTAACAATTTTTTCTAGCACCACATATTCCGGATCCTTGGGGCTCTAGGTGGTGACAGCTTCAAAATCAGTTGTTCTCATTTTAATGATTTTAATGTACAAATAAAGTTAATAAATTTAAATTGCATTTCACTGTGGTATTCTAGAAATGTATGCATTTTCTTATTTAAATAACATTTTCATCTACCAAATATATTCCAAATTGATGAATTCAACGTTGAACTTAAAAAATACATGCATAATAAATGTATCAATTATTATTCACAATAAAACATATGCGGGCAAAATATAACGATAAATGTATTCAAAATCATAAAATCCTTTGCATGATCTTGAGAGATCGGGTTACCTGAAATTGGTGACGGGCATTGTTTTTATTTTAAATACTAATAATTGCAATAAAAAGAAAAATTTCAATTGAAACTGCTTTATTGATATCTTGAGTTCTTAAATCAGTTAAAATGTCTGACTGGGACAGTAAGTATGCTAGATAAAGTAGTTTGTTATAACAGTCTTATTGATTAAGTTGTTAATTGTGAAAACATAATTGAAAACAGCTTTTAATCTGTTTAAATCTCTCTAGTTTTTGATGTTTAATTGTTGTTTAACAAATTTTAGATATTCGTAAAAAAGCTCGTAGTGTGGAAAATGATATAGACCTGAAATTGGTATCTCTATCAAAAATCAGCTCTGGAGTGGCTCAAGAAGATTCAGCACATTTATTGGGCGAAAATATCTACGAAAACTTATCGATAGAAATTCAGGACAAATTGACCAATTTGGCAGAATTGAATGAATTAATGGGTAATATTCCAATCAGTGGTGGAGCTGCAATGACTCATACAATTTGCCGACATAGAGATATTTTACATGTAAGTAAAAATATAATTTCTATCTATCTACTGTTTATTTAAATTCTAATTTCATAATATTTATTTTAGGGCTATCGGACTGAAATGAACAAGATTCAAAATAATCATTCGATTAGAATCCAGCGAGAAGAGTTGCTTAAAGATTCGGGTATAAGTCTCTCACCATCCTCCTCTGGTGGAGCTGGACTAAGTCGAAGAGATATGTATCTCAAAGAGCAAGGACATATGAATAATTCACAAAGTTTGATTAATGATCAAATCTCATTAGCGATTGAAACGAAGGAAAATTTATTTTCACAACGACAAAACTTCAAAAGATTACAAACCAGGTTTAACGATATTTCTAATCGGTTTCCATTAATATCCAGTCTATTAAATAGAATAAATATTAAAAAAAGACGAGATACCCTTATTTTAGGTGCTGTTATAGCTGGTTGCACAATTTTATTGATTCTTTATACTTTTCATTGAAACATGATTAGATTATGTTATATTATTTAAAAAATTAATTCATGTGATAATTGTAATTCACAGAATATTATCAATAAAAATACTAATCAGAAATTACTTGTTTATTTCCTTTTTATTTTGTATAAAACATCTTAACATAAAATATATACTCTTTTGGCCAGTTGGACACAATTTATATTTGCAATATTTATCACAATACCGCGGATTTCACTAGGGATTTAACTTACTAATCTTAGTTTTTAAATGAAAGTACCTCATCAGCCTTAGTCACTCGTGAGATTTTCTGTTTCTCGAACGTTCCAAGTTTTATTTTGGATTAAAATTAAATTAAAATGTCAGCAATTAGCTTGTTAAATCCCAAAGCGGAGTTCGCAAGAGCTGCCCAAGCCTTGTCAATGAATATTTCTGCATCGAAAGGAATCCAAGATGTGATGAAAACAAATTTGGGACCAAAAGGAACTCTGAAAATGTAAGAAGAAAAACACATGCCGGAAAAAAGGCTAAAATTTTTATTTTGCTGACTGAAATGTCTTAGATTCTTGTGCAGAAAAACTTGATCAATAAAAAAAGAATATAGTTGACTGAAAATTCAGTCTTTACTAGGCATTAGCGATAAAAATTACATTGTGAGGTTAAGATGACTCATATTTCTCCAGCAACTCAAAATCCCCTACTTATAATTACAAATTATTCTCATATTTTAGGTTGGTGTCTGGTGCTGGAGATATAAAGATCACCAAAGACGGAAATGTCTTATTACACGAGATGCAAATTCAACATCCAACTGCTTCTCTGATCGCTAGAGCTAGTACTGCTCAAGATGATATGACAGGTGATGGAACTACTTCAACCGTTTTGATCATCGGAGAGCTTTTGAAACAAGCAGAACTTTACATCTCTGAGGGTTTGCATCCACGCATCATTGCTGAAGGCTATGATTTGGCCCGTTTGCAGACACTTAAAGTGTTGGAAGATTTCAAGATGCCTATTGAGATCAACCGCAAAACACTATTAGATGTAGCTCGTACATCTCTGCGCACAAAATTGCACGCCAATTTGGCTGATTTGTTGACTGATGTCTGTGTGGATTCAATTCTTACAATTCGACAGGACGATAAACCAGTCGATTTGCACATGGTTGAGTTGATGGAGATGCAGCACAAAACTTCTACTGACACCCAGCTAGTAAAGGGAATTGTTATGGATCATGGATCTCGTCATCCAGATATGCCCAAGAGATTGGAAAATGTCTATATCTTGACTTGTAACGTGTCCATGGAGTATGAGAAATCCGAGGTTAACTCTGGATTCTTCTACAAAACTGCTGAGGTGAAATAACGATCATTCAATGAATAAAACAACAAATTAATTTTAATATGCTTTATTTTAGGAACGTGAGAAGTTCGTTATTGCTGAGCGTGATTTCATTACCCAACGTGTAGAGAAACTCATCGAGCTGAAGAAAAAAGTTTGCGATGGCACTGACAAGACTTTCTGCGTCATCAACCAAAAGGGAATTGACCCAATGTCTCTGGACATGTTGGCCAAAGAAGGAATTATGGCATTGAGACGTGCAAAACGACGTAACATGGAGCGTCTTGCTTTGGCTTGTGGTGGACAGGCAATGAACTCATTCGATGAGCTTTCCGAGGAGAATTTGGGATATGCTGGACTAGTGTATGAGCATGTTTTGGGCGAAACTAAATATACTTTCGTAGAGAACTGCAAAGTGCCACAGTCAGTGACGATTCTAATGAAAGGACCAAACAAGCACACTTTGGCTCAAATTAAAGATGCCGTGCGTGATGGTCTTCGATCCGTGAACAACGCCATCGATGACAAATGCTTGGTGCCAGGGGCTGGAGCCTTTGAAATTCGTGCCAACTTGAAGTTGAAAGACTACGCAAAGACAGTCAAAGGTAAAGCTCGCTTAGCGATTCAGGCTTATGCAGAAGCATTCCTTATTATCCCCAAGGTACTAGCTACCAATTCTGGGTATGATTCTCAAGATACGCTGGTGCGCTTGCAAGAAGAGGCAGAGCTTTCAACAGATCCTATTGGATTAGATTTGAGCACAGGAGAACCCATGAAGCCTGTAGATTTGGGTGTCTATGACAATTATATTGTCAAAAAGCAAATTATCAACTCCTGCACAGTAATTGCAAGTAACCTGCTTTTGGTGGATGAAATTATGAGAGCTGGTATGAGCAGCTTGAAGGGATAAAAAACTCAGCGTTATTTTTGTCACAATTTTTATTTTTACATCCATTCACAATTAATCTGCTTTAACTATTCGTCATGGATTCTTTAAGAATGCAAGGTGGTCCACCTTTATTTGATTTAAAATCTCAATCATAAAAATGATGATAAATAAGTACGTCACCTTGCTAATATCTTTATCTTGTCCTTTTGCACATGATTAATTTCCTTTGCTACACATTTACTTAACATTAATTTGCTTTAGAATGAAAATAAATACCATTTTGGCACTATTGCCCGCGATTCTTAAAATAATAACTCAAGTAACTCAAAAATTGCAAATAAACAAAAGAAAAATCTTTTCTATAAGAAAGCGAATAAACACATTTTAACAAAGAAATTGAGTTTTTGTTCGGCAAAATTATTTCAGGAATTTTCAGAAATGATGTCCGGAATTTTCCACTCGGTTTTATGTTTTCTTTTATTCATTATCGTGGAGTGTAAAATAGCTCACTTTAACCAACTTGTGTTAAAAGCATCATTATGCAAACATGGTGTTTGTTTATTTAGTGGGTTGGAGCCAAAATAATTTTGTTTTTTTTTTTTTCAGATGGTAGATATCAGGTACAATGATGCAAAAATTTGGGAAAATCATAGCATTAATTTATATAAATTCGGAATTGATCGTTTGAAAGGGTTTTGGCTGTGGTATACATTAAAAAGAATTATACATTGATTGCAAAATACACAGAGATATACATTGATTAAATCTTTGTTAAACTTTAATAATAAAAAGTTCTACTGAGGTTGCCAGTTTCTTTCAAACTGAGCAATGTTTTGACCAACAATTTTTCGTTTAACTAAAATGGGGTTCAATTGGATCCTAAAACATCCTTTTTGGTTTCATATAAATAAGTCTTTCTCCTACAAATTCTTAAACAAACAATCTGGCAACCCCCCCAAAATACAATTATGTACGTGAACCGTTCTACTTTATAATTAAACATTAATGGAATTAATTACTTTAGTTATAATTGGATGCAATTAAATCAGCGCAGAAATTTACTCGCTTTTCTTGCCACCTTCTTTCTGTTGAATTGCAGCACGCTCTTTCGCATCAATTGTGGTGATGTTGATACTGGCAACAACACCATGAATAACGGAAATCACCGTTTTGGTGATTGCAACTGGAGCTGAAATGACTGCAATAAATTTGAAGAGCGACATACCAAGGAAAAGTGGACCAGGAGTAAAGTGCAACAAATACAAAGCAGCGTAAAATAGCTCGTTGAACAAACACATGAAACCAAGAACATTTCGGTTTGTATAGTATACATGCATAATTGGATTTTCTGAAGGATCAATGAACTTGTGAGAAGTTTTTCCTTGAAGGGTGGTTCTGCGAAAAAAAATGAGATTAATAATCAGTTAAAATATTTACTTTTAAATAAATTTTTAATTTTTCATTCCCTTGATATGATTTAAATTTATGGGAATGACGTCATTAAAATCTCTTCGTTTACTTTATAAGAAATGTTCTGATTACACAGTATGTTATTTATAACAAAACACTCACGTATGTAAATAAAACCAATGGCATGAAACATCGATTGCCATTGATAGTTGGAATAGGAACATGTATTTCGGATAGAAATAGCTCAAAGTAACCAACAATCCCATAGTTCCGCACCTATCCGTGAGTTGATCTAACATGGCTCCAAACTTGGTGGCTACAATAAAATACAATCATATTATTTACTACCTTTTGGATTATCTAATCGATATAACATAATACTGAATATATTATATATCAACTGAATTCCCATAAGTGCAAAACAAAAGTATTCTCAACTTCTTACATCACGAATGATAACAAGTTTATGACTTACATTGATTAAACTGCCGTGCTGCGTGGCCATCTAATGCGTCCAGCAGTACACTGATAATGTAGCACCAACTAGAGATGATGTAGTTGGTCGGCATAAAATAAAACGAGACGATTGCTAAAATGATTCTTGCATACCCTGTTCAAAATTGTAATGAATTAGCAATAATCTAACTTGATTTCGGTTTAATTAAACTTACCAATCAAATTGGGTATGAAGTAGAAGATATTTTCCGTTTCCAGGATTGAGACCATTTTTGCGTTGTTGCGAAAAATTTATATTGTTTTCTTCAGGGTTTATTAGATAAATGACACCAGGGATATTGATCTTTGGTTATTCGGAATATGTACAAATATATTCCTATTTAACTAAAATTTGTTCTGACAAAATGCACTCATTTCAGAATAAATGTTTGTCATTATATTATAAGAAAAACTTTGTTGAATTTTGTGAAAAACCTTTCACAGGAAAATATTTATAATTTTTGTTCCATTTGAAGAAAACTTCGGATCGGATTGCAAACTGACGTTTTTCAAAAATCTGTACCGATAATTTCTCTTAGCTAGCGTTTTTTAATATCACGGCTATGTACTTAAATCCAAAATAGATTTTACTAAAATTTTTATATATATAGTTTTCAATTGTTCTGTTATGAATTACTCGAGGAATTACTATTAACTTGAAGAAATATTTACTGTTACAACCTATAGGCTGGGCTGAGTTTCAAATATAATTTTTAAATATAATTTCAACTCATTAGGGGTAGAAAAACAATACTTATGCAAACGCGAACGAATATTCAAGATAATAACGAATACTTGTTTAAAATAAAAGACAATAAGCAACAGATATATGGATGCTATTCATTGATTTTAACATAACTAGCGAACGACCTCTAATGACAATTTACTTTTTATACAGGCTGTATTACCAGGGACAGAAAAATTGGCTTTCCATTATAGAACTTTTGCAGAAAATAAGAATTGTCACTAATTATGGGAATAAAACCAAGAAAACCCACTAAGTAAGACAATTAAGCAAACAAAGTGAACTAGCGGTAAACACTCAATAGACATTTATCATGCAATAGTAGAGTGAACCAAACGAAATCAAGAAAGTGTGCGATCGAAAAGTATGGAGGCTAACTCCACAGAGCATAGTGGCTCTAATAAACGTGAGAACACTCTGACTACCTCCACCAGCGGCAATTTATCAGCGAAAAAGCAGCCCACATTGGCAGAGCAGCCTCCACTTACAACAACATCCAGCGCAGTGGACAGTGAGGTAATCTTTTTCATAAAAAATTGTAGACTGACTTTATCTCAGCTAACACTGCTACATTGTTAAGACCACAAATCAAGTTAATATGCCACTTTTCTAGCAGTGATAGCTAATACAATTTTAACCTTGTTATCAACCAACAATAAAAGTCAGTAATTTTGTTCACAATTCACAATCGACATTTCAATTTCCCTTTTTCGCCGCGACCACATGAATTTTCAGGTGCCTTCTATTTGATGTGAAGGCTCGCTTCACTTTAATTATCAATGTTAGAACTGTTAGAGTAGCATTTGTTGTTGGAATGTGAGATTAAAGGTGAAGTTCAAAAGAAAATTGCGAATATTAGAAATAAATGGCGATTTTAACGTTTGACGTCACAATTTTGCGAAAAGTTGACTGATTTGCTCTTTGTAGGCTATTGAAACAATGAATTTAAGTGTTGAACTCTTACAATTGGACTGAAAATTGTTCAATGCAAACTTTTCATGCAAAAATACTGCCCATACTTGTAATTGACGCAAATATACATTTTTTTGTTCAACTTTTAGGTCTCCGTCGAAAAAATGGATGATTATCAGTTGCGTGAATTGCTGGAGGAGGCTATTACATACAAAAATCCATGTGATATCGATACCAAAAGTGATTACTTCAAGGTAAGTCTGACCTATAAAATTGTCTCAACATTATTGTGACCATCAAAATTTTTGATTTTAGCAACTTTTGAAGAAAACCACCGAAGAGGATGAGCAAAAAAATCTCTCAATCTTTGAGCACATAATGCCCAAGAAGCGCGCCTCTCAGCGTCATGAACACGGTGGCTCGCTCCAGGATCTGCCAGAAGCCTTGTCTAACGAGCATTTCTACACAACCACAAACTACGGTAGCATCAACTCGGCTAGCAGTGGCGCGTATAACGTGCACGGAAAACGTCACCAACGACAAAAGAAGTTCAGTTCCAGTGTGTCTTCTAGGCAACGTGAAGGCGGAAGTTTGCCTTGTAACGTTAATACTACTTCTTTGCCTTCGGCTAACGACCATCCCTTCTTGAATGAATACAAAAAGAGTCAGAAGCAAGTAAAGATGGAAATGAAGAATAACGATGACACGGTGATTGATATATGCGACGATGGCGAGACAATGCATTTGCTCGCTCACGACTCATTGGCTCAGGCAATTATTTTATTTATTTTTTATTTATTATTCTTTTGAATAAAACTATAACATAATTTTTATTTTGATATCTATTTTAGGGTGTTTCTTACTCTAGCGGCGTTGATGGCCAAGAACTCAAGCCAATCCCTAAAAGTTTTACCAACAGTTTAGACTTAGAGATATCAGCGGGTGGCGAAATGTCCAGAAATTTGGCTCGAAACAAATCCTCGCTGGCCTTAATCACTACCATGTCTTCAGCTACCAACTCAACTACGTCCACTCTTTCAGGATCAACCTTAATGTCGTCTGCAGTGGCTGGTAGCACTTCTATACCAGCAACCATCTCATCGATATCGTCCGCAAGCAGTGTGCAGGGCGTGGACCAAGGAATTAACATCTCATTGATTGATAAATCGAAACATTCATATCAGCCACAGGTGATGGATGGCAGCACAATCAATCCGAGCAATAACATTGTGCTAGCAAATCACAACACAATCTTTGGAAATGGGCTAGTGAATGGAGGCAAGGAATCATCGATACCACTCCAATTAAGTCCCAACTACAATTCTGGGTCCAGTTCTAAGTTTCCGAATACGGTGAGTCAGAAAACCTTACAACGTATAAAATGCATCTGGGTATCTAGGTATCTATTTATGTTTTTAGAATTGTTTGTCATTTTAAATTAATAGCGCGATAAAAATTTCATTGTTTTAGAACACTGTTTTAATTAACTAATCTAGTTTTGATAATTTTTAAGAAGGACACTTCAAATTATTTTAAACGGCTTATTTTATGTGGCTTAATTATGAGCCTGACGGGTGTTTTTGATAAATAATTGTCATTAAAAAAAACTAATAACATATTCTTAATAACGATTTTATTCAAAATTAATTGTATAACTTAATCTATTCTTAAATCAAATTTTAGCGTTACGAAGACAACTCATTAAACAACCCAGTGCTCATGCCGATTCAAAGCATCCCAGCTACCTTAGTAACTAACACAACTCCTTCCAATGGTGGTCCCATCTCCACACCAGCTTCCAAGGACTTGAAGGGTAAGGGAGCTGGTAGACATCGCATCCCGAAATCAGAGCGAAACGTCAAAACTTATGTGGTGCCGGAAACCGATAGTTACACACAGGATGTGAATTTACTTTTGAGTTTTATCGAAAACACGGAAAAGATTAACCCAAAGCCGAAAAATGGAATCGTTCATCCAACTAATGAGAGCTTGCTGAGTAAGAAAAAGAACCAACCGAAAAACAAGCCCAAGTTGAAGAAGTGCAACTCGTTGGAAGAGCTGAGTAGTGCTACTAGGCATCAAGTAGCAAATATCAAACCAATTGTCGTGGAGCCCCCAGTCACATTGCGCTCCAAGAGCATTAACACTGCCAACAACGTCAACAATGTTAAAAAACCGGTGGTTGGAGATAAAGTAATGCAGCCTCAAGAGAAACAAAATAAGCGCAATGAGCGTCGATCCTGGGGCACAGAAGAGCTCAACTACTTAGGCGAAAATACCGTCTTGGACCAAACACTGCCAAAACTTAAGATAAGCGAACCAACAGCATCTATCAAAATCAATAAGGAAATAAAAGAATCCATTAAAGATTCAAAAGATACAGATAGTAGCAGCACTGGCAGTAGTCAAGTGACCGTTAAAAAAGCAAATTGTGGATCTAGCACTATTAGCAGTTCTAGTAGCTCAAGTGGCTTTGAATCACTTTCGATTGTGTCCATTGAACCGATAGCGACCAACACCAGTGAAACTGCCGAATTCCATGTGGTCACCAAAAAGCGCAAGACCAAACGAAAAACGCTGGACGTGCAAGCCAACCTTAAGATCAACCATATCCCCAGCTATTCAAACAGCAAAAGAGATGGATACAATCATCGTCAAAATGGAAAAGTGCAGGATCGTGAAGTTAGCAAGGAAAAGTCTGGGCGAAATTCTGGAAAACCTATTGGTGCAAAAGGTGGTAAAAGCCGTCGCAAGTCTACTTCTTCGGTACCACCTTCAGAAAAATCTGATAGTTCTGATTTGGACTCTGTTCACTCTCTACCAATTGAAACAACTAAGACCACCTCTTCATTACTTGTTTCCACATCATCTGGGTCTACTGCTGCAAAAGAATCGAAGGAACTAAAAGAAACAAAAGTTAAAGCTAAGCCAGCCGCCTGCCCTTCTGTTATTTCGTATGCTGACATTGCCAAAACAAACGCTCCTAAACTGACCGATAAATGGCCTTCTGTATCATCTAAACCAAGTGGCGAAACAGCTACCACGCCACCTGAAACCGCCCACCAACAAGAAAAAATCCCCTTTCCAGAATTAGTTGATAAAAATAATCAAAAAAACAAACAATTAAGTGGGCCAGAAGAGATACCGGAAGTGCAAGAAACCAACGACAACAACAATAATGTGCAAACGTCTGCCAAAAAGGCCATCTCGTATTCGCAGATTATGGACACAAAAGAGCTCATCGTAGAAACTAAAGTTGTAACACCCGTAGTCAGTGCAGAGGTAATTGAAATTCCTCCAGCCAAATCAGCTTTAATTAAGAGCAAGAGTGTGGACCACAATAACTTGTACTCAGCAGATCAATATCCAGCACTTGAAAAGACGTTCAGTAGTCAGAAGAACAAATCACAACCACTGTTGGTGAATGAACCTGTTAAACAGGAAGTGAGCAAACCGCCAACAATCATTGCTGCTCTAGAAACTACAGTCAAAAAACTGAAACCACCGACTAAACCTCAATCCACTCAATCAACCATCGAAACCTTGAATAATACTAAAAACAAGCAAATAAGCCAGCCCGAACGTAAGAAAGAAAAGACGACTGTTAAAAAATCCAACAGTGCCGTCAATAATTGTCGTCCAGCAGTTATCATAATGAACGACAATGAGGTTCAAGAAGAGAGCAGTGGTCTCACATTTGGCTTTGATATTGACGAGCACCTGTTGTTTGACAACGACTATGTAAACATGGAGAGCATGGAAAACATGGAGAATGGATGTTCGATCATAAACACGCTGGAGCCAAATGTTGAGGAGAGAAGCAAGAGTAGTTATGTTAGTTTAGAGAATAAAACCAATTGTGATATTAATGATAAAAGTGTAACTAATTTAACGGAGTTGGAGGCCAACTTGAATGTGGTACCGCTAAGCAATGGTCATCCAGTCCCCCAGCCACCGAAGCCGTTCATCTGCACCAAGTCCGACAATGTGCTGGAAGTATCACAGTCATCCATGCACTCGGATTTGGGCTATTTGTCCTCATCCATCACCACACCGCCAAATGAAAAGACGATTCATTCAACGATGCCAAATCTCCCAGTGCAAGCCAATGGCGTCGATGCATCCGAAGACTTAAACAACAATCAGGCGATTGCTTCAGAATTGGGTACTAGCAATGTACCAACAAAAATCCTCATCAGGCAACAGATGCCCGACAATATGCCGACATTCGTGCCTCCAGCAGAGCGAGTGCAATCAGCCTTTAACTACGATAAAATTGTGCTCTTTGTTGGGGAAGGTGAGTTGATAACTTTATTTAAAAATTTTGTGTATTCTTGGACTAATCTCTTATTGGATTCTATGTTATTTTAGAGTGGGCCAAGTTGATCCGCAATGGAGTCACTTACTATGAGGAGCAATAATCATTGAAGATAAGATGCTAGAAGGATGTTCTATAATAATAACTACATTTAATTATTTCTTAAATCTAAAGCAGGTTTGTTTAAATTATTAAATAATTAATAATTAATAATTATCAATTAGACTGTAGAAATGGGTCTGTCTAATTCTTTCTTTTAATGCAGTAGTCGCATTACTTTGATACGATTTTCGAATTACGCAGCAGGCGGAAGTTTCAACGACTTCCGGCGACTTCTTTACGTTCTCAATGTTTACTACAGTATTGATGAATTTTTCTTTTCTTTTCTTTACAGAGTTTTAAGTTTCCACATTTTTTTTAAATTCTTGTTTTCAAAAAATTGCAGCAGCCTGCGAATCAAAAACCAGAAAATTAGGAAAATGTGCGAAATTTCAACCGAAAAAAAAATACTTAAAAATTCAAATGATAATTCTAAACTAAAATTAGTAATTAACGCAAAATTTGGAAGATGCAGAACATACCAGCATACAAAAAACTTACAGAAACATGAAGAAACAAGTGTTTTAATAGATAGTTTTTACTATAATTTTAAAATATAAATCTTGAAATTGAAAAAATTATTTAGAAAAAAATCAAAAATTCTGTGAAAATTAGTATATATCTACAAACATGATAGACTCTTCAAATAAAGCCGCACAAGTGTAGGCGTTAGTAGATGATATTAGTTGCTGCAAAAGCAATTTTGGAGTAAAAATTAGCTAGTGGTGATTAAAAATGATTAAAAAAGAAGAAATTAGAGAAAAACTGCACGAGACTAGAAATATTGAAGTTGTTGAGTGATTACCGAAATTCCATTGATTGGATGGATAAAAGGAGCACCAAGCATTCGAAAAAACCACTAGATCGTAAATTTTAATGTTTTCTACTAAACAATATAAATCGCCAAAGCTTTCATTCAATTTTCCTTTAAACTTAGATTTGGTTGCTTAAGAATTATTACAAGTTTCTTGGAATTTTTGCAAAGGAATAAGTTCAAGGTGTGGATTCAAAAAATACCTAAATAAAATGTGGAATATTTCAACTTTTTCATAAATAATTTAATGTAAATTATTAATTATTTTTTAATTAAATTATACCAAAATATAGTTAGAAATTAATTGCAAGCAGTTTAGATCGCTTTGTGCTCGGATTTCACAGTATGTAAACTTAAATTAAACTTGGATAAAGTTTTTACTAAAAAATGAATTTTAAAGACTCCAATATTTAAGAATAGAGCAAAAATGGACCACGTGAAAATAAACTTTGGCAAATTCTAAAACGGAAAGTTATAATAATATTTCTGATTGGTTAACACCTTACTTATTCCTTTGCTATATTAACCAAAAACTAAAATTGTTAAATTAATATAATTTGTTTAAATTTTCTATTGTCAGATTGTGAGGCTTTAAGGTTTTGCAAGGATAACATCGAAAAGTTGCAGAATTTTATAGCTCACCTTTTTCAAGGAGAAGTGAGTTAGGTAGTGATACTCAAATTAAAAATTTAAAATCGAAGTAACTCTATAGAAACTAAACTGAAAAACATCAGAGTGACGCTACCTGGTTAATTTCTCCTTGCATATGAATTTTAATTCAATTCAACATTCGTTGCACTTTGTAATAATATTCAATTCACGCCAGCCAATAACCAAACTTGTAATAAATGCTAACCATTTGTTCTTTCAAATCAACTACCACTGATATTTGATGTGTTTTGTTGCTTAAAAAGTAATGCTGAACATTCGCATTAATCTAAAAATATCGTTGTTCACCCAAGTCACATTTAAGGGTGTGGTGGCTGCATTCAAATCAGCTGCTTATAATAAATGTGTGATCAATAAACTCTGAGCTTATGATTATATTTTATTTGTTCTAGATTTGGCCAGGGCTGAGCAAGGGGTGACGCAAAAAAGTTGAGAAAATAAGCAGGATAGTACTTTTCCTCAATTTAAGCGTTCGGTACAAATACAATTAGTCTGTAAAAATATTAATTGTTAGTTTCTAAATGCACTTTTAAAAAAAATTTGTTTCAAATAGACTTCCAACGCCCTGGCTAATGATCTTGCTTCGATTGAACATTGGCTTGAAATTCGCCTTTGAATCATTTTATTGTGTTAAATTTTGAATACAAAGCTCCACCACAACCACTTGTTCATCTAAAATCTGATAAATTAAAAAATGTGCAAACTAAAATGAATAATCTGAATGTCCACAAAAAACATTTTAATTTTGCTACGCGCTGAGCAATCTTTAATTGAAAAAAAAAATGTGATTGCTTCTGAATGTTGGTTTCAATGAGGTTTTGTTAAAAGAAATTATTTTTTGTTTATTCGATTTAAATAAACAAATAAATAAGGTAAAAAACTGAATGAATTAAAAAAGTTATCAAAAAAAAAACATTATTGAACTATGTATTTAATGTGCATATTAAAATTAAATGAATGTCCATTATATCAGTCTTTAAGTGCAAAATGGAAAACCAATGAAAGGAAATTGTTGCAAACACTGTAATTAATACTATAATTTATGAATATGTGTAAATAATCGTGCTGAATGCAAATCAAATGAACTTTTCAGTAAATAAGCAATGAACCATACTTTTCATTTTCCATAAACGGATAACGAATCAAACAATAAAGAGTAAAAACATAGAACTTGCAATAAATTAATATAAAGTATTCTCAAAGATAACTAAAATGAATCAATAAATTAAGAACTGGGATGGTTTGATGAGAGTTGGTTCAAGTACGTTTTGTTAGTGAACTGAGATAAATAATGCTTTGCAAATGAGAGCTTTTCATGTGAAATTGTCTTATACGAAAACTAGAACATTTTTTGAACTTTCAATTAGTTTTGGGAAGCAAAATATGTATTTAAAACTTTTAATCATCTTACTTATTTTCTTATTATTAAAAAATATCCAATACAAAAAACTTAAATACTTTTTCCAAAAAAACTGAAAATCTCTTAATAAAATAACCGAAACCTCCTACCATCAAATCATTCCAAATAATATCGTTTGTTAAAAAATATTAAAATAAAAGTTAAAAACGATAATTGAACGGGAATCAAAAAAACTCTATCTTTAATTAAATTGTCTGGATATCATCAAATTTAATAAATTTATGTATTTTTTTGTTTAAATATAAAAGACAAGAAAAGTAGAAAATTTTTTCAAGTAATTCAGTAGAAGGGAAGTTTTATACCAAAGTTTGATTAATATTTCAGAAATTTTCAAGACAATTAAATATCCATCAAAACGAATTATAGGAATTTTTAATTTTAACGAATAAGACTCGGAATAGTTTAGTAAAAAATATTATAAATTGCCGATACTAAAAGTTAACTTTCCAACAGATTTTCCAAATTAATTAAAACTCCGAAACTGAGAACTTGTTGAAAAATTGTTTGTTTGTAATATGTAAATGTATGATTGAAAATGGAAAAATTGAAAATTGTCTAATGGTAATGAAAATATTCTAATAATATTTGAAAATATAAACAATTAAAAATAAACATTTAATTTCTAAGTCATAGAGAAGAGTAAAAAACATGAAATGCTAAACAAACCACATAATTCATGAATATTAACGAGATAAAGGCTTTTTGCTTTTGATTTATACATATGAACTTTTGAATATGATTTTCTTCAACAAAAACTTTGCAAAGCTTCAGTCATTCAGTTCAACAAAATATTAAACAAGCATGTATTAAAATTCAAAGGCAACGCAGTCAATAATCAATATCGATAAGAGCAGTCTTTGGTATCTCTTGAACACTTCAATAACTTAAAAAGTTATGTAAAAATTTTGCGGTTAAGTTGCATCCATCAGCTTAATGGAATATCAAATAAAAAGTACAGTTTCTTTAAATCTCATTGCATTTTAAGTCTATTAAATACATCAGAAGTACTACTCTGAAATCCAACGATGATGATATATGCGTATTTTCTAAAATGCCCCAAAAAACGTAAAAACTGTAAATCTTTTACGACAAGCCATTAGCTACTCTGAAGTCCTTGAGTCGATTGCAAAGCATAGAATTCACTTTCGACATTCAAAGCCTACAGAAATTTTATGTTATTTCCTAGAATGGAATATTAAAACAAGAATACATCACATTTTAGGAAAAATGCAAATTTCTATTATAAGATTTTCCAAAAAGCATTTTTGTTAAAAACTTGATCCAAACTAATGCAAAACTAATTGATTTCTTTGACTCCACAATCATCCTAAAACCATTTTATTTATAATTTATCAAAACTGCTAGACACATTTTTGAATAAAAGAACAATGTAAATTTCAAGCAAATGTTGCAATTGAAAAAAAAAAAACTAACAAATTTGTGAGTGGAGCCTAGATGGTCTGTTTCATCATAGTTCAGGCTAACAGGCTTCAACAAATATATGAAAAAAAAATTGAATAAAAAATAAAATGCAATAAAAATCAATACAGATGTTTTAAAAAACATTTCATAATGAATATATGCTATATTCAAAAATTTTTGCTACAAATGTGAAAAAGCGAAAAAAAATTAAGAGCTTGGAGGAACAATATTACAAATCCTTGTTAGTATATTCTCCTAGGATAAATTCATCTTTATTGATAACTTTTTACAGCTTTCTTAACTTCTTAACATGAAATATCATTTTATAAATTCGTATAACAGTCCTTATAGTTTAAAATATTTAGTACATTAATTATTAGATATTTAGAATAAATTGGCTTTTAATTGGCTTTTTGTAATGGTTGAAGATGTGGTCGTTGAAACTGCGGTCGTTACTTCATTTGTTCGAAAGCTACTTCCTGAACAGTTTGAGTCAGCAGTAAAACTCCGCCCATCACCCTCATCTCGTCTTGAAAGTTCAGAAAAGGGACTGCACGCTCTTTTCACTGTTGAGAGTGAGTTTTCTGTTGAAGATGAATTGCTGCCTAGTCCACTTAACAAGCTTAAATTGTTGACAGACAAGTCCGACGGCTTTACAATATTATTACTCAACCATTTGTTAAAGGCGGTTGCAGAAGAGTTCCCTTTTTTGGATTTAATTGTGCTCGCTTGTGTTCCAGTAGCTAACGCTACATTGCAGTGGCACAGCATGTCAGAACTACCGCAAATTTGGCATCGATCTTCTACGTTACCTGATCCACATGCCATCAACATTTTTGCTGTAGAAGCAGTACATGATGTCACCTCTTTATCGTCATGAAGCTCCATTTCATTGATTGCATCCACGATATTTCCATTCATTATTTTATTTAAAGTTTGATTACTTGTACAAGGTGAGCCTGTCATAGGTTTAGCTTCGTTATCATCATAGTTTTTACTTAGCAGAAGTTTAGATAAAGGTGGTGCTAAACCAAGGCCAATGTTTCGCTCATGATAAACATCCGAGATAGTTGGAGTCATTTCTCGGTTCATCTGATGAAGTAATATTGTATCTTGAATGGTTTTTTTAGTTGTCGTTTTTGTAGAGCTGGAATTCATCGTGACTCCTGGAGTTAGGTTTGATTTATTGGATTCCTTTTTTTGGTTTTTTTGTGGCGGCAAATAATGGGGCTGAGAATGATGAACAATTGCTGTTGCTTCTTCGATACGATCAACTATACTGGTAGTGACACTTTCAAGATCAGCAGGTGAAAAATAAAGATTGCTGGCCGATAGTTTAATAATATCATCGTCATTGGCTTTCAAAGGCTTTCTAATTGCTGAAGCACTTGATTTACTTGTGGCCCCAGTGTTTGCTGACATCTCAGTTCTAACACTGAGTCGATCCATAAAGTTGAACTGTTCCTTCAGCTTGCTAACGCTAACAGATTGCGTATCTTGGTAGTGCGAGATTTGCGGCTGATGGTGCTGCACATGGTGAATGTATTGTTGATGTAGCTTGATTTGTTTTCTAGTCTTTCCAGGAATCGTACGGATATCAAAGCTTTTTTCAAAATCAGAATCAGAACAACTCGTGGAATCTAAGAAACTGCCAATTTTGGATCCAGCCTTAGATCCTTTGGAATGCATAATATTGTTGTAAACAGGTATGGATGGTCTCAAGTTATCTATCAACTGTCTAGGCGGAGGAAGTGGTGGTAATGTGGTTGTAATATGAGTTCCTTGTTGCATGTGAGCTCTACGTAAAACTGTTGCGTGTCCTGATCCTTCAAAATCGGTTGCTGAACTGGCTGAGCTAGAACTATCTGGTCTGTGATGCTTATGATGACTTATCACTCCAGTTGAAGATACTAGATGCCCTGTCTCTGCTGAATTTGTATATAAATTTCTGATTCGAGTTTGATGAGCTAAAGCTAACGAAACGTTACTGTCAATTCCTTGAAGAGTTATTGGAGGGCTTGGTGTAAATGTGGCATTGCCATATAATTTTGCATCTTTTTCAAAAGACATCAATTTGGATGTGGTCAGTTTGGCAAGCATTTGCTGTGTGGTGTAACCATCAGAAAGCTCACTGTCCGTATTGTTTAAGCTGTTGTCGAATGATGAAGTCACAGACGGAAGCATTGGTTGTCCAGTGTTTTGGATTGCATCAGTCTGGCCACCATCTGGCTCACCTCGTCGGCGCACGTAGGAGATGAAAGCGCTACGTGAGCTGATGGCCATTCGAGCTGCCAACGAGGGTCTTGGAAAATGCGTATAGTTAGAAGCGCCACTGCTAAGATTGCTTATTGAAGATTTTCTTTGAGAGAAATCCAACGTAGACTTCACTTCACTTTCTCCAATTTCTACGAGCGATTCTGTACTGCTACTAGATTCCAATTCTAGTGTCTTAGGTGCTTCTTGGGTGTCTAAAAAGGATGTTAAAAATGATAATTGTCTCAACAAGAGTCATAAATATGTAATTTAGGTGTCTTACCAAACAGAGCCAATAAAGCTTGCAAAACGAATTGGCTAGTGCGTCGATTAGCTTGCTTTCCTGTTCTTAGTGTTACTTGATCTTGTCCAACTTCCATCAAGTCAAAACCTAGAGAAGCCAAAAGTTCATGACATCCACTGATTCTCCACAGTCGAACACTCAATGAAATGTCTAATCCCTCGTTATCGGATGAGTTTGTTGAAGCGGATTTGTTTTGGAATTGCATTACGATGTTACGCATAACGTTAATTATCTCTTCTGAAGATAAATCACAATTGCTAACGAGTTTAGATAAAGCTTGCACAGTTGTAGGAGTTAAGGCTGTAAAAATTAATTAGTTATAATATATAAATCATATTGATTAATCTTTAAAATATGTTACCTAATAAAGACTGTAAGCTTGCTGAACACTGTGACAAACGTTCCTCAGGATCTGACTGTGGAAAAAAGACGCTTGATGCAATTCCGTTGCCAGCCGCTTCAAAGCGAAAACCAACTGCCATCAAAAGCTCTTTCCAGCCGTTAACGGATCCAGTCTTGTTGTTTATACTTTTCTGTGTTGTGTACATGGCATTCTTTTGTCCACGAGAAATCCTTTGTAAACTTTTTTCTACTAAATGCAAGCAAACTCGGAATGCATCACGACATTTCTCAGGTTGCTTCATCAGTTCGCAAAGAGCCTGACCAATTAAAGCTACTTTATTGGATAGGCGGATGTTGCTACCAATTAAAATGAATCCAGCCCAATTTGCAGGGTGGTTGAAGTGTTTTGTATGTTGTACTGTTTGCATTGCTTCAGCTAATGCATTTGCCACTCTTGCTCCTTGCAATAAAGCAGAGTAAAAAGCACGAAGAAGAATTTTAGCAGCAGTCTCTGGAACTGGCCAAAGTGATACTAAAACTGCTTGAGCACCAGCTGATAACCAGATATTCGCAAGATTTGCGACACCAGACCCTGTGATTGGCTCAGAGGAATTACAACTGAGTACCACTAACTTGGCATTTACTTTAACAGGCATAGCAGACAAATCTGCTTTGGTCAGAATAAAATCTGTTAGAGGTGGCATTTCCATATTACCGTTCGATATGTCATGGTTTTCGTCTTCATTTTCCAACTCTGATGAAGAATTAGGATAGTATCGTTTGGAAGAGGGCTGGGAGTCCAAAAGATTTCCAGGACTTAATATAATTGCACCCATCTTCCAGCTTACGTTTACTGCAAAATGAACGCACTCTGCTGTTGTCAATTCTGACAACACAGCTTCTTTAGTTGCATTTGAAGAAATTAATGGTTTCGTTTGTAACATCTCTGCAACCATCGAAGCTTCCTGTAAGGCTACAGCTGAATCAGACCAGCTTGTTGCCTCTGTATTTGAAATATTGAGGCGAGGTCCACCCACAACTAAAGAGCAGTTCAAGTTCTCTGTAGTATCTCTGTTCTTAAAACGACTCTTTTGGCGTAATGTTTGTAGAGAATCAACTGTCAATAATGAGCATCTCTCTCCAAAATATTCTCCATTCTCGTCAGCGCTTCGGAGGACAGCGAACGGCACTAGATAAAGTTCATTTTCCAGTACTAAAATAACATCTCTTAGTCCTGTTTGTCCACTTGTTCCACAGTCAGGAAGAAGATCTTCAAATGGTGCCAACAAGAGGTTATAAAGAACGTGCAAACAAGATGGACCCTGCCAAGATGGCAAAACATTTGATCTTCTCGATCGAGTTGATCCACCATGTAAACTACCGACCGAAGATCTCGTTGAGCCTTGCAAGCTTGAAATAGATCCTAAGCTAAAAAGTGAACTAAGTGAATAGTTGCTGGAATTTAGTAAATGGTTTCGGTTAACCATTCTTAAGAAACCTTGACGCTCATTTGCAAAATCGTCAATTAAATTTTCACTAGAAGCTGTTCTCCATGTGTTATTTCCTACATCGCCAACTGTTTCATCTCCAGACACTCCTAAGCTGTCACGCAAGAAGTTGATGTACTGTTCAAGCAAACTACCAGCAGATTCGGTTGGAATACTGCTTTTATGTGCTGCAGGAATACTCAACACCGTTTCGTCTATCTTTACGGTGTGGAAACGTACTATGCGTTTTTGAGGTTGCAAATACCATGCATATAGTTCATCATTGGCGAGACTATAATATATTACATGCGTTTTATACTTATTGACTGTTTCGAATATGTGTTCACTGCAAGTATACAGGAGCTTTCGTCCATTGATACTATTCACTGAAGGACTATTTCTTAAATTATCCGCCATCACACGAGCACGACATCTTTCAGCAGCTACCAATGCTTCTTCTTCTTTTCCCATGGCTACCAACACTTGCTGTAAAGTATGATAGCAGGAGGTTTGTAGATCAAACAAAACAGCCCTCGCATCTGTTGATCGTTGGTCATACCGAATTGTTTCTAAAATCTGAGCAGCTGTTTCTACTTGAGTTCGAGCTCCTTCCAATGAGTTTTCTTCTTTAGAAACGATCATTGAGGTGGCCAAGGCGTATCGTATCTTTGATTCATCTTCAAGTTTATTTAAAGATTGAGCAATCTGTAAACCTTGATCCAAATAACTAATAGCTTGTGCAGTGTCACCCATTGTGTGTAAAACACGTCCTAAAGCAAGACTGCATAGACACTTGATATGCCTATCTGTTGTCAGACTAAGTTGTTTTTCTAAACATTTCACAGCTTCTGAATGATTCTTTAAAGCCTCATAAACGGATGCAATGTTTCCATAAGCTCGTGCTTGCAGACTACTTAAGCCGATATTCTCGCTCAGCTCAAGGTCCATTTTATGTAAACGAAGCGCACCATCATAATCGTTCATTTTTTGGAAAAGCACACCTAAACTGCTGATTGCGTCTGAAGTGCCGTGTCTATTGTCCAATTCCCTAAAAATTATCATTTGATTAAAAAATCAGCTAATTCAAATGCATCAAACATACCGAGCAATGTCTCTCTGGTGTTCCAGACAATTTACAGCTTGATCAAAGTTGTTGAGTGCTGAATGTATGTTGCCCAGATCTCCGTAAGCTGAAGCTTTAGCCTCCAAGCTACCCAGCTCGTGTGATACAACTAGCCTTTTTTCTAAGCATACTAAAGCTTCTTGTAGATTGCCCAAGCTTTTATGACTGTGTCCTAATCCACGGTAGGCTCGTTCCTTGAATAGAATGGTGTTAGAAAAAATATGAAAAATAAAGTTTCCATAATGTTTTACCTGATCTCTGTGACTTCCTAATGAAACAGCAAGATTAAGATACTGGTCGTGGCATTTGATACTTTCATTGAAATCTCCCATAGCTGAAAAAAATGTGAGCATTATCGTTGCCATAAAATTAAATTATAGTTATCTCACCATCATAACAGTTTCCCAAATGCCCCAAAGCCCTCGCTTTGTCGTGCTGAGTTTGTAATGTATTCTTGAGTTGCTCTAACGTTCCCAACTGCTGCTCTAAAAATCCAATGGCTTCTTCAAAGTGACCCATATTGAGTCGTGCGATGCCCAAATTGCCAAACGCTTGAGCTTCAATATGTAGTTCTTGCAGCTCCTGAGCTCTTTCCAGTTGCTCCTGATAGCATTTAACTGCATGAGTATAATTTCCGATTGAAATATGAACGGCACCTAAATGTCCTAATGCTTTAGACTCTCCTTGCATGTCACCCATCTCCTGACGTATGGTCAACTCTTGAGTATGGTATCCTAAAGCCTTATCAAACTTCTTCATCAATCGATGAACCAATCCAAGAGCTGAATAAGATGCTGCTTCGAGTGATTTTTCTCGAGATTGCCTGGCTATTGCCAACTGGCGATGGAACATTTTGGCGGCTTCTTCCATTTCAAACATCTTCATTAAAATGTCGCCTATATTACCCAATGCCCTGAACTTCCCAGTAGTGTTGTTTGTCATATGAGCAATAGCCAAGAAATATTTTTGACATTCCAATGCAGCTTCATTGTTTCCAAGAGCTAAATGAGCCAGCCCAAGATTGCAGTAAGCTCTGCCCATATTTACTTTGTTCTGCAGGTCTTTAGCTAAGGCTAAATCTTGATCGTAGTATCGAACAGCTTCCCTGTAGTTACCTATACAATAGTGTGCATACCCTAGGAAATGGCAAGCCTTCCCTTCGGCGGCTACATCTCCAAGCTCTTGAGATAACATCAAGTACTGCTCGTAATACTGCACAGCTTCTGCAAACTCTTGCCTTGAACTTAAACAGTTTCCAAGATTCAAAAGTGCACAAGATTCACCGGCCGTATCCTTAAGCTCTCTAGCAATATTCAAATGGGATCGATAGTGTAACAGTGCCATCTCATGAGCTCCCAACGCCTGATATGCAACCGCTAAATTACCATGAGTTGAAGCTTCTGCACTACGATCATGCACTTCTTTGCTGATTGTCAGCTCTTGCTTATGATATTTTATAGCTTGTTCGTAGTATCCAGCTGCTGAATAGGCATTTCCTATATTTCCAAAAGCTCTGCCTTGGCCAGCTTTATCTTGAAGTTGACGAGCAATCGTTAAATGTGCTTGATGAAGTTTTAATGCATGATCATGTTCTCCAAGTAGTTGATATACAATTCCTAAATTTGAACACGCTCTGCCTTCACCAATTTTATCACGAGCTGATAACGCCATCTCTAACTGCTTCTCATGCCATCTTTTGGCTTGTACATAGTCTCCAGAACATCGTGCGGCATGACCCAAGCCTGCGTAAGCTCGATAATTAAACCTAAAATAAAAAAATTTTTCAAAAAAAATAATTTTTAATTTGTACAAAAAATATAAAATTTTTGTAAATGAACTATTAATTAACTCACCTCGCCTCTATCGATCGATCTCCCAATTGCTGCGCAATTCTCAACACATTCTCATGATATATTATGGCTTGTGAAAAGTTTCTTTTGTAGTGATGACTAGATCCTAAATTACTATAAGCTCTGGCGACTTCTCCTTGATTACTGAGCTTCTTGGCTAATCTCAAATGTTGAGTATGACAATCTACGGCCAAATCAAATTCTCCCATTGCCAAATAAACAGCTCCTACATTGCCAATTTCTCTTGCTTCCTGCAATAAATTTCCCATTTGTTTTACCAGCTGTACACATTGCTTGTGTGATGCTAATGCGTTTGGAAAATCTCCAATTGCTGTATAAACATGTCCGAGTGATGTAAGAGCAATTGACGCTGAGTGTGTATCTTTGCACTTCATCGCCAAGACTAACTGGTAGCGATGTGCTGTGAGAGCCTCTTTATAAGATCCTTGACTAAAATAAGCACTTCCAAGGTTTCCAAAAGCTCTTTTTTCTCCAGCCGTATCTCCTAAGCTTTTTGCAACAGATAAATCTTGCTGCATGTATGAAATTGCTTTATCTAACTGATTGAGTGCCCAATAAGCAGAGCTTAACGCACTGAAAACACTGCCCCTCAGCTTAAGTGAGCAGGAGCCAATGCGTAGTGCAGATTCAAGGACAATTACAGCTGAATGATATTGTCCAGCCCCTAAAAGCTCTTGACCCACCACAGATATTACAACAAAAGATGACTGTTCTAATTGCATTGTCTTGAGTTGTTGAAATATTGGGTCTAAATTTTGTCTCAATGGACTTTTGATTGATGCTTCCACCAAACCAGACAGCAACTGTTTTGAATTTGGGTCTTGAGCTAGACCAGCGCTGAAGGAGGCTAGAGATTCTGCATAGCGTCCAAGGCATTGTAGAGCGACACCTTGACGGAAATAAGATTTTGGCCAGTTTGGGCAGAGTTCCCTAGCCTTTGTGGCGTCTTGCAGGGCCAATAAAAATTGTCCTTGTTTCAGCCTAGCAGCTGAACGGTTGCTATAAAGTATGTGATTACTTGGATCCAGCAACAAGGCATCCTAATCCAATTAAAGAAATCAAATTTATATTAGAAAAATAAATTATATTGCATGAAAAATAAACTATCTATGATACATAATTCATCATTCGGACCAATCATAATCTCTTACCGTATAAATTAGCACGGCACCCGTGAAATCTCCATTTTGGCAGGCTGTGTTGGACTGCCGAACTTTTTCCAGAAACAATGTCCGATTTGCCGCAGTGAGGTCAGATGTGCTCTGCAGTTCATTCTAGACGGAAACAAATATTAAAATTATTATTACTTAATTGGACCGGCCACTAAATTACAGCATATTATAGGGAATTATGAAAATTTGTATTTCTTCCATCACCAACTGGAAACTGGGAGCTATAGTTTGTACAAACCGTTTCAAAATTATTTTCTTATTGCTTTTTTGTTTTACTTAACATATAATACGAAAAAAAAACCTCACCGAAGAAGTCCAAACGTTGAAGAATGTAAGAAAACATTTCATATTTTACCATTATTATTAGATACCTTATTACTTATTATGAAATATAATTACAAGACGAAAAAAACAGCCAGGCACGAAGAACACATTTTAATGAAGTAATAAAATGTTTTGAATTCCAATCAATATCTATGCATATCAAAACCCTGCGAAAGGACTGTTTAAAGAATAACCGAAGTTTTGATCTATTTATTGACTTTCATTTGTTGAACACTTCCAATTTTAAATTTCCATATTTCTAAGCTTAAGTTTTAGAGATTTTAAGGCAATATTAATTAGATTTTTAATATAATTTGAGACCAAAATCCAATTTATTGAAATATATTATCGGCACATAAAAAATAGATGTATAAAATGTATGTTAATTTTGAAGCAGTCCAAATACACACAGTTGAACTTTGAGATATTCCTTTATGTTCTATCCATCATCATCTTTTTAATTTCAACAACGTTCTTTTATCACAGGGTTTGGCAAATATTCAATAATAACTTACTTCCTTATTATTCAAAGCATAGATTATTATTCAATATTTGGTAACTTCATGAGAGCAATTGAGCTTCCCATATCAAAATATTCTTGTGGAACTCTCCAAAACCCTGCACTTTTACTGTTTGGTGTTAAAATCGTTATTTTCTTTTGATTTCTTTTTTGTTCACATTTTTCGATTAATTTGATGAAAGGAAATTACGTAATAAATATTTTCTAGATAAAACAGCAAAAGAGCTATAATATTCGACGAAAAATCGCCTTTGATTGCGTCGAGAAATCGTGTGGTGTGAATTGCTGTGCTTGGGAACCAAACATTTTTCTAAAGAAACTACTCCGCGCATTTGAAAGAATTTTCCTCTGCCATTTATCGAGTTTGTGTTCCTGCGCCAGTCACCTCTCGCTCAGCTATGCCAGCTACGTGTCAATAAAATATTTCAATCAAATAAAGATTCCTCAATCACACAATTTTCTGTATCACAAATCTCGCTGGTCGAGAGTTGCCTTTCAGAACAATCATATTTTTGTATAATTTAAAGTTACCTTGAGAAGATTCTTTTATTCTTTTTTAAATACTCATTCGTGTGTAGTTCTGCGATGAGGCATACAGATGGGAACAAGAAGAAGCACACGGCAATAAGGCCGGAGAAGAAATTAAGAATCCGACGTACAGCGAAATTGGCAGAGAATTCTTTTTGTATCCACTTTTCTGAGATTTATATTCGATTTAGGGATTGACAGACTGTCTTTTAAATTTATCACTTATGAAACGATCCTTATTTGATCATTATATGGCAAAAATATTCAAATTTGTTTTTGGTGAATTTATATTTTTGAAAATGATCATGTCAATTCGTATTTCTATGAAATATTGGTCAAATATTATATGGAGCAAAATATTCTTCATTTAAAAAAAAACCAAATCCGACCATTTCCTCGCAATCTTTTTTCAACAAAAATGTTTTCTTTCGTTTGTTTGGTAATTTTTTGCGCGAAATTCTACTTGTGGATATTTCATTTCTGAGGTTTTGTGTGCCGAGTTTTTGTGTTGCATTTTTTGATTTTTATAAACTTATAATAGGACTGGCATTTCAAATGGCGATTCTGTCACGAAAACTAGTGCCTAGTTCTACCATGATAATTCAAAATTTTGAATACTTTTATAAGGGAAACTTAATCTTAAAAAAACTAAAACTAATCAAAGATGGTTCCTGGATTATATTTTTTACAAATTTCTGCACCTGCTGGTCCACAAACGACAAAGAGTCTCAAAAACAGGAAATTTGCACTTTGCATCAAAAAACCAAAAGAACCTTAATACTTTTGTGTGTAAAATTTTTGCCTAATATGTTCTTCATACACTTATTAACAAATAAAAACACTTTTGGTTCAAGACATATGCACGCGCTGGTCCACAAACCAATATAAATCTAATATGCCTAAAATTTTTTGAGCTCATCCAAAATTTTCAACTCTTTGCCCTATTACATGAAATTCATAACACTTTTATGCGTAAAACTTTGCTTAATATCGATCATCAATGACTTACGAACAGATTAATAAAGATCCAGCGCAGAATTGTTCCACCCGCTGGTCCACAAACTTACATGAATCTCAAAAATTTGTCGAACTCTCATTAAAAATTATATTTTTTGCAACAAAAGCTTCAAATAAATCAAAACCACCAATAATTTAGCTTCTGGATTATGACAGGATGGTTGCACTACACCTAATATGCTGAAGTATTATCACCAGCTGTAATTAACTTTTCCCCAACTCACAGAACATTCATAACATAAAAATATATATTTTGGAATATCTAAAAACGACACTTAATCTGGCAATAGAAGCACATTCACTAGATTTCAGTACATTCGGTCATCCGCTAAATCAATATAGATTGTGAAAGAAACTACTCAGTGACATCAAACACAGTAATTAAGGCATAAACATGACATAAACATGAATTAGTTGAACTTTTTTGAACTATCTTAACAATATTTTTGAACCATTATTTTTAACTCACTTGGGTCACTTGGCTCACTTTAGTTCACCTTGACCCCTCGGTATAAAAAATATATATATATATGATTCAAATGTTTTAACCAGTGACAAAGATCGGATCGGATCGATTCGGATTTTTTTGAAAAATCCGCAAATTTTAGCGAATCGGATCGGATTTTTTTTTAAGATCCGCAAATTTTGCGGATCGGATCGGATTTTTTTTTAAGATCCGCAAATTTTGCGGATCGGATCGGATTTTTTATAAAAATCCGCAACTTTTGCGGATCGGATCGAATTTTTTTTTTAAATCCGCATTTTTTGTGGATCGAATTTTTCTGCGGATCGGATTTAATTTTTTATTACGGATCGATTTGTGGATCAGATTTTATTTGCTCAAATTAATAAGAACAAGTTGTGCAGCTTGTGAGCTGATCAGAACTTCTCAGCTCCGTGGAATTGTGTTTCAATGTTGGTTTAAATCACGAAAACCCTTTTTTCTGGACGTATCATGAGATTCGAAAACCTTTTCAACAAAAAAAAGTTGTCTGGTACCACCAGATGACCCCCAGATGACTCCTAACAGGTAGTGAACCAATCATCGATACATTTTTTGACTCATGAAGAGACCGAAGCTGTATCTCTAGTTTTTCAAAAAAAAAAGATTTTTATTGTATGAAAAATCCGACTTTTCGACACGGAAGTGGTTCTGGTGACCTAACCAGTGGAGTCATCATCACCAAAAATATCAGGTGCACGATGTGAAGAGATAACAAGTCGACTGGCATCAAAAAATCCGAAATCGGTTGGGTTGGAGGTCATATCGAGCGTTAACAGTAATCCACGGATCCACAGGACACACGGCCCTTAGTTTTTCGCATGGCACGGGTCAGGGGTTCAAAAATTTCAGAATTTGCAATCACAGAAATTTTTTTCAACTTAATGCCGACAAAAAAATATGGGATATTTTTGAGATTTGTTTACGGGGAAAAATCAGGAAAAATCAGATAAGGTCAAAAAACCCTGAAAATGCTGGGACGAAAACAATACTTCTCCGATTTTGCGGAGAAGTAAATATCAATTTATTGTGTAATAAATGTCATTAAAATTCGTTCAATGCGTCAAAGGTCTATAACCAACATCAAAATAAACCATTTTTGTATGTATTGAATCCGATCCAATGCATGTAACTATGAATTATACTAAAATCAGATTAATTATACTAATTAAAACTGATTAAAATAATAAAATATCTCCTTTCTTTAAGTATTGATATATATTTTAATTCAAAATATAGTTTGGATTTCAGGATGAAAATTTTTTTCTATTTTTGGTGGATTTTGGCGACTTTTTTTTTTAATTAGTGGTTCGGATTTTTTTTTTCGAAGATTGCGGATCGATTTGCGGATCAAATTTTTTTTTTTTAAATCTGCGGATCGAATTGCGGATCGAATTTTTTTTTTGAAAATTTGCGGATCGAATTGCGGATCGAATTTTTTTTTGAGAATCTGCGGATCGATTCGCGGATCGGATCGTTTTTTTTAAACGCAGCGGATCGGATTTTTTTTTTGACGTTTAAAAAATCCGATCCGATCTTCGTCACTGGTTTTAACGGAATTCACCGTTTAATACATGTGCGATCATCACAAGATCATCAGTAATTTAGATATTGAATCTTTATATTCAATGATTATATATTCTATACGATTTTTGTTAAGGCATTTCAAGTTTATAAGTTTTCGATTTTTTAATCGTATTTTATTAGTTTCAATGCATCACATCCATTTAATGAGTCGTTGACAACATCAGATTGTTGATTGTCTTTTGATATTGGCAAAATGCTCTGGCAAAATACTTTTTTTGCCTTTTCATTCTGCGCTTTTGCAAATTAACGAATACGCGAAAACAGAGCGCAAAAAAACAGTCTTTTTATCAAGATAAAGAATCGAAATAATGTTAGATAGAGATGACGGTTTAAAGGTTGAGCTGCTCGCAGATTGCTATGTGCAGATTACAATGCAGCTTGGAATTTTAACGTCTTTTTAAATATTCATCCTGCAATGTCAAACAATTATAACAGCATCAGCCATCATTTGCATTGATCGCCCATCCACTGGGAATGTAACAGAATAGTTAGAACTCTATGTCTAAAGATCAATAGGTTTGCATTTATCTGATTCAGTAAAATGGAGAATAAATAATGAGTTTGATAATTTTCATTCGTAAGTAATATTCATTACTGTAATTTGGTTAAAAATGATTTGATATTATTATCTATAAAGGGATTATTGTTCCAGAAATGTGAAAGAAGTTGAATTTTGCTTTTAAAATAAATTATCTATCTATTTCAATGTAATTTTATTTAAAGTACCTATGCATGTATCTTTTTAAAGCAAAACATATCAAAGTTTTCATACAGAATGTTTAGGATGGGAACTGCTGTAATTTTTATTTCAAAATCATTTTTAATCTAAAAAAGTCTTTCTTGTAAAAAATATGCACCCTTATGTCATTCAAAAAGGATCTTTTATTTGTATAGCTTCTCAACCTCTGGCTACACCACTCACCCAACGCAATATATGTTATCGGGAAACATTTATACATAATACATTTTTTCCAACTCTTAAATTACAATATGATATTAAAATTTCGCGAATAAAGCGTTTAATAAGAAATCAAGAAATCGAAACAACATAAAAATTAAATAATTCAATGCAATTTCGAGTTGTTGCCTTTCTTTGGCATTTTTTAATTTAAAGAAAAAAAGAGAAAAACCTTTAATATTGACCTTATCATGCACCACACACATAACAATTTAATAATAATTCACCCATTCTCAAAAGGGACAGTGTTCAAAGATGACAATTCAAAAGCATATTATATGTATTAAATTTAGTTTGAAGTAAAATCTTTTTAACTGAAAATAACTGGAACTTAAACTAATGATTTATACGAAATTCTCGAGTTAATGTAAGAAATGATTGGAGATCTTGTGTTCAAGTCGTAAAATGATTAACTTTTTGTTTTACAACGGTACACACTTTATAATTTACTGATGTGTTTTTTTTTTGTATGAAAATTTGATAGTTTTAATGTTTCCGCTTTAACTTATTCTCATCAAACTAATGATTTAAAAATATCTGAGGAATAACTATAGATATTCAGCTCGTTTTAAGTCATCATTCAAAGACCGCCCTCCAACTGCCTTATCGTGGATCGGTTGTTATGTTGTTTTTATGTACTTTGCCAGTCCAACATAAACGATCAAAAATTGAACGTTAATCCCTATTTTTATGATTTTCCATTCGGTTTGTTCGCAATTTGAATTTATTACATTCCATTGCGCTTTTTCTTCCCGACTTACAATCAGTTTTTCAGCCGGGTTTGAGCAAATGGGAAAAATTTAATAATTCGTTTGCTCGGCTGCCCCGTTTCGGTAAATTATGTACCATCCTTCAATTTTTTTACAGCCGTACGAGGAGAGATGATGCAGCCGAACGGGTAAAAGCAATAAGAAAACATTTAAGAAAGATGTGTAATTTATTGATACATTTTTGCAGCAACAAGCGAAATAAAGTAGCCTTTTATCCCACAGATATTCTCTCGGCTTGGCCGCGCAGTTGCAGCCTGCCACATATCACTTTGCTTTAGGGCTTGCCAATACCAATATTACACGCAATATCACAAAGTCGTTATTCTCACTCACCTCACTGAAATCCCTTTGAGACATTGTCGTATCGCTTTTAACACTTCTAATGATATGCTTTACATTTTTCTCATTGCAAAGTATGTTGATGACTCGTTATCTGAAATTGGAAGAGAAGGAAAATGTTACATTAAATTGGAATTAAAATTTTAATATTTGTGAATATTACCGAAGAAATTGAAAAAAAAACCATGACATGAGGACTCGGAATTGCGAAGAGATAGATATGGTAAGGTTTAAAAAATGGTGACATATAAATTTTCCTAAAAGCTTAATATATCTTTATTTATATCTTATTCATTTTCTATTCAAAATTTTATTAATTGAAGTACGTGGTAAAACGCATGTGCTTTTTTAATAGAAAAACATTATTCAATATTCAAATTATTTTGTTGCTAAAAACTTTCATGATAATTTACCCCAAAATGTGCATATTATTTTTAGTAATTCAATCTAGCGTCGATACTTCTCTGAATATAGTCTCTCCTAATTTTTATTGGTAAAAGACGATATGCCAAAGAGTTTAAATGATTTCCTCGACTGTCAATGTTCATTTTATTACAAATAAATATTGTCTCATGTCTCAACGGCTGAAAAATGTTTTGGCCATTTTTCGGTTCTGTGATAAGACACATAACAGAAACTCAAACGGCCAATAAAAAACGAATAAATAACACCGAAACAATATCAAACTATATTGACAATTAAACTCTTGCTGATATATAATTGAATTGAATCCTGTGACAGAACAAATGCTGACAATTTTTTTGCCTCTCATTCTTTGGTCGTTTTGTGCCGAGTTCCTTCTACTGCGGCTGCATGGGTTGTTTTTGCACAATCAGAATTTTTTCTTGTAAATACAGAAAAAAATTTAATTTAAATATTTGAAGGAATAAACAAATAATTTTTTTCATGTTCATTCTTTTATACTTTTATAATTTTTATACTTGCGGAGCACAAATCGCTTCTTTTTGTGCTTTTTTGAATATGCAAACATGATAAATTTTAAATTCAAAATATGTTTCTTGTACATTTCGCGTTGACAATATAAATGATATTATTCTGTTGTGTCTTGTGAATAAAAAAATGCGCGCCGAAATGCAAAATTTAAGCGATTTTGCACCGTGGAAACGATTTTGGGAAGTATAAATTTTAAAACTAAGACTGAATGAAGTGTATCCTGAAAAGTTCAAGTATATATATTGAGCATAAGGGTTAAAATTGAATTAGCTGCAATAAAAAAATTGATTTTTTAGATACAGAATCAAAGCTATCAAAAGATAGTATCTTTTTTTCAGATTATAAAATTTGATTACCAAATTTCATTTTGTGACTGGCAAGCTAAATATAAAAACTCGATCGGCATATCCCTTTTAACAGTGCATTTCAGCTCAACATGTCTCCAACAGATCAACAGATTTTTCGGGTTCGTTTCTTGTTCTTCGTCCCGGTCTTTTGAACAGACACACATTTCTGATTTCTTAAACAGCACAAAAAAATATTCAGAGCTGAAACAAAAATCCTTTTGTTCGTTAGTTGGCCCATTATGTAATTTTGTAATTTACAAAGCCAACCCAAATCCAATACGGTTAATTTTTTCCGAAAACTCCGAAAAGGAAGTTATGAAAATTAAATTATATCTTCCACCACATAAACGCAAATAATGACTTGGTTGAAAACTCAAACAGAGTTAAATTCCTCGAAAAATTAAATAATGTTCTTCACGATTCCATTCGAAGACCAGGCGCACCAGTACTTTAAAATTCCAGAGGTATTGGCGCGTCAAAATCAATAAATCTGCTTTAATTAGTTTAGCTCATTAATATTAGAATACAGTTACATCCAGAATCCTTCCTGGGTAAAGATTTCTGATATTATTTAATACCGTCAGTAATAGTTAGATAAACTTCGATCGGCTTCCCTGACCTAAGCACACAGAAAATGAGCAATTATTAAAATAACAACAGCAACAACCACCGAAATAAAAGATCCGAAAGAAACAATAAAAAAAAATGAAAAGAAATAAAATAATTAATAATAATGATAACTTCTGAAAAATGTGTCTGCATTAAATTCGTTTTTGTGGTTTTCTGTAGAGTTTTTGATGGTTTGTCAGACTTAAATTGAACTCAATGTATGGACAAAATGAGACATTGCGCAATTTTGCAATTTTCGACAATTTTACAGAGTTTCTTGAAGCAATTGAAACAATTTGATGTGAATTGAAGGCTCCTCCAGCCAGGCCGAAAAATTTTCAATCAAACGCTAATTTGTTTAGCATTATCTGATGCCTCTAAAACCCAAAATAAGATTATTATTTCATCACGCTTCTTAGGCCGCTTCATCTCTTTAGTCTTTAACAAAAAACGTAAGCAAAACTTTGAGTTTGTTGTTGGCGCTGGCACCATAATGATTATAATTTGCTTTTAGTTATTTTGCATTACATTCTCTTTTTGCCCTGGCTGCTCCACAACACATTAATTTCTACAAACAGGTGGTTATTTTCGAAGCTAAATGAGAGAAATATGCTGAAAATAAGCCAATAAAAGGCGCATTGGATTACACACAAAATATATTGCTATATCGTATGGGAAAAATATAAGAATCTAAATTAAAATTAGATTTTAAATGCATGCACTTCCTTCTGCTTCGCTTACTTACAAGAGCTGTGCAGTCTCTACTTTCAATTTAAATTTAATTTAGATTTTTCGATGATAAGTTTATTTTAATTTAACTGGAAGGGTTAGTTGAGCATTATGTTGTAAAGTGTTTTTAATAATACACAAGTGATGTCTCTAAAATATTAACTTTCAATCATTACATTTTAACAGGAAAATAATATAAATCTAATAAAATAAGCAGAGCAATTTATTATTACAATAAAAAGTTCAATTTATATAAAACTGTCCATAAATCAAATTAAACTTGATAGAACTAGACCTTTTTAATCCTACGCCCACAATCTAACAATCTTTAATGATCAAAGAACTAAAAACTCGCATCATCGTCTACAAACGCCCCCCTGATAGTCATTCGCAACGTTGCGATGGAGGAGCAACAGCACGGAGCAACCAAGAGAAACAATGGAGAGATAAAATAATACATCTATTAGCGTTGAACTTGAACCGTGAAATTAAAGACGCTCCACAAAGTTACAAGAAACTCTGCAATTTGAAAAATTTTGCTTTGTCAATGGGAACCAGCTAAATGCCAAAAACAATGATCGCCGTCTTATCATTCCAGGGAATTAACTAAAAATTAACGAAATTAACAGAAACAAAAAATTACTCACATTCTTCCCCAAAAACCAACAAATTTCTGCTTAAAATGTCTTGGGCTGATTCGCGGCCTGTCTTCGGGTCTTTTTTTTGTGACTCTCGAACATAAATTCACTGTTATTATGTTTTCATTTATGTTATTTTTCAATGAGAAAATCCAACGTTTCTTGTGTATGATTATTTTCCTTTACATGATTGCATTTGTTGTAAATTCCAGAAATTTTTCTTATTCAACACATTCACAACAGAGCACAACTTTTTTTTTTCTTTCAAATATACAACATTTTTTATTCAAATGCAACTTCTTTTTGAACACACAGCATCTAAACTAAATAACCGCACACAATGTTGCAATCGAACTGGCCAATTTCACTTTTGCGATAAGAATTTCCGCGCAACCAACTTTTTGATGGCACCACACTTACAACATTCAAACATTTTATTTTTTGTGATCAGAGTAAAAAAGGCATCATTAAAGTTGGAATGACTCAAAAATGGCCTATTTCTTCGCTAAAACTATAAAATCTTAATATAATTGCACTTTCACACACTCGATGCTCAGTTTAAAGCACAATTTAGGTGGCTTAGAAACCAATTGCCAGCGTAATTGAATTTACAAACTCCCGAGCTTCGTGGATGCGGACATTTTTATTGAAAACTTGAAACTTGAAAGAAACCTCAAGACGAATTGTAAGAAAATTAACTCTGCCAGTTTCTCTTAGCGAAGGCATAATGATAAAAGAGCAGAAATCGTGGGATAAAGCATTTTATCTTATATTATAAAATAGTTGAACAGCTTTGAGTTTAAAATTATTTTTAATTTTTGTTCTTTTTATATTAAAATTTCTTGATGAATTTAAGCAAATTTTCAGGCGGGAATATTATATATTGTTGAAGTTACCATAGGGGAGATCATTACTTACTTGGCGAGAGTAAGCAAAAGAACAGGTAAAAAACAAAATCAACAATGAGCGAGCGCTAAAGCTGAGAGTATAACATAAGATATGATACTTGTTGCATGCATGTGTATTTCAAATCTTTCAACTGATCGCAGCGCTTTTCTGGAACCTCAAATGATAATGAACGAATTTAAAAATCTATCTATCAAAATTATAATAGAAAAATGAATATAAAGTTAAAAAATAAAATATATTATAAGTTATAACAAAATATTTCTTGGAATATTGGATTCGTACATTTTCATCATATTTTTATGGCAAGAATGTTTTTTTTGTCGAAATTTCTGGTGATCTTTTGGACTAATGGAGCTTTATTAGTCAAATACTTTCTTACACAAAATGCTTCTCTACAAAAATTTACATAATTAACGAACGAATTCTTGATAAATAGGAGTTTTTAAATTAAAAATTAATCTGAAGAATCAATTTATTTTCTGTATCTTGGAAAACACACAAAACGATAATATATTACCGATTAATAGCAATCATCATTGAATAGATGGTAGGTAGTCCCATGTGAAAATAGTGGACAATTAATTTATGCATCATTTTTTTTCAGTTCAATCACATTTCTTGCCAGCTATATTGTTCAAATAAAATTTTTAAAATTTAAATACTCTCATAGACAGCATAGATTCAGCATTTATCAAATTTTTATTTTGTCTTTTAAAATTACAAATAAAATATAATGTTTAAATTTTGATTCGATTCATTATAAAATTAAATAATTTAAGTTTTCATAAATTCTAATCTAAACATATTTTAATGTATAGGCACAATTAAAGTGCAAAGTAAAATTCTGATTTAATATTATAATTTGGCAAAAATAATTTTTTGAAAATGTATCGATTGTTTAAAACAAAAAACAAACAAAAAAACAAAAATACTTATTCTATAAGAATCTAAAATATATTAACTTGTTGTCGCTCTTCTAAAACATCAGATCAAAATAGTTTTCACCTGATCAAGACAAGTTCTAGCCTAAAAAATCAGCAAACAGATTATGTACATGCAAATGCGGCAATTGTTGGGCAACTGTAGTTTATCGATTGAGGTTGTTGATGTACAAGTTATGCAGCTCGGTCTTTGGCATATTTTCAAAGAGCGCAGCTCTGTTCTGGCCGTCACCCTTCTTGACCCTGATGAAATATTTGCATAGAGTTAGATTCATTATTCAGATTAGATATTATAGATTAGATTTTGAGCTTACCAATGAGCGTATACTTGAAATGCGCAAGCATCGATCACCTGAGAAAAGTTTGAAAATTATAATGATTTATATTTTAAAACTTAGATAATTGAATTTTTGATAAAAAAGCTAGCATTTACTAACCTTTCGCAAAATTTTGACACGGTATGGATCCCGCATAGCATCCTCAATATTCAACGCTTCGGCTGTGAATCTCAGTCGCTTGATTCGAATCATCGCACGTACACAAAGTATAGCGAATTGAAACTTCTTTTTAGGATTAAATTGGCTTTGTTTGCGCAACTATTTTTGTATATTTTGTAATTTGTATCAGTGGATAGCCATGGTTGACAGAGTTTTTTTTTGAGTTATGTATTGTAGTTTTGGGAAGAAAAATCGAAAAAATGCAAGAGTTAGTTAAATTCTAATATTGAACAAGCTTTTTCAGATTAATGTTATGTTCTATTCTTTGAATAAACTAGATATTATGAAGATTACATTGGAAAAATATAAATGTACTGGCATATTTTAAAAATCTAATAGATTTTTCAAAGAACATTTTGAATAAGTTGTTAGGTTTAATGGATGTCTATGTATACTAAATAACTAATGTGTAAAGAATAATAAAATAAATTACACAAACGGTCACACAACAATTATAAATAAAGTTCGGCAGGCTATAGCAATCACATATTTTATGAGGAGCATTATTATGAACATCACTATCAAAATAATTCATGAGCAGACTTATTCTGGACTTGTTACTATTACAGTTAATACTGTTTTTGCGATACATTTCAGCCTGCAAACGAACAAATTCAGTTGAAAAAACGTTTCATATTTTTGTATAACATTGGTTTCGAGAATGTTGAAATTTTCAAGTATTTAGAAATTGAGACAATTGTCGGAATGAAAAGCTTTGCATTTTACTTAGCAATTAATTGAATAAGGTAAAGAAAATTAAGAAATGAAGGATACATTGTTTACCATCGGATGCCTTTAATAATTAACTCAAACTTAAAACAATAAGTTTTTAAAAGACATACATTGATTTATTCAATAAAATTGTTTAACTATGGAAAATTTTGAAAATTTTCAGAAAATCATGATTTTTAAATTAAACTGTTTCACCAGATATATTTTCACGTGTATTTTTAAAATTACTAATTTAAATATGCTACATAGACCACGGAAATAATATATTTCTGATAAACATATCAGTTATTCAGAAAATAAGAACTTATATATGCATCAATATTTATTTATTGAATTTATACTGAAAGCAACTTTGCATGTGGGTTAAAAATATTGTTGAATTGAATGAAAAGCTGACTTAAAAATAATGGTAATATTTTTAATTTATGAACTTTGCACTAGGGTCAAGATGCATTTTTAGTTGAATTTAGCCTCGAATTTAGCATAAATTTAAGAGTGATAAATATTCTAATCAATATTAAAATATACTATTTCCTATTTTGGCTAGCAGACAACAAAATGTTAAACAACACACATCGACACATCAAGGATAATTCTTCTGTAAAGCATAATTTCTGGTGATAATAATTAAAAAGAATATCACAATTCAATTTTGTTCCATCTAATATCGCATCTAAAATCAATGTAAACCATAAAGCCACTAAGCCAATTTTTAAATACTTTTTTCAAATTCTCGGAATCATTTATGAAACGCTTTTCCTGAAATTAAACAAAACACAAAGATTGCATGAGTTTGTTGGTCTGATAATAGTATGAAATACTTTGAATGCAAGACAGATATAATAATGATCAATTGTTATTATTTAAATCGCTGATTGATAATTCCGAATCATTTACTATCTTGAAACTACAATAATTTAAAATTAATAAAAACATAAAATATAGCCGTAAAGTAATTCGTAAACTTTTAATGATAAATATATTCTGAAAGCAAACATTTCATTCATTTTAAGATCATGTATGAATTCCAAAAAATTATTTGTTATTTGTGAAGTTTGTGTTTTTGCCTCGAATAATAAGTGTTTAATCAGTGTGATAAAAATATCATTATTTTCATATCACCGTCATACAATTATCTATAATAATGAAATTGAAATAATGCAGCTGATCATTAAAATGGTTAACGATTACACACATGAATCTTTTATAGCTACATTTTATTCATTCAAGAGTGGCCTAATAAAAACGTCTCTAATGGCACCTGCTCTACTCGTAAAAAAGCGCATAGTATCATGACATTCTCAATTATGAAATATGTTTTTAAGTCTTTCTAAATAGGATTATAGTAGTCAAATTATAAAGTCTATGTTGAGTATGTACAAAGTGTGAAAGTTAAAAGAATCAGCATATCCTACCAATGGCTCTCTCGTATCGTCCTGCTCTTGGTTAATGAATGATATCACGATATTAACGTGCTTCTTGGAAGTTGATTCTTTTCTGACATTTTCCCTATCTCTACTAATACTAGGATCATTTGATTCCTGCGTCGCTTCCTGGCTATTTTGAGCCTGCTCCTTACTCTTCTGCGAAATAATTTTTGGGATTTTTGGGTTGATGCCTTGTGGATGTTCATTTTTATAAGAGTACATCAATTCAAATAAAATCAACATCCTCAAGTATAATTTTGCGAGACATTTAAGTGTCACATTATCCTAAAAGTTTACTAAAGAAATAGTGCAAAAAAAAAAGTTGACGCTAGAGTAGAAAGGATTCAGGAAGCCACAACCTGCTTTGCTCTATAATGTACCCCTAAGTTCAAGTCCTTTTTTGTTTTTGAAATCATAAAATGGAGCTACAATATTTGCAATAAAGATTCGAATTAGTTTTAGTAAGTTAGTCTCCAATGATGAAATATTAGAAAATTAGTAAGATTAAAAGATTTTAATTCCCCAATTAAAGATGAACAGATGCGCCAACCAAATTATAGCTTTTTAGCCAGTTTTAGCTTGTAATTCCATTTTTATATTTAAAAAAATAACTTTTATATACCATCTCCAAGTCGCAAATTCGACTCAATTTTCTAGATCGTATCGATAGACTTCTTTTCAGTGGTCCAATATTTTGTTCAAAAAGCTAGAATTGCATACGGATTGGTTGATATAAGGTACAGGAAATATGAAAGAGTTTTGGTGTTGGAAAAAAGATGAGTAAAACGAGGTTAGGGCTGATGTTAGTTAAATAGATGAAATTTTTCAAAAAGAAACATTATTGACTAAGTTTTTTAAGATATTAATCAACACAATTAGTTATATAGTTGAAGACAATAAAATTATCATGTATTAAAAAGATCAGTAGTCAACTAATAACAAAATTTGAAAAATTTCATACACTTATCATAAATTGAAGATAAAAGATATCTAAACTAAAAAATTTTAACCCAAAAGATCATCTAATAAGTTCGATGGAAAGTATAGTTTTCATTCAATGACACTTTTTTCAAATACTCATGTATCAGTAAACAAACAACAATATAAAAGGAAAATTTTGCAAAAGATACAAAAAATATAAGGGTCTCAATTGACAAAAACGCAAATTCCTAAAACCAAACATGTTTTAAAATAGTGGGAATCAAATAAGTGAGTGATCCAATGTAAACATTTGGCTTTAAAGAACCTGTGTATTTAAACCAAAAACTTACTACTGTATTGAAAAACGGATGTTTTAAACACTCCCTGACAGTTATACGCTTGTCTGGGTCCACAACTAGGCACTTGCGAATTAGATCCTTTGGGTCTTCTGCAAAAGTAAAAACGAGTCTTCAATAAAATCTATTTTAATATATGCTATGTATTATGATATAATTTACCTGAAATGTCAGACCATTCTGGCGAGGTAAAACTATATTTCCCTTCCATAATATTGCGTAGCATCACCATTTGTTTGCGGTGCCAGAAAGGAGGACAACCAACCAGTAGAGTGAACATAATCACACCGCAAGCCCACCTAAAAATAATTAAATTGTTTAATCAAAATAAGAAAACATGTTGGGAATAAGAAAATAGTTTTCTCCTTACATGTCCACCTCTTTCGAGTATCCTGGTGCATTATCGAACATGTTGCATTTTAATGTTTCTGGTGCTAAATATCCAGGAGTACCGCATAAATCTAAAATATAAAAATGTATAACATATGTGGAATTTTAATACTCATCTAAAAAAATACCGTATAATTTAGCACCATCAGCTATGTGTCTAGCAAAACCAAAATCTGTTATTTTAACATTCAAGTTATCGTCTAAGAGAATATTCTCTGGCTTTAAATCACGGTGTACAATATTTCTAGCGTGAATATATTCAACGCCTTCGAATATTTGCCTAAAATATAAAAACATTTCATTAAATTGGTAACTACATAAAGGAAATAACTTTACATACCTCATAATAAATCTTGTTTTCTTTTCGGAGAGCGTTACGACTGACGTAAGAAAATCGAAAAGCTCTCCGTGACGACAAAGTTCAAAAACCAGAAAAATGAAAGCATCCGACTCAAAAACGTCCTGCAGTTCAATGATGAACGGGTGTCCCATAACCTGTCGCAATATATTTATCTCCTGTTTGGTGGCATCACACATCGCTTTCGGATCAGATGAGTCTACAGAGGCAGCACCGATATCTAAAAATTAAACATACAATTTATGTTAGTATTTCATAAAAATTGATAAAATTGATAGAATTTGATAAAACATAACTTTGTCTATATGTTAAAATTATGATATTACTTTGAGCCAATCTAATATTCAATCGTAAATACTATTGGAGAAGTACCTAACAAATCAAAACAATCCATTATACCTATAATCTTGGCTGCATACTCCTTGCCGGTTTCTTTATCAATACATCTCCTTACCACGCTCGATACACCTCTAAAATGATAAATTTGTTTGTATTTAAATTGCATGTTGAACATCTCGGCATGATTTCTTGGCATGATAGTGACATTGGAGTCAAATTGATAAGAAATATAGTTTTTAAATTCTATTGTTAGGTGTAAATGCTTTTGATAAAGCAAATAAGTTTTAATAATAAAGATAGTTATTGTATTCTTAGAGAGATTTTCCATTTTAGCGAGTTTAATGCAATATTGTTGAGGCAAATTGAGTACATATTTATTTAATTCAACAGACACTTTTGATTTATAGTATTTTTGAGGAAATACAAACTCAAATTTGGGGCACCAATGCATTAGGTCTTATACATACACAAATTGGATAAATTGGCTGTATTTTGCACTTACCTGCCCAAAATCTCTTTTGGCTCGTATTTTGCGTAGAATCCTTTTGCGGCATCCTTATCAGGTAGAACATCATCAAAATCCTGAGCCATAACGCCGATTACCAATTTAAAATTATCACTATTTTCCCGAAATGTCAAACAAAGGTTAAATCTGAAATGTTCAAATCGCTAATTGAGTAGCACCAAGCAATAAATTGCACAAAATGAAGCCTATCAATATTTTATTGCGTAAGATCTTTGCAGAAAAACTATTGACAGCCACGGAAGTCGTAGCCAAATCTATCTATAACACATCCCAGACTGCGTTTTATGGCGAAAAGTGTAACTTATCTTATACTGGACATAATTTATTGGGACAACAATTTTTCACGTCACTTAATTTTTACTTCGGCAACAAAAAGTTGTGAAGTCTTGAATTCATCCAAACTTTTTTTTTTTTTTTTTTTCTTATTTTTTATTAAAACAAAAAAAATTTTGGTCTAGAACCCGAAATTTTGGGTCCTTGCGAAATGTCTGTCCGTGGTTTTGACTTCTGAACTTCTGTATTCGTAATCTTTGAACCCATCCGACCGATTAGTCTCAAAATTTCAGAATAAGCTTTTTTTAACCATAAGACGGTCGCGTTTGCTGATTCAAGAAAATCCTACAGCGCCATCTAGTACCTGTAGTGCAAAATACCATTTTACCATACAAAATTTTTTTTTTCCTGAGATTATATTGAAACATCCGAATATGCAAAAACCTTGTATTTGGCCCAAAATGATCGATTCCAGAAGATTTTATGGAAATATTGTACCATGACCAAGTTGTCATGCTTTCAAAAATTTTGGAAAAAAAACTTCTGTTGACGTAATCTCAGAACCCATCGGACCGATTGATCTAAAATTTTCAAAATAAGCTTTTTTTAACCATAAGCAGCGACGTACGAAGAGTTTTTGATAATAATACAGCGCCATCTAGTACCTGTAGTGCAAACTACCATTTTGCCATACAAAATTTTTTTTTTCCTGAGAAAATTTTAAAACATTTGAATATGCAAAAACCTTGTATTTGGCCCAAAATGATCGATTCCAGAAGATTTTATAGAAATATTGTACCATGACCAAGTTGTCATGCTTACAAAAATTTTGGAAAAAAAACTTCTGTTGACGTAATCTCAGAACCCATCGGACCGATTGATCTAAAATTTTCAAAATAAGCTTTTTTTAACCATAAGCAGCGACGTACGAAGAGTTTTTGATAATAATACAGCGCCATCTAGTACCTGTAGTGCAAACTACCATTTTGCCATACAAAATTTTTTTTTTCCTGAGAATATTTTAAAACATTTGAATATGCAAAAACCTTGTATTTGGCCCAAAATGATCGATTCCAGAAGATTTTATAGAAATATTGTACCATGACCAAGTTGTCATGCTTACAAAAATTTTGGAAAAAAAACTTCTGTTGACGTAATCTCAGAACCCATCGGACCGATTGATCTAAAATTTTCAAAATAAGCTTTTTTTAACCATAAGCAGCGACGTACGAAGAGTTTTTGATAATAATACAGCGCCATCTAGTACCTGTAGTGCAAAAATTTGTATTTTATATATCTTGTGTTTTTCAAAGAATCTAAAACTGTTGGAAAAATATATATATTTTTTTTGAATTTTATATGAAAACAAGTTTTACGTGTTTTTCGTTAAGAAACTACCAACTCAAGTCGATCAGAAAGTGGTAAGATTGAATTCAACAGAATTATCAGCAATAATGCACAATATTCCCGCTCGGCGCTCTGATCGAAAATTTATGTTTTGGTTACATATTTTTGAATTTCCTAGAATTTTATTGCTTCATTCAAATGAATTATTCTAATGAAGCATAGGTATTATGTTGCCGAAGTGCCTGCTAAAGCTTCAGCTTTTCCGATTTTTTAAGGGTGTATTGAACGCGTTTATCGAAAATTAAGAGTAGAAAAAGTGTTTTTAAATAGTTAAGCTAATATTTTGAAATTATATGGGTGTAGAATTGTTCGAAAATGCCCTCCCAATTTAGCAAAGCAGAAATAAATTCACATCTCTAGAAGAATTATACAAAAATAAAAGGTAAACTACTAAAATCCCAAAGAACTTATAAATTGTGATATTGCTGGAATTGTACAAGGATCAAAACTATTATTCATACGAATATTAAATTGAACAAGTTATTACTAAAAACTGAAATATTGTACTATTCATTTATCAATCTGATTTTTGTGCCATATTGATAATATCTCATTTGCCGTACAAGTATAATTTAACAAAATCTTTGCACGAAATATGTTTTCAGCTCTCGATGAGCTCGCACAACTCGTTTAGTTTTGAAAAATTAATTTACGATGTTATGCTACAATTTTTTTACCAAATATTTTCAATTGTTTTTAAATTATTTCTCAAAAAACCAATTTTATGCAATAAACACAATTTTTATTCAATATCCATAAAATATAATTATTATTCATAATTTTGTAATGTAACATTTTCTAAAACATTCCATTTCTTCAGTATTTTTGGGGGTTCTATACAATTTGTCAATGTATCTTTGTTGTTCTGAATCTAAATTTCCTCAAATCTGATTCAGATGGTCGGTAACTTATAAACCTTTACAATTTACAATTTGTATTCTTGAGGCACTTACAATTTTTTCCATAATTTGTGTGTATTTTTTATGTTGTACAATCATTTTTCTCTATAATTTATTTCTTATTCAGATAAATGTTAATATTTTCTATTAATTGGGCTACTAAATAAGTACATTAGAATCTAAACACGTTATAATTTTGTGAAAATTAATTGATTAATTGTAATTAATTACTTAACAAGAAAAATATTATTGAAAAAAATTATGCAGATTTTTTTGCATTTTGGTATATTATTATGTGTGTTGTGAACCAAATTTTCATAAAATTTCAACTCAAGTTTCAATTGCGCCAACTATTAATTAATCTATTGATTGATTGGATAAATTGTCGTTTGATGGAATTTATCTGTTGAAAAACACAACAGAATTTTTGGAACTAGATGAATAACAGCTGATTTTTAAAAAGAGTATCGACGTTTTGATTTGCAAGAATGTCGAGCAACTATACTTTTAAATGTATATGACCACAATAATATAATATAGATCAATTTAACCTAATATACTAAAAATATATACACAATTTGATGAATTAAACTTTAAAATTAATTAATTACAATGGTCAAATTTTTTACATGCGTTTTGCTTAATTAATTGAAACATGCATAATTGAAATTAAGATAAAAGTTAAATTGTTAATAACCGATATTTATCCAATCAACAGCGATTACTTAACTACTCAGTTTTACTTAATTTTTCTAAGTTTAGCATTACGTGGGCTGTCCTGAACAGCCAAAGATCGCTTCCTCTTTAGTGTATTATTGACAATAGTTTCAGGTGTAGCTTGAACGTTTGTCGATCTCAACGTAATTGACCTCTGAATAGGTTGTGATTGCTTTAAAATTTGCTTGTCAGGTTTGACAGTTTTAACAGCAATGGCACTCGGTTTAGCATTTCTTAGCATTCTCGTCGAAGCCACTGTCTTTTTGCTATTCTGCTCATTATTCTCCTTGTTCTTGGCAATATTTCGAGGTTTACGCGTATCATTTTCTGAACTACACAAACTAGCCCCTGAAGTTTTGGTGGTAATAACCTTGTTCTTTTTCTTCAGTTGCTTTTTCTTAAAAGTCACTTTCTTACTAATACCCTTACTGCAAGCTCTCGGTTTGCGATTGGTAAGGCGCGTTTCATAAAAGATTCGTTTTTTGATTGGGGGAGCGATCGTGCGTTGTTTCTTGCATTTAATGACTTCTTTAATTTCGGCCACTTCGGCGGACTTCTCGATATAGCTAGATGAGATCTCGTGAATTTGAATTGAACCGTCAACGTCGTTCGCATCATTAATATTACGGGCATCATTGAGTTTTATTTCTTGTGGTGTGACGGCAAGTGAATCCGAAATACTATCATTCGAATCTACAGTAGAGGACGAAAGGTTTTCTTGATACTGCAAATAGTCGTAACGCTCCATATGATATTTACTGGAGTGTTGATAATCTTGATGCAAAAAAGATGGTAACATTGAGGTGCCGGGGCTATAAGTAAAAGTTTGAATATCGTCTTCCATTCGCTCGTGTTTGGTTTGCAGCTTTGTCAGTGAGTAATTTGTATTGTTAACATGCTCATTATGATTGTCGTCTGGTAAATTGTGTGTTTGCGGAAGTCTTGAAGTGGATGGCGTTGGACTAAAAATTGTGTTGAAGGACTCTGCAAAGCTGGTCATGTAAGTATTGTTGGCTGGTGTGGATTCTTGCGGTTGTCCGTAGTTTTCGAAATAATATTGAGGTTCCGGAGGAGATTGAGGTTGACCATAGCTTGCATAGCTGCTTGCATTTACGTTAACAGCCTCTAAATTGTAAGCCTCACGAGTACTATAATCATACATAACGTTTTTATCTTCGAATGTAGAACGATTCTGCGATAAATAGCTAGCAGCTTCCATTGTTGTGGGTGGGCTTTTGCAGATTTTTAGCACATTCTTCTTATTTGGAGGATCCAGCATTATTGTTACCTAAAATATATTTTTTGTTAATACTAAATTTTAAAACAGAGTATTCATCTAATAAATAATCACCACTGAAGTATTATCAGCACGCATTTTAGTTATAGCCCATCTGTCTAGCGCAGTTTCAACCAAAAGTCGACTAGGATTCTTCCAATCACTCGCCAGTCCATTACTAACATTCACTTCATTCATCATTTCGGCAGAACGAACGATTTCTATGGCACTGTCAGCTGTCATTACATTCCACAAACCATCTGTCCCGAACACCAAGCACCTTTAAAAAAGAATGATGCATATTAAAAGGTAAAACTATCATAATTAATTGTAATAAACTCACTTGAATGTTTTTGGATCAATATTTATAACTGCTACGTCGGGCTATTTTCGAAAAAATTAATAATTAAATTTTGATAATAATGTGAATTGCCATATTGAATTTACTTCTGGTGAAACGACGAACTCATCTTTAGCTGCATTGTAACTCCAAAGATCTCCTAAGCTTCTAGCAACTGCTAGGAATGGTATTTCGTCAATCTGTGTACTTCTCCTCACACTACCTTTATGACCTATGCGAGGTCTGTTCCACACTACCCTTGGGACACCAGACTTGACAATAACTTTTCCTCCTGAGTCCATTATACGTTTCTTTTCAACGTCGCTCTCTGGCTTGTGATCTTCTGTCAATGGTCTGGCCTTCCATTGTTTTTTACCATCTGTTGCTTCCTGCTCGTATCCCAAGACTATTCCAGAATCTCCACAATGTCCTACATATATTTTTCCCTGTCTGATAAATGCTATTGAGGAGGTAGTTCCTGCTGTTGAAGGCAAACCACTTGAAGTCTTCGGCCAGTTTTCTATAAATGGATAAAACAGTTTCTATTTTATTATCTTAAAAAATTATGAACACAATAACATAAACTTTTTCGGTCAGTTTTGTAACCAGAAAGAGAAATTGAATAAAGTATATAGACATTATTATTTCTTGTATGAACGTGAAAAAGCGCGCAAAAAGTTATTGTAAACAATACACATAGCCACTATGGTAGTGGTCGCTTTGAATGTATGTGTATATGGCCTCAAATGTTTGCTTTTACTTGAATTTTTTGAATATTTTGAGGCTTGCTACTTACTTAAATCCTTTCCCATTGCATGATGTGTTGAGAGGTATCCTTTCTTTATGGCTTTTAGAACATCTTCATCGTTAGCGGACCAGAATAGCTTATTTGAGACTATGTGCCCCATTAACTGTTCAGGAAATCAAAATAAATGCTTAGAATATGTATAAGATACTTAAAATTTATCAAATTACCTCTTCTTTTGCGAATTTGGCGGCTTGTTCTCCTCCATGTCCTTAAAAAAGATAGAAAAGTTAATAATATATCAGTTTTTAGCATCTGGCGTCCTTATACCATCAAAGATTCCAATAAAAGCGAATTCCAGATCATCTCCTTCTTGTGACTGCTGGTAGGCTACAGAAAAGAAGTCTTCCATATATTTTCTCTGCCCTAGAAGCGAAATTGATTAGTTCTTTCAAGTTTTTATTCCAGTTTTGATGAAAATCAATTACTCACCTTTACTGCAAAAACCAGTAATCCTCAAATTACAACCAATTGACGTCATCCTTGTAAGTATTTTATCATCTATTATAGTAAGCTGTTTGAGATCTAATTCCTGGTAACGAATGTTTGATCCACAGAATTGAGAAAGTATGTAATGTCAAAATAAGAATCAATTGAACCTTGAAAGTCTTAATTTAGAGATATATTGACGCAGGCTTGCCGGATTGGTCTGGTTCTGTTTTCCCAGTGAACCAATATATAGAAAATCACAATCACATATAAAACAAAAAAAAAAACTGTTCCTGACGATATTATTAGTTTTTAAGCCTTTAAAATTCAATTAGTGAATGAAACATGCTCGTTAGTTAATAAGTGTTGACAATAAGAGTTTTTTGTTGATTGTAGATCTAAGAAAAGAGTCTCAAATCAATTGTTAGATTGAAATCGATCTATGTAATCGATATTTGAGTTGTTGTTTCAGAATAATATTTTCATATTATTATAAAGCTACTCAGTGCTTTGACGATGCAGAGCCAGAAAGGCAATCAGTGGAAATATACGAATAATGGTACGTGCAATTAAAATTAATTTAGAATACATAAAATTTCACCACACTAGCAAAGATTATCTGCATTGCAGCTCACTATGCGTACTCAAAATAGAATCAAATTAACATCTCTCCAGTGAATTCCACAATTGAGGGAATTTATGCAAATTCGTTGCATTGTGTTTTTTTTTTGTACTGGCAAAGAGTTTCAATTAAAATCAATTTTGGATGTGTATCGAAAGGGCATTTGTATTTTTAATCTACTCCACAAAATTTTGTGAAGAATTTCAGTGAGCGGTTAGGATTGTTACAGTAACATGTACTGGATTATTTAATTCATATATGCTATATCTTAATTCAGTTTTAATAACTTTGAAGCAAAATTAGCCAAGAATAGCAGATTGAATAGGATAAACAAATTTTTCATGTCAATATTCTATACATATCTGGAGAAAAACTCATATAATACAAAAAGTCAATTTTAGGCATTCAAAATATTTTATTTGAGGTTCCTCCTTCTTCCACCATCCGCTTCAGAAATACCGTTCTATAAAAACTGTGTTTTGTATTTTTCATTTTCAATTATTTTTATCTGTTTTGCTTTTAAATGATTTCTTACATGCTAGACTATAACACAAAAATGTATGCTACTTGCTACCACAAGAGCAGAAGAAATACCAGTAAAGTGTAAAAGAAAGCATTTACGAAGGAAACTGAAAATTCTTGCATAGAACTTAGAATTTATTTGATAATTCATTGACATTATATGCCTGGTGTCAGAACATTAATCCATTTTCTAATGACTTTTTAAACTCTTTTAAGGTTTTAGATTATAATTAACGGACGGGAATTACTCTACTTTACTCTACTCATGATCTTTGCAATTTACCTGAAGAAATATACCAAAGAAGCAAACTCAACTATATTATAAAGTACTATTTGTAAGTATTTCAAATCAATCAAGCGTAAAATTAAATTATTTAGCAATGTGCCTTAGAAAATTATACATGCAATTCAGGTAGTCTTTCTTAATAATGATTGCTTCTTAACATTTTTTGAGTCGTAATTAGACATAATACAAAATATTAATAGAAGCTATCGAAAGATCTATCACTCCAGCTATATCCATCTTATCATAATCTTTGACTCAATTGAAACCACATAAGTGCAATATCGTTCAAGAGTATTTTCAGCACATTTAATTATTAATTTGTTTATGACGATTGTAAGAAGATTATAAAGCTTATCGAGAATTTGATAGCTTGTATCCGTAATCTTTAAGACGATTTAACGGCTAAAATTCAAACAAATGAGAACCAAAATTTTAAAAGAAGGGAGGAACATTCAAGCTTGTGACAAACGAAACATTTAATAAGTTTATGTATTTTTTGAATCTTTGAAAGTCAATTTTATTACAATTTAATCTTTTTGAATCTTTTTGAGTCTCTTTGAATCTTTTGTATTACATATGAGCAATGTAAGGATCCTAAGTTTTTCAAATCTTTGGTTTGTCAAAATCTCTGGATTGATTAAAAACAGCATATCTGTTGAATAATATATTAAAATATATTTTATTATGTAATGTTAATAATTGAAATGAAAGATCAAAAGTACAAATTAATACATTTCAGTGCAAACGTCGAATATCACACCCTGTCTATTACCAACAATGTTTTCAGTTTCGATACATGTCTCTGTAGTCTTCCACTGGAACCGCTCATTTCATTTCTTGTTGAGCCATCGTCGAGCGTAGAAGTTTATTGTTTATACTCACCATCTAAAGGATATAATTAACGATTGCAGAGCAATTATTCGGTATTTTATCACTATTAAAGAGTTCAGAAGATTGCTCACGTTCGGATTGATCAGTGCAATTGATCTTTTGAGCCTCAAGAACGATACAGTAGCTCAAAAACATGAATTTTAATTTGAGCAACAAAAAAAAGACAACAACAATATTGTGAAAGTCGTTCTCAAAAAAATAAGTCTCAAGAGAAGTTCTGCGTGAAAAGAATTCAAAGTTTGTCTTTCTAATTACCAAAAAAGTGAATTTATAGTGCAGAGGGTTTATTAATATTGTGTGCAAGTTACCAGCAGAGCTGTTGAACTAAATATTTAATATTGAGAACAAACAAAGTTATTGAAGTTTCCAGAGAGGTTTGGGATAAATTGTGTTATTATATACTCGTTGCTCAGTGGTTTTCTTGAATGCATTCTATTTCAAGATACTATAGAAGATTTACTATATAATATATATTATAATTAGTTTAACATTAAGATTCCTATCAAGATGAATCATTCACTTGTTTAGAGCATTTTGTTAGTAATTGTATTTAATTGAATTATTATTCTTAACTCATTGACTGGCCGCGTTTGGATAGTGGTTCAGAGTAGCCCGATGTAATATTTTTTTCAAGATTCCTTGTTTAGACATTCCTTGGCATTCAAAAAATTTGAAATTAGCTTTGGGAATTTACTGTAACAATATCAAATAATTTTTCGTTGGTTGGAATTTCACTTTTTAATAATTTTTCTAATTATTGTTCGTTTGAGAAAACAAAAGGTAAAACAATAGGGAATTATATGTATATCTGTATTATTTGAGCATTATTACATTGTAAAACAACATCTTTAAAATTTTAATTCCCAAAAATTCTTCTTATAAGATAATTTCTTTCTTCATGAAAGCAGATTGTTTGATTGTGCAACCTTTCAACAAAAAAAGTTAAAGTTACCAAAACAGTGGCTGATTTCATAATAATTGAGAATAGTATCAAATTACCCTAAAATATTGTTAGTAAATATAGTAAGGCAGTATTAGAACGTATTTTATTTTTTTCGGAAACTGGAGACATCTTATGTTTATATGGTTAATACCAGGGTTCGGAATCGGAATCGGAATCGGAATCGGAATCGATTGGAATCGATCATATTTTGAGAATCGGAATCGGAATTTGTATTTTTGATAATTGAGAATCGAGTTTGGAATCGGAATCGATTCTCAAACTTTGAGAATCGGAATCGGAATCGATTCTGTAATTTTTAACGAACCAAAATTGGAATCGTTATAAACAAGTAGATTTTTCTGAACACCAAAGTCCTTTAATTTCCATTTAAAATACTGCACTCATATTTCAAGATAAAAATTTGACTAGATATATTAAATCTTGATCAGAACCTTTAAAAATATTATCAAGCAAAGAAAGAATTGACAGTTGGCAAGTACAGAAAGCAAAGTCAGTAATAATTGGAAATCTGTAGAAAGGTCAGAAAATTTCGAACATTCTAGAAAGATCGATGTATGTTTTCAACAACTCAAATTCCTGAAAATTTTTGCTCAATAACCAAATTTATATCTCAGGGATCGGAATTGAAACAGGAATCGATTAGAATCGATCATTTTTTAAGAATTGGAATCGGAATCGAAAATTTTTGTTTGAAAATTGGGAATCGATTCCGGAATTTGGAATCGATTCTCAAATTTTTGAGAATTGGAATCGGAATTGGTTTGCGATTCTTATAAGGAATCAGAATCGGAATCGGAATCGATTTGAAAAAAACTTAGGAATCGGAATCGATTTTTTTCGGAATCGAAAATCGATTCTATTCCGATCCCTGGTTAATACATTGATTTTCTTAATGTTTTGTGTTAGTTTTTTTTTTTTCAATCTCTTATCTGATAGACCAATATCGAAGCTATTATTCAAAATTGAAGAATTCAAACAAGAAGAAATTTTCAATAAATCAATTGGCAATTCAAACTGAATTATGTGTTATTTCTCTAAATAATATGTGTTCTCTGCCATTTATTAAGTTAACTGGACTTGCACCAACCGTTCATCATTTGTTTCATTACTTTATTGAAAAGTTCAAAACTATACAAAAATTAAAACAATTGAAAGAAGAATCTCATTCTAACACATAACAAATTGCATTACAATTAATATAATTGCAATGTTATTAACGTAATTGAAGGTGGGCAACTATATTTAAGTTCTTTAATAGATATATTTGGGTTTTTTTGTGAGTATTTTTGACCAACTGGCAATCATTAAGCAACCGCTATCTTTTCTTGGCGCTTTTTGGAAATATCCAGTAGAGCGATAAGATACGGGAAGTCAAACGACAGCTCAGAAATTTCGTAGGTAAAATTTGTTTTATGGAAGTTTACATTCTTTGAAATGTAAGGAATTTTAAGTGTTTGAATTAGCAACAAAAAACGTTTGTCAAGTTTACAGTAAATACTCTTTAATATCTATGTTGGCTTAGAATCAAACTATTCTGACATTCGGAGTAGTAAACGTTAACATTAAAAAATAAACAAATTATAGCTTGAAAAAAATTAAGACATTCGAAAGTTCTTCAACAAAAAAAAATCTTACACGATTTCTTGAAATTCAATAAAATATCGTAACATCACTTCACATAGTTTCTCATTCGATCCACAAAAGTCAAAAATCGCTACAATTGATTTCCGAAAAGTTTTCCCACTCAACAATGCTGAATATTACTAAAACCTTAATTGAAGATCTTTTTTTGGCTCAATAGACTGCGTGTAAATTGCTTGTGAAGAAAACGAAAACAAAAGTTGTTTGGTTGTGGGCGCGTTGGACATTGATTATCTTTGCCGATGAGAAATTTACAAAAAATGTTGTCTCTTTATGAGCAACAAGAATAATTCCATAAAAAGCAGAAGCTGTAACAACCTCCAGCATAAAATCTTACAGAATGAGTACAATCGACTTGTAGGAATTTAAGGGACTTGGCTAATAATCGTTTAATCTGTGAAAGCTTTCAAGACTGCCAGATGACAAATAATTTGTGATTTGAACTAAAAGACATTTATTATTGTAATTTTTTCTCGAGATGGCACGTCTTGACCTTGAAAGATTACACTAGACGCTGTTGCTTCACGCTGCTGGAATTGTTGCTGTTTTTGGCTGTTTTTATTATTCTGAGCAGACGACTGCGAGAAAAATGGCGTCATTTATGTTTAATTTATTCAATTATAAAGTTTTTTATTTTTTGTGTTTTTATCACGGAAAATAATACTAAAAACATACTGCGGAAGAGTTTAATTTTGTAAAGAAATCGAGCAAATTGATTGTTTTCAACACCATAAAAAGTACTATTTAACCGAATAGTAAAGACTGTTAAATCGCTTAATGTCATTTTATGTTTACTGGTTTTAGTGGTATTCTTGCAGACTATGAAATGCATAAAAATTACTGAGTCGCACTTTCTTTTTTGTTTAGATTATTGATTCTAAAGCTTTATAACAATTTAGTTAAACTTTCATTTTATAACACTGTTTAAGAGTTTTTGATTAATTTATATTTTTTCTTTAGAACGAAACGTCTCTTAAATTTCTACATTAGGAAAAATGTTATCTTTAGTGTCTTTAACAATTTTCAAATTAATTCTCAAAGATGTATCATTTTTGTGAAGCAATCAGAGAATTTCAAATATTCGGCTTACCAACTATCTGGGCCAATTATTGACCATTCACTTAACAAATTCTCTCTCAGAATGGTGACAAACGAATTCCCATGCCGCAAAAAGATATTCGCGCAAGATAACAATTATTTTAGTTTCTTTTATTGTTCGGCGGGCAAATCAACAAGTCAGCGAAATGAGCAAATTTATCTGCAAAGTCTGCAAAGTCGTGAAAGAAAATGTGTAGCTGCTCGAGCTTTTTTTATTGAACTTCATTTGACTGACTGACACACTTTTGAGGCAAACATGTTAGTTTTGCTGTTTTGTAATAATTATATATTTATTTTATTTTTATTATACTTTTTGCTTTATTTGTTGAGACTTTCAAAGGAAGTGGGTTGCCCGGTGAAATGATTATTTCCTTGCAAGTTATTTATTGTAATTAATAATTAAGTTTGTTGGGAATTCACAAGATAAATTAAATTTTTTGATTAAAACAAACAAACAAGTTTATTTTTGAGACGAGATATTAAACTAATTGATTCTCATGCCCAAAACTAATAAAGAGTTGAACCAAAAGGTTATTTATCAATTTCACGCCTGGCAACCCGAAAAAAATACTTTTAATTTGCGATCAATGAAGAAAAATTACATATTAACTGAGTGCTAATTCTCCAATTTTCTTTATTTTACTATGGCAATCTGAACAGTGATAGAGGCTCCAAATTGTTGTGTGCTCAAATTTACAAGCAAAAGAAAATCGCTAAGCAGAATAAAATCTGAAAAGCGTAAATGTGGAGAACATCAACTTTTCTCTGGCAGTTTTTCCGATTAAATTAGAAATTTGTTTGCAATTTGCGTAATTTATGAGTTTTCGAGTTTCAAATGAATAAAACTGAATAATTGCTCATCACCAACATAAAGCGTATGAATCATGTTTTGTGTAATATTATATAGCGAGCAATTTCGTCAGCTAATTACCAAGTATTTGTTTTACTTGATTTTCATGCCTTGCCTTACTGCTTGCCTACTGATAAGAACAGTACACAAGATTAGGTTATAAGATAAAGACAAGTGTTGTAAAGTTTCTTATCGTTATGTTACATTTTTTGGGTATAGTTGAAAAACTTCAAATTGCGTTTTAAATAGAATGCATTTAACTAAAAACACTGAGATGATGTAGTGTGGTGTTGATTGTTATGGTTTAAAGAATCTCTTTGAACTCTTAATAAATATTTTTCTATCTTCTAAATATTTAAATGCAAAAGTTAACAAAATTGTATTTTTGTAACTTTTCCTACTCATTGTATCCAAGATTTCATGATTTCAAAATAATGAATATACATTTTTCATTTGCAAATAACATATTTTTGACCACAGCAATCAACATGCAACTCCTTAAAAACGAGAAAAGAATTGTCGAAATTTGATTTACAACTATTTTCATTGCCTTCTGTTTAGAGCTATATACTAAGTAAGTCAAGTGCATAAGTAGAAAAAGATTGGCTTTCAACAATTGCACGACAATCGCGTACATCGGTACAATAAGAAGCAAGTGCATGAAGTGCACTAAAGTACAAAAAATACATTGAAAGACTACAAAAAAAAAGCAAATGCAAAGTGAATTGAGAAATTGAATAAAAATCTGAGAAAATGATTAAGTTAAAATCTTTGTTTCGGCGAGGGCCAGGCAGCCCTTCGTCAGCTACATCATCTGGTTCTGCAAGCTCTAAGAACACGCATCAGATTACTCCATCACCACTTATGAAGAGCTCTGTTTCGGCATCAAACTTGGATCAGCTAGATGGCGCGAGTGGATCATCTTCTGGAAAGCTGACTAAACCCAACAAACACTCCAGCAAAGATAAGCTGAATGAACTTTTGAAGTCACAGTCCAAAGAAAAATTAATGGAAGAAAAAAAAGAGTTCAAAAAGCAACAGAAGTTGCAAAAACAAGCTGGACAGCAGCCACAAAGTCTTCAGATGGGAACAACAAACTTGGAAACACGAGCGCCATCGAAGGAGTTTATTGATATTGCGTTCGACGGCCCCAAAGAAGTAAGACATTTAAGATTTAAAGATTTCATGCAGGAAATGAAAAATTTTTAGCTTTGTGTTAAATTGTCGAGAACATAGTGTCAGGAAAACTAACAGTTTTCTATATTGTCTGATTATATTTAATTCTGGTTTTGTATAGTTTTTGTCACTTGCCGTGAATTAATTCAATTTACAATTTTTACAATTGAAAATATAGTTTTTCCTCTTGAAGTTTTGGTGTGGGTGGTGTATTCGTTATTTAGTTTATCCAGTTGGATTTAATTCAACTGATCAGAGTGCATTCGTTTAACAGCACTAAAGCGCGAGAGAATTGTAATTAGCTGTAATTTGAACGAATTGCAATAGCTGGAGTGTTTTGTGGTTTCAATTTAATCGATTTCAAAATGATTTCAAAGAAAATTGGAAACATTCAATGGATTGAGGTGAAAAACAGACTCTTCAAAATAAGTTTACTAATCAAGCATCCCATTTTTTTTTATTTATTTCAGAATTTAAAACAGAAACACTATCACCAGCAACAAAATACCACAATGCAGGAACTACGACAACACATCGATCGTCTTCAATTAGAGAATTCCGCCCTGGAAAATAAAATCAAGGAGTTATCCAGCTATCAAAATGAAGTAATTAGCGACCTAAGAGGCGAGGTGCACAAGTTGCAGGTAAATACAATAATAATTGAATAATCGTATCTACATTAACTTACTTAACTCATTTCCATTTTACAGCAAACCAATGACATGAATAACTCAAAATTGATTCGGCTAGAAGAAGAGAACGAGACGTTACGTGGTCGTTTGAGGAATATGGTACAGTCTCCACTATCTGATGCTGAAAAACAACAGCTGATTCAAGACTCTCAGAGGCTTCATAGCTCAGCACCAGCTTCAATTGCTTTGCCAAATGTAAGTTTATTTTCCACTGTACAAAAAGTAGGCCAAAATTTACACTGCAATTTTCCGTAATATGCATAGATTAATAAGCATGCTTTGCATAATTTTAGAACTATTTTTAATTTTTGGGACAGTCTCATATATTTTTCATTAACATAATTGTTTTAGTTTTTACAAAACAACGAATCGTTGGATGGTACCCCTTGCACCACTCCTGATTGGGATAAACAGTCTTCTAGCAGCGAAATATCAGTAGCTTGTTTGCAGGATAAACTTATCCAGGTACACAATTTAAAAAAAATTATTTTTTTCTTAAACAAAATGTTAAATACATTTTAGATGGAAGAAACGCATTACTCTACAAACGAAGAATTACAAGCTACCCTTCAAGAGCTTGCCGACTTGCAAAATCAAATCTTAGAGCTGCAGTCGGAGAATGAACGTCTTTCAGAGGAAAAAGAGGTTATCTTCCAATCATTGTGCCGTCAAACTGAAAAACTTGAAGACTCTAGAACTCAAGTGGGCACACTCCAAAAAGTTTTACTTCGCGAGCCTCAACAAGATGTTGTTTCTACGGAGCGTGAACAAAAACTAGTGGATCTGCTCAAGAGTGCTCAAGAAGAACGTGAAAGTCTGATGTTGAAGCAAGAAGAAATGAACTCGGAACTTAATGAGTTCAAACAGAAATTAGAAGAATCAAAGCTGGACACGATTCGGTTGAGAGAAAGAGTCAGTTTGTTGGACTCTACAATTGATTCTGCTACCGCTGACCGTAAAGAAGTCGAACGTAATTTATGCGGCACCAAAGAAGATGTGTCAGTGAAACTAATTGAAATTAGTCGTCTTACAACTTTGCTAGAGAATGCTCGTTCCAAGATTGATGAACTTGAACAGGATCGAGCATTAGGGGATAAGTCTGATCTGGGTGAACTGTTAGATATTGCAAGAAAAGAGAAGGACTATTTGGAAATTGAAGTAGCTTCTTTGCAAGAACATTTATCCAAGAGTCAAAATGAGATTCAAAAATTACGCGATCAGTTGGCAGTTTTAAACGAAGAGTGTAAAGTTACCAGAAATAATGCAAAGTGCGCTGTTTCTGACTTAGAGTACAAATGCGAACAGTTCAGAATGGAGAAACAGAAAATCTATGGAGACTTCCAACAGATTCAAGAGACTACAAATGAGTTACAGGTGAGCAATATTTTTATTTGAACACGAAATCAAATAAACAAACCTGTGTATTCAACTATTCAACTCCTTTTACAAATTATAGATCCAAAACAAATGTATTGTTGAGGACAAAGCACAGCTTGAAACTCTTCTCTCGGAAACTCAACGCCACTTGGGAGAAACAGAGCGTTTAATGTCTGAGACGCAAGAAAAATTGGATAGCGAGATGCAACTGAGAAAGCTTGAGAATGAAGAGTGGGAGCAATTCCAATCGGATCTGCTAATGACTGTTCGAGTAGCCAATGATTTCAAAACTGAGGCACAACACGCGCATGAGCAACTAGCTTTGGATAATAAACTGCTGAGAGACAAGATCAGAGGCATGGAGGGACAAATTGATAAGCTCAACAAACGTATGTTTTTATTTCTTATTTATTTTAGAGAGTGACTTGAACACAATGACATTTTAAGCTTTATTGATATATTTAAAATATTAAGGACAATAACTTGCCATTTGAAGACTTTGACTTGTGTTAAGCCACAACACAAAATAAGTTATCTGTAAAAACTATTTTAATTTAATTTAATTTGAATAGAACTCAAAGGTGTCGAGATAACAGGGGATCTTTTGGTTGATGCCAATAATAATTGGGAACCAGCTGTAGTGGCACTAGCTGGTAGCACGGATAACTTGCCAGATGAGTTTCAATTAGAACTTTCTAAGATGCGCAATTCCCTTAATGCAATTACTTTGAGAAACTTTGTTTTTGACGAAACAGAATCTTTAGCAAAGCCAGTACCACCAACGAACCTTAAAACTTCCCAGGAAGTAAAACAAACAACCGAAATACAGCCATTGGGAGGTATTGAGACGCCTAAAAGAAGATCATTGTCTTCTAAACACAGACAAGATGTCAGGCGTAGTATGAGCAATCAAATCAGTTCGGAAGATGTTATAAAAGCTTTGTCAGCTTCTCAAGAAATTGCTAAAGAAGAAGTCGCTGAAAAATCGCCAAAAGTACATTTTGACTCTGAAGTTAAGGTAAAATTTCTATTAGAACCTTCTCGAGATTCAGATGAAGTAGCTCAGATAAACTCAAAATTATCTTGGGAGAAAAAAACTGAATATCGAACCGTCACTCCATTTTTAAAGCCTATCATGAAAAGCACTAGTCAAGAAAATTTAGTTGAAGAATTTCGCCCCATCAAAAGCACTAGAAGTACGGAAGACGTGCAAATTGATGTTTTGAAGCCTATTCCAATATTTGCATCCAAGAGCTATCAAGATTTACAAGCATCTAAGGAATTTGATCAAACTGAGCTTTTTGTTACAAGAAGTATCGATGATTTACTTCTCGCTGATATTGATGGCATGAAAAAGCACCAGCAAAGCAAAAAAAGTCTACTCATGAAACAAAGAAGCATCAGCAACAACAGTTTAAACAGATCTTCATGGTCATATGAAGATGATGGATCTGTTTATGAGAACTTTCACTACGAGCCTGTACATGTTGATGAAGAGGAGGCGCAATTAAGAAAGAAACCATTCCCATTGCCTAGAACTAGCAGCCAAGATAATTTGACACGAAACAGTGTCACCAAACGGCTTACGTACGTGCTCGATCGCAATCTAGACGAATTTGTGCTGGACAAGGAGGAAATTGTGGAAACTGAGGGTAATTTTGATGAGGTGTTTGAAGATGTTTTGCTTCGTAATGAGGTCACTGCCGATAGCGACTCTGTCTTGTTTAATTCACTGTTAAGCGTTGAAAGCATTGACGCACTGGATCAGCTCGATACTTTTGGCTGTCAGGCCTTTAGCTTTGACGCGGATGGAAACAGTAAGTCCTCACGAACTGCATCACGTGCCTGTTTCTCTTCCCCGCTGGCTGGCCTTTTACGTGTTCCTCTAATGGTGGGGCTTCACAGGATCTTCGTCATAATAAGGATTATTATGTTCATTTAGTTGTTGTTCATTTGTGTTCTGTTTTGATTGTTCGTCATGGTGCAATTGAATGTTTTGTGTTGGGATCCTTGCAGGAATGCTTGCTGAGTTAGGTGGAGCTCGCATGCTTGGCAGGGATGATATCTGTGAAAAATGTTTTAGAATTGATTAATCAGAAGTTTAATCTTGTTGTTTAAAAATTATGGTAATTAATTATTATATTTATAATATGCTACTCAGTGCATTATTTTGAATATTGAGCGATTCAAGCTCAATTTCTGATTAATCAATATTTTCAATTGTACTTTTGAATTGAAAATTAGTTTTAAAATAAAAGTAATAGAATTCCATGGACTTACATTTTATTTATCTCTTTTAGTTGTGGCTTCATCTGCCGAGTCCCAACAATCTGTGATTTCCACCGTCCAGCAAGAAATGGCACAACGTCGTAAACAGCAAAAGTCGACGTCAAACGGAATAACAACTGTTAGCACCAACCCCACAATTGGTCAGAATAAAAATGGTAGTACTTCTCCGGCAAGTAACGGTATCAGCCCTAGTGGTGTTGCTTTCATTTCTCGTCAAGATTCTCGACTTTCTGTGAAGAGTTTGATTGAAAGCATCGAAAACACTTCGAAACAGTCTAAAAGTTCTACAGGATCAAACTCTGGTTCCACAAGCAGCTTGAACAGCTTAACAGCTATGGATCATCAGCAAGAAAGACGACTTTCTAACAATGTATGATATTTGATTTTTGCTTGAGGACTTCAAATTAAATTTACAATTTATACATTTTAGATTCAAGATACAGACCAGCAGAAAATGATTAATAATAATTTGAATAACAATAATAGTATCAACAACAACAACTTGAATGGTAGCCAGAAGCTGACTAGCTCAGGTAAATTTGTTTTTAGAAAGTATAAATAGAACTTGGTAGTTTGGATTATAGGATTAAGTTGGATTAAATTTGCATGGCTTGGATTAACTTAATAATTTAAAGGCAATTTTGTATGGTAGCTAAACTTAAACTAATGTGCTCTAATTTAAAAAGAAATATCAGACAACGGAGAGCAACTTTTTTTGTTTTTATAATATATTTTTATTTTTCTTCAACTATAGAGTCGTTTAGGATTCTAACAATTTTATTAAAGCATCTTTTATCATGTCTATATATTTTCCCATACACACATTATTCACATTAAAATGTAAATTACACGCTTTTACTTATTGTGGCACTTTAAACGTATAACAATAAAAATTTATAATTTAATGCATGATATATTTTGTTTTTGGTTATCTATTAGACTTTATTTTGTTTTCTTAACATTTTATGATTCTTTTGATTAACAAACTTGACTTGCTTATCTTAACAATAACCCTATTAAATCTTAAACCAATATTGACATTGGAGGTGGATTCACAATTGAACTACAATGAAACATGCTTTGTTTCAAATATGTATCAATGTTAATCCTTTCTGCACATCTATGTAGAACTTCAGTTGACTTTCAAACTCCATAATATATTTTTTATAAAACTAGTTCCATATTTTTACACAATCGCGTTCTTTAGCCGTCAAACAAGCCTCAAGTCAACAGCAGCAATCAGCAAACAACAACAAGTGCGAAGATCAATTATATTCAAGCATTTTCTCATCACACAACCACCACAAGCAGATGGATTACGTTAGAAGGAACAGTTATGGTGATATAAGTGAGTATCTAAGCTTAATTTAATAAATCTGCTCAACTAACCACAAACTCATAATTTTTTAGGTGAACGCAAAGACCCTCTAAATGCTCTGGTTATCAATGGTGGCTCTAAGCGTAATGCTCTGCTTAAGTGGTGCCAAAATAAGACTGTTGGGTATCGCAATATTGACATCACAAACTTTAGCTCTTCCTGGAATGATGGCCTCGCATTTTGCGCTATAATGCATTCCTACTTACCAGATACCATACCCTATGACACTCTCACTCCGGCCGATAAAAAACAGAATTTTACTTTGGCATTTGAAGCGGCCGAAAGTATTGGCATTAGCTGTACTCTGGTGAGAATTTAATAATTTGTTTTTATGATTTTATTTTTGTTAGCAATTATTATTAACATTTAGAATATCTAACATGTTCTTAATTTTAATCGATTCATTCTTTATTTTCAGAATATTGGTGATATGATTCAGTTTGAAAGGCCAGATTGGCAAAATGTTATGTCCTATATAACGGCGATTTATAAGCATTTTGAGTCTTAAACGCTGGACATCTATAGATATTTTTAGAAATCTTCATTTTAAAATAAATTCACTCATTTTATCAAAATTACAAAAATTCTAATGAATCTTTAGTTGCTAAATTTATTATACAAAGTTTATGCATTTAAAGCATTTTGAACCATTTTGAAGCAATTGAAATGAACGCGCTTATGATATGAATCCTCCACTTTTGTCAAAATTATAAGATAGATTATACTGTATTATGGAGCTAGCTAGGCGAAGTAGTAGTAGTTGAAGATTTTTTTCTAATTGAAAAAATGGGAGCATTCCCAAGATTTTTGATACCATTTGGAAATTTGAATAGAAATCTTTATGAAAACTCCACTCGCCTGCTCGCGCATTAAAGTCTTTGAAACATTGAAAACAAACCTGTTGCCTTAAAGTAAATTGAGATTATGAAACACTTTTGGTATGTTTTGCATTGAAACAAATTTCTAGTCAGTTTACGATGTTTGTTCGCAAAATATTCGAATTCAACGCAAAAATGATCCAGAACATACGCAAACGCAGTTTGAATTGGCAGCTATTGCTAAGAGACTAAATACGTAGAAAACAAGTGTTAAAGGAGCTTGAATCAGCAAAGGACGCAAGTGCAAATTGACTTGCGAACACTCATAAGAAAATAAAACAGAAAATTGGAAAACCTTGCTATGTATTTTCGTATATTTAATGAAATAAAAAAATAGACTGAAATTGTTGAAATTTTTATTTAAAACCTCAATATACTTACCTTTATAAAATTTTAATCATCAATATCAATTGCAATTCTTCTTGTCAAAAAATTTAGAAATTGTTTTTAGGATTGATTTCAATGGAATCATTCGGTGGCTATTACAACTATTTACAATTGAACTCCGACTGTCAAAGTTTTCATGCTGAGCTTTCTAAGCTGGAGAACACTTTTCAGAAGCAATGCAGTAGAATTTTCCAAAAAGACGTTTATGTTAACAAAAATTTGGATAAGGTTTTTTCGAAATATTTTAAATAACAACTCTTTTTTCAAAATCTCTAAAATATAATTCAATTCAGATATTAGAAATCTCAAAGTTACTAGAAAAAGTGAAAAATACTCAGGATTTGTTGGAAGAGGATATTTCTCGAGATTCTGAAAACTTGCAACTATTGGAAGCAGAAATTGTTGGGTTGGAAAGCTCAACAAAGGATTCTCTTCATGGAACAGAACAAGATCGTGAAGAATTGCAAGGAAATTTGTTGATAACATGTAACAAAGTTGTTAGAACTCCTGAGAGTCTCGCAGTAGAAAGGAATAGCTTCATTGAATCTATAAGATCTGTGAGCTTTTCAATTTTTTTCCGTATAGATTTTATGATGGTGTTTCCTTTTACATAGGTTTTTCAAGAGTCCATAATATCTGCCATATTGTTAGATGAATCACAGGTTTTGGATACGCTTGATAAAAAGTTGCAAACCATTCAACGGAAAATCGATGCGAACAAAAAGGTTTTGGCTTCTATATTAAGAGAGGAGTAATCAAATAAAACATTCATTTAGCTACCTTGATTATTTTTTCATTTTAATTAATTTTCTTTTCATTACACAAGCTTTATTATATGGTTTTTGTTGTAAGAGATTCATTTAGATTAATTTTAAACTTCAAATTGCGTCTTGATAAATAAATACAAATTTATATATGGCATTTAAAAGTTCCATCTAACTGCTTTTTCACTTAAAACATCTCCGGAAAATACAATTTCTCAAAAAATAATCCGCTGAAGGATCGCTAACTTATTCTTTAAAATTTAATTTGATTCTCATTTGAATCACAATTCATTTAAATTTTTAAAACTTTTTTCATTTAATAAATTTCGAGAAGCTCCATCTACTTTAAATTTAGTGCATACGTGGGCCTCGATTCCTAAACACTCTTCCCAATCTTCCTTGTTTCTGGTTTGTGCTCTTGCGAAGGTAAAGGCACAGAAATACATTTTTTTTGTTATACTACACATTAAAATGCAATTAGAGATAGACATCCGAATTCTACAAAAAGTTATAAACTGAAATCAACAGATTTATAGATCATTAAAAAGTTAGTAAAGTTTATTTCTAACTCTGGATGGAAATATTAATAAAATTTCTAGATGATGATTTTATGAGATGTTCCATAAGAAAAATGTATATTAACAAACTACTTTTAATTTTCATCTGCGTCATGCCATTTGTTGATCAAAAGATTCATCAAATGATACCGCCATGGCCATTTTTTAAGAAGAGAACTCAATCAATAAAATATATCATACAACTAATTCGTTTATTAGTTCTCCTTACAGAGAAAATAAAAGGTAATATTTTACAAATTTGTTAAAAAACATATTAAATTTAATAATTTTTAGCACTTTTTTCGAATTCGGAATGGGTCAAAGTGAGAAGACGAACTTTTTCCTATATGATAATTGTTTGATTTTTATTGAAATATGCATGAAATCCATTAGAAGAAAAATACTTGGTTTATTTGGTTGCAATAGTTTTGATTTAAAAGATAACATTATTATCGTTTTCATTTGAGTTTCAATTTTAAATCTTAAAAAAGTTTTATTTTTAAATATTCTTAAACTTCTACCTATGTGACTGATTAATGCTTAAAGTGTTTAACTAAAGCTTAGTTCAGTCTAGGCAGTTATTTAATTTTTTAACACATTTTTTAAACCAAAATTGAATCTCAAACGCTTGGCTGGAGAAAAGATCTACAGCGTCAGAACTGGTATTTTGCAAGTTGCGTGTATATTTGGTTAACCTACAGTAACATTAATTTTGTTCAATTTTTTTTTTTAATTTAGAACAATTTAAAATGATTTTTAATGGGAAGCTCCCGGCGAGCAGTCAAATTGCAGGTTAATGTTCTCAGTTTTATTCAAGGTTTTATTACATTTTAAGGAAAGATGAAAGTCTCGTAGAAGGAATTTTCTCTGGTAATTAAATATTTGAAAAATTAATTTCCACCAACATAATTACATATTTTTGATCAAAAAAGTCAAAATAAATTTAGGAAAATTCTTCAAGATTTTATCAATTAGCTAACAAAGCTTCCTTTATTCCTTGCAATAAAAATGCTCACCAAATAGTGAAGAAGGGGTAAATTTTTTTACTTAAAACTTAGTTAAAACAATGAACATTTGATTATCAATTAAAAACTCTTAAATTTAAATTTACAAAACTTTTCCCATTCTTCACAAAAAGATGACAAATGAATAAAACTGAGTACATTTGCCCAAAAACTATATGATTACATTATCAACTTATCAATAAAACAAAATTATGAACCAAGTGTGTTCAGTTCTAAGTTTATATAAATAAAAGTGTTGGTTTTAAACAGCTGACTGTGTAGCGTTTTTGCTGCTCGCGGATGAATAAGACTTTCAAATAGTTTAACTAAAATAGTAAACTAAATATTCTCTCGTTTAAAATTTCTTCATTTGCCCTAAAGATTTTCGTTCAGCTCAATATTTAAAGTCCGAATGAACGTAACGCAATTAAAGATGGCAGCACTAGCAGCATAGTAGAGATGAATAATGACTGAGCACCGCTCACTTGCTTCGAACTCTCATCGTGGTTATCTACAAAAACAAAGTACAAACAATTTAATAGTTTTTCTCAACCGTTGGCACATTATTTATCAATTAAAGTTGGTAATTACAACGATTAAGAGATTAAGAATGATTTAGTGGTTAAAGATAGTCGGGTGACACCGTTTAGTAAAGAATTTTTGTTACATTCGATGATATTTTGTATATTAGTAGAACTACAGACAATTCTACTTGGCATAGTGGAATAATGGAATAATTTATAAAAATTTTGTTTCAAGTTTTAATTCATTTAATTTTTTAAGTCATCTCAAATATCTTTCCAATACCTGTTTAAAATAATTAAATATATGTTAACGCTACAACTATCTTCAAAACAACTTTACGATGAATTTAACATTTCTAGAGGCCTGTTAAAATATGAGAAATGAGAATTTTGGGCGCCAATATTTAATTTTATTCCAAACATTTATAATCTTTTAACTACTGATTGTGTTTGATTGAGTATAAGTTTGCTGATTTGTAATGAATTTATCTAAATTAACAACCAACACGATGATAGTGATTTGGCAAAAAATACAACATCAACATCAAAAATCGCATTTACATAAGTCATTACCTAAATCGGTTATATTATGTGGTTCATCATAAAAAGCTATAATAATCGTTACGTAGTGATAAGACGGTTGAACTCATATTTTATTTGTAGTGTATTAAAAGTTAGAAGGTTTTTAAAACTGGTATAGTAAATTTATTCCATCAAGCGGTTTTTTCTTGAATTTTGAATTAGTTTTTAGAACGCTTCCAAAAGTTTGTTCTTTCCTGACAATTTTCCATAACGTAAATATTTTATCTACTAATATTTTTGTTCGGCTACCAGTAAAATTGTATTTCCATAACCTGCTTCATGGACTAAATTCCCACACCCAAAGCCCTCATTTATTACGTACCATTTGGAATTTTGACCACATGACTTGTGGGTTCGATAGCCGCCCAACCCTCAGTATTCTTAGCGCGGGCCGCGATGATCCAATCCCCGGCTTCTAATTCAACGGAGGCTTGTACTCTGCAAATAATAATGAAACATTATTAATACAAGTCTTCTCTATCAATTCAATCAGAATTTCAATGCAAATCATTTAAATTAAATCACAAATTGAGCTATTTAATTTCAATTGTTCAAAAGGAGCATTCTTTTAATCTGGTTTAACGTACAATTAGAAAACTAATGTTCAAAATTTGTGTACGCAACTGGACAAAAAATGTAATTTTATGGTCAGTTTTTATTACTTACTTCCATTCACCTGGATTGGTGTTTTGCTTGTTGGTAATAACAGCTGGTATACTACGCCACGATGACTGAAATGGCAAATATTTATGGGAAAATTGTTAATGAAGTCATAAAACTCAATTACGTTAATTGTATATTCAAAATTCAAAAATTTAAGTTTATATGAACAAAATATGTATGTTCAACAAACTTTGCGAGAAACTTTTAGAAAACGGTTTGAAATCATTTAATTAAAAGTAAAATGATTTATTTTGTTATAAAAACAGTGAAATTAAAACCTTACCGATTCAGTTTTGTATAAAAATTGAAGTTCCGTGAGCGGTTGGTAGCTTCGAATAACCCAGTCAGTAAACAATTGGTGGTTAATGTAGTTGTATTGCTTGAAAATAGCTGGAGATGGCACAAGTCCAACGATGATCTTCTCTCGCTTGGCACCCAATTCGTTCTAAAAAGGTTTCAAAATTAAATTTTTTAGATTTCAACCATATTTCATTTTTATTGTAACAAACCTCAACTTCGCAAAAATAAGAATTCAAGTCGTTCTTATTGATGCTCTTGATCATAAGGCGAGTTCGATCATGGTGGTTGTGAATATCACTAGTAATGCGATGTTTAATTCCGTCATTGGTCACTTTCTCGTGAGTATCACCTTTATACCAACGCACGTGCTGAGCTTTAGGATGAGCTTTATAAAGGCAGTGCAGTTCGACATCTGTATTCTCTTCAGCGTTATAGTAATCAATATGCTTGACGAAAACGGGAGCATCTAGAAGAAGTTTAGGATTAGTTTGTAAATAACTTTAACTACTTCAAAGCTCCATTTTAAAATACTAACGTGTAACTTCGATAGACACTGTTGTGTGTAAAGCTCCATAGGCATTATTGGCTAAACACTGATAAATACCAGCATGACGTGGGTGAACAATATCAATTGTGAGGAGACCATCATCGTTAACATGAATGATATGATCCTTTTCATGTTGATCCTTAACGGATGTGCCCTAAAAGTGGATAAATAGGGATAAATTAATTTTTCTTATTGAGGCAATTCTATAATATCAACATACATCCTTAGCCCATGTAATGGAGGGAGTTGGTCGTCCTTTCTCAGCAAAACAGTGAAGTTGCAAGTTCTTTTCGCCATTTACTAACTGCAAGGTGTGCGTAGAAACATTTGCATTTTTGTGAACAATTTTGAGATTGTGTGGAGGGCTGAGAACATGAAGCGAGGCAACCAGTTTTAAATTTTCTGGTAAAATCTTGCAAATGTAATCATTATCATCACTCATCTGAACATTTTTGATCACCAAAGAGCTGTTTTCCATGCTGATCCGATCCTTATCCCGCAAAATGTGAGTTCCTTGAACCAATAATTGTGAGCCATTGTACCACATCACCACATTGTGTTTCGCTAGGTTTTTAACAAAACAATGAATGATCACATTATCACCAGGTTTCACTTCTCGACTGTAGGACTCTTTTTCAAGGTAAGCTGGATTGTCAATGTCATTTGTGTCGATTTTGCTTGGTGGTTGTTGTTCTGGTGAGTCTAAATCTTTGTAATCTGGGTAATCATCACCACTTGTGTCATCAATTGATTTGTCATCCAACGGACTACAGTCACCTAGAAAAGTAAAAAAAAATTATTAATTCTTGATGTTAAAACTAAATTCAGCGAAAGCATTGTTTTAACATATCAAAAAGTTGTTTGATTTCAAAAAAAAAATGTCATCACATATATTTTACAAAATTACTTTTTGTGTTTCAAATTCTGAAAAAAATTAAAACTAAGCAGATTGATGGTTGATGATGAAGTTAACAACAATGTCGAGTAATTAATTGCAGTTGTATTTTGTATTCAGAACACAATCGTAATAATTTATAATTGAACTAAATCAGGGTTTGGTATACATATTATATAGTTTGCACTTACATACTAGGAATTGAAATGAACAAGTCAAAAACTGATATTACGGTATTTTAGTTTTAAAGTTTTGTTATCTTAATATTTTTTTTTCCAACGAATTTCCATATCCTTTAAATCCTTACGACAATAATAAATTTCGAACAGAGTCGTTAGTCGCATAATTTATTAGACGGTTTGCCAGCCAGTCTAAGGGGACAGTTTAATTAATTTATTTGCTTATTCCCTTTTCATTAGGGCTTAATTCAACAATTTCAGTGGTGTTGGTTCAAACATATTCGAAAAATAGTCATATCATTATAAAATAGCATGAAACGCATTTTAAATTCTGAACATGTGCCACAAAGTTCCAGCTAGAGCTACAAAATACTCAAAAACGTGGAAATTTTTTGACATTCTAAAGTTCTTCTGCAACAACACGCAGAAAATTTCTTAAACTGAAAGCAATCGTCAAACAACTATGTTTCAAGAATGTTTGAATAGATTATTAAAACAAAATTTCTTCATGTTCAAATTCAATTAGCAACAGCTAATTAAACGCCTCTAAAGCAGTAAGCGGCAGGTGTGTACAATTAATGAATTAAGTCGCTCATAGTCGTCTATACGCTTAATTTAACATAAATGCGCATAAATGTGTTATGATTTTCATGCTTAGCTAGTTACCAAAAGAGGTAACTGAATAACCAAAAGCATCAACAACATTTCAACATTTGAGAATGAAATTTTTCTGAAATAATTTAAATACAATTGAAAATAATACCCTGCGTTCATTTCTTTAGTAGTTCTCAGTCCATAAAAATCTATCATTTATAATTTATATTATCTGCTCTAATCTTATCGAAATTAATTCCAGCTTTAATTCTTAGTTATAAAAGCTTCTAAGCCGGGCAGGGTCTATAACCACATAAATTAGAATTATGCCACACCACTGGTTTATTTGTGATATTTGGGTAAGTTAAATTATATTGATGATTAGATAGCGGTTCAGAAAAAAAGGTTGTGACCTCTAAATATATCCCTTTTTTGTTCTCTAGTATTCTTCAGAAAATAGGCTTAATTTCTTAACAGAACAAATTTTCGTTGCAAATTGGATTTCAAAAAAACTTCGTTCCAATCTCAATCTTTTATTCATTTAATTTCTTTTTTCTTGATCTTTTACACTTTACATGTTTATGGATCTCATTTTCGTGGAGAATAAATTTTGTTCCATTTTATTATTTTATAACACGCGGTTTTCTGTGAACATGCTACATGAAAAGCTACAATAGGCAACAATCAGATCAAGAATAATCAACTTTCAAGCTCTTGAATACTTCAATGTTACAGTCAATGGGAACACCAACAACTAACGTAAAAAATGAAAATACACAAAGAACCCACCAAACAGCAGTTCAATGAACACCGGGTGGAAAAAATTTATTACAGAAAATTTAACATAATTCTAATGGGAAAAACTCAACAAGCATGTATTTTTTTAACGAGTCTGTTACAAAGGAAAGTCGAATCTTGAAGAAAAATTAGGAACTATATTATGACAAAAAATTAACAATTAGATTATTATATTATGTTATTTCAAAATTTGAAAATTTCATACAATGAATCGTCAAAAGGTTTAATAAAATATCTTTCAAAGAACAAAGAAAGTCGGTTCAACTTTTTCAATAAAGAACTTTTTGCTGTTTTCATAGTTCTGTGGTTCGGTCAAACGGCGGTTGGTTGGGCTTATGGATGTACTCTTTATATTTTTAATTAAATGCATTTCATGGTTGTCAATCCCCGATTTCTACTAGAAAATATTCATCGCTTAGCATGTAATGAAAGAGCTGATATTTATTTCTAGAATAAAAATAATTGGAAACTCAAAAAAGTCCCCTTTTCCATAAAAACACCATAAACTCCAAATACTTCAAAAACCTCATAAACGCTCAGCCGGCTATAATTTGAATGGTCAATTCTTGTAATTGAAAAGAGGCACTTGAGACTATAAACTTTCATGAGGTAGTCATTAAACATCATAAAGTGACTTTATCCGCAAGTTTCAAACGATTATTGATTTTTAATAACTTCTACAGCTTTTTTGCGCTGCCAATCTCAATTGAAGAACTCCTGGTGCAAAAAACAGCACAGCATAAACAGCAAAGCAGCATGACCCATGTCTGATCTTACGACCGATATGAATCATAATTAAAATTATGATGGAATTATAGAAACTATTCACAAATATCAAAATATTTATACTTTTTCCAGAACATAAACAAGCAAATAAGAAGAAACCAAGAAACAGCCTTAAGAATAATTTTTTTTGTATATATCTTTTTTTACATTTTCAAGATTGAATTCGAATTTATTATTGTAATATTTTCGAATGAAACATTGAGTCTGATTGAATTAACCCTTCATTGAGTTTTAAGCTAGCTCGCTGGATTCTAGGGTCATTTTGAGAGTTCATTGGCTTTTCGTTTCGGAGAAATAATGAATGGTTGATAAATTTCTAGGAATTCTGGTAGTTTAATTTGAACGAAATTTCTCAACAAATCTTCTGATAGATAGTCTTAAAATATTGTTAAAATTAATTCTGCATAACTTTAAACTAATTCGACAAGTCATTAAAATGGGATAAAATATGAAAAAAGACTATCAGCAACATAACAACGATCATTTCAGGGATACATAAGACGCAATAAACTTTATATCACGGGTGTTCAATGATTGATATTTAGTTTTCATATTTTCTTCTTAGAAAAATACATTAATATTTACGTTCGTCGATTATATTAATGTTAACAAAATTGTAAACATGGCTGGGCTCTTCACAAGAGCACAAAATTCATAAATTTTTATAAATTTTTAAATACACAAATAATATTTCAATCAACATTGAACTCGGATAACTATTTATGTGCTAGGGAAAATGCAAGAATGTTTTAAAATGTAGCTATAGAATGAGTGAAAGTGTAAGAATATATGCAGAGTGGTGATCATTTTGTAATTAATCAAAACTAATTATCATTCTATAAAAAAATATTTTTGAATTATTTTGTTTGTAAAAGAAAGCATATTATATACGTCTTACTTGATATATTTAAAAATAATAAATATTATTATTTAATCACATCTTTGATTTGTTTTAAACATATCACCATCATTTAAATTTTTCACGATTTTGAATTAGGGAGGGAGTCGATAATGCAATATTTAATGTATATATGTATATTAGGGTGGTTTAATTTCATATGGAGATGCTATAGTATCAAAATGTCGCGCTCACCGGTCAAATTTCGAATTATAATGACAAAAAGAAAATTCACAAAAAAAATCAATTTTTTTTATGGACGTTTAGAGGTTGCGCAATCCATTTGAAAATTTTGAGTTAACAAAAATGTGGGAGAATTAAGTATCTCGGGAACATCCAAATCATTTGAATTTCCTTAAAAAAAACCTTTTTACTTATTGTAGTTGTGAATTGGAGGGTATTAATAAAGCATTTTAGATATTATATGGTTTTAAATGGTTTTTCATTTTTCGCACTCTTGACGTCAAACAAATTTTATTCATGTAACTTCCAAGTTGTTAATTTTAATGAAGAAAAAATTTCGGGATATTTTTTTACAATAAAAAGTGTTAAAAAAACAATCAAGACTTTTTCGAAATTTACTCCGAGTTTCCGCCAAAAATTCTCAATATTTTTCATCAAAAGCTCAAAATTTTCAAATGGATTGCGCGACCTCTAATCGTTCATCAAAAAAATTGATTTTTTTTGTGAATTTTCTTTTTGTAATTATAAATCGAAATTTGACCGGTGAGCGCGACTTTTCAACAATGTTGCATATTGAACCACCCTAATGTATATTATATATTTCTCTTGCTCGAATGGGTTAAGTTCGATTCAATTTTTTGAGTTATTTATTAGAATCTATTTAAGAAAAGCAAGAAGATTGATTTACAGGCATCTCCCAGTCGCACTCATTTATTTTGACAAATTAAACGGTTTTTCTTCGCTCGATCATTCGATCATCTCCGTTGTTTTTGTTCTCGCACTTTTAATAATGATTACAATGAATTTTATAAAGCCCACTCGCGATCACAGCAAGCTCACAGTTTGTGACATAAGATAATGATTCTATAACTATAATCTTTATCATGATGATTGATGAGCTAAATTCCTTATAGTAGAAGAGTCTGCTTAGTGCATCATAGCCGCAAAGGGTTTGTTAAATTTCTTTCTCAGTGCATTCTTAAAATCAGTGACAAAATTTGAATTCGTGAAAGACTTAAGATATAAAGAGAAACTGGCTTTTGTCGTATCAATATCATCTCGGAAAAGAGAATTTCAGGAAAGTTGAGGTAGGTTTTCTTATTCTTATTCTTGGTGTGTTAAAAAACAAAACAAAAAAAACTTTCAGAAACTCACAAAACTCGTTGAAAAACCGGATATTTTCTTCGATGCATTCAATAAACTTGAAAATTTATTTTACGTTAAAAATTTTAGAATTTGTCGCTTTTATTATGGACCAACTTATGTTAGTTAGTTTCAATAATATTCATACAAAATTCAAAACATGTAGTTTTTTGAGTTTTTCGAGATTTGTGTCGTATTAAATATTTTTGTTGGTATTTATTAATTATGCATAATAAAATAATAATTCTCATATTATAATGCGACTTACAATTTAAAGAAATAATTCTGTAAAAGCTGATAATAAGCAATAGATGATTTTACCGTAAAAACAGGTGTAAACTTTTAATTTTCATACATTTTTATGGCTCCTTGAATTTGAATTACAAATTACTAGACCATTCATTTTTTAAAACATATTTATTGATTTTTTGTTCGATCGAAAACTTAATAGAAAAGTTTAGTTTTTTCGGGATTTTTCTAACAATTTTAAATGAATAAAATAAAATATCGAAAGATTTTTAAAGACAATGTTTTCAATGATCTTTTATCGAACAACATTAATCTGAATTTAAAACATGAAAACTTTTGTGGTGAAGAACTTCAAACATAACATTTATAGAATAAATTTACATTATCAATATAATTCCGTTAATTTGATGGCATCAAATTTGATCAAATTAGATTTTTAAAGTTTTCCAATAATAAAACATGAAAACGCATCATATTACCATTTCTGATTAATCATAAGCATTATTATCCCAATTAGTTGGTTAAACTCAAAATCAAATATAATATTATAATTTTAAAAATTACAAATTCACCAATAACATTAAAAATCAAAATCGAAGATAAATAGATGTAAATTCCTAGAATAAATTGTCTGAACAAGGAATGTTTGTTATTTATAAGATATCTTTGTATATTCTTGAATATCTTAAATAGCTGATAATAATTTTCGCTTTAAGAATTAATCTCGCTTTGTGGTAGTTCTGATGCATTACTTCTGAAGCCGATCATATGAAACAACAAAATAACATAAACATAATAAAGAAAATATGTTATTTATGTCAGTGTAGTAGGTATATATACAATCATTTCAACTTAATGTAAATAAAAGCAAGAGTGCTAGCCATAATAATCGGATTTTATTTGATATAATTAAATTAAAAATTTATATGACCCGTATTAAGAAATTAATTTTACAATTTTACATCTATGGTTTCGCTTAATATTATGAGTTATGGTGCACAGTAAAAACAATAATTATCATGGAATAATGTTAACACAAATTCTTTTCATACATAGAGAATGATCAAATCCCAGTTTCCACAAAAAAAAATGAAGAAAAAAATCCGGACCAGATGATTGAAAATCTCATTGGAATATTTTGGAGATCAAGTAAAATTAGATTGATATAGAAAATGTAAAATTTGTGTGATTCATCAATATTGGTTTAAAAGATTTCTTCTGTAAACAATGTGCCTAAGTTGAATTCGCATTTTCGAACTGACTGCCTTCAATATCGAAGTTTTTTGCACTCATATTGAAATTATCGCGGTATATTTGAAAATTTCATTCAATTATTTTAAGCAATCCATTTATCTCTATGACTGCATCACTGTTTGACTGAACTGTGCCCAAAGAAAAAATGCCGAAATCGGGAGTGCTCGATGAGTTTCATTCACAGTAATCTGTTTCTCTTATGCGCTTGTCTTTTTGATTAATAATATGTTTATGTTTATATTAAAAATTATTTCTTGAAAATAAAATTATGAAAATAAGAAATTAATAACCGAAACAACAACTCTGTTCTGTTAAAAAAAATCGGAAAAGCTGAAGCTTTAGCAGACACTTCGGCAACATAATACCTATGCTTCATTAGAATAATTCATTTGAATGAAGCAATTAAATACTAGGAAATTCAAAACTATGTAACCAAAATATAAATATTCGATTAGAGCGCCGAGCGGGAATATTGTGTATTATTGCTGATAATTCTGTTGAATCAAATTTTACCACTTTCTGATCGACTTGAGTTGGTAGTTTCTTAACGAAAAACACGTAAAACTTGTTTTCATATAAAATTCAAAAAAAATATATATATTTTTTCCAACAGTTTTTTCGATTCTTTGAAAAAACACAAGATATATAAAATATAAATTTTTGCACTACAGGTACTAGATGGCGCTGTAATATTTTCAAAAACTCTTCGTACGTCGCTGCTTATGGTTAAAAAAGCTTTATTTTGAAAATTTTAGATCAATCGGTCAGATGGGTTCTGAGATTACGAAAACATGAGTTTTTTTTTCCAAAATTTTGTAAGCATGACAACTTGGTCATGGTACAATATTTCCATAAAATCTTCTGGAATTGATCATTTTTGAGGCAAATACAACGATTTCGATTTTTTGCATATTCAGATGTTTTAAAATATTCTAAGGAAAAAAAAAAAAAAATGGCAAAATGGTAGTTTGCTCTACAGGTACTAGATGGCGCTGTATTATTATCAAAAACTCTTCGTACGTCGCTGCTTATGGTTAAAAAAAGCTTATTTTGAAAATTTTAGATCAATCGGTCGGATGGGTTCTGAGATTACGTCAACAGAAGTTTTTTTTTCCAAAATTTTTGTAAGCATGACAACTTGGTCATGGTACAATATTTCCATAAAATCTTCTGGAATCGATCATTTTGGGCCAAATACAAGGTTTTTGCATATTCAGATGTTTTAAAATATTTTCAGGAAAAAAAAAATTTTGTATGGTAAAATGGTATTTTGCACTACAGGTACTAGATGGCGCTGTAGGATTTTATTGAATTAGCAAACGCGACCGTCTTATGGTTAAAAAAAGCTTATTCTGAAATTTTGAGACTAATCGGTCGGATGGGTTCAAAGATTACGAATACAGAAGCTTTTTTTCCAAAATTTTTGTAAGCATGACAACTTGGTCATGGTACAATATTTCCATGAAATCTTCTGGAATTGATCATTTTAAGGCAAATACAACGTTTTTGCATATTCAGATGTTTTAAAATATTCTCAGGAAAAAAAAAATTTTGTATGGCAAAATGGTAGTTTGCACTACAGGTACTAGATGGCGCTGTATTATTATCAAAAACTCTTCATACGTCGCTGCTTATGGTTAAAAAAAGCTTATTTTGAAAATTTTAGATCAATCGGTCGGATGGGTTCTGAGATTACGAACACAGAAGTTCAGAAGTCAAAACCACGGACAGACATTTCGCAAGGACCCAAAATTTCGGGTTCTAGACCAAAAATTTTTTTGTTTTAAGCAAAAAAAAAAAAAAAAAAAAAAAAAAAGTTTGGATGAAATCAAGACTTCACAACTTTTTGTTGCCGAAGTAAAAAACAACTGCAATTTTGTGGAACACAATTTAATTTTTAAAAGACTTTTGATTCCATACTAACTGACAAAATCATATACAAAAAGACGTACAGAATTCGTAACTTTCAACAACAGGGTTCTTTGTCAGGTTTTTGAACAAAATTCTTGAAAACATAAGAAATTCCCAAAACACTGAAAATGCAAAGAAAAAACGAAAACCGTAGAATTTTGTTTTATAAAGGCCAGAATACATAGCATAATATTATGCCAAATAATAATTACACAAAGTAATTCGTTTTTTCCAAAAATAAAATTGTTTTGGATTTTTTGAGTTTTTTAAAACTTTTCCAGCTTGTGAAACAATAACTGGTTTTTCTTCATTGTTGTGACTGATACTTAGTTGCCTTTTTGGTTAGAGCAGAGACACAACCTGTGCCAAAATCAGTCAAATCTAAAAAATATTAATAAATTGCTTCTTATATGTCATCCATAAATTTCTTTCGTATGGTTTTTTGATATTCTTTTTTACAAACATGATAAGGAAACAGTACGATAAATAAAGTTATGAATTCATTATTCTCTATCCATTGTGGTCAAAAAAAATGTCTTAAATGCCTAATAAATACTCAAAGTATGGAGATGGGAACACTATGCAATACCTTGGATATGCCACCGAGGCGAGTCAAGGACATGCGGAATCCATTTAAATTTATTAGAAAAGTCCATTTCCTACACACCAAAATAGAACTCACTATACACGAATATAAAAATTTGCCATAAAATACAATAAATGTTTATTATATAGTAAAATAAAGGTAGCAATAAATAGTTTCACGGATTTCTCCGTTTTGAACACAAATGAACAACATGTGATCCCAAATGTTTTTCACCTTTTTATTAACAATTTAAGTATAGCTATATCCTGTCTTGCACATTAAAGCAAAAATCACTGTATCAAACTTCTTTCTCCAGAATATATTTAATTTCAGCGACTCAACAGTCTTCCCAAATTCGTAGAAGTAAACTAATGTTTCGCCATGTTTCAACATAAATATTGTGCTAGTTCGCATATCATTTAATGAAACTCTCTAAGAATAAGAAGTTTCACTTTTCACGCGATCGTTTATGCTTCACAATTTACAACTCGTTTTTTCAGTTTTTGTTCAATATAATATCTTTCAGTTATTTTCTTTTTAATATGGCCAAAAGCAAAGGTTCATGCATGATGATGGAACAGCAAAAACTAAAGAATTTTTTTGGTTTAAATACTAACTTTTTTTAATATCGTTTGTTCTTTTTTATGCTTCGCAGTGAGTTATGCTGTGTATGTTTCAACCGCGCCCTTATAATTTATTTTTATATGCTTGGTACAATACATAAATATATATATTTTATTACAATTGGTGAGTTGTTGTATCCATAGTTCTTGTGGCAGAGCGATTTAATTTAACTAGTATCAAACTAACAAATGAGTAAGAAACTTGAAAGTTAGAATAAATGGTGAATTTCTTTTCTCTATAAATAGTTATATAGCTATAACTATAAGAACGGGAGAGATCTTGGGGGACGGATACTATTGATGGGTTATGTAATAACGATGGATCAGTTTTAACAATGGGAGTCGTGACTTTTGGTCTTGAAATAAAAAACAAAAACATTTTTATTTTTTAATAGGTTTTTTAATAGGTTGGTGCACTTTTTTTATTGAAGTTCTAATTTCAAAAGAAAAGTTATCCGAATATATGTGACTTAAACTTTCCCATAGCTGAAAATTCAACGAAGATTTTATGTTAATAAATATTATAGTATGCATAAAAGCGATAATGATAATTTTTTGAAGTGTGTGCTGTCCATAAATGTTTCGAGAAATTATCATAATTAAGTTAATTGTTTGGAATTTGTGTGCACAGATTACAAAGTAAAATATAAGTGCTCTTGCCACACAATTGATTCAAGTTTGATTGCAATTGGAAGATGCAATAAGCAATCGTTATTTAAATGGAATTCTCAAGCTTTTTTAAACTATCAAGTGGATATTGGTCCGGATGAGTACTTTTATGAAATGGATTGGTTTTTGTAAGCACGAGAGACTTTTTTATAGTTTCATGTTTTAAAAAGTTTCATAGTGCCATAGTTCCTAATGAAAAACTTGTATCTGGTAAAATCAAATTAATGAAATTATATAACAATTTCTTTATGACCATATCGTGCTCAGTTCAAGCGCTTCTTGCATGAAATTCTTCCTGCTTTACAAAATCAATAAATTACTCAATATATCGCATTTCTCCCAGCTATGCAATGATGGTGATTGGTTGTGTTGTGAAATCGATGACTTGAATGCATATGACTTAATTATTCATTTGGTTGGTTAGGTTTCTGAGCTCTATGAAAATAGTAAATATTTCTGTTCTAGTTATATATTGATTAATCACTCACATCATGGTTATTCTCTAAAAAGATCACCCTTCAATCCAATCTAAGCTGATTTTCCCAGCACTCGGGATTTTAATTTCAGAATATTTTTTTATTGAAACGACCGCGCGATCAATTGATAAGAAAAACTTAATTGTTTGATGATGGTAGGCAGCACTACAGCAGTGACCGCTGGTGGAAGTGTTTGCCGTTCAGAAGTATAATCGATTTATGGTGGACGGGGCTATTGGCTTAACTATCTCGCTCAATAGACAAATAATGGTGTGATATTTATAAGTTAAACACCAGCTATGAACAAGTAGAAAGAAAACAGAGGAGTGTATGAAAGTAAATATGATAGCCAAGCTCGCAAGGATGGGAAAAAGTTCACAACCCACGTTGTGCTCAAGTAAAATTCCTGATATACACAGAAAACAAGCAGATGGAAGTTGCCACCCGCAGTGGACAACTTTAAGGATATGTTGTGTATTACGCCATTAAAACTGCTATTAATTTATGCTTCGTCTTTTCTTTTATATTTATAGAAATTTAGATCGAATCGAATGAAACTAGGTTATGGTGACTAGAAGCAAAATGCCAACTTGATGGAATAATGTTCATTAATGTGCTAAACGTGCATTTGAGAGCATGTAACTTTGACATATTTGCATGACTGGAAGAAATAGTTATCGGATATTTATGCAAAACTTATGTAAAAATTTTTAAATTTCCGCAGAGCTTTTTTTATTTGGTGCATTAAAATGTTAGGCTGCGATAAATTCATGCGACTGTTTAATTCACTCCAAAAAAGGTTAATGTTTGCAAATCAAGAAACGATTATAATCTGTACAAAAACTGGTGTTTTTAAATCCAATTTCAGTGTTATTTAATCCAAAATAGTAAATTTCCCTACTTTCCTAGGAACAAAGTTGAGTTATTCAGTACCAATTAATGACATTTTCGTTAGCTATCAACCAATAAATTTTTGTGACAGCGATCATTTTACGGGATTTTTAATCAATAATATTTTTTGAGGTCACTGTTCACAAAACTACAAACTGATTTCGTAACTAAAATCGAAAAAGCTTATCAACCAGTGTTTTTGATAAGAAAACTATTTGTAGTTATTCAGCGAAATCCAAAAAATATCAATAAAATCAAGAAATGTAGAAAAAACATAGGAAAATATGACATAATGTTCAAGTAATTGACTATTTTTAAACACATTAACACACATTCGCTAACTCACTAAATAAATAACTTTGCGAGCGCGAGTGCACGACCACTGGCACTTATCGCCTGGATCAAATTTTGCATCATTATTGTGATATTTATTTAATATTTACTTGAAGTCGTTATGTTGTGATGTTGTTTCAATAAAGAAAGATGCTGAGAAAATTTGTAGAGATTGGAAAACTAATTAATTTAAAAATATTCTTAGCAAACCATATAGAATAAATCTTATACTTAATTAGTCGCCTTGAACAATCAATTGCATGAAACAATTTTTACAAATAAATAAATAAATTGAATAATTTCAATCTTGTACTAAACAAATTCATTAGAATTTATAATACATTTAGTAAATTCCTAAACAAAAACTAATTGGGAGCATTTAGTAGATATTCTAGCTTTCACAGCTTTTTGTGTAGTTTTGTCGATGAAAAGATTCAATTAGCATAAACTTCAAATATATAATCAAATTCCACAGAGCACATGAAAGCCCCTTCAATTGAAATTATTTGCTTTGGAATTGTTCCACAACAAAAGTAAACAAGAGAGGCAAGAATTGCCAGTTGGCAAGTGCAGAAAGCGTTTGTTTTTTTTTGAAGACAGTAATATATATATTGAGTTCTGTTAGGGATGATTCTGGTCAGGTGGTGACATTATCCTTCAAAACACGAAATTTTAGGTTTTCTTAACGAATTACATGATTCTGAACATATTTCCAAAAAAAGTGTCTGGAGCCACCAGATCATCCCACCAGATGGTGTTGGACCCAACCTTGACCATGATCTGTTAGTAACTCATCATTCTTAACAATTTTGCTGAAGAAACCGAATCGCTAACTTGTACCGTTCAAAAGTTGATTTTGTATGGTGAATGTTCTGGAAAACCAGAGAATTGACCACATCTCCCCAGCTGATAGAGTCACCTCCACCAAAAGTTTCGTGTTTAAACTAGGTTTGATATGGAATATTTGGTACCAGAAGTTAGGGTCTGACTCTATCCGTTGGAGAGTTATTTTGTAAACGGCCAGACAGACGGACAGACGGACGGACAAAGTGAGATTATATAGCGTATTTTTCCGAAAAAAAAACGCTAAAAAATTAATTCATATAGTATATTTATTTATTTTTAAAACTTATTGGGGACAGCCTGAAGAACAGAAAGTACTGAGGAGTTGAGAAAATCGACAACATACTATAATGGGGTTTTGACATGATGTCTTGTTAAGATATTAACAAAGAATTATATTAATTAAAATGGAAGCGATTGTTTTTGTAGATTATCTGATGAGTTATTGCCATCTTTTTTGTTTTGAAATAAAACTTCTTAATACTGAATTGAAGTGCTCCTAAGTGAGTCAGCGACCTATAAGCTTCAGATTACATTTTACAGGAGATTCTACACAAGAATTGTCGCATTTTCTTCATTAGCCATTCATATACTAGGACCTCATGTTGACTAGCTAGTAAATTTATATTTGAAAGAAATTTTACAGTTTGTCACGTATACTAAAGTCCATTCGTGAAAAAAAAATTGTCGCCAACGAATCCCAATTAAATCCAATTTATTGATAAAAACAAAAAAAGCTAAATGCCTTTCGGACAATAAATTTTTATGTCGTACAAAAATCACGTTGGTTATTGCTTCTATTTTGTAACAACATTAGAATATTTCTGATAAATAAAAAATAAATGAAATCGTTTGAATTCTTTTAGCCCATACAATGTGAATGATGTTAGCAGAAGCAAATTTATCATCAGTGTGGTCGAAAGGGAATTACATAGGTAACCTTGAATTGAAATTAGTGTTAAATTTATTTATTCAGCTTTGTTTTTCGTTTAGTTTCTAATAAACATTAAAGATTCTTTTGTTTGAATTATCAAATAAAAGATAGCATAATTATTTTATAACAGGGGTGGGTTGTTTTCAGGGATTGTTATGGTATAATCAAAATTTTGATTCAATATAGAATCAAAAATTTGGACCACGTGAAAATAATGAGAATGCTTTATCCATATAACTGATGATGATATTATCGTTTCAGCGAAAAAACTGTCCAAATATTTACTTTGCTCAACGTTTTTCATTCATACATTCTTCCGGCAAACAAAAACTCAGAAAGTAAGGAAGATTAAACAAGCATGACACTGAATCATCATTTTCAAAGACGTGATTTGCTCAAGGTGATTCCCCCTAAAATAATAATTACTCTAGACAATATTATTCTACAATTTTCAATATTTTGACTTATAGCTTCAGCATACAAGCAATTTTTACACTTAAAGTTAGACTTTCAATTACATCATATCTTTAAATTTTCTTGCGCATGTATTTTGTAAAATATTCTAAAACTATTTTATGTTAATTTTTAAGACCAATAAACACATTGGATGGGCAATCCATAGTAATATTCTTGCGATTCTTGTTAATCTAGTGCAAATTTGCTCGTAATATATACATCTTTGATGTTGACCGAACTAGCTAATAGCTAATTCTAGTTAATTTTTGTTTGCTATAAACTATCGAAAGAAATAGTGTTCAGATTTCGTGTGATTAACCTGCAAAATGATGAACTCGCACAATTTATGCAAGCGAGCAAACATCAAACAAATCGAATATGATACGTAAATACATAAAAACTTTGTTTGAATCAATTGTTGGATAATTCCATATATGTTTGCACAGTTAAATGCTTGTTAGCTGGCATAGAGCTTATTTGATATTTCAAAATTGTATTTAAATTCAAAAAAAGTTTCTTTGGTTTAAAAATGGTCAAAAAACGATAAAACCAAATGAAACTAAATTTTCAACAATTAATCGCATTAATCATTCAATTAAGAGTCCAGCCCGTTGGTCAATCATTTGAATTTTTAATTCTTTCAACACTTTACAACTGTGATCTAATCACAAGTTGTTACAAATACATATTACTTGAATAGCATCCGTTTATTTTGGTGTCACAAAAAACGCTCAACATAAAACAATAATTGAAGCCAAGTAAAACATTAAACAAACATTTTATGACCAGACAGGTCAGGGTTTTGAAATTTTATATTCTGGAAGGAGAATTTGAAAACAATAATCTCTACAATGACATTTATTGCACCAATATTTTATACCTTATTTCCATAACTTCAATTAGCCTTTAGTTCAAATTTATTTCAAAACAGGTATTATTAAGTATTCCAGAATCCTTACTATGAATAAAAAACGCAACAATCATCATAAATTATAAGTTTATGACGCTTTCAAAGATTGCATTTTAATTTTTAATATATTGAAATTTGTGCATATTTAAAAGAATATATATGCATCAAATTCCAAGACACATTACAAAAAATGTCATTCCCATAAAGTACATGATCGATGATTCATTCACATTAATCAGTCAATTTGCATTTACAGTAGTTTTCCCAGAAAGGCACTCCTTCAACTTAAAGTTGCATTTTTTATAACTGCATGAATGACAAAACCCTGCTCCTGCTAAGCGATAACTATGTCATCAATTGGTTATAAAAATTATTAATCATAAAAACAACACTCAATACTGACTGATGCAGTTCTCATTGAATGTCAAGCACACTGGAAGCATAATTAATTGAGCGCTTTATTAATTCACTGTTAAATTATTGTCATGGGCAAGTTATACTAAATATTACATATAATTGTGCAATGAATTCGAGAATGCATAAATATACTTTTTGTATAAACATGTAGGGAAAGCTGCTCATCGGACACCCAAGAATTTTTTTTATAGCCAACCAATCCTAATAAAACAGAAAACATAAAGCTTTCTTTCTTGGAACAGTGCAGACAAACCGAATACTACTTAAATAATACCAGCTTTTCAGAGATGGACTGGTCGAGATAACATAACTAAATAAGTCGAACTGGTTTTGCTCTTGAGACTGGAAAGATTGATTCCAAAAACAGTCATCATGAGCAAGCGCCACTTGATTGCAAAGCTGAATTTGGGTAGCGATCGTGCCAAAACACTTCAACTTCCTCTCAACACTTTAGTAATTGAACCGTTAATTATGATTTTAGATTTTTAAAGGAAGTTGTCCAAGTTTGAGCAACTGTCGTGGATTCGTCGCTGACTAATATAATATAGCATGACCAATAGTAAACGAAACTTCTTTCCATTCATTGAATGCTTACAGCTTAGCCTGTATTTAGTTGTGCTTAGTAGTGCTTAAATGAGCTAAAGTTTTTATGATTATTGTTATTTTATGCAAATCGCAAGTTGCAAATCAAACCCGTCGACTGCATATTTTCGCAAAGCAACAATTCGCGCATAAATACGGCGATAAGCGGCACAATAATCAACGTTAATTCAATAAACAAGTTTCTATTCAATTATCGTTCAAAAGTTTTTCGTCATAACATATTGACAATATTGAATATTTGTCGAGGTTACTATTAGCTTTTAATATTTTTTAAAGTTTTTGAGCTGTCTGGACATATTCTGTACAAATTATATTATAATTCCATAATAACATTTAAAAATTAAAAAGCGAATGATATTTCTTTAAAACATGTCATATGATGCCATTACAAGTCACTAAAATGTACTACAAGTGTCTTTCAAAAAGCCTTAGATATATCCATGGAAAATTTTGCATTCCACATTCGCTTCATGTTCTCTCTGGACAAAATCAATAATTATGCATAAAATATTTGTACTGGCAACTAGATAAACAACCATTCAACATGTTGTTTATAATGTTATGTCATCCATCTTGTATGCCAAGGACTTTACTCAAGAAATTGATTGTCTTCGCGCATAAGCAGATTTAATGGACTGCTGCTATTCATAATACTTTGTGTTGTTGACTATTTGTAGTTTTAAATTATGCTCGCACTTTGAAACAAACATAAAACATAAAAAAACAGCAAGCCCATTATTGGCCTAAACGCCTGTCAAAGCAATTTCGATTTGGTCAGATAAATATTTGGTCGCATAATTCTACAAAATATTTGTTAATAAATAATTGAGTGTAATTGATGTATGTATATTAACATGTTGCTAGTGAATTCTTCCGAGGATAAAATCTACAAAATTAGACAGGCAATAAACAGCGTATTGTTGCTGTAAATTTGATGTATAGCGATAGTTTACCATGGATGCAAAGCAAAAGCCAGTAATGTCTCTTTAAAAAATTTTGTTAAAAGAAATACTTTAATTTGTAATTTAAAACGCGAACCACAAAATTAATTAAACGCGTTTGCTTTCCACGCATCATATTATTTTATGGAGCACATTAAAGATATTGCTTGAAAAGATCACTGCTGTAAAATTTATCGATGGAGATCTTAAACATATATGTTAATAGTTACAGTTATATAAAATAAAAACGCCATAAAACTATTTGTTAATTTTAGAAATCCAATTTATTCGAGTAAAGTATAATTAACAAAAGAAATTAAAATTTTTAGCAGTGCCGATCTGTGATGGATCCAATATATCACAAGGCAATGTGTGGACGTGCTCATGAAATTCAGAAACATATTCTCCATCAGAGCAACAAAACCAAACAATTAAAAATTTCTAATCTAACGAACCCATTAAACACATGAATTCATGAAATCATCTTTTATTGTCTTTTTCTGTGGAACTCTGAAATTTCTGAAAGGTTTTAATTTATAACTTACATCATTTTTCTTCTTAATTATACTTTTTCACATATGCGGTTTTCTTAAGACAAATGGGTATATATGTACTTTTTTGTTTACTTTTTCAATACCCTTCGTTGAACGGAAAGTTTTGAAATTTTACTATTCTTTTACTTATAGTAGTATACTTTTTCTGACGAAAATCAATTACACTTTATTATTAGAAAATTTAGTTTTTTCATAAGTACGTTTTGACATACGTTTTGAAAAGAAAACATACAAGTCAAAATACACTTCTATCTATTTTCCTGATAATTTGAAATATTTGGATATTGAAGTGAAATAAGTGATTGATCCTCTGGTCATCATTAAGCATCAGCAAATGGAGACGAAAGTTTTAAAGATTATTTTGGTAAAATTTTGATTTACTTTTTCCAATACAGTTCGTTTACTATTTTTTGTCCATTTATTTCCTCAACGCTTCTGTGAACAGCTGCAAATTTGTTGATCAAAATATGTAATCAGTATAAATTAGTTTTTACTTTTCAAAAAGGAAATTTTCAAATTAATAAAAATAATTTGCAAACGTTTTTGTTTAAAGACGTACACAGTATAAAAACAGCAACTTTTTTCATAATTATTCGAAAAGTATACTAAAATTACTTTGAACGTATACTATCAGTATACTAAAACTTTTACTACAAGGGTATTTTACTACTCGGGTATGGCAGAAACATACGAAAGGTATCGATTCAGAGTAATTTTTTATACTTTGGGTAAGATTTGGCGGCAAGGGCGTGACATGCGTTTGAAAAGATACACATACAAGTCAATACACTTCTATCTATTTTAATTTTAAAACAGTTTTTTGTCCATTTTCTCAGGTTTTTTAATTTCAAAGGTTTTGGTGAATTGTTGCTCAACAGCAGAAAATATGGAAAGTATGACAAACCGTCGACAGGCAGACAAAAGAACGTTTTAAGAACGTTTTTGTCACACACTATCCATACTTTGATAGATATCCATACTCAATTCATACTCGATTATAACGCGGAAATATATTATAAGTGCTTTTAGCGGCGAGTTCAAATTTAATGCTTCTAGAGTTCTTTTCAATTTTTAATTATGATTATTAAAAGAAGAATGTTGGAAATAAATATAGATGTAAAATTCGGCCCTACAAGCTTAACGTTTATGCTTATATATTATGCAAAAAGAAGCCTTTATCTGCTCATTAATCTGATTTTATGTATTGCAATGGAAAATTATTGTAATTCGTTAATGAAAAGAAAGTTGATATATAAAAGTTTATTTGAGCTTCATAGCTTCAAAATATCATTTGAATAAAGAAATAAGTTCTGAAAGAAATCAACTGGGGCTTAACCTTTTTATTTCTGACATAATAAGTTTACATTTTATAATATGTAAAAGTTAATTTAGCCGCTAGCCAAAAAACTGTCTAAAGACCCCATTGTGCCAATATAATGAAAATTACAAAATCTTTACAAACTGCCATTGTTCTTTTATTCAAATGAAGCAATTACAGAAATCATATCGATATAAGCGGACGCCAATAATGTTCACTAAATATAGCATGGTGCTATATTTTCATAATGCGATGACTAAGCATTATAAAACTTTTAAGCGTCTTTTGTTCTGCCATAGGAGAAATGCTCAAGAACGGTCGTAGGCGAAGTTGGCAATGAAAATTCACTCCAATTTCCACAAAATTCAAATAAACTCAAGCAATTTCAAATAAATCATCCGTTTCATAATATAAAACTGCAAAAAAACTTAGAGAAAAATCAATTTTGAATTTATTGTGTTTATTCTGCCAGCGCTTTTATTTTAATGAAATTGTGCAGAAATCCGCTTCAGGGACACTCTGTTCGTAATATATTCGTATCATATCACATTTCAGTTGTACTCGCACATAAAACATTTTACACAATTTGCGTATACAGCAATTTCCTTAATTAGAGATGCAAATTTGTGTTGCAAAAATGTGACACTTTTCCAGTAATTGAATATTCAGATGGTGCTGATAAAGTCGGTCGAAGCAGTAAATTCTCGATTCAGTATTTATTCATATTAGCTGTTTACTGTGAAGGTCTGTTTCAAGTAGATTTAGCTCAAAATGCTCTATGATAACAATGTTGTTAGAGAGCCAACAAAGATGTTCAAATGTTATTTTTATTATTTATCAAAAAATGACCATGAAAATTTTTTTCGGCACAGTCCATAATGCATAATCGATTATTCAAGAACGAGCTGCTAGGAAAAATTGTTGCTAACAGCCATAACAGTTTTTTTTAATAACAACATCATGATCCTTGTTTTCATCGTTTTTGCATAACAAAGTTTCCTCAGCCTTGCCAAAGCACAAACAAAATTGCAGCGGAAAAATCATTGGCACACAGAGAGAACAAGATAAATAAAATGAATATGTTGGCGTCGTCAAGAAGTCTGCGTTTTATAGCTCATTTCATCAGTGAATTCCAAAATAGCATTGGCATCATCCGCCTTGCCAATGAGCAAGCAAAACAAATAGTCGAAAAACTGTGCTGGAACCATTCCCAGTTTTTCCGAGTTAACAGAAGTGACTCTTGAAACAGCAAATAAAGGTCATTTGAGAGAAGTTTAGTCTAATCCATGAACTTTGAAATATCATCAAATACTAATATATTTATGCAGTTTTTTAGTTTCAAAATTTTTTGGTCGAATTAAAAATATGAAATTGTGGTAAAAGTAGTTTAATATATTTTAATTCACGAGAGGCAAATTTTGTAGTTTTCGTTGTTTCATGATTTTCTTTGCTTTTCTATCATGAAAAATCGCTAGAAAATACGAAGCAGTGAAAATGCGGGTTACAAACACAAATACGCGTAATTTTGTAGTTTTATGTTTTCGGTTGAAACCGCGGAAAGAAAACGCATATGGGGTCGTGAGTTAGATGCTCTAGTATCGATTATGCAAATAGAAAATTTTCATTATATTCTTTGATATTGCGACCAGATAAACCCCCATGGAGTTATTAAAAAACTTATATGTAAACGATAACCAAGATTTATATGTAGACATTTTTTGAATCATATCAAGAAATTAAGGAAAGTGTTTCTTAAAAGTTTTTGGCCTTTGTTTTTCTTTCAATATTTATCAGCTTAAAAATTGTAAGCTAATCAACCATAAACTAGTTTATTATAGTGAACTTTTTTAACTGATTAGATGGAACAAAAATTTGTATGAATAATTTACCTTAAACAAATATGGTCAAATTGATATTATCTCATTCGAAAATGATTCTTCGTTATTAATTAATTTAAAAATGATGCTAATTGCTAAAATTAACATAAACTTTAAATTTTTAATCTAAATTCAATCAAAGCCACTCTAGTTCCATTTCATATTACCAAATTCTCAACACATAACATTTTTAACATAATTTTTTTTAACATAATTTTAAATGAGTGCCTAAATCCTAACTCGGAAAGATCACAAATATAAGAATGTTTAGAATATATTATTATAACCTAGCATGAATCGGCCGACTAGTCGGAGACTCTGTAATGCTCGTAATGTTTCATGTTTGAAGCGCGTTTTATTTTTAAATCGAAAATGAAAAGCATTCCATTTGTTGGCTGATGACCTAAATATTTCTTCGTTTTTACTTATTAGAACATTTTAAAAACATAACATAATCATGAAGAAAAATTGTTAAGAATTTAAAATCGTACACATGAACAGTAAAATGTTGCAGCAGAATGTTGCAGTACATTGAGTTTTTCTATACATATTTGCTTCTTCGATTGTTTGGATTTTTACAGATTAATTAAAATCATAAATGAAAGTTATAATTAACTTTTGATCATTAATTAACGTTTATGAGTGGCTGCCTAGAGTTTAATGCTTTTTTATGCTTCAAAGTTTCAATCTCAATGAATTATTAAGTTTTAATGAGAAACTCTCTGATCAGATGTTTCTTGCAGATAGTTATTTACTTATGGGGCTTCTAGAATTTAAGGCAGCTGCAACAGGAATCCCGTGCGTTTAATTTCATAATGAATTTTTTATCACAAAGCTCAGACAAAGATCGAGAGTATCATATTTAACATTGCTGGTATTACTGGTTTCTCTCGTGTCTACTTACTGAGCGGCTCAGCAAGCAAGCTAGTAACAAAAATGTTGAATTGTTCACAAATATCATTGTTCAAGCAAAACAGTTTTTTGAAAGAAAGAGATTTACGGAAAGGAGAAGCGAAAGGTGCATTTAAATCCCAAGAACTACATAGAAGCAAACACTGCAAAGCAACAGGAATAATTTGAATATATATATATAACATAATTTCGAGTTTATTTAGTTTTTTTTTGAGTTATTAAACTTTTTCTATTTTTTTACTTTTATGAATTGTTTGAGAATTATTCTAGCAAAGATGGGATAAACCGTAAAATTTCTTTCTTTTTCTATTTAATCTTTGCTAGGCAAGTCGGATACTAAACGTCGTGTATGCAGTTGATGTTTACTTTGTAACACAAACTTTATTTGAGGGCTGTTGAAAGACTATTTCTCGAATATACAGTCGTTCGACTGCGTTTTGCTGATCAGTTTACCAAAAAAAATATATTAGTGTTGCATTAAGAATATTAAAGAAAATTCATAACCTTGAGAAATACTTCAACATCTTCCCACTTGCATTTTTCTTATGAGCTCAAAAGCATCGCCGTGTTTGCTTATGCTTCAAGGAAATTTACTTAATTTACCATCTCTGTCGGGGTATACACTTTTTCCATTTGCCTGCAGATTATTTGATTGTAGACATAGTGTGAAATTTACGTTCACATGTTATTATGCACTTAATTTAAATGCTCCCATTTTGATTCGAGTCGGCTAATTAATATAATTTGGAGCCATTAGTTGGGACCTACCTTAATGATAGATAAATTTCAAATAGAAGGATTCTCTGAAGTTATATGTAGTATTTTATAAATGAGAGCATAATTATGTGCTTCGAATGCAGAATTTATTGAGACGGAAACAAATTTCAAAAACTTAGAACACACCGCCAGCCGCTAACACACCCCAAAATTGAAAATATTGCATTTGATCCGATAAATGTAGCATAAAGCACATTGTTGTCGTCGCTGCTCGCATCCATCATTATGGGTTGCATTTCTGTTGTGCACAACATTGTTGCTTTGGTTACCTGCAAATCTAATGCCTTTATCATTTGATTACTGTGGAAAAACGAAAATACAAACACCACCAGCACCACAACTGCATAAAAAAAGTCTCTGAACTAACGATGCATATCAGCAGAGAGTTTTTTCAGTTGGTTTATGCCCAGGTATAATTTTTTTATTGTAAGGCAAAAAAACAAATGTGAAGAGTTCGTCCTTTAAAACTATGAATCGAACAAAATATGGTGGCGATGGCATGTTTCAAAAATCACACTTATGATTATTTTGCAAGTGATATGTATAAGCATTATGTTATTAAAAATTTTCTTTGTTGTGTATTTTATCGTTAAATGTTTCATGGTTTCTAATTATTTTAAACAGATTAATCGATATGTCTAAAATTAATCGGTATACTTGATTGCAAGAATCTTTTTCTTCCATTAATCTGTCTAGTGGCAGCAAAGATGATTTAAAATACTTGATTTGGAAGTAAATTGAACCCTCAGCCTTTTACAGCCTATTTCACCTTATAAGAACCCTGCTAAATAATAAACACTAAAATATTAGAAACTCAAACACTGAGATTCGTCTGAATTTATCAAAAGTGGATAGATTGAACAAAGGACGAAAATTCTTGGAACTTCTAAATAGATAAAACACAGCGTGACTACTTGTTAAGATGATATTCCAAAAAATATTTGTTTTATTATTCCTCTCTTGGTCCTACATGGAAAACATAGTAATTGTTGGTAATAGCGCCATCACCATGATATTCAACTTTTGCAATTTATTGTAGCAATTTCAAGTCATGGCAATAAATAATTCAAAAGAAAAATTAATAGGGTGTCTCAATCAATGAAAAAAGGAACACTGCAAGCATCATAAAAGAAAACTAGAAACTATTTGAATCATTTGGTGGCATCTTAGACTGTGTATCTTAACGCATAAATTACCAGACAAATTAAAACAAGCTTCCCTAATAGTTCCTATTACAAAGCATAGAAAGTCAGTTAATCATTTTTTCCACAATTTTGAACCCTCTTATTAGAGTGAAATTATTGGTTTAACTGCTAAAAACAAAATTTTGGAAACACCAACAGAGTAACAAATATGTTTCAAAAGTTTCAGTGAGTGTAATTTCATCCCCTTGCACGTTCTATTTAATGACCTTCAGACCTTTGCTGCATTGATTCCACATGTAATAGCACATATATTTGCTTTAAGTTTTACAAACTGTTGAAAAACTGGTACGATCAATGAGTTATGTTTATGGGAACCTTAAGATGGAGATGAGGTTGAATTCTTACAAAAATTCTAATTTGTTTTTGGACATGTTAGAGAATCCATACAAGAAATTCTCACTGCTTTGCTCTAGAATCATTAAATTAGTCTCGATCGGAAAGTTGCTTTTGACACATTTATCACTTCCAAAGGCCACAAAGATAATTTAATTTCTAAAAGTGCTCAAGTGCTTCACTCGAAGATTCCACAAAATGCATCAAACTATCGACTCATTAAATCCCAATCATTGGACCCGCACATACACTGATCCAATTAAAGTTTGACTTTTCAGTTTTCCATACCAATTTAAAAGAGATTATTTTTATAGTCGAGTTATAGGACTACACAAAAAGGGTATAAATGTTACACATATATAATTCGAAATGTTCTAGCAAGTTAATTGTTTGACTCACAACACATACGTACAGACATTCTTCAATCTTCAGCGTCAATTAAAGAGTTACTTGAAGAGATTCATCAATAAACTTGTATACTTATAATGCTTGTGGAATTCTGTGTAGCTTTATTTTGGATTGCTGGAGATAAATCGCCGAAGCTGATCGTTAGCGGGAAACGCGATAAATCGGTCTGTTGAAATATAGCCGATTAAACCAGCCAAGACATTCTACATTTCTCTGTCGTGAATCATCCGACAAGGAACTTGGAGCTAATAAACAATTTTATTAATAATGAAAAACTTTTTCCTTCAAAACATTAAACAATGCGAAGCGATTCACAGTCGAGCTGCGTTTATGTATTATGTGTAACTCAAAAACTCCACACAATTTATTAACTGTCTGAGTAGAAATGTGGAGAAATGCATTGACTTTATTCATCTATCTATTTTGTGAATTATAGTAAGAGTTCTAAAACTCTTTTAAAACTTATCCAACTATTTTTTGTTCGATATTTTATTGGCATTGTAATATTACTATATAGAAAATAATAAAAACTTGATAGTTCCATGCAATAAATCTTAATTATTATCGTTTGTCAACATTCTGGTGTGTGTGTGTGTGTGATACTATTGAAATTATGGATCTTTAGATGCGTTATTTTGCTATAACTTATCATAGATGTAGCTAGCTCGGTTATAGACAAACAATGGCAATCAATAATATAAATTGAGAAACTGTGTTCGATTTTTATTAAAGATAAATATTTGTACTTGAAATTGCTTTGAAAAAATTAAATTTTGTGGTTATGGTAGTGTAATTTAAATTATTTGAGGTACGGATATTTTCTCTCCATTTTTAGAGGTGTCATTCAACATAAACAAATTTTATCGCAAAACGTTAAGATCTTCTGATACAGAACAAAAATGTATTTTTAAAACCTTTTTATTTCTCTTGTTTTGCAATACTGAGTATTACAATAAAATGTTGGATATGCTTGATATGCTTAAAATAAACTTATTCAGTTATTCTAAAAAGTATTTTTCAATTTTGGTTCCACGAATTATGAATTTTGCATGGGGTTATACTCAATGTGAGATCCCTAATCATCGGCAAATATTTTTGCAGCCAAACCCTCTTCCAATTTTTTGCTGCTTTCAGTTTTCATACAATCATAACAAAATTTATTAGTTAGAGTTATTCACATTTCCATGAAGGGTGGTTGATATGTATTAGTAAATGATTTGTATCATTCGATTTCAGTATTGTTTTAAATCAATTTATTTTTTTCAATATCATAGTTCGTGAATGAACTTGAATATTTAACAAAAAATGATCAAAGCATCTTCTCAGTAAAACATTAAAAAATTCATTTCACAAATAAAATATTTTTCTCGATGAGAATACGTGTGAAAATTTTGCATGCTTATTCCCAATTTCTACAATATCATTTACACAAAATACTCATAATAAGTTTTAATAAATATTAACAGCAGGTATAACTAAATAATTAGAAATATTAAGACCCAAAAAATATGCTAAAATCAAGTGAGTAAAAAATTTTTGGTCAATTTGATTATTTCATACATGACATTTACATATAGTATACTATAGTTTTCCAAACAGCATTTGGTGCAAAGAATGGCAGACCACGCGACGCTTGCTCTATTGTTGAGTTGCTCGTAAATTTATTCACCACGAGATACAAATTTAAATGTAATTTTGCTTGTAAAGTTTTTAATGGTGACTTATGAGTCAGCAATGACGATATTTTTGGGTTTATACTTTCAAAAGTTCAATGATTCTTAGAACATGAAATATGGTAAAGGCACATTACTTTACCCAAATAAACTGTACAGCTAATATTGACCATCCATCGCTAACTCTTGCCTCATAGGTTATTTAAAGTGACTCGATATACCTTATACTCAAATATTTGAGAAGTTCATTGGAATCATTAATCATCATTAGTAAAGTATAATTGAGGCCGTATTTTGGCAACAGTTGTAAATACATTAAACACAGTAAGCAAACTCTAAAATGATCTTTACATTCTACGTGTTATCAATATGTTATCGGCTCTTTCCGCTAAAATAAAACAGTATTTGTCGCAAAAAAAGATTGGATCGAACAGAAACTTTTGTGTTTGATTGACTTCCTATTTAATTTCTTCTTATAAAATGAATCATATGAAGAGCTTTGCGGTGTGATACTAAATTACTTTTAAGAAGAAATTTATAAACAACTTTAGTTGAAGTCATCGTTGAAATTCGCATTTACTTTTATTACAAACTCAAAAGTGTGACTTTTCTTGAAATTCTCATTGACTCTTTCAAACTGATGACGAATCATATTCCTATAAGTTTTTCCAATAAAATAACGTTTTATTAGATACTGTTCCATACTTCCGGTATATTAATTATTTGGAAAATTCCAAATAATTTTTGAAATCTTGTGAAGAACATTGCCAAATTAAAAATTTTTTTCACAATAAGGTTAAAATAAATAAAAATCATCAAGAACATTCCTAAACAAATAGCAGTTTGCACCAATTGATTGACCACCAAATGGAAAAAAAAGTTTGGGTTTAATTTAAATATCTTTTCAAAATGAAAACTATCAAGTAAATCATCTTGTTACACTAAACAACAATCAGAAAATCGAAATCTGGCATAAAATCTTGGAAAAAACTATCGGTTAGTCCGCTTTATGAATTTTTGCAACATGAAGTCTGAATCACCAACACAACTACATTGCACCAATTTATTGGCCAGGCAAAGTTGCTCACATTTTTACTTTAACATCGTATTCTGCACTCTTCTTGTTAACATTTTCAAATTTTTGGCGGGATATTTTATTTTGATATTTCATATGAACAATTTTGTTTTGATAATCGACATCCTGAATGAAAATAATCCCAATGTTAAGTGTCCCAATGTTAAGAAAATGACGTCACCGGAATCGGATATCAGCTGATTTCCGGTTTGGTAAGGGTTTAACTAAAATTGCTATACAAAATCATCCCGTTTCTCGATCTCTTCAAAAATTTATACAATTATTGTTTATTAAGTTCTCTTTTTGAAAAAAATTTTAAAATTCAAAAATTCAAGATGGCCGACAAATTAACGGTCAAAATATTTTTTAACCTAAAATTTTTCAAGTTTTGAATTTTTTCAATTAAAATTTTAAAATATTTTTGAATAGCCTCAAGTGTCAGCTTTCCAGGAAAAAAAAGTTTTTTGAAAAATATTATGTTTAACGGGAGATATCAGCTGGGAAGCTAGGTTAGACTAAAATTGACGCCCAAGATGGAGGAACCAGTCGATTTTGCTGAAAACTTGTAAAATACATCATGTAGTACACATATTTAAGAAAAATTAAAAAAATTTGACCAAATAAAATTCCTTCATCTTGGGCGTCAATTTTGGTCTTACCTAGCTTCCCAGCTGATATCTCCCGTTAAACATAATATTTTTCAAAAAACTTTTTTTTCCTGGAAAGCTGACACTTGAGGCTATTCAAAAATATTTTAAAATTTTAATTGAAAAAATTCAAAACTTGAAAAATTTTAGGTTAAAAAATATTTTGACCGTTAATTTGTCGGCCATCTTGAATTTTTGAATTTTAAAATTTTTTTCAAAAAGAGAACTTAATAAACAATAATTGTATAAATTTTTGAAGAGATCGAGAAACGGGATGATTTTGTATAGCAATTTTAGTTAAACCCTTACCAAACCGGAAATCAGCTGATATCCGATTCCGGTGACGTCATTTTCTTAACATTGGGACACTTTTAGGCTAGGATACAAAATTTAAGAATTTTCGGAATACTACAAGTATTTTTTTGTGAAATAATTTTTGGTGGAACAATCAACAGTTTTTTTCAAAAAAAAATTGCTCTTTGTCATGAACTCTAGCACGAGCGAAAAAAATTGCGGTAAAAAATATTCAAATTTCTTTGGTTTTCGGGTGATATTTTACACTATCAAAAAATTTTACTGACAAATCAACATAATATTATGATATAAAGTTATATATCGTAAGATTGATAGTTTTGCTTCAAAATTGCATCATTACAAATTACAAAATCATAATTGAAAGCATTGAAATATTGGTGGCCATTTAATTGATGCACACATTGGTGGTCATTAAATTGATGCAAACTGCTATGAAATTTTTACAATGCGTAAGACAAATCACATTTTATGAGTTTTAAAGTATTCTCGCTCTGTCAAACTATACAGTTTTTTAACATCAAAAATTCTTCAAAAACAGACTAAATATAAAACGAAGAGTACACAACATACATTACAATCGCTAATTACACAAAGCTTTTTTTGATGTTCCTCTCTAATAAAGAGCTAGTTTATGTAACGAGGAACATTTGTTTGAACAAATTTTAATAATAATTGGACGAATGAAGAATAAACATATCAGTGCTAATAAACCTCGCAAATATTTAATATTTTAATCAGATTAGCCCACCAAAAAACCCACGGAACTAGTCATAAACAAATTTTGGAAATCGCGTAATACGAAGCATTTAATTTTCTAATCACCATAAGCATTTACACATTTGTTTCATGATGAAAGCGAAAGGTTATCTTCGCTAATTTTACTAGTTATTAGTGTAGTCATTCGACGATTTGCTGGAGTAAGTAATTGAATAATAAACAGGTCCAGTCAGTAAAAAGTACATTAAGCTCTGCTCGGCTAAACCACTTTTTCAGCTCCATTCACAAATATTTACACATATTTTATGTACGGTAAGATATGTAATATTCATCGTTATCATTAAGTAAATTTTCATTTTCATAATATTTCAACACACATCCGAAGACCGAAGCTCAAAGGCCTTGGAGCTGCTTGAAAATGCTCAAAAGAAGCTGTTTTTATTTATTATATGCTACACAGTGAAATACTGAATACTTTTTATACGTACTTTACACATTTTTAACACTTGAAAATCTCTAGAAAGCATTAACATGGTGTAAAATGTATAATGATTTATAAAAGCAAGAAGATTGTCTTGAATGTAAAAAATGTGTTTTAATGTTGATTTTTGAATGATGAATTATAATATGTTAAACGCATTAAAAAATTTATTTTAATAAGTTCAAGCTTTGTTTAGACTAAGTGTCTGAAATACTCTGTGATTACTTGCAAGCAAGACTTTTAGAAGAAATTTGAATAATAATGAATAAATAAGTAAAAATATAAAAAGTTAAGTTTGCAAGAACTGTAGACAGTATTGAAGCAAAATAACATTTAAAAAATATTATTTTTAAATTAGAAACTTTTCAACATAAAAATGAATACTGATTTATGCTTTTGTGACATCACAATTTTTATAAAAAAAAAAATTAAAAAAACAAAGATTATCTTCTGAAAATTGGTTTAAATTATGAAAATGTTTGACTTGATTCAATTTTTCTATGTCTATTTCAATATGAATAGCATTCATTTCAATTTGTGTGTGACCCTTGCATGCACCAAGCACCGGTTATCGCAAGGTGCTTTCGTAATTAATTCTGAACCGAAATTCATTCAATCACGCTGAGATTAAATAAAGACATTGCGTAAACATTCTCGCAGAGATAGTTTTGTCTTGGAACATATGCGTGCTCTGAATATTAAGCTAGTGCTGTTACAACTAATGTATCGTTTGAACTGATCTTTAAAACTTGTATACGGCAGCAAAATGGAAAAAGAAATGGTCCACAACCAAGAAAATCTTTCGATTGATAAATGCTTCAGATAGTTTGAAAAATGTGGGCTCTAAAATCAGAATATATTATATGAATTTATTATAAGATAAGTGGTCGAATTGTTCAAGTCATATGTTAGGCGTTATTGGTCACTGTTATAAAGTTTAAAGTTCAAAAAATTCTTATTTCATTTTGTTTAAGATTTGGAAAATGAACGATTCAATTTAAGTAAAATAAATAAGAAAGCGTGAAATTTACGATTGCCTGTAAATATTATTCTGTAAATTTTCTATTAATAGCTGTTTTTTACAAATAAAGTACAAAAGTTTAAAATGAATGAAATTGATGACGAAATTTCCTTGCGACGAGAGAAAAATGTGTCAGGAAGCCGAAAAGACAACGCTTCTAATTGTTTGGCTTGTGCTCTCTGCTTAATTGAATTGTAGTTTTGTAACTCAAAACATCATATTATTTGAACAAGTTGCATGGACAAAAAACTCCAAACTAGAACCGGAAATGCATTTCAATTGAAAGAAACACACAGTTTTAAACGTTTTCCGCGCGTACAAATCAATTACTGAATTTTTGATTATTATACGAGAAATGGCGTCATCAAGATTTACATAATTGTGAATTGTAAGTCGCTTTTAAGTTTAATGAATAAATTAAATACAGCTGATTTAATATTTGATATTCTAGTTTTTTTGCCAAAAAAAAATGGGTTTAAAAAAAGTTTTTATGAGTTGGTTGAATATTGTGCAAATACTTTAATTTATATTCATTATAGTTAAAATGTTTCGCCCCTATTGTTTAGGGGAGTTTTTAAGATAAAGATTCGAAATTCAGGTTTGAATATGGAAATTGAAGCATTTCTGTCACTATGTTTAATATCATAGACAAAGATCACTAATATAACTTAATATAATATACATAGTTTGCGAGTATGAACATTCAGAAGTGCGGTTGAATTACTCCTCCAATTTTTCATATTTTCATTCATGAAAGTATTCAATCTGTTTAGCTTTAATTGTCTTTTTGAGTCATTAAATTGAATGAAACAGATTCAAGATATATTTTTTCAAGTATCTATATGTATGAATGTATTATATGTCTGTAAAATTGTATGCTTATATGTTATGAATAGATTTTTTGCTGCGTTCAATTCATTTTCAATTTATTTCAGAAAAAATAAACACCAGAATTTGTACAAAAAAAAAAAGAAAAAAAATATAAATAATATGGACATGTGTTGTTTCCACATTATTCCATCGTTATTCGAAGCATTATTCAAAACTGAGGAAAAATTCACTACCAATTTATTACAGTTTTACAGTCTTTCAAGCCGGCTATAAATAATTCATTACAAAGTTTTTCAGTTTTTCCTTTTTGATGTATTTATTAAACATTTATTAAACATATTTGTGTGGAAAATTTTTGTGTTTTTATTTGGCTATCGATTTGAAAACACTTTTTTGGGGAAAGTTTATTTAAAATTTGTGGGGGAATATGTGAAGGAATATATTTGGGATTTCCGCACGGATAAAAATAATCAATCAAAAATTATTGCAAGTTTGATCGAATTGTGTGCAATAGATACTAGCATATTTGAAAATAAAGTCGTGGCTTTTTTCAGGATAAGGAATTAGTATAATAGAATAAAAAAAATACTCTAATAATATGATTTTTTGGATAAATATATAAAACTGGGAATACAATAATAATAATATGTCCAGAGGCATATCAAAATCGGTTTCAAGTCAATAAACTCTATGAATAAACTTTCCACGAATCCATATTTTGTTTAATAATTTTAAGAGGAAATTCGATTCTAAAAAAAATTGCTGGATCAACATAGAAACAAAATATAAAATCAAGCAAAGGTTATTTTCAATGTTTCAATGTTTAATTAAAGATCAAATTTCATGAAAAATTTGAAATAAAAACTCGCGTCTGCATATTTCTACAAAACTTTTTATAAACTTTTCACGTGACTACAAAAAATATGATAATTATGATTTTTAAAGTATTCGGAATGAAAACGCAATAATAAAAGGCAATAATCGGAATCATTTAAGCATTTCAATACGTACTGCAAATGCGTCATTGTGTTCTTTTTAAATTGAATTATTATTTTCGTGGATACATACATTTTTCCACCCGTCTAGATTTTCCCCAAAATCGAAAACTAAAATATATCGTCACCAAGAATCCGCAGATAAAGCTTTTTGTCGTTTTTTCTATCGAATTTTTGGGTTTCATGTTTGTCTTGTAATATAAGCTAAATTAATATCAACGAAAGAAAAATATCGCAGTTCTGCTGAAAACATAGCCTTTACCAAATTTCAACTATTGCTATGGAAAGGGATACCAAATGACTCAATTTCGGTCAACTGCTTTTTTGATGTTTTATTTTATATTTTTAGAACTATCTACACATAAATCAACAAGGAGTGTTTCTCTAGGGATCGCAATAGAATATATAGTTCAACATAGAACAAAGTAAGCTCAAAACTCTTCATAATAATGATTTAATTAACAAGCAAAAACTAAACAAGGTATAACAATGTATAGTTTCGAGAAAAACCATAAATTTTGCAATTGTTTCGCTAAAGATTTGTAAATATATTGTGTTATAAATTAATCTAAATTAAAGATTGCATTTATTGTAGGAATGGAAAATGAAATAGAGAATTTGTGACTATATTTTTATTTTAAATTTACAAAAACTTTCACCACAGCTATAAAGTGTCGTTAACACTAAATTATATTTGGTTCGGAATACAAACCAACAATAAAATTCATAAATTCATAAAATATTGGTTTAGAAAGAACATGATGAAATAATCATAAATGGTTCTTTCGGCAAAGAATTTGCTACCATTGACGACAATTTATTTTGCGACAACAACAAGAAATACTAACAAAGCTGTTACGAACTCAAACAACAACACACCAAAATGCTTAATGTTTTTTGACCTAGCCATGGGAACTTGAAATGTTATTGCCTTTATTCGCTTTTGATGCACGTTTCAGTGTTTGGCTGTAAGAATTATGAAAAATATGAAAAATTTAGAATTCATTAACATACACTCGAAGAAATTGAGTTTTCTTCGTATTTTATTATGATCTTTGCATTCTCTTTCATTTTCTTGTTTTTTCCTGAAGATATTTGCGTGCTTGCTAATAACCGTCTAATAATCTAATTATACATCAATTTTAAAAATACTTAAAAAAACATAAAAATGCCGAAAGAATTTCTGAATGATCTGAAGTCAAGCTCAAAATATTTTTCGACAGAAAAAAAATTCTGATAATTTTCACAAAAGTGTTTTTGCGCCAAAAGCTTTAATATATAAAACACAAAATTCGCGCTACTTTCTGTGTATTTTGTAATTTTGATTTTTTTTGTGAATAAATCGTTCGAGATGAGTATGAAGACAAGCATAATTTTCTTGAATGCTTGAACAAATTATAATTATATATGAAGAAATTTTAAAGGAACGTAAATTCGAGTGAGATCTTCGGCAGTTTATGCGTGGCAACTGAAAAATGTATAAATTGTATAAAATTGAATTTTTGAATTATTCAACTCTGACGAGTTTTTGAAATTCTGGTCCACCATCTGTACTTTTATACTTTTAACTTTTTTATTTTCAAGTCGAGTCAATATCTTGATACACATGGTTTCTTCAACGGATCACTGGCTACGCTAAGACTACAAGGCAGTGTGTTTTGTTCAGTCTTGAAAACACAAAGTAATTTTAATGTGTTTTTCTAATCAGTATCTTTACAATAATTTACTAGACATCATAAAAGTTTCGTAAAATAATAAAAATTAAATATTTATAAGGACTTGATTATTTTAGTGTTTTTATTTTTGATTTGTTTGAATGTTTTTTTAATTTTCGTGTAAAGCCGAATTGTTTGGATAACATTTGGTAAAAGTTGCTAGTACTATGAAAATCATTGATAATATGTGATCAGCATCTTAAAAACTGAGCAACAAAATATATGCTAGCATTTTGAAAATATCATAGATACATAAAATTCAAAAGAAAATAATATTTCTATGTTTCTTGTTGTGTGCGTAATGAGAAATTGTCTAAAATTAAATTTTTCAAAGAAAAGCGGTTTGCGAGTGCAGCAAAAAATGCAATTTCTAAGAATTTTATACTAATAAGTTTCGCTACTGTAACAAAACTTTTATGAGAACGTATTTTTAAATGTGATCAAAAATCAAATTGAATTTTTCTTGCTTATTTGATTTAAAGTAGACAAACAATCATAATATATACTTATGTAGGTAATATGTGTTTGTCGATTAATAGCGATTAATAAATGTGATAATATTTTATTTTTGAAAGTCAATAATTGCTTCCGTTACAATGTTGTATTCTACTTAATATTTTCACTAAAAAATATGTTAAAATGAACTTACCTTTTATAGCAAATTGTATAAAAAATAATAATCCCAAACAGAAAACTGAAGATCTATTCATGGTGAAGCACTTGTGAAACTTTTAATTAAAATATAAATACTATTATCTCCTTCGAAAAATTCTCGTCTTATTTGTTTTACTTAATCTCAAATTCTTTTTTATCTCACTTGAAAAGTAAACAATAAATACTTTTAGTGACTTTTTCAAACAAATCTAAAAATTCGGAAAATTCCTGGAAAATTCACTTTTCAAATTGGAATTTCTCTAAACTTTACAAATCGAGTCAAATTAAAATTTTTTTTTGGATCACTTAATAATTGCAGAAAAATGACGTCACTTTTAATTGAATTAATCGTTTAAACAGTTAACCGAAAATTATCCGTGTCCTCAACGGTTAAGAGTCAAAATTAAACTGAAACGTTCAACTGCTGTGTGTGTAAATAATGTTAATACCCACACAAAAAGTGGGATTTATCGGTGAACTGTCACTTTCATAAAAAATCCGATCAGTATCCCTTTTAAAAGCTGGTCGATTGAAAATACAACACTCAATTAACCTTTTAATAAGAAAGTCAGGAAATTGAGATGGCCCAAAAAAAATCATTTAACATTTTAGGATTCCTCTCCTCCGTTTATAACAACGAGTATCAATGGTAAGCTTTTTCTTCATATATTTTCTCACAAATTAACCCTACTTTGAAAAGTCTTCTTCCGAATTAAATTATGGATTAAAAAACAAATTCAAGTATTAACACTAACATATATTTATCTAACTTTTCCAGGAATTTGATCAAATCGATTTCACTCTTCGCCGTTGGTGTAAAAATTTCAAAAGAGCTGATTGGAACCGAAATTATGCCAGCACTTCTACATTAAAATCAATTGATTCAACTTTCGTTTAGCATTTAAATTTAGAAATTAACTTCAGTTTTTAATAATTATTCAATGAAATTCAACATGAAGCTATTGTTGGTAGTTTTAATAAGTTTCCTGAGTTTTTGCTTATCTACTCCTCCACCAAATATTATATTGATTCTGACTGATGATCAGGATCTTATTCTTAATGGATTAGTAAGTATATCAATGACATTTCCACCCTATTGTTTACACTCCTGATACATCGAAACTATCCCCAAAGTTCCGAAATGTACGAATGTCCTCAGGTCAAAATTCTGGGGATAGATAAACCATTTCTAGAGATTTGGCTCCAATATCACTTGGGTGATACTTACTCAATCTAAAAACAATCAAAAATTTCTTCTAGTAGAGATGGAACTTTGGTGTATTTAGCTAAAGTATTTGGACAGATTTATTTTTATTTTATTGAAATTATTTATTTTTTAGGAACCACTTACAAAGACCCAAAAACTGCTGATTAACAAAGGAGCAACTTTTAGTTCTGCATTTACTTCATCTCCAATATGCTGCCCTTCTAGAGCAAGTATTCTAACGGGACGTTACGCACACAATACTCGCACTTTTAACAATTCTGTGTCAGGAGGGTGTTATAGCGAACACTGGCAAAACCAAATAGAACCACAAACTTTTCCAGTTCTACTCCAAAAAAATGGATATAACACGTTCTTCTCTGGTAAATATTTGAACCAATACTACTCCAAAAAAGTTCCAAATGGTTGGAGTCAATGGTTCGGCTTGCATGGAAATTCAAAGTATTATAACTATACTTTGAATGAAAACGGAAATATCAAACAATACACGGATCAATACCTAACAACAGTGATTAAGGATCATGCTATGCAGTTTATCTCTAGCCAGAAACCAAAAAATCCATTTTTTGCAATGTTATCAGTACCATCAGCTCATGCTCCATTTACTCCCGAGCCTCAGTACCATGAATTTTTTCCCAATGTAACAGCCTTGAAGACAAAAAACTTTAATAAGGTACCTGATGTTAACGGTAAGTAAAATGATCTTGAAATATATTCATACAATTCATAAATATTATTCTTTTTCAAAGAAAAACATTGGTTAATGACAATGCAACCAAAAGAACTTTCACAAACGGCTTTAGATCGTCTGGATGAAATCTACCGGTTGAGATGGTGTACACTTCTATCTGTTGATGATTTAGTTCAAGATATTCTTCTGCTTCTGAGTAAAATGCAAATGGAAAATACTTTCATCATTTTCACTTCTGATAATGGTTATCATATGGGACAATTTGGCCAGGCTTATGATAAAAGACAGCCGTACACCACTGATACTAATATTCCGTTAATTATCCGTGGTCCAGGAATCCCCATCAAGTATAAGCAAAATATATTATTTAACAAGTACTTATTAATAACTATATTTTTTAATTATAGGTCTTTAATTAACCAACCGGTAGCTTTAATTGATTTAGCTCCTACCATTTTGGATTGGGCAAAAATATCTTACAATGAATCGGAATTTGATGGACGGAGTTTAAAACAACTTCTGGAATCGTCAGATTCTGCAGATGTTATAGAAGAGCGCCAAATTCTAGTCGAGTACTGGGGAGAAGTATCTGTTGAAGGATATAATCCAGAGTGTCCATGGAAGAAAAATGATAGATTGGATGGTTGCACAAAAGATGCCGATTGCAAGTGTCAGGATTCGTGGAATAATACTTATAGTTGTCTAAGGCATATAGCTGAAGATATAAATTTTATGTTTTGTGAATTTGAAGATGGCATTGTGGAAGCATACGATTTGAATTTTGACCTCGCAGAGATGGAAAATGTAGCTTATGACATCTTACCTTCGGAACACGCTAGATACAGCCTAGCTCTTGGACATTTAAATACGTGTTCTGGCAGTAATTGTAGAAAGTTGTATTAAATTCCAAAATAACAATAAAGAATAGTTAATTAGTTGAAAAATTTGTATTGTTATATAATTGATTAACAGATTTTAAAAATATCTCGAAAATAACAGATTTTGTTTCCCGCCAAATTAAAATATACTCATGCGAAAATCGCATCAATTCAACAGGAACCTGAAACGAAACTGATAAATTTGGACGCTAAATAAATTTTACTCCACCTCAGATCTTTCAAGCCGTAATTAAACACAATAAAACTCTTTTAAAATATTGTTTAAGTATCATACATACTATCGATCATCTGCTATACCTGACACAGCTAAAAGCTAATTAGTAAGCATCGTATTTAGGTGTTAATTTATAAATATCATATATTGTAACCTCGAAAAATGTAATCTGATTTATATCAATATTCTTCTAGAAATGAGCAAATCGAAGACTACCGCCGAAAGTGCAGGAGGCGATGGTGAGTTCTCCGTTGAGAAGGTTTTAGATCGTAAAATGAAGAATGGAAAGGTATTTATTATCCAAATAGTAAATTGTTTGAGAAATGAAAATGGCTTCAATGTTTTTATTTTGGCGATTTCTAATAGGTTGAATACTTGTTGAAGTGGAAAGGATACTCTAACGATGAAAACACCTGGGAGCCAGAAGAGAATTTGGATTGTCCAGAGCTGATTTCAGCTTTTGAGGATGCTCGAAAAAAAAAAGAAGGTAAATTTGCGGCGTCCCGACTGGATCTTATTTTAATGTTAATTTTGTTAATTTATTTTTTAGAAGCTAGTAAGAAGCGCAAAGTAGACGAAGCACCTAAGCCGGCCAGCAAACGTAAGAGTGATAGCTCCAAACTAATCGGATTCGATCGTGGTCTGGAGGCGGAACGTATTATTGGTGCCACTGATACTTCTGGACAGCTTATGTTCTTGATGAAGTGGAAAGATACTGATGAGGCTGACTTGGTGCCCGCAAAGCAAGCTAACAACAAGTGTCCCCAGATTGTGATACAGTTTTACGAAGAGCGCTTAACTTGGCATACTTCCAACGACGACAAAGACAAAGACAAAAGCAACGACTAAATCAACCACCTCTTTTTCATCATCTTCTATATTGTTAGTTTGCTCTCATTCTTGCTGAGGTTCGAATATATTGTGAGCACATTTTTTTTAATCCTTAAGATTTGATACAAAAATCATTCGTCAAATAAAATAACAAAAAAAAATATGAATCTAAAGAAAAATGATGACGACTTAAAAATTATTTTTAAGATCCTCGGTATTCAATTTTTGAAATACATTAAACAATAAGTATTCAGTGTATTAAAATATAAGAATTTGGATGGTAAAGTTTAAACCTTGCTGCTTTTGAGATTCTGGTCGAATGATTTTTTAATGGACATTTGATTGATAAATTCTTAATTCACTTGATGTAAACAAATAAAGAAAAATAAATTCATAAATCTTTTGTTCAAAAATATATGAATGTTTTTAATTAGTCACTAGATAATAATCCCACCATCTGGTTATAGATGCAATTTATTGTAAAATAATTTTTCTCATAATATATGCAAAAATTCTAAGGAATTTTACGTCAAAAAACTTTCTAATGAGAATTGTCTATTTTTATTTCTGCATAAACTCGTAAATTTCTTGCTCAGTGACATCGTGAGTTCTTCGTAGATGATGGTTGAGTCCTTTTTGTACAAAAAACTGCGATGGACAAAGATGACAGTGAAAGCTTCTTACACCAGAATGATGTCTTTGATGATCTGCAATTTATTTAATAGAATATTTATCACCAACTTCATTAAAATTTGATGAGTATTATTTTTTACAAAAAGCTACTAGGAATTAACTTACCCTCCAAAAGTGCCTGCGAAAGAAAACCTTTACCGCATTCATCACAAACCTTTAACAAAATTCAAAAATTGCAAATTTGTATGAAATTTCAAATAATTTAAATACCAATGGAGGTGTTCCATGTTGGAGAATGATATGATTACGCAATTGCTTGAAGCTTCTGAATACTTTTTTGCAATGTGTGCAAGTCTTATCCTCACTGTTTCCACCAGTATCCCAATTCATCTGAGAAATTTCTTCTTCGGATACTTGATGTGCTAAGAGAAGAATGTAAGGCATTAAATCATTATATCGATTATTTCTCTAATTCTCTTTGGTAGTGATTTTTGTAGCTAGATCATTGCAATTCAAAATCAATACAAACTACTAAGTATTGGCACAAAATTTCGACAAAATGATTGAATACTTATAAAAATCCAAAAGTTCTTACCATGTCGAAGATGTTGATTCATTGTCTTACGCTCACAGAAACCTGTCTCACAATAACTACATTTGAAGGGACGTTCGCCTGAATTGAAAGGTATATTTTAGGATAAATGACCAAGAATTATTGATAGAAGAAAGAATTTCACAAAAATTTTAATATTTCGACAAATGTGAAGAATTTTTCTATTGTTCCCGAAGACTAGATACTTACGTAATTATTTTTATAAAAGATTTATGATTTGTCTAATTTTTGTGAAAAAAAAATATTGATTTGAAAACTTACCAGTGTGTTGCCGAACATGTTTTTCCAAAAGATTGAAAGAAATAAAGCCCTTCTTACATCCCTTATAAGTGCAAGGAAATGGAGCAGTTCCATGTTTAACTGTTTTGTGCTCGTATAAATATTTGGCTGTGGTAAATGTTTTTTTGCATACATCACATTGATAAACGTTAAAGACGGGCTTTTTGATAACAACCTCCTTTGGTGGATTATTTGCGATACGTTCTGCAGTCACTTGCTGGTGGAGGATCTTTGCTTTCTCAACTTCTTCGTCAGAAACTTGGTGGACAGTGCGTAAATGACGTATTGCTCCTTTGCTCTCAACGAACTCTGAGTTGCACATCGTACATTTGTAATTTCTAAAAAATACCAGCAATATTAGTACATCTATCGAGTTACATTTATGTTTAGTTGAATTTCAACCTGTTATTTTGATGGTAGCTCTTGTGAGTCCTGAAAAAGAAAATAAAATTAAGAAACCTTAGGAACCCAATTGCAGAACAAATAATTACCGCAGCAAATAAGGTTTTTTGAAGCATTTTCCACACAAATCACATTTGTGTTTAGCTTCTTGAGGATTCAAAGTTCGTAACCTTTTCATTGGTGGTCTAATGTCTGCAGCAACTGGCATAATGTACTGAATTGCTGATGGATCGTCTATTTCATGTTTCAATTCGACTGATTCATCGTCATATTCGAGTGTTTCTATCTCTTCATTGTCATCAAATTGATCGTTATCTTGATTATCGAGTTCTGAAAAGTTCTCAGTATCAATTTCTACCGGAGTCTCGATTGTATCCATCTCGTAGCTTTTATCTTCAGCTTTTATCTTTTTACTTTGAACCAATGTACCCAGAGTATCCTCATCATCAGAATCTGATTCGGAATCATTTGAATTTCTTCTTTTGCTGTCGGAAGACTGCAAAAATACTCTTTCTACATCTTCAGACCCACCCTCCGCTTTCATTGATGTTTTTTTTCTTATCATTTGTTCTCGTTTCTCATATAATTTACTGATGTCCAGGCATCTTTTTTTGAAGTTGTACGCTGATTTGAGTTCTGTCTGGCATTTTTGACAAAGGGTGAAGTTTTCTTGTACCTACAAAATCAAAAATAAAGTAAATTAGATGCAATTCAACCTGAAATTCTTTAAAAGTACCTCAACACCAACCACGTCAAAAAACTTAATATCTAAATGTTGGCGATTCATATAAATTTTTAAACCAGGATTTTCATCGCAAGCTACACAATCCCTAATATCCTCATCTTCCATGTTTAATTCATAAGATATTTTGTCGTGATGTGTTGATCAAACTATTTTATAGTTAATTGAAAACTTGGCACAAAAAATAATAGATATAGTATTCTAATCTCACAACAACAGAACTGTCAACCCAAGCGATTTAATTTGAATTTCAGCGCAATTTCTAGATTATAACATATCATAATTCATATATTGACACTTATGAAATAATTGTGTTGGAAGTCTTGAAATATACCTCCATTATTTCAGCAAATAGCGGTGGTGGATCAAACACAAATGTTCTAATAGTTCTTTGTGTTCGCATTTTTTGATGAATATAAATCAAAACTTATCTTTTGTAGCGCAAAAAAAAATTTATTATTGTTTTTTACTGAAAAATGTTAATAAAATATATTGAAACTATACTTATATAATGTATACCTTCTCTTTATTCTCTATATCTCATTGTTTGTGATTAAATAATAATGGAAATATTCAAAATCATCCTACTTTATTATTTTTGAACATAACATAATAAAAGACTTATGAAATCTTGTATGTAATAATTTTGTGATCTTAAAAACCAGTTTTGTTTTAAAATCCTTTTTCAGCTCTGAAAAAGTTAATACTCAAAAATTAAGGATACAAAAAGGGGGTAACCTTCAATTGTTCGACATTATTGATCCCTGCAAATATGTAACGGAATTACTTCAACCGATAACGATTGATAGACGAGAGTGGGGAGAGAATAAAGTTAGAGGAGAAAGTGGAGATGGTCGGGAGTTGAGCCTAGCAGGCCAAAGGACAAGCATCGTTAAAGTAAAAAGAATAAAGATTTAATTAAAGTATAAAAATGGAGTTTTAGTGGAAACTTGGTGAACGTGAGGAGAAGCTGTTACAACTATACTAACTTTGTTTTGTTTTATTCAGTCCAAAGTGTTCAAGTCAAACGAGCTTGTCGTTTTCATGATTCCTCGGGCTTTTTTGTGTTTGTCCAATTGTGCCCATCTATGATCTATGCTCTCGTTGACCTGGAACAAATAAAATCCACAAAGAATCATTCAAATTATTATATAATACATTATTATTACTGTACTTAATGATGATTATTCTAGTTTCTTGAAGCTACGTAAAGTAACAAATCACCCATCTTTGCAAGCGAACTTGGACGGCTGTAATAAAGATCAATACAGGTTCCTGCAAAAACTAGTTAAAGATCAGCATTGGATTTCTACGTTCTTTATCATGGAGTCAAACTTGAACAAGAAAAGATTGCAAGGGCTCTTCAGAGATTCCAAGTTTACTTCTGCATCATGCGAATCTGGCCTTGCTTCTAAGTTGTATTAACGTGAGGAACGGTGTCTTAAAAGATGTTGAAAAGCACACGGTGGATATTATTGGATTCACCTTCGTATTGAAATATGCTTTTGTAGATTTATGGTAGACAAGTGTCTTTTATTTGCGAAAAGCCCGATCCGAAGTGCATCAAAACATACCTCAAAGATGCCGTAACCGCTTCAATTGTTGAAAAACGTTTCGGAAGAAACTTCAAAGGACTAATTGTTTTGCAACGTTGCAAATACAACATTAACAACAGCAAGTCGACTCGAATTCCTACATCTGTAAGAACTCATAAGCAAGTCTTAGAGAAGAATTCTCAATCAGCTGAAGAATTGCAGAATCACTTCGACCTGACCAACTTCTGCGTCCATGCCACGCATGACAACGAAGTGAAACATGAGATTCTGACGGACGTTGTTGCAGGAACCATTGTTGGTGTTAAAGCCAAAAAGTCACGAAAAAGCAGGAAGCCATCAAAATTATCTAAGTATTTTCCGATCATCGCATGACAGTATTGATCCAAGGACTTTGTGTGACCACTTCCGAACCAAAGCCATCATTTTTAGAAAAAATCTGGAAAGAAGAAGTAACAAAAAAAATGTTGATTGAGGAGTAGAAAGTGGAAGCAAAGCTTGTTAGTGTTTACAACTTCCATACGATGGATGGATATCTCAGGAGAAAATATAACGTTATTGCTGACTCACCTTTTCATGCTTCTGCTAATCATCTTTTGGAACTGTTGAACGCCGAGGTATATTTGCAAAACTTGGATGCAGACAATTTTTTTTTTGAATCAGCATTAGAAGAGGAGCCAAAAGTACCCCCAACAAAGCTCTATCCAAAGCCTACAAGATTCAACCAGGGCAGAACTAACCGCCAATGACATGGTTGAAGTTTGATGTCTGCAGACACTCCAATGATCACATGCAAAAATATTCAGAAAACTGTGTTTCTCCATATCAAAGGCCAGTTTTTGAGGTGTCCTTGATGAGAATGCCTTAAAGATAAATTTAATCAAAAAAACTTTACTTGTCCGTGGTGCCAAAATGTTCATTTTCAAATGATAACGCTCACAAACTGGTTAAAAGAAGATTCTTACGATATATGGAGGACCATTGGAGCTCACCAAAAAGTGGATGGAAAATAGCTAGTCAGATTATTGGACGACCTAGACAGCAAACTGTTCATGTGGGCACCTCAATTTCGTTGTGTTGTCGGTAATCACTTCAAAAAAATTTACAACGCAGCTGAAGGAAATCACATCAAGCAAGGATTGATTTAGAAAGCACACAAGTCTCTCAGCCTCCTTCGGACCAAACATCGGTCTATAATAATTTGGAGTCCTATTTTATGCCCGAAGCTGACATGGAACAACCTTCAGCAGAATGTTTCAAGGTACCTACAAATAATATATTAAAAAATTATAATAAATCTTCAAAATAGTATATTTTAACTCACCTATTCAATTATATTATAGCCGTCTGTATTTTCAACTTCGCAATGAAAAATCGGAGAAACGAGATCGTCTTGCCAGAGACCTGAGAACATCTTGTCCCAAGGTTCTTAAGTTAGTTCTTAAGGTTTTCCTTGAGAATGTTATCCGTGATGCCGTTACTTATACTGAGCACGCAAAGAGGAAGACTGTCACCGCTATGGATGTCGTCTATGCCTTGAAACGTCAAGGACGTACTCTCTACGGATTCGGAGGTTAAACAATAACAAATTCAACGCCCAAACAAATACAAAAACGGTCCTTTTCAGGACCACAAACTTGATTGAATTTAATAAATTTTGATATAAATATACATATAATGATTAATTAAATGCCCACCCAATTTCTAATGCATAATAATAATAAATGCAACTACACAAATTTTGAATCTTGAATATTGTTTCTATACTTATTAATAAATGACGATAAATCAGTAAAATCTATGTATAAAATATAAAAAACGCTTTATATAAATTTAGAATAATCAACAAATGCAACTGAATGAAGAGGCAGAAGATGGTGCCAGCCATCAGAAGTTCCTTTTAATTATTATTGATTATGTTATTGTGCAAGTTGTAATAGCCTAGTTGCTGAAAAACTTAATAAAATTCAAATTAACTTAAAAAATTAACTTATAATTTTTTTTGCAATTTTATGTGAATTTCGTATCATAATTATTATTATTTAAGTAAATTTCAAGATAATTTGTATATACTTTATCAAATAAATTAATTATTTAATTGTATTTGTCGTCCTGAAAAGGACGGTTGGTATTGTTTTTGATGAATGCAAATTGCTTAGGCTTTCTTTTCGGTCTTCTTGGGCAACAAAACGGCTTGAATATTTGGTAATACTCCACCTTGTGCAATTGTCACTCCTGAGAGCAGTTTGTTTAACTCCTCATCGTTACGGATTGCCAATTGCAAATGACGGGGGATAATACGTGTCTTTTTGTTGTCACGAGCGGCATTACCAGCCAACTCCAAAACTTCAGCAGCCAAATATTCCATCACAGCTGCCAAGTAAACAGGAGCTCCGGCACCAACGCGTTCAGCATAGTTGCCTTTACGCAAAAGACGATGGATACGACCGACTGGGAATTGAAGACCAGCACGGCTTGAACGGGACTTTGCCTTTCCCTTAACTTTTCCTCCTTTGCCGCGGCCAGACATTATGAATAGATTTCTTGTTTGTTAGTTGCTTACGAAACGAAAGAACGAATTAAACTGAGTGTAAAACGAATCGTGCTCTCCCTTTATATGTTTTTTTTTGGTTCGTACAAAGAGGGGAGAGGCGTGGCCTAAGAAGCACGAGCAAAGGGTATATAATAAATGTGTATTTGTATGATAGCTTCAGTTTCAATTTGAAAATCAACAAGCAATCATCATGCCACCAAAGACAAGCGGAAAAGCTGCCAAGAAAGCCGGAAAGGCCCAAAAGAACATCTCTAAGGGAGATAAGAAAACCAAGCGCAAGAAGCGTAAGGAATCTTATGCCATTTACATCTTCAAGGTGTTGAAGCAAGTTCATCCCGATACTGGTGTATCCAGCAAAGCCATGAGCATCATGAACAGCTTTGTGAATGACATTTTTGAGCGTATTGCTGCCGAGGCTTCTCGTTTGGCTCATTACAACAAACGCTCCACCATCACAAGTCGTGAGATCCAAACTGCTGTGCGTCTTTTGTTGCCCGGTGAGTTGGCCAAGCACGCTGTCAGTGAAGGTACCAAAGCCGTCACCAAGTATACATCATCAAAGTAAATTCTCTGGACAATCATGATTCAAAAACCCCCAAAATGGTCCTTTTCAGGACCCCAAAATTAATTAAATTTAATCAATATTGATAAATAAATATACAAAAAACTTAATATTATTAATAATTTAAATAAAAAAACTTAGTTTTAATAATTTAAATAAAAAAAAAACCTTAAAATTAAAATATAACATTATTTTTATTTTGCTTGCGTTGAACTGTTTTGAATTATTTGTATGGAGATATTATATTTGTTTGCAGTTTCCTTGTTAGTTAAAAAAATTGTTCTTTAAAAATGGTCCTTTTCAGGACCCCAAAATAATTTAATTTAATCATTTCATTGATAAATATACAAAAACTTGATATTAATAATTTAATTTAAGATATAAGAATAATATGATGCATTATTTTGCTTGTTGAAATGTTTTGAATTATTTGTATGAAGATATTGAATTTGTTTGCAGTTTCCTTGTTAGTTGACTTAAAATTATGAAAGTATTTCTAAATTATAATTTATAATTTAGTCCTTGCAATTTTTGGATAAAATAAAATATTTAAAATCGTTGAAACATTAATTAAATAAATGTTAGTTTCTTGAGGATTGTGCGTTGTACTTTGGCCATAACATACCCTCACATATTCGACTTTTTCATATACTCAATGGAATATTTTTAATAAATTTGTTCAATATTTGTAATAACTGATAAATGAGTTAATATTATTTGTGATAAAAACTAATAAACTATGGATAAAACTCATAATAAATAGTTGAATTAAAATAAATTGCTGGTTGAAAGTGTGAAGTGGAATTTTTAGAAGGTTGTAAAATAAATTTGTAAACAAAAATAATACAATAATTAATATTTTTCATACACTTCAAACACTACTCTATAAATATTCAAAATAAAAAATCCATTTAAAATTAGTTAAACTATGTGAAAATGCAATTTAAACATTCACCGTCTTGAAATGAACATGAATTTTGATTTGAAATAAAATTGTGGTTGTCTCTTCTACAGCGTATGTCAAGGGTATACCGTTTACTTGTAGTATGCTTTGACTCAAAGCTATAAAAGTAAGTTCGTCTCTCAAACACTTTAAACCAAAGCAAAAAAAATAAATTCAACATGTCTGAAGAAGCAGTTATTGCCGAGAAAGTTGCCGTCGCATCCCCAGCCAAGAAAGTCGCAAAGGCTGCCGCTTCCAAAGTGAAGAAACCCAAGGTGCCAGCTACTCATCCACCCGTTAGCGATATGGTTATTGCTGCCGTGAAAGCTCTGAAGGAGCGAGGTGGCTCATCTTTGCAAGCCATCAAGAAGTACTTGGCCGCCAACTACAAGGTTGATACTGGTAAATTGGCTCCCTTCATTAAGAAATTCTTGAAGAATGCCGTGGCCAGCGGTCAACTTTTGCAAACCAAGGGCAAAGGTGCATCTGGATCATTCAAATTGGGTGGTGCAGGCAAAAAGGAAGGTGGTGAGAAGAAGAAGGTTGTCAAACCAAAGGCCAAAGCTGCAGTCAAAAAAACTGTTGCCAAGAGCAAGAAATCCGGCAGCCCAACTAAGGTGAAGAAGCCAGTTGCCAAGAAATTGGTCGAGAAGAAGAAGGCAACTGCCGTCGTTGCAGCCAAGTCGGCCAAAAAAGCTGGTACAGTTAAGGCAGCACCTAAAGCTGCTGCAAAGCCAAAAGCAGCCCCAGCCAAGAAAGCTGTAGCTCCCAAAAAAGCTCCAGTTGCCAAGAAACCAGTGGCAAAGAAGGCTCCAGCTGCTAAGAAACCAGTAGCAAAGAAGGCAGCAGCACCAAAGAAAGCAGCCAAGTAAATAGTTAAAGTAACTATTCAAAACATGATTTAAAACAGCCCTTATTAGGGCTACAAACAATATTCAAATTGATTCATTTCATTGAAAAATATACCAAAAATAACATACATTTTAGTTAAATAAATATTAAACATTAAAATAATTGTGTTGGGAAAGCTTAACGGCTATATATCATGTTAAGGGAAAATTGAACTGGATTGCTTTTAAACGTAACATAAATATTAGTTGAAGATTTCACAAACAGATTGATTAATTATAAATTTAAAGAATATTTCTATCTCGATTCTATAAACAAAAAACATAAATGAATGTGTATATTTTAAATCAAGTATTAATTAGATTTTTTTTGTGGTCCTGAAAAGGACCGTTTTTGGGTAAGAATTACAGAGATGAATTAAGCACGTTCTCCACGGATACGACGAGCCAATTGGATATCCTTTGGCATAATAGTAACACGCTTGGCATGGATTGCGCACAAGTTGGTATCTTCGAAAAGACCAACCAAGTAAGCCTCGCTAGCCTCTTGCAAAGCCATAACGGCAGAGCTCTGGAAACGCAAGTCAGTCTTGAAATCCTGAGCAATCTCACGAACCAAACGCTGGAAAGGCAATTTGCGGATCAACAACTCAGTTGATTTTTGGTAACGACGGATTTCACGCAGAGCGACGGTGCCTGGACGATAACGATGAGGCTTCTTCACTCCTCCGGTGGCTGGTGCACTCTTACGAGCAGCTTTGGTGGCAAGCTGTTTACGTGGAGCCTTACCACCAGTCGATTTACGAGCAGTTTGTTTTGTACGAGCCATTGTTATTATCTTGCTTCTTGAACGATTCAAAAAATTATGATGCTCGGAAAAATGTGTACAGAGCTTATATATGTTTTAGTTTCGGGGAGAGGGGAAATATTTTGATTTCCACAAAAGTTAAATTATTTCAAATATTGTCGGAAAATTCATTTCTTTGGCAATATTTTATAAAACCACTTTATAATTTTGATATATTTTTAAGAAAAAATTTAAATTTTTTTGACAAGTTTTTGACTTATTTTCAGTTTTGTGCGATTTTTTTGGTTTTTTAGGTGGGGAAATGTGTTTTTTGAAAATAACTCAACTGTGGTTGAAAAAACTAAATTTTATATCAATCTTATGTTTTTGGTTGATATCACTTTAATGATTATTCATATCATCAAAATGATATTTTTAATCAAAAAAGTTTAATTTACGAAAAACGAAAACCCGATCTAATTTTGAGGGGAGGTGAGGCTATATAAGCAATCTGTTCGAACCGAACAAGTATCAGTTTATTATAAACATTTTCGAAGTAAACACGTACTCGAACATTTAAAGCAAATCTCATCATGACAGGCCGAGGCAAAGGAGGAAAGGGATTGGGAAAAGGAGGAGCGAAACGTCATCGTAAAGTTTTACGTGATAACATCCAGGGTATCACTAAGCCAGCAATCCGTCGATTGGCTCGCCGTGGTGGAGTAAAACGTATTTCAGGATTGATCTATGAGGAGACTCGTGGAGTTCTTAAGGTTTTCCTTGAGAATGTTATCCGTGATGCCGTTACTTATACTGAGCACGCAAAGAGGAAGACTGTCACCGCTATGGATGTCGTCTATGCCTTGAAACGTCAAGGACGTACTCTCTACGGATTCGGAGGTTAAACAATAACAAATTCAACGCCCAAACAAATACAAAAACGGTCCTTTTCAGGACCACAAACTTGATAAAATTTAATAAATTTTGATATAAATATACATATAATGATTAATTAAATGCCCACCCAATTTCTAGAGATAATAAATCTTGGAGATTGTTTCTATACTTATTAATAAATGACGATAAATCAGTAAAATCTATGTATAAAATATAAAAACGCTTTATATAAATTTAGAATAATCAACAAATGCAACTGCACTTGAAGTAAAATTTAATATAAATATGTTGGAACATATTTTGATTGTCAATCTTTTATTTTGAAGATTGTCTCTATACTAATTAATTAAAAAATGACGTCAAATCAGTGGATATAATTTTTCAATTCTATGTAAATTTCGTATAATAATTATTATTAGAGTAAATTTCAAGATCATTTGTATATATTTTATCAACTAAATTAATTTAATTATATTTGTCGTCTTGAAAAGGATGGTTGGTATTTTCTTGTTGATGAATGCAAATTACTTAGGCTTTCTTCTCGGTCTTCTTGGGCAACAAAACGGCTTGAATATTTGGTAATACTCCACCTTGTGCAATTGTTACTCCTGAGAGCAGTTTGTTCAACTCCTCATCGTTACGGATTGCCAATTGCAAATGACGGGGGATAATACGAGTCTTCTTGTTGTCACGAGCGGCATTACCAGCCAACTCCAAAACTTCAGCAGCCAAATATTCCATCACAGCTGCCAAGTAAACAGGAGCTCCGGCACCAACGCGTTCAGCATAGTTGCCTTTACGCAAAAGACGATGGATACGACCGACTGGGAATTGAAGACCAGCACGGCTTGAACGAGACTTTGCCTTTCCCTTAACTTTTCCTCCTTTGCCGCGGCCAGACATTATGAATAGATTTCTTGTTTGTTAGTTGCTTACGAAACGAAAGAACGAATTAAACTGAGTGTAAAACGAATCGTGCTCTCGCTTTATATGTTTTTTTTTGGTTCGTACAAAGAGGGGAGAGGCGTGGCCTAAGAAGCACGAGCAAAGGGTATATAAAAAATGTGAATTTGTACGATAGCTTCAGTTTCAAATTGAAAATCAACAAGCAATCATCATGCCACCAAAGACAAGCGGAAAAGCTGCCAAGAAAGCCGGAAAGGCCCAAAAGAACATCTCAAAGGGAGATAAGAAAACCAAGCGCAAGAAGCGTAAGGAATCTTATGCCATTTACATCTTCAAGGTGTTGAAGCAAGTTCATCCCGATACTGGTGTATCCAGCAAAGCCATGAGCATCATGAACAGCTTTGTGAATGACATTTTTGAGCGTATTGCTGCCGAGGCTTCTCGTTTGGCTCATTACAACAAACGCTCCACCATCACAAGTCGTGAGATCCAAACTGCTGTGCGTCTTTTGTTGCCCGGTGAGTTGGCCAAGCACGCTGTCAGTGAAGGTACTAAAGCCGTCACCAAGTATACATCATCAAAGTAAATTCTCTGGACAATCCACCTCAAAAACCCCCAAAATGGTCCTTTTCAGGACCCCAAAATTAATTAAATTTAATCAATATTGATAAATAAATATACAAAAAACTTAGTATTAATAATTTAAATAAAAAAACCTTAAAATTAAAATATAACATTATTTTTATTTTGCTTGCGTTGAACTGCTTTGAATTATTTGTATGGAGATATTATATTTGTTTGCAGTTTCCTTGTTAGTTAAAAACCCTAAAAATGGTCCTTTTCAGGACCCCAAAATAATTTAATTTAATCATTTCATTGATAAATATACAAAAAACTTGATATTAATAATTTAATTTTAGATATAAAAATAATATGATGCATTATTTTGCTTGTTGAAATGTTTTGAATTATTTGTATGAAGATATTGAATTTGTTTGTAGTTTCCTTGTTAGTTAGCTTAAAATTATGTTAGTATTTCTAAATTCTAATTTATAATTTAGTCCTTGCAATTTTTGGATAAAATAAAATATTTAAAATCGTTGAAACATTAATTAAATAAATGTTAGTTTCTTGAGGATTGTGCGTTGTACTTTGGCTATAACATACCCTCACATATTCGACTTTTTCATATACTTAATGGAATATTTTTAGTAAATTTGTTTAATATTTGTAATAACTGATAAATGAGTTAATATCATTTGTGATAAAAACTAATAAATTATGGGTAAAACTCATAATAAATAGTTGAATTAAAATAAATTGCTGGTTGAAAGTGTGAAGTGGAATTTTTAGAAGGTTGTAAAATAAATTTGTAAACCAAAATAATACAATAATTAATATTTTTCATACACTTCAAACACTACTCTATAAATATTCAAAATAAAAAATCCACTTAAAATTAGTTAAACTATGTGAAAATGCAATTTAAACATTCGCCGTCTTGAAATGAACATGAATTTTGATTTGAAATAAAATTGTGGTTGTCTCTTCTACAGCGTATGTCAAGGGTATACCGTTTACTTGTAGTATGCTTTGACTCAAAGCTATAAAAGTAAGTTCGTATCTCAAACACTTTAAACCAAAGCAAACAAGAAAATCAATTCAACATGTCTGAAGAAGCAGTTATTGCCGAGAAAGTTGCCGTCGCATCCCCAGCCAAGAAAGTCGCAAAGGCTGCCGCTTCCAAAGTGAAGAAACCCAAGGTGCCAGCTACTCATCCACCCGTTAGCGATATGGTTATTGCTGCCGTGAAAGCTCTGAAGGAGCGAGGTGGCTCATCTTTGCAAGCCATCAAGAAGTACTTGGCCGCCAACTACAAGGTTGATACTGGTAAATTGGCTCCCTTCATTAAGAAATTCTTGAAGAATGCCGTGGCTAGCGGTCAACTTTTGCAAACCAAGGGCAAAGGTGCATCTGGATCATTCAAATTGGGTGGTGCAGGCAAAAAGGAAGGTGGTGAGAAGAAGAAGGTTGTCAAACCAAAGGCCAAAGCTGCAGTCAAGAAAACTGTTGCCAAGAGCAAGAAATCCGGCAGCCCAACTAAGGTGAAGAAGCCAGTTGCCAAGAAATTGGTCGAGAAGAAGAAGGCAACTGCCGTCGTTGCAGCCAAGTCGGCCAAAAAAGCTGGTACAGTTAAGGCAGCACCTAAAGCTGCTGCTAAGCCAAAAGCAGCCCCAGCCAAGAAAGCTGTAGCTCCCAAAAAGCTCCAGTTGCCAAGAAACCAGTGGCAAAGAAGGCTCCAGCTGCTAAGAAACCAGTAGCAAAGAAGGCAGCAGCACCAAAGAAAGCCGCCAAGTAAATAGTTAAAGTAACTATTCAAAACATGATTTAAAACAGCCCTTATTAGGGCTACAAACAAAATTCAAATTAATTCATTTCATTGAAAAATATACCAAAAATAACATACATTTTAGTTAAACTAATATTAAACATCAGAAAAATTGTGTTTGGAAAGCTTAACGGCTAGATATTATATAGTAAGGGAAAATAGAACTGGATTGCTTTTAAACGTAAATATTAATTAAAAGATTTCACAAACGGATTGATTAATTATAAATTTAAGGAATATTTCTATCTCGATTCTATAAACAAAAAACATAAATGCATGTGTATATTTTAAATCATTAGAATTAATTAGATTTTTGTTGTGGTCCTGAAAAGGACCGTTTTTGGGTAAGAATTAGAGATGAATTAAGCACGTTCTCCACGGATACGACGAGCCAATTGGATATCCTTTGGCATAATAGTAACACGCTTGGCATGGATTGCGCACAAGTTGGTATCTTCGAAAAGACCAACCAAGTAAGCCTCGCTAGCCTCTTGCAAAGCCATAACGGCAGAGCTCTGGAAACGCAAGTCAGTCTTGAAATCCTGAGCAATCTCACGAACCAAACGCTGGAAAGGCAATTTGCGGATCAACAACTCAGTTGATTTTTGGTAACGACGGATTTCACGCAGAGCGACGGTGCCTGGACGATAACGATGAGGCTTCTTCACTCCTCCGGTGGCTGGTGCACTCTTACGAGCAGCTTTGGTGGCAAGCTGTTTACGTGGAGCCTTACCACCAGTCGATTTACGAGCAGTTTGTTTTGTACGAGCCATTGTTATTATCTTGCTTCTTGAACGATTCAAAAAATTATGATGCTCGGAAAAATGTGTACAGAGCTTATATATGTTTTAGTTTCGGGGAGAGGGGAAATATTTTGATTTCCACAAAAGTTAAATTATTTCAAATATTGTCGGAAAATTCATTTCTTTGGCAATATTTTATAAAACCACTTTATAATTTTGATAGATTTTTAAGAAAAAATTTAAATTTCTTTCCCAAGTTTTTGACTTATTTCTAGTTTTGTGTGATTTTTTTGGTTTTTTAGGTGGGGAAATGTGTTTTTTGAAAATAACTCAACTGTGGTTGAAAAAACTAAATTTTATATCAATCTTATGTTTTTGGTTGATATCACTTTAATGATTATTCATATCATCAAAATGATATTTTTAATCAAAAAAGTTTAATTTACGAAAAACGAAAACCCGATCTAATTTTGAGGGGAGGTGAGGCTATATAAGCAATCTGTTCGAACCGAACAAGTATCAGTTTATTATAAACATTTTCGAAGTAAACACGTACTCGAACATTTAAAGCAAATCTCATCATGACAGGCCGAGGCAAAGGAGGAAAGGGATTGGGAAAAGGAGGAGCGAAACGTCATCGTAAAGTTTTACGTGATAACATCCAGGGTATCACTAAGCCAGCAATCCGTCGATTGGCTCGCCGTGGTGGAGTAAAACGTATTTCAGGATTGATCTATGAGGAGACTCGTGGAGTTCTTAAGGTTTTCCTTGAGAATGTTATCCGTGATGCCGTTACTTATACTGAGCACGCAAAGAGGAAGACTGTCACCGCTATGGATGTCGTCTATGCCTTGAAACGTCAAGGACGTACTCTCTACGGATTCGGAGGTTAAACAATAACAAATTCAACGCCCAAACAAATACAAAAACGGTCCTTTTCAGGACCACAAACTTGATAAAATTTAATAAATTTTGATATAAATATACATATAATGATTAATTAAATGCCCACCCAATTTCTAGAGATAATAAATCTTGGAGATTGTTTCTATACTTATTAATAAATGACGATAAATCAGTAAAATCTATGTATAAAATATAAAAAACGCTTTATATAAATTTAGAATAATCAACAAATGCAACTGCACTTGAGGTAAAATTTATATAAATATGTTGGAACATATTTTGATTGTCAATCTTTTATTTTGAAGATTGTCTCTATACTAATTAATTAAAAAATGACGTCAAATCAGTGGATATAATTTTTTTTGCAATTCTATGTAAATTTCGTATAATAATTATTATTTAAGTAAATTTCAAGATTATTTGTATATATTTTATCAAATAAATTAATTTAATTATATTTGTCGTCCTGAAAAGGACGGTTGGTATTTTTTTTTGATGAATGCAAATTACTTAGGCTTTCTTCTCGGTCTTCTTGGGCAACAAAACGGCTTGAATATTTGGTAATACTCCACCTTGTGCAATTGTTACTCCTGAGAGCAGTTTGTTCAACTCCTCATCGTTACGGATTGCCAATTGCAAATGACGGGGGATAATACGAGTCTTCTTGTTGTCACGAGCGGCATTACCAGCCAACTCCAAAACTTCAGCAGCCAAATATTCCATCACAGCTGCCAAGTAAACAGGAGCTCCGGCACCAACGCGTTCAGCATAGTTGCCTTTACGCAAAAGACGATGGATACGACCGACTGGGAATTGAAGACCAGCACGGCTTGAACGAGACTTTGCCTTTCCCTTTAACTTTTCCTCCTTTGCCGCGGCCAGACATTATGAATAGATTTCTTGTTTGTTAGTTGCTTACGAAACGAAAGAACGAATTAAACTGAGTGTAAAACGAATCGTGCTCTCGCTTTATATGTTTTTTCTTGGTTCGTACAAAGTGGGGAGAGGCGTGGCCTAAGAAGCACGAGCAAAGGGTATATAAAAAATGTGAATTTGTACGATAGCTTCAGTTTCAAATTGAAAATCAACAAGCAATCATCATGCCACCAAAGACAAGCGGAAAAGCTGCCAAGAAAGCCGGAAAGGCCCAAAAGAACATCTCAAAGGGAGATAAGAAAACCAAGCGCAAGAAGCGTAAGGAATCTTATGCCATTTACATCTTCAAGGTGTTGAAGCAAGTTCATCCCGATACTGGTGTATCCAGCAAAGCCATGAGCATCATGAACAGCTTTGTGAATGACATTTTTGAGCGTATTGCTGCCGAGGCTTCTCGTTTGGCTCATTACAACAAACGCTCCACCATCACAAGTCGTGAGATCCAAACTGCTGTGCGTCTTTTGTTGCCCGGTGAGTTGGCCAAGCACGCTGTCAGTGAAGGTACTAAAGCCGTCACCAAGTATACATCATCAAAGTAAATTCTCTGGACAATCCACCTCAAAAACCCCCAAAATGGTCCTTTTCAGGACCCCAAATTTAATTAAATTTAATCAATATTGATAAATAAATATACAAAAAATTTAATATTAATAATTTAAATAAAAATACCTTAAAATTAAAATATAACATTATTTTTATTTTGCTTGCGTTGAATTATTTGTATGGAGATATTGAATTTGTTTGTAGTTTCCTTGTTAGTTGACTTAAAATTATGAAAGTATTTCTAAATTCTAATTTATATTATATCATTGATAAATATACAAAAAACTTGATATAAATAATTTAATTTTAAGATATAAAAATAATATGATGCATTATTTTGCTTGTTGAAATGTTTTGAATTATTTGTATGAAGATATTGAATTTGTTTGTAGTTTCCTTGTTAGTGAACTTAAAATTATGAAAGTATTTCTAAATTCTAATTTATAATTTAGTCCTTGCAATTTTTGGATAAAATAAAATATTTAAGATCGTTGAAACATTAATTAAATAAATGTTAGTTTCTTGAGGATTGTGCGTTGTACTTTGGCCATAACATACCCTCACATATTCGACTTTTTCATATACTTAATGGAATATTCTTAATAAATTTGTTCAATATTTGTAATAACTGATAAATAAGTTAATAACATTTGTGATAAAAACTAATAAATTATGGGTAAAACTCATAATAAATAGTTGAATTAAAATAAATTGCTGGTTGAAAGTGTGAAGTGGAATTTTTAGAAGGTTGTAAAATAAATTTGTAAACCAAAATAATACAATAATTAATATTTTTCATACACTTCAAACACTACTCTATAAATATTCAAAATAAAAAATCCACTTAAAATTAGTTAAACTATCTGAAAATGCAATTTAAACATTCGCCGTCTTGAAATGAACATGAATTTTGATTTGAAATAAAATTGTGGTTGTCTCTTCTACAGCGTATGTCAAGGGTATACCGTTTACTTGTAGTATGCTTTGACTCAAAGCTATAAAAGTAAGTTCGTCTCTCAAACACTTTAAACCAAAGCAAACAAGAAAATCAATTCAACATGTCTGAAGAAGCAGTTATTGCCGAGAAAGTTGCCGTCGCATCCCCAGCCAAGAAAGTCGCAAAGGCTGCCGCTTCCAAAGTGAAGAAACCCAAGGTGCCAGCTACTCATCCACCCGTTAGCGATATGGTTATTGCTGCCGTGAAAGCTCTGAAGGAGCGAGGTGGCTCATCTTTGCAAGCCATCAAGAAGTACTTGGCCGCCAACTACAAGGTTGATACTGGTAAATTGGCTCCCTTCATTAAGAAATTCTTGAAGAATGCCGTGGCTAGCGGTCAACTTTTGCAAACCAAGGGCAAAGGTGCATCTGGATCATTCAAATTGGGTGGTGCAGGCAAAAAGGAAGGTGGTGAGAAGAAGAAGGTTGTCAAACCAAAGGCCAAAGCTGCAGTCAAGAAAACTGTTGCCAAGAGCAAGAAATCCGGCAGCCCAACTAAGGTGAAGAAGCCAGTTGCCAAGAAATTGGTCGAGAAGAAGAAGGCAACTGCCGTCGTTGCAGCCAAGTCGGCCAAAAAAGCTGGTACAGTTAAGGCAGCACCTAAAGCTGCTGCTAAAGCCAAAAGCAGCCCCAGCCAAGAAAGCTGTAGCTCCCAAGAAAGCTCCAGTTGCCAAGAAACCAGTGGCAAAGAAGGCTCCAGCTGTTAAGAAACCCGGAGCAAAGGAGGCAGCAGGAACAAAGAAAGCCGCCAAGTAAATAGTTAAAGTAACTATTCAAAACATGATTTAAAACAGCCCTTATTAGGGCTACAAACAAAATTCAACTTAATTCATTTCATTGAAAAATATACCAAAAAATAACATACATTTTAGTTAAACTAATATTAAACATCAGAAAAATTGTGTTTGGAAAGCTTAACGGCTAGATATTATATAGTAGGAAAATAGAACTGGATTGCTTTTAAACGTAAATATTAATTAAAAGATTTCACAAACGGATTGATTAATTATAAATTTAAGGAATATTTCTATCTCGATTCTATAAACAAAAAACATAAATGCATGTGTATATTTTAAATCATTAGAATTAATTAGATTTTTGTTGTGGTCCTGAAAAGGACCGTTTTTGGGTAAGAATTAGAGATGAATTAAGCACGTTCTCCACGGATACGACGAGCCAATTGGATATCCTTTGGCATAATAGTAACACGCTTGGCATGGATTGCGCACAAGTTGGTATCTTCGAAAAGACCAACCAAGTAAGCCTCGCTAGCCTCTTGCAAAGCCATAACGGCAGAGCTCTGGAAACGCAAGTCAGTCTTGAAATCCTGAGCAATCTCACGAACCAAACGCTGGAAAGGCAATTTGCGGATCAACAACTCAGTTGATTTTTGGTAACGACGGATTTCACGCAGAGCGACGGTGCCTGGACGATAACGATGAGGCTTCTTCACTCCTCCGGTGGCTGGTGCACTCTTACGAGCAGCTTTGGTGGCAAGCTGTTTACGTGGAGCCTTACCACCAGTCGATTTACGAGCAGTTTGTTTTGTACGAGCCATTGTTATTATCTTGCTTCTTGAACGATTCAAAAAATTATGATGCTCGGAAAAATGTGTACAGAGCTTATATATGTTTTAGTTTCGGGGAGAGGGGAAATATTTTGATTTCCACAAAAGTTAAATTATTTCAAATATTGTCGGAAAATTCATTTCTTTGGCAATATTTTATAAAACCACTTTATAATTTTGATAGATTTTTAAAAAAAAAATTTAAATTTCTTTCCCAAGTTTTTTTCTTATTTCTCTTTTTGTGTGATTTTTTTTGGTTTTTAGGTGGGGAAATGTGTTTTTGAAAATAACTCAACTGTGGTTGAAAAACTAAATTTTATATCAATCTTATGTTTTTGGTTGATATCACTTTAATGATTATTCATATCATCAAAATGATATTTTTAATCAAAAAAGTTTAATTTACGAAAAACGAAAACCCGATCTAATTTTGAGGGGAGGTGAGGCTATATAAGCAATCTGTTCGAACCGAACAAGTATCAGTTTATTATAAACATTTTCGAAGTAAACACGTACTCGAACATTTAAAGCAAATCTCATCATGACAGGCCGAGGCAAAGGAGGAAAGGGATTGGGAAAAGGAGGAGCGAAACGTCATCGTAAAGTTTTACGTGATAACATCCAGGGTATCACTAAGCCAGCAATCCGTCGATTGGCTCGCCGTGGTGGAGTAAAACGTATTTCAGGATTGATCTATGAGGAGACTCGTGGAGTTCTTAAGGTTTTCCTTGAGAATGTTATCCGTGATGCCGTTACTTATACTGAGCACGCAAAGAGGAAGACTGTCACCGCTATGGATGTCGTCTATGCCTTGAAACGTCAAGGACGTACTCTCTACGGATTCGGAGGTTAAACAATAACAAATTCAACGCCCAAACAAATACAAAAACGGTCCTTTTCAGGACCACAAACTTGATAAAATTTAATAAATTTTGATATAAATATACATATAATGATTAATTAAATGCCCACCCAATTTCTAGAGATAATAAATCTTGGAGATTGTTTCTATACTTATTAATAAATGACGATAAATCAGTAAAATCTATGTATAAAATATAAAAACGCTTTATATAAATTTAGAATAATCAACAAATGCAACTGCACTTGAGGTAAAATTTATATAAATATGTTGGAACATATTTTGATTGTCAATCTTTTATTTTGAAGATTGTCTCTATACTAATTAATTAAAAAAATGACGTCAAATCAGTGGATATAATTTTTTTGCAATTCTATGTAAATTTCGTATAATAATTATTATTTAAGTAAATTTCAAGATTATTTGTATATATTTTATCAAATAAATTAATTTAATTATATTTGTCGTCCTGAAAAGGACGGTTGGTATTTTTTTTTGATGAATGCAAATTACTTAGGCTTTCTTCTCGGTCTTCTTGGGCAACAAAACGGCTTGAATATTTGGTAATACTCCACCTTGTGCAATTGTTACTCCTGAGAGCAGTTTGTTCAACTCCTCATCGTTACGGATTGCCAATTGCAAATGACGGGGGATAATACGAGTCTTCTTGTTGTCACGAGCGGCATTACCAGCCAACTCCAAAACTTCAGCAGCCAAATATTCCATCACAGCTGCCAAGTAAACAGGAGCTCCGGCACCAACGCGTTCAGCATAGTTGCCTTTACGCAAAAGACGATGGATACGACCGACTGGGAATTGAAGACCAGCACGGCTTGAACGAGACTTTGCCTTTCCCTTAACTTTTCCTCCTTTGCCGCGGCCAGACATTATGAATAGATTTCTTGTTTGTTAGTTGCTTACGAAACGAAAGAACGAATTAAACTGAGTGTAAAACGAATCGTGCTCTCGCTTTATATGTTTTTTTTTGGTTCGTACAAAGAGGGGAGAGGCGTGGCCTAAGAAGCACGAGCAAAGGTTATATAAAAAATGTGAATTTGTACGATAGCTTCAGTTTCAAATTGAAAATCAACAAGCAATCATCATGCCACCAAAGACAAGCGGAAAAGCTGCCAAGAAAGCCGGAAAGGCCCAAAAGAACATCTCAAAGGGAGATAAGAAAACCAAGCGCAAGAAGCGTAAGGAATCTTATGCCATTTACATCTTCAAGGTGTTGAAGCAAGTTCATCCCGATACTGGTGTATCCAGCAAAGCCATGAGCATCATGAACAGCTTTGTGAATGACATTTTTGAGCGTATTGCTGCCGAGGCTTCTCGTTTGGCTCATTACAACAAACGCTCCACCATCACAAGTCGTGAGATCCAAACTGCTGTGCGTCTTTTGTTGCCCGGTGAGTTGGCCAAGCACGCTGTCAGTGAAGGTACTAAAGCCGTCACCAAGTATACATCATCAAAGTAAATTCTCTGGACAATCCACCTCAAAAACCCCCAAAATGGTCCTTTTCAGGACCCCAAAATTAATTAAATTTAATCAATATTGATAAATAAATATACAAAAAACTTAGTATTAATAATTTAAATAAAAAAACCTTAAAATTAAAATATAACATTATTTTTATTTTGCTTGCGTTGAACTGCTTTGAATTATTTGTATGGAGATATTATATTTGTTTGCAGTTTCCTTGTTAGTTAAAAAGCCTTAAAAATGGTTCTTTTCAGGACCCCAAAATAATTTAATTTAATCATTTCATTGATAAATATACAAAAAACTTGATATTAATAATTTAATTTTAGATATAAAAATAATATGATGCATTATTTTGCTTGTTGAAATGTTTTGAATTATTTGTATGAAGATATTGAATTTGTTTGTAGTTTCCTTGTTAGTTGGCTTAAAATTATGTTAGTATTTCTAAATTCTAATTTATAATTTAGTCCTTGCAATTTTTGGATAAAATAAAATATTTAAAATCGTTGAAACATTAATTAAATAAATGTTAGTTTCTTGAGGATTGTGCGTTGTACTTTGGCTATAACATACCCTCACATATTCGACTTTTTCATATACTTAATGGAATATTTTTAGTAAATTTGTTTAATATTTGTAATAACTGATAAATAAGTTAATAACATTTGTGATAAAAACTAATAAACTATGGATAAAACTCATTATAAATAGTTGAATTAAAATAAATTGCTGGTTGAAAGTGTGAAGTGGAATTTTTAGAAGGTTGTAAAATAAATTTGTAAACAAAAATAATACAATAATTAATATTTTTCATACACTTCAAACACTACTCTATAAATATTCAAAATAAAAAATCCACTTAAAATTAGTTAAACTATCTGAAAATGCAATTTAAACATTCACCGTCTTGAAATGAACATGAATTTTGATTTGAAATAAAATTGTGGTTGTCTCTTCTACAGCGTATGTCAAGGGTATACCGTTTACTTGTAGTATGCTTTGACTCAAAGCTATAAAAGTAAGTTCGTCTCTCAAACACTTTAAACCAAAGCAAACAAGAAAATCAATTCAACATGTCTGAAGAAGCAGTTATTGCCGAGAAAGTTGCCGTCGCATCTCCAGCCAAGAAAGTCGCAAAGGCTGCCGCTTCCAAAGTGAAGAAACCCAAGGTGCCAGCTACTCATCCACCCGTTAGCGATATGGTTATTGCTGCCGTGAAAGCTCTGAAGGAGCGAGGTGGCTCATCTTTGCAAGCCATCAAGAAGTACTTGGCCGCCAACTACAAGGTTGATACTGGTAAATTGGCTCCCTTCATTAAGAAATTCTTGAAGAATGCCGTGGCCAGCGGTCAACTTTTGCAAACCAAGGGCAAAGGTGCATCTGGATCATTCAAATTGGGTGGCGCAGGCAAGAAGGAAGGTGGTGAGAAGAAGAAGGTTGTCAAACCAAAGGCCAAAGCTGCAGTCAAAAAAACTGTTGCTAAGAGCAAGAAATCCGGCAGCCCAACTAAGGTGAAGAAGCCAGTTGCCAAGAAATTGGTCGAGAAGAAGAAGGCAACTGCCGTCGTTGCAGCCAAGTCGGCCAAAAAAGCTGGTACAGTTAAGGCAGCACCTAAAGCTGCTGCTAAGCCAAAAGCAGCCCCAGCCAAGAAAGCTGTAGCTCCCAAAAAAGCTCCAGTTGCTAAGAAACCAGTGGCAAAGAAGGCTCCAGCTGCTAAGAAACCAGTAGCAAAGAAGGCAGCAGCACCAAAGAAAGCAGCCAAGTAAATAGTTAAAGTAACTATTCAAAACATGATTTAAAACAGCCCTTATTAGGGCTACAAACAAAATTCAAATTGATTCATTTCATTGAAAAATATACTAAAAATAACATACATTTTAGTTAAATTAATATTAAACATCAGAAAAATTGTGTTTGGAAAGCTTAACGGCTAGATATCATAGTAAGGGAAAATAGAACTGGATTGCTTTTAAACGTAAATATTAATTAAAAGATTTCACAAACGGATTGATTAATTATAAATTTAAAGAATATTTCTATCTCGATTCTATAAACAAAAAACATAAACGCATGTGTATATTTTAAATCATTAGAATTAATTAGATTTTTGTTGTGGTCCTGAAAAGGACCGTTTTTGGGTAAGAATTATAGAGATGAATTAAGCACGTTCTCCACGGATACGACGAGCCAATTGGATGTCCTTTGGCATAATAGTAACACGCTTGGCATGGATTGCGCACAAGTTGGTATCTTCGAAAAGACCAACCAAGTAAGCCTCGCTAGCCTCTTGCAAAGCCATAACGGCAGAGCTCTGGAAACGCAAGTCAGTCTTGAAATCCTGAGCAATCTCACGAACCAAACGCTGGAAAGGCAATTTGCGGATCAACAACTCAGTTGATTTTTGGTAACGACGGATTTCACGCAGAGCGACGGTGCCTGGACGATAACGATGAGGCTTCTTCACTCCTCCGGTGGCTGGTGCACTCTTACGAGCAGCTTTGGTGGCAAGCTGTTTACGTGGAGCCTTACCACCAGTCGATTTACGAGCAGTTTGTTTTGTACGAGCCATTGTTATTATCTTGCTTCTTGAACGATTCAAAAAATTATGATGCTCGGAAAAATGTGTACAGAGCTTATATATGTTTTAGTTTCGGGGAGAGGGGAAATATTTTGATTTCCACAAAAGTTAAATTATTTCAAATATTGTCGGAAAATTCATTTCTTTGGCAATATTTTATAAAACCACTTTATAATTTTGATAGATTTTTAAGAAAAAATTTAAATTTCTTTCCCAAGTTTTTGACTTATTTCTAGTTTTGTGTGATTTTTTGGTTTTTAGGTGGGGAAATGTGTTTTTGAAAATAACTCAACTGTGGTTGAAAAACTAAATTTTATATCAATCTTATGTTTTTGGTTGATATCACTTTAATGATTATTCATATCATCAAAATGATATTTTTAATCAAAAAAGTTTAATTTACGAAAAACGAAAACCCGATCTAATTTTGAGGGGAGGTGAGGCTATATAAGCAATCTGTTCGAACCGAACAAGTATCAGTTTATTATAAACATTTTCGAAGTAAACACGTACTCGAACATTTAAAGCAAATCTCATCATGACAGGCCGAGGCAAAGGAGGAAAGGGATTGGGAAAAGGAGGAGCGAAACGTCATCGTAAAGTTTTACGTGATAACATCCAGGGTATCACTAAGCCAGCAATCCGTCGATTGGCTCGCCGTGGTGGAGTAAAACGTATTTCAGGATTGATCTATGAGGAGACTCGTGGAGTTCTTAAGGTTTTCCTTGAGAATGTTATCCGTGATGCCGTTACTTATACTGAGCACGCAAAGAGGAAGACTGTCACCGCTATGGATGTCGTCTATGCCTTGAAACGTCAAGGACGTACTCTCTACGGATTCGGAGGTTAAACAATAACAAATTCAACGCCCAAACAAATACAAAAACGGTCCTTTTCAGGACCACAAACTTGATAAAATTTAATAAATTTTGATATAAATATACATATAATGATTAATTAAATGCCCACCCAATTTCTAGAGATAATAAATCTTGGAGATTGTTTCTATACTTATTAATAAATGACGATAAATCAGTAAAATCTATGTATAAAATATAAAAAACGCTTTATATAAATTTAGAATAATCAACAAATGCAACTGCACTTGAGGTAAAATTTATATAAATATGTTGGAACATATTTTGATTGTCAATCTTTTATTTTGAAGATTGTCTCTATACTAATTAATTAAAAAATGACGTCAAATCAGTGGATATAATTTTTTTTGCAATTCTATGTAAATTTCGTATAATAATTATTATTTAAGTAAATTTCAAGATTATTTGTATATATTTTATCAAATAAATTAATTTAATTATATTTGTCGTCCTGAAAAGGACGGTTGGTATTTTTTTTGATGAATGCAAATTACTTAGGCTTTCTTCTCGGTCTTCTTGGGCAACAAAACGGCTTGAATATTTGGTAATACTCCACCTTGTGCAATTGTTACTCCTGAGAGCAGTTTGTTCAACTCCTCATCGTTACGGATTGCCAATTGCAAATGACGGGGGATAATACGAGTCTTCTTGTTGTCACGAGCGGCATTACCAGCCAACTCCAAAACTTCAGCAGCCAAATATTCCATCACAGCTGCCAAGTAAACAGGAGCTCCGGCACCAACGCGTTCAGCATAGTTGCCTTTACGCAAAAGACGATGGATACGACCGACTGGGAATTGAAGACCAGCACGGCTTGAACGAGACTTTGCCTTTCCCTTAACTTTTCCTCCTTTGCCGCGGCCAGACATTATGAATAGATTTCTTGTTTGTTAGTTGCTTACGAAACGAAAGAACGAATTAAACTGAGTGTAAAACGAATCGTGCTCTCGCTTTATATGTTTTTTTGGATTCGTACAAAGAAGAGAGAGGCGTAGACAAAGAAACACGAGCAAAGGGTATATAAAAAATGTGAATTTATACGATAGCTTCAGTTACAAATTGAAAATCAACAAGCGATCATCATGCCACCAAAGACAAGCGGAAAAGCTGCCAAGAAAGCCGGAAAGGCCCAAAAGAACATCTCAAAGGGAGATAAGAAAACCAAGCGCAAGAAGCGTAAGGAATCTTATGCCATTTACATCTTCAAGGTGTTGAAGCAAGTTCATCCCGATACTGGTGTATCCAGCAAAGCCATGAGCATCATGAACAGCTTTGTGAATGACATTTTGAGCGTATTGCTGCCGAGGCTTCTCGTTTGGCTCATTACAACAAACGCTCCACCATCACAAGTCGTGAGATCCAAACTGCTGTGCGTCTTTTGTTGCCCGGTGAGTTGGCCAAGCACGCTGTCAGTGAAGGTACTAAAGCCGTCACCAAGTATACATCATCAAAGTAAATTCTCTGGACAATCCACCTCAAAACCCCCAAAATGGTCCTTTTCAGGACCCCAAAATTAATTAAATTTAATCAATATTGATAAATAAATATACAAAAACTTAGTATTAATAATTTAAATAAAAAAACCTTAAAATTAAAATATAACATTATTTTTATTTTGCTTGCGTTGAACTGCTTTGAATTATTTGTATGGAGATATTATATTTGTTTGCAGTTTCCTTGTTAGTTAAAAAGCCTTAAAAATGGTTCTTTTCAGGACCCCAAAATAATTTAATTTAATCATTTCATTGATAAATATACAAAAAACTTGATATTAATAATTTAATTTTAGATATAAAAATAATATGATGCATTATTTTGCTTGTTGAAATGTTTTGAATTATTTGTATGAAGATATTGAATTTGTTTGTAGTTTCCTTGTTAGTTGGCTTAAAATTATGTTAGTATTTCTAAATTCTAATTTATAATTTAGTCCTTGCAATTTTTGGATAAAATAAAATATTTAAAATCGTTGAAACATTAATTAAATAAATGTTAGTTTCTTGAGGATTGTGCGTTGTACTTTGGCTATAACATACCCTCACATATTCGACTTTTTCATATACTTAATGGAATATTTTTAGTAAATTTGTTTAATATTTGTAATAACTGATAAATAAGTTAATAACATTTGTGATAAAAACTAATAAACTATGGATAAAACTCATTATAAATAGTTGAATTAAAATAAATTGCTGGTTGAAAGTGTGAAGTGGAATTTTTAGAAGGTTGTAAAATAAATTTGTAAACAAAAATAATACAATAATTAATATTTTTCATACACTTCAAACACTACTCTATAAATATTCAAAATAAAAAATCCACTTAAAATTAGTTAAACTATCTGAAAATGCAATTTAAACATTCACCGTCTTGAAATGAACATGAATTTTGATTTGAAATAAAATTGTGGTTGTCTCTTCTACAGCGTATGTCAAGGGTATACCGTTTACTTGTAGTATGCTTTGACTCAAAGCTATAAAAGTAAGTTCGTCTCTCAAACACTTTAAACCAAAGCAAACAAGAAAATCAATTCAACATGTCTGAAGAAGCAGTTATTGCCGAGAAAGTTGCCGTCGCATCTCCAGCCAAGAAAGTCGCAAAGGCTGCCGCTTCCAAAGTGAAGAAACCCAAGGTGCCAGCTACTCATCCACCCGTTAGCGATATGGTTATTGCTGCCGTGAAAGCTCTGAAGGAGCGAGGTGGCTCATCTTTGCAAGCCATCAAGAAGTACTTGGCCGCCAACTACAAGGTTGATACTGGTAAATTGGCTCCCTTCATTAAGAAATTCTTGAAGAATGCCGTGGCTAGCGGTCAACTTTTGCAAACCAAGGGCAAAGGTGCATCTGGATCATTCAAATTGGGTGGTGCAGGCAAAAAGGAAGGTGGTGAGAAGAAGAAGGTTGTCAAACCAAAGGCCAAAGCTGCAGTCAAGAAAACTGTTGCCAAGAGCAAGAAATCCGGCAGCCCAACTAAGGTGAAGAAGCCAGTTGCCAAGAAATTGGTCGAGAAGAAGAAGGCAACTGCCGTCGTTGCAGCCAAGTCGGCCAAAAAAGCTGGTACAGTTAAGGCAGCACCTAAAGCTGCTGCTAAGCCAAAAGCAGCCCCAGCCAAGAAAGCTGTAGCTCCCAAGAAAGCTCCAGTTGCCAAGAAACCAGTGGCAAAGAAGGCTCCAGCTGCTAAGAAACCAGTAGCAAAGAAGGCAGCAGCACCAAAGAAAGCCGCCAAGTAAATAGTTAAAGTAACTATTCAAAACATGATTTAAAACAGCCCTTATTAGGGCTACAAACAAAATTCAAATTAATTCATTTCATTGAAAAATATACCAAAAATAACATACATTTTAGTTAAACTAATATTAAACATCAGAAAAATTGTGTTTGGAAAGCTTAACGGCTAGATATTATATAGTAAGGGAAAATAGAACTGGATTGCTTTTAAACGTAAATATTAATTAAAAGATTTCACAAACGGATTGATTAATTATAAATTTAAGGAATATTTCTATCTCGATTCTATAAACAAAAAACATAAATGCATGTGTATATTTTAAATCATTAGAATTAATTAGATTTTTGTTGTGGTCCTGAAAAGGACCGTTTTTGGGTAAGAATTAGAGATGAATTAAGCACGTTCTCCACGGATACGACGAGCCAATTGGATATCCTTTGGCATAATAGTAACACGCTTGGCATGGATTGCGCACAAGTTGGTATCTTCGAAAAGACCAACCAAGTAAGCCTCGCTAGCCTCTTGCAAAGCCATAACGGCAGAGCTCTGGAAACGCAAGTCAGTCTTGAAATCCTGAGCAATCTCACGAACCAAACGCTGGAAAGGCAATTTGCGGATCAACAACTCAGTTGATTTTTGGTAACGACGAATTTCACGCAGAGCGACGGTGCCTGGACGATAACGATGAGGCTTCTTCACTCCTCCGGTGGCTGGTGCACTCTTACGAGCAGCTTTGGTGGCAAGCTGTTTACGTGGAGCCTTACCACCAGTCGATTTACGAGCAGTTTGTTTTGTACGAGCCATTGTTATTATCTTGCTTCTTGAACGATTCAAAAAATTATGATGCTCGGCAAAATGTGTACAGAGCTTATATATGTTTTAGTTTCGGGGAGAGGGGAAATATTTTGATTTCCACAAAAGTTAAATTATTTCAAATATTGTCGGAAAATTCATTTCTTTGGCAATATTTTATAAAACCACTTTATAATTTTGATAGATTTTTAAGAAAAAATTTAAATTTCTTTCCCAAGTTTTTGACTTATTTCTAGTTTTGTGCGATTTTTTTGGTTTTTTAGGTGGGGAAATGTGTTTTTTGAAAATAACTAACATTTGGTTGAAAAAACTGAAATTTATATCAATCTTATGTTTTTAGTTGATATCATTCTATTGATTATTCATATCATCAAAATGATACAACTGATCAAAAAAGTTTAATTTACGAAAAACGAAAACCCGATCTAATTTTGAGGGGAGGTGAGGCTATATAAGCAATCTGTACGAACCGAACAAGCATCAGTTTATTATAAACATTTTCGAAGTAAACACGTACTCGAACATTTAAAGCAAATCTCATCATGACAGGCCGAGGCAAAGGAGGAAAGGGATTGGGAAAAGGAGGAGCGAAACGTCATCGTAAAGTTTTACGTGATAACATCCAGGGTATCACTAAGCCAGCAATCCGTCGATTGGCTCGCCGTGGTGGAGTAAAACGTATTTCAGGATTGATCTATGAGGAGACTCGTGGAGTTCTTAAGGTTTTCCTTGAGAATGTTATCCGTGATGCCGTTACTTATACTGAGCACGCAAAGAGGAAGACTGTCACCGCTATGGATGTCGTCTATGCCTTGAAACGTCAAGGACGTACTCTCTACGGATTCGGAGGTTAAACAATAACAAATTCAACGCCCAAACAAATACAAAAACGGTCCTTTTCAGGACCACAAACTTGATAAAATTTAATAAATTTTGATATAAATATACATATAATGATTAATTAAATGCCCACTCAATTTCTAAAGAGATAATAAATGCAATATTTTCAATCTTGGAGATTGTTTCTATACTAAATCATAAATGACGATATATCAGTGAAACGTCCATTAAAATATATTTACAATTAAAAAAACGCTTTATATAAATTTAGAATCTGAATAATCAACAAAAGCAACTGCACTTCAAGTAAATTTTATATAAATATTTTGAACATATTTTGATTGTTAGTCTTTCATTTTGAAGATTGTTTCTATACTAACTAATTAATAAATGACGACAAATCAGTGGAGATATAATTTTTTTTACAATTCTATGTAAATTTCGTATAAATTATAATTATTATTTGAGTAAATTTCAAGATAATTTGTATATATTTTATCAAATAAATTAATTAAATTATATTTGTCGTCCTGAAAAGGACGGTTGGTATTTTTTTTTGATGAATGCAAAATTGCTTAGGCTTTCTTTTCGGTCTTCTTGGGCAACAAAACTGCTTGAATATTTGGTAATACTCCACCTTGTGCAATGGTTACTCCTGAGAGCAGTTTGTTTAACTCCTCATCGTTACGGATTGCCAATTGCAAATGACGGGGGATAATACGAGTCTTCTTGTTGTCACGAGCGGCATTACCAGCCAACTCCAAAACTTCAGCAGCCAAATATTCCATCACAGCTGCCAAGTAAACAGGAGCTCCGGCACCAACGCGTTCAGCATAGTTGCCTTTACGCAAAAGACGATGGATACGACCGACTGGGAATTGAAGACCAGCACGGCTTGAACGAGACTTTGCCTTTCCCTTAACTTTTCCTCCTTTGCCGCGGCCAGACATTATGAATAGATTTCTTGTTTTTTAGTTGCTTACGAAACGAAAGAACGAATTAAACTGAATGTAAAACGATTTGTGCTCTCCCTTTATTTGTTTTTTTTTTGGTTCGTAAAAAGAGGGGAGAGGCGTGGCCTAAGAAGCACGAGCAAAGGGTATATAATAAATGTGTATTTGTACGATAGCTTCAGTTTCAAATTGAAAATCAACAAGCAATCATCATGCCACCAAAGACAAGCGGAAAAGCTGCCAAGAAAGCCGGAAAGGCCCAAAAGAACATCTCAAAGGGAGATAAGAAAACCAAGCGCAAGAAGCGTAAGGAATCTTATGCTATTTACATCTTCAAGGTGTTGAAGCAAGTTCATCCCGATACTGGTGTATCCAGCAAAGCCATGAGCATCATGAACAGTTTTGTGAATGACATTTTTGAGCGTATTGCTGCCGAGGCTTCTCGTTTGGCTCATTACAACAAACGCTCCACCATCACAAGTCGTGAGATCCAAACTGCTGTGCGTCTTTTGTTGCCCGGTGAGTTGGCCAAGCACGCTGTCAGTGAAGGTACTAAAGCCGTCACCAAGTATACATCATCAAAGTAAATTCTCTGGACAATCCACCTCAAAAACCCCCAAAATGGTCCTTTTCAGGACCCCAAAATTAATTAAATTTAATCAATATTGATAAATAAATGTACAAAAAACTTTATATTAATAATTTAAATAAAAAAACCTTAAAATTAAAATATAAGTTATATTTATTTTGCTTGCGATGAACTGTTTTGAATTATTTGTATGAAGATATTATATTTGTTTGCAGTTTCCTTGTTAGTTAAAACTTTAAAAGCCCTAAAAATGGTCCTTTTCAGGAGCCCAAAATTAATTAAATTTAATCATTTCATTGATAAATATACAAAAAACTTGATATTAATAATTTAAATAAAAAAACCTTAAAATTAAAATATAAGTTATATTTATTTTGCTTGCGATGAACTGTTTTGAATTATTTGTATGAAGAATCTCCTGGAACTGTGAAAACCTGCGTCAATATTTTGAATGAGGGAAACTTAATGGCTATTAGTCCAGGTTCGTATTTGTTCGTTATTATTATTTTCACTGTAAAAAAAACGTCGATTTTAATGAATTTTACAGGAGGTGTATATGAAGCACAATTTGGAAACAATTATTATGAATTAATGTGGCAAAATCGAATGGGATTTGCAAAAGTTGCCATCGAATCAAAAGCAGTAAGTTTTTTAAAGAAATTTTTGATGAAAATAAATACGTTTTAAATTTCTAGCCCATAATTCCAATGTTCACTGAGAACATCAGAGAAGGATTTAGATCAATAAGTATCGCAAAAAAAATTTTTATCAAGCTTTACAATTTTTCGCGCTTCCCAGTACGACCAATTTACGGTGGTTTTCCAGGTTATTAGTCAATTTTTCCTAAAATATGAGCAACCATTAAATATAAATCATTTTTTATTGCAGTAAAGTTTCGCACTCATCTAGGTAGGCTAAAATCAATTAATAAATAAATCTTCATCTCTAGTTTCAGTTTATTTTAAAAATATAGAAATTGTCTCATAAGCTCGTTTTGATAATATACCATTATTAATATTATAAATTAAAAAATTTAGGAGCACCGATCTTGTACCAAGCTGGTGTAACCCCAGAAGAACTTGTGCAGAAAGTTGCAAACGCAATTGAAGAGTTAATTGTTGAGAACCAGAGAATTCCAGGGAGCATTTTACACGCTCTGATTGATCGATTTCGGGATCAAAGTTCGCAGAACGTTGGACTGAATAAAACAAAACAAAGAAAGTATAGTTGCAAGGAGCAGTAATTTCTAACAATTGAAGGTTACCCCTTAATGTATCCTTAATTTTTGAGTATTAACTCTTTCAGGGTTGAAAAATTATCATTCACTGATTTTTAAAACAAAATTATTATATAAGATTTTATAAGTCTCTTATTAAGTTCAAAATTACAAAAATTATAAAGTAGGATGATTTTGAATATTTCCATTATTTAATCACAAACAGTGAGATATAGAGAATAAAGACGAGGTAAACATTATATGAGTATACTTTCATTATATATTATTAACATATTTCAGAAAAAACAGTAAGAAATTTTTATTGTTATTTATAAAAAAACGAGGACACACCACCGCCGTTGCTAACATAATGGAGATATAATTCAAGATTTTACTACAACATCAATTCATAAGTATCGATATGATACTAAAGAGATAAATTGAAAATAAAAGAAACAACAATGACAATCATGCACTTTGCCAAGGTGAGATATTGTGTGCTGAATGCTCAGAGATTCATTCTTAAACAATTTGTTGATATTCTCCATTTGCCATCTTTTCGAGGTACTAACGGAAGTTTTTCTGACGTTCGATTTGTTTTTTGATTTGGCTAGATATCACATTTTCGAAGTCGCTGATTGGTGAAGTATTAATTCCCAGACTTGTTGAAGTTTTTGTCGAAGCGGAATGTGTATTAGCAGAAGATTCTAACAAAGCAGACAAGATGTTCTCAGGTCTCTGGCAAGATGATCTCGTTTCTCTGATTTTTCTTTGCGGAGGTGAAGATACAGTTGAAGGTTGGTCCATGTCAGCTTTTGGCGTAAAATAGGCTCCAAATTATTGGACCGATGTTTCGTCCGAAGGGGGCTCAGAGACTTGTATGATTTCTCAATCAATCCTTGCTTGATCACATTTCCTTCAGCTGCATTGTACAATTTCTTGAAATGGTTATCGACATTACAACGGAATTGAGGTGCCCACACGAACAGTTTGCTGTCTAGGTCGTTCAATAATCTGACTAGCGATTTTCCAGCCACTTCTTGGTGAGCTCCAATGGTCTCGCAGATATCATGTGAATCCTCTTTTAACCAGTTTGTGAGCGTAATCATAAAGTTTTTTTGATCAAATTTATCTTTCAGGCACTTTCTCATCAACGAAACTTCAAAAACTGGCATTTTATACACCATGTCGTTCGTGGTTAGTTCTGCCCTGGTTGAATCTTGTAGGCTTTGGATAGAGCTTTGTTGTGGGGACTTTTGGCTTCTCTTCGCAGATCTTCCTCAGCGTTCAACAGCTCCAGAAGGTGATATGCAGAGGATCTTTAAGGTGTGTCAATTCGAATGCTATATATTTCTTTACATATATTATAACCATTCATCGTATGGAAGTTCTAACCACTACCGAGCCTTGCTTCAACATTCAACTCCTCAATCAACATTTTATTTGTCACTTTTTCTTTCCAGATCTTTTCCAAAAATGATGGCTTTGGATCGGGAGCGTAGTAGTAAAGTCCTTGGATCAATACTATCATATGATGATCAGAGAAGAGATAATTTTGATGGCTGCCAGACTTTTCATGAGATTTTGGCTTCAACACACCCACAATGGCTGTCATGCGTGGAATGGACGCAGAGGTTCTTCAGGTCGAAGTGATTCTGAAATTCTTTAGCTGAATGGAAATTCTTCTCCAAGACTTGCTTATGAGTTCCTACTGATCTAGGAATTGGAGTCGACTTACTGTTGCTAATGTTGTATATGCAACGTTGCAAAAAAATTTGTCCCTTAAAGTTTCTTCCGAAACTTTTTCAAAAATTGAAGCGGTTACGGCATCTTTGAGGTATGTTTTGATGCATTTCGGATTGGGCTTTTCGCAAATAAAAGCCACTTGTCTACCATAAATCTACAAAAGCATAATTCAATATCATTAATTAAAATAAAAATATATAAATTTTCTTACATCATGTCCTGTTAAAGCAGCGACGGAGGTGAATCCAATAATATCCACCGTGCGCATTTCATCATCTTTTATGACACCGTTCCTCACGTGAATTGAAGCAAGGCCAGAATCACATGTGCTGAAGTAAACTCGGAGTCCGGGAGGAGCTCTTGCAATCTTTTCTTGTTCAAGTTCGACTCCATAATAAAGAACGTAGAAATCCAATGCTGATCTTTCACTAGTTTTCGCAGGAAACTGTATTGATCTTCATTGCAGCTGTCCAAGTTCGCTTGCAAATATGCTATATAACCAGCCGGGAAAAGCCGTTCAAAAGAAGCCAGCCGCTCATCATTAAGGTCCAACGTTTTAAAAAAAAACTGGCAAAACGGGTGATTTGTTATTCAACGTAGCTTCAAACCACTGTTCGTCGGATTTCACCTCAAGAAACTAGAATAATCATCATTAGGTACAGAAAAAATAATGCTTTGAATGAATAAATGAAATTGGTGCTACATCCCTAGTTGTGGGATAGGACCGCCATGCAAAACTTAGAGGTATTTTACGGCTTCATCTATAATAACACATATAATAATGCTTTATATAATTCAAATGATTCTTTGTGAATTTTATATGTTCCAGGTCGACGAAAGCATAAATCATAGATGGCCACAATTGGAAAAAAACAATAAAAACGCGAGTAAAAATACAGCTGCCTGCAAAAACTAGTGAAAGATCAGCATTGGATTTCTACGTTCTTTATTATAGAGTCAAACTTGAACAAGAAAAGATTGCAAGAGCTCTTCCCGGATTTCAAGTTTACTTCTGCATCATGCAAATCTGGGCTTGCTTCAATTCACGTGAGGAACGGTGTCATAAAAGATGTTGAAAAGCGCACGGTGGAAATTATGGGATTCACCTCCGTCGCTGCTTTAACAGGACATGATGTAAAAAAATTTATATGACATATTTTTATTTTAATTAATGATATTGAATTATGCTTTTGTAGATTTATGGTAGACGAGTGGCTTTTATTTGCGAAAAGCCCAATCCGATATGCATCAAAACATACCTCAAAAATGCCGTCACCGCTTCAATTGTTGCAAAACGTTTCGGAAGAGACTTCAAAGCACAAAGTGTTCTGCAACGTTGCAAATACAGCATCAGTAACAGCAAGTCGACTCCAATTTCTAGATCTGTAAGAATTCATAAGCAAGTCTTGGAGTAGAATACACAGTCAGCTGAAGAATTGCAGAATCACTTTGACCTGAAGAACCTCTGCGTCCATTCCACGCATGACAGCCATTGTGGGTGTGTTGAAGCCAAAAGCTCATGAAAAGTCTGGCAGCCATCAAAATTATCTCTTCTCTGATCATCATATGATAGTATTGATCCAAGGACTTTACTACTACGCTCTCGATCCAAAGCCATCATTTTTGGAAAAGATCTGGAAAGAAAAAGTGACAAATAAAATGTTGATTGAGGAGTTGAATGTTGAAGCAAGGCTCGGTAGTGGTTAGAACTTCCATACGATGAATGGTTATAATATATGTAAAGAGAACATATAGCATTCGAATTGACACACCTTATAGATCCTCTGCATATCACCTTCTGGAGCTGTTGAACGCTGAGGAATATCTGCGAAGAGAAGCCAAAAGTCCCCACAACAAATCTCTATCCAAAGCCTACAAGATTCAACCAGGGCAGAACTAACCACGAACGACATGGTGTATTGCGAAGCTTGATCAATGCTGACATCCCAATGATCAAATGCAAAAACTCAGAAAACTGTGTTTCTTCCTATAAAATGCCAGTATTTGAAGTTTCGTTGATGAGAAAGTGCCTGAAAGATAAATTTGATCAAAAAAACTTTATGATTACGCTCACAAACTGGTTAAAAGAGGATTCACATGATATCTGCACATGAAGACCATTGGAACTCACCAAAAAGTGGATGGAAAATCGCTAGTCAGATTATTGGACGACCTAGACAGCAAACAGTTCGTGTGGGCACCTCAATTCCGTTGCATTGTCGATAATCACTTCAAGAAAATTTACAACGCAGCTTAAGGAAATCTCATCAAGCAAGGATAGATTGAGAAAGCACACAAGTCTCTCAGCCCCCTTCGGACGAAACATCGGTCTAATAATTTTGAGTCTTATTTTACGCCGAAAGCTGACATGGACCAACTTTCAACTGTATCTTCAACTCCGTAAAGAATAGTCAGAGAAACGAGATCATCTTGCCAGAGACCTGAGAACATCTTGTCTGCTTTGTTAGAATCTTCTGCTAATACACATTCCGCTTCGACAAAAACTTCAACAAGTCTGGGAATTAATACTTCACCAATCAGCGACTTCGAAAATGTGATATCTAGCCAAATCAAAAAACAAATCGAACGTCAGAAAAACTTCCGTTAGTACCTCGAAAAGATGGCAAATGGAGAATATCAACAAATTGTTTAAGAATGAATCTCTGAGCATTCAGCACACAATATCTCACCTTGGCAAAGTGCATGATTGTCATTGTTGTTTCTTTTATTTTCAATTTATCTCTTTAGTATCATATCGATACTTATGAATTGATGTTGTAGTAAAATCTTGAATTATATCTCCATTATTTTAGCAACGGCGGTGGGGAATACAAATAATAGTTCTTTGTGTCCTCGTTTCTTTATAAATAAAATAAAAATAAAAATAAAAATTTGTCTTGTAGCTCAAAAAAAAATTTCTAACTGTTTTTTTTCTGAAATATGTTAATAATATATAATGAAAGTATACTCATATAATGTTTACCTCGTCTTTATTCTCTATATCTCACTGTTTGTGATTAAATAATGGAAATATTCAAAATCATCCTACATTATAATTTTTGTAATTTGGAACTTAAGAAGAGACTTATAAAATCTTATATAATAATTTTGTTTTAAAAACCAGTGAATGATAATTTTTCAACCCTGAAAGAGTTAATACTCAAAAATTAAGGATACATTAAGGGGTAACCTTCAATTGTTAGAAATTACTGCTCCCTGCAACTATACTTTCTTTGTTTTGTTTTATTCAGTCCAACGTTCTGCGAACTTTGATCCCGAAATCGATCAATAAGAGCGTGTAAAATGCTCCCTGGAATTCTCTGGTTCTCAACAATTAACTCTTCAATTGCGTTTGCAACTTTCTGCACAAGTTCTTCTGGGGTTACACCAGCTTGGTACAAGATCGGTGCTCCTAAATTTTAAAATTTTTTAATTTATAATATTAATAATGGTATATTATCAAAACGAGCTTATGAGACAATTTCTATATTTTTAAAATAAACTGAAACTAGAGATGAAGATTTATTTATTAATTGATTTTAGCCTACCTAGATGAGTGCGAAACTTTACTGCAAAACAGACAAAAATGATTTATATTTAATGGTTGCTCATCAAAAATTTTAGGAAAAATTGACTAATAACCTGGAAAACCACCGTAAATTGGTCTATATTTTTACAATAAACTGAAGCTAGATATGAAAAAATTTTGTAAATGAGTGCGGAACTTTTGATAAAAATTATTTTTTAGGAAAAAAATGATAACTTATTGAAATTTTTTGCGATGCTTATTGATCTAAATCCTTCTCTGATGTTCTCAGTAAACATTGGAATTATGGGCTAAAAATTTATCGTTTTTATTTTACATTAAAGATTTCTTTAAAAAACTTACTGCTTTTGACTCGATGGCAACTTTTGCAAATCCCATTCGATTTTGCCACATTAATTCATAATAATTGTTTCCAAATTGTGCTTCATATACACCTCCTGTAAAATTCAATCAAATCGACGTTTTTTTTTCACAGTGAAAATAATAATAACAAACAAATACGAACCTGGACTAATAGCCATTAAGTTTCCCTCATTCAAAATATTGACGCAGGTTTTCACAGTTCCAGGAGATACTTTCATTGCTTCAGAAATTATTCCCCATCCTTCAATTTAAATTAAAAAATTAAAAAAGCTTTCAAAAGCTCATAGTAAAAGACTTACCAGGTAACTTAAAAAGGAATCTATCTGCAATTGTGTAAATCAGTCTATCATATTCCAAAAACACACGGGCTACAAAATAATACATGTCAATTGGAATCGCGCTAGAATGGTCGAAACAAAGTATTATTATTAATTTATAAAAGTAAAATGCTTTAGAGCATAACACTAATGATATAACTTTGGGCACCCTGTTTCGATTTAAGTTTAATCAGTTCAATTATAGCGCTCCAGCGTTGCCCAACTAAAATTCTTGGTATACATAAGTTCAATTGGGCTCTTAAGCTTTGATAATTGAAAGAAAATCTACATGCAACTTTCTTGAACAAATTATTCATTTTTAAAAAGGTCTATTTCACGATATTTTTATATAAGGAGCAATCTTTTTAGCGGGAAAAATTGTATTTTGGCCGAAGTTTTGGTGTGCTGGGCAAAGTTTTCACCACATAAACGAAAACAATCTTTTGTGTTTGTAACAGAAACTAGTTGTGCAGTTTGTGAGCTGAGCAGGACTTCTCCGCAAGCATGGAATGGTGTTATCATTCTTTTTTGAAATAATTTTTAAAAAGATATTAATATCCCTTGCGGAGAAGTTTCAGTTACAAACACAAAAGATTGTTTTTCGTTACAAACACAAAAGATTGTATGAAAACTTTTATGTGGTGAAAACCTCGTCAAAACTTCGGCCAAAATACAATTTTTCCCGGTAAAAAGATTGATCCATATATAAAATATCGTGAAATAGACCTTTTTAAAAATGATTAATTTGTTCAAGAAAGTTGCATGTAGATTTTCTTTCAATTATCAAAGCTTAAGAGCCCAATTGAACTTATGTATACCAAGAATTTTAGTTGGGCAACGCTGGAGCGCTATAATTGAACTGATTAAACTTAAATCGAAACAGGGTGCCCAAAGTTATATCATTAGTGTTAGAAGAACAAAATATGCAAAAAATTTAGAATATACGTTTTATTACATGCTAGAAATTTTTCTTAGGTGAGCTTTTATATAAAACTTAGCTTTTTATAAATGTCATAATTTCACTGCATACTGTTAGTGCTTAGTCTATTATAGTACATGATCAATATTTAGTGAAAATGCTGGTGGTTAAAGTTATGGAGTGTCACCTCATTTTTTTTCAAGATGATACATTTAGCCGTTTAGGAACAATTTTTGCACAAATATATTATTTGGTAAATTTCGAAGTGTTGCTTGAAAATACAGAAGGCTCTCAAGTCATACAAGTCAAGAATATTTGCATTATCTATAGTACATAGATATCACCTGAAAAAACTTCAAGCATGTAAAAAAACAAATTTGAAAATCGAAAATTTTCTCTGTCAATAGCTCAAACCCATGGTAGTAAACAATCATTGCCGGTCCTTCCTTGGGTAGATGCTCGATTCCTTTTATTTCATAACCATGATAGATTCGAGCATGAGCGTCCCAAACAGCCGCCACAAAACGAATGGCCACCTGCCAGAACTTGATATCATCACTTCTTATCTCTCTCCACAGAACACGACTAAAAAAAGTTGTTTGTTGTCATAAAGTGTGAATTAGATTCCAAATTATTAATTATTATTACCTGTGCAACTTAAAGATGAACAGTGTTACACTAGAGAAGTAAATTAAGAAAACAAAAACAAACGGAAGTAGGAAGGTGATCAACAATGGAATTAAAATTGTTTGATATAGCCACCACGAGAAATCAAGGTCGATCAAATTGCCTGTAGGATAAAAACAAATTGTTTAAAAATTGTGATGATATGCCGTCATTCTGAAGCTTCTTCTTCACCTAATATATTAAAGTAGTTTTTGTTGATATCACTTTCCATATTTGTTTAGTTCTTTTGTATGCCAAATACTTTGTTCATGAAAACTACAAAGATTCTAGAGTACAGATTTTGATGAGTTCACTATTTTACTAACTGTTCTTATATAAAAATGACCCAAAAATTGGTTTCAAATAATTAAATTAAGTATTTTTCAATGTCACAACACAATAACAAATATGAAAACAAATAAAAAAGAAAGTACCTATAACAGAAAGTACGAGATGAACAGAAAATTTTTGTGGAAGTTTACATCACGCGAAACAACGTAGGTTTTATTTTTACACAATAAAATATTTTTCTCTTAAAAAGATTCAATAATTTATTTTCGCGATGACTCAAAAGAATTTTACACAAACTCTTTTCCAAAAAGTGCCAACTGCAACAACTGATACAACTGAAACAAGTGACTCGATCACATTCCCGCCTTGCATTTAAATTATAAAAAATCGGAAAAGCTGAAGCTTTAGCAGGCACTTCGGCAACATAATACCTATGCTTCATTAGAATAATTCATTTGAATGAAGCAATAAAATTCTAAGAAATTCAAAAATATGTAACCAAAATATAAATATTCGATTAGAGCGCCGAGCGGGAATATTGTGTATTATTGCTGATAATTCTGTTGAATCAAATTTTACCACTTTCTGATCGACTTGAGTTGATAGTTTCTTAACGAAAAACATGTAAAACTTGTTTTCATATAAAATTCAAAAAAAAAATATATATTTTTTCCAACAGTTTTTTAGATTCTTTGAAAAAACACAAGATATATAAAATATAAATTTTTGCACTACAGGTACTAGATGGCGCTGTATTATTTTCAAAAACTCTTCGTACGTCGCTGCTTATGGTTAAAAAAAGCTTATTTTGAAAATTTTAGATCAATCGGTCAGATGGGTTCTGAGATTACGAAAACAGAAGTTTTTTTTCCAAAATTTTTGTAAGCATGACAACTTGGTCATGGTACAATATTTCCATAAAATCTTCTGGAATTGATTGTTTTGGGACAAATACAATGTTTTTGCATATTCAGATGTTTTAAAATATTCTCAGGAAAAAAAAAAAATTTGTATGGCAAAATGGTAGTTTACACTACAGGTACTAGATGGCGCTGTATTATTATCAAAAACTCTTCGTACGTCGCTGCTTATGGTTAAAAAAAGCTTATTTTGAAAATTTTAGATCAATCGGTTGGATGGGTTCTGAGATTACGAAAACAGAAGTTTTTTTTTCAAAAATTTTTGTAAGCATGACAACTTGGTCATGGTACAATATTTCCATAAAATCTTCTGGAATCGATCATTTTGGGCCAAATACAAGGTTTTTGCATATTCGGATGTTTCAATATAATCTCAGGAAAAAAAAAAAAAATTTTGTATGGTAAAATGGTTTTTGCACTACAGGTACTAGATGGCGCTGTAGGATTTTTCTTGAATTAGCAAACGCGACCGTCTTATGGTTAAAAAAGCTTATTCTGAAATTTTGAGACTAATCGGTCGGATGGGTTCAAAGATTACGAATACAGAAGTTTTTTTTTCCAAAATTTTGTAAGCATGACAACTTGGTCATGGTACAATATTTCCATAAAATCTTCTGGAATTGATCATTTTGAGGCAAATACAACGTTTGTGCATATTCAGATATTTTAAAATATTCTCAGGAAAAAAAAAAAAAAAAAATTTTGTATGGCAAAATGGTAGTTTGCACTACAGGTACTAGATGGCGCTGTATTATTATCAAAAACTCTTCGTACGTCGCTGCTTATGGTTAAAAAAAAAGCTTATTTTGAAAAATTTTAGATCAATCGGTCGGATGGGTTCTGAGATTACGAAAACAGAAGTTTTTTTTTTCCAAAATTTTGTAAGCATGACAACTTGGTCATGGTACAATATTTCCATAAAATCTTCTGGAATCGATCATTTTGGGCCAAATACAAGGTTTTTGCATATTCGGATGTTTCAATATAATCTCAGGAAAAAAAAAAATTTGTATGGTAAAATGGTTTTTTGCACTACAGGTACTAGATGGCGCTGTAGGATTTTCTTGAATTAGCAAACGCGACCGTCTTATGGTTAAAAAAAGCTTATTCTGAAATTTTGAGACCAATCGGTCGGATGGGTTCAAAGATTACGAATACAGAAGTTTTTTTTCCAAAACTTTTGTAAGCATGACAACTTGGTCATGGTACAATATTTCCATAAAATCTTCTGGAATTGAGCATTTTGAGGCAAATACAACGTTTTTGCATATTCAGATGTTTTAAAATATTCTCAGGAAAAAAAAAATTTTGTATGGCAAAATGGTAGTTTGCACTACAGGTACTAGATGGCGCTGTATTATTATCAAAAACTCTTCGTACGTCGCTGCTTATGGTTAAAAAAAGCTTATTTTGAAAATTTTAGTTCAATCGGTCGGATGGGTTCTGAGATTACGAAAACAGAAGTTTTTTTTCCAAAATTTTTGTAAGCATGACAACTTGGTCATGGTACAATATTTCCATAAAATCTTCTGGAATCGATCATTTTGGGCCAAATACAAGGTTTTTGCATATTCGGATGTTTCAATATAATCTCAGGAAAAAAAAAAATTTGTATGGTAAAATGGTATTTTGCACTACAGGTACTAGATGGCGCTGTAGGATTTTCTTGAATTAGCAAACGCGACCGTCTTATGGTTAAAAAAAGCTTATTCTGAAATTTTGAGACCAATCGGTCGAATGGGTTCAAAGATTACGAATACAGAAGATTTTTTTCCAAAACTTTTGTAAGCATGACAACTTGGTCATGGTACAATATTTCCATAAAATCTTCTGGAATTGATCGTTTTGGGACAAATACAATGTTTTTGCATATTCAGATGTTTTAAAATATTTTCAGGAAAAAAAAAATTTTGTATGGGAAAATGATAGTTTGCACTACAGGTACTAGATGGCGCTGTCGGATTTTCAAAAACTAACGTGACGTCGCTGCTTATGGTTGAAAAAAGCTTATTCTGAAAATTTGAGATAAATCGGTCGGATGGGTTCTAAGATTACGAATACAGAAGTTTAGAAGTCAAAACCACGGACTGACATTTCGCAAGGACCCAAAATTTCGGGTTCTAGACCAAAAATTTTTTTGTTTTAGGCAAAAATAAGAAAAAAAAAAAAAAAAAAGTTTGGATGAAACCAAGACTTCACAACTTTTTGTTGCCGAAGTAATAAAATGAATCGCGGGTTTATGAATTTTAAGAAAAGTGAATTTTTGACTTACGATTTTTATTTTGTGAGTGTTTTTTATTTTGATCAAATATATAATTTCTAATGTTTCAATAGATTTTCGTTCACATATTATATACTTGTAAAATTTTAGATATAAAATTAGTCGATTTTGTTTCTAAATTGCAGATTGATTATTTAATGTAATAATAATACACTATATCAGTATTTATTTTATTAAGAAGCATATTACGATTCATTTATAATGAATTGTTTATTCAAAATTAATCCTATTTTTATGTATAGAATAAGTTTCACCATCGCATAAATGAGAAATCAGCAAAGTAGAAATTTCAAAACAAATAACTTCAAAAGAATGTATTGCTTAAAGTAAAAAATCTATATGAATCATTATTTTGTCTAAGTTAAATTGAGTAAAAACTTATTTTACATTGATGACATATTAAATACACTTATTATGTTTAATCATTCGTTACACAGAAAAATGGAAACATAAAGGAGATAAATCTAAACTTAACATAGCACTACTCAGAGAACGAAATTGCATACAAAAGTACAACGAACCCTGTAAATTATATTTTGATTTTCGTTTCGATTTATCGAAGTTTACAAAAGAACTAAACATAGAGAAGTGTTCTAAGAAACTATAACAAATTTTTCTTTCTGAAAGAATCAAAAGATGTGTTAAAAAAACTACATACAAAAAAACGAAACTATTAGCCAAGATAGTTATATCACTTTTAAAAAATTCCATCAATATTTTTCGCGAGAATTTCATTTATCATTTTAGTCTGTTTAGAACAACAATATTCTTTTTTCCACTGTCTTTCTGCAAATGGGACAGCCTTCAATTTGATCGCCACACATTTGACAAGTTCCATGTCCACAAAGGAACACCATATTTTTGATTCGATCAAAGCATACTGGACACATTGTCTAAAATATAAAAAAAAAGAATTATTTGTGAGGAATAAAATTAAAGATGACGAATATTTTTAAAAAGTTCAATTACCTGTTCCTTAATATCTTGCAATTGTTGCTGCAGCTTTTGAACATCGTCAATGAGATTATTGTTTGTCAAGTTCTGTGGGTTTTGATTTGGAGTGTTCAAATTGATGTTAACATTATTTGCAGCATTATTTAAATTATTAAAAGTTGATTGTGCTTGTATGGAACTAGACGCTACAATTGCTGCCATCACTGAGGCAGAGGAAGTGAACTTGCTGTTGTTCATATTAATATTATGACCGTTGTTGTTTGTAGCCGTATTAGTTCCATGCATTATAGTAGATTCTTTACGATTCTCATCAGACAAGGGAGCAGCCTGCGAAAGATACATACATTTTAGCAATGTCTTTATTAAAATTATTTCACAATTCCTACATGAGATATTTTTCCGCCAGTTCCACAGCAAACACTATAGGGAATCATTTGATCAATGGTTGATCGACACTGTACACATTTCTTCATGATTGGAGCACAGAAGTCACAAGCAACCTTAAATTAGAAGAGGTTTAGAATCAGAAGTAACTTTTTCAAACAAATACTTACCATGTGTCCACAAGGTTTGAAGAATACCGAAGCTTTTCGATCTGAGCACACCAAACACTCGTCAACCTAAAATATGATATGTATTTAGATCATCAAAAACACTTTTCATCATGAATATACCTTTTCTCTAGAAGAAACAGTTTCACGGCACAATAGGCATTTTTTCATTCTTGAACCGCATCCTTCACAGCACAACTAAAATAATAAAAATATTAAAACATATTAAATAACAATCAAACTTTTCAATTTCCAAAAGACAAATAACTTACGACATGTCCACAAGGCTGTAGAAAAAAAAAATTAGTCAAAATTGCCGTAATAATTAATAAAATTCAAAACCTTAAAGACTGTATCCCGCTTATTCTCTGAACAAAGGAGGCACTCATCATTGCCAGAATCTTGAACCTCATTATTTTGAGGAACTTGCTGTTGTTGAACATCAATGTTATTCTTAGTGCTGCCACCTTCTGAAGCAGTGGTGGGCACCTCAATGTCATCTGTGCGTCTTTCATTATAGCATTTGATTAAAGTTTTGCACAAATTTGGATCAGGACAAAGGTCTAAAGGAGTTTGTAGTTTACGATTCTTGATAGTCAGGTCAGCACCGTTGGCGGCCAAGAAACACGCAATCGATGCAGAAGCTTTTTTGTCAGTGTGCTGAAAATATACATTTTATTTATTGAAAAATTCACAATTCAATTGAAACTTACATTTCTTAGTCCCATCAAAAGCTTTCCAAATCCTTCTACATCTTGTAGCTGACGCAACTGAGATAATGTATGATGGCGCAATGCTTCGTGCAAAGGCGTGTCTCCATCTTTATCAGGAATATTCAAGTTGGCTCCCTTGCGAACTAAAAGTTTAACTATTTGAACATGTTGACGCTCTACAGCTAAATGCAAAGCAGTTTGGAGATTCACGTTTTGACGATCCAAGTTAGCCTTTCCCATGTTAACCAACAATTCTGCAATTTCTACGTGATTGTTGAGAGCAGCTAGGTGCAAAGCTGTGTATCCATCATCTTTCTTCTCTTCTACGATCCAGGGTCGATTAGTCTTGGTCAACAAGATTTTCATCGCGCTTTAATAAAAAAATTAGTTTTTGTAAAAGTCACATAAAATAAATCTTACTTTGGATTTCCTTTTAGAGCAGCATGATGTAAGGCATTGAATCCATTATTATTAGTTAATGTTATGTCAGCTCCAAACTCAAGGAGCAAAGATAACATATTGTCATTGTCCTTAGAAATTGCGTCATGTAGCGGTGTATCTCCTTCAGAATCCTGCAAACTTGGATGACAACTGAGCTCCAATAATGTCTTGACGACATTATTATGTCCTTTATTTACAGCAATATGTAAAGCTGTTTGACGTCTTTTATTTCTTGCGTTTAAATCTGCTCCTGCTTGTGACAAAAGTTTTATAACAGCTGGCTCATCTCCAAAAGCAGCATGGTGCACTGCACGATCTCCATCTTTATCTTCAATTTCTACATCTGCCAGGTGTTTCAACAACACTTTGATAACATCCAAGTGTCCATTTTGGGCGGCAGCTTGTAAAGCAGTATGACCTGCAAATACTCCATTTACATTAGCAACTCCCTGGCCAGCTATGTTGGCTGATGCTGCTGCCCCTGCAGTAATATTGGCAGTCCCAGCGACTGAATTCGTTACTGTTGGATTTAAAGAACTTATCGAATTGGAAGTTGTGGTAATTGCTGTTAATTCTTGGCCACTCATTGAAGTTGTTGTTGTAGTGGTTGTGACACCTGCTGCTTGTTGAGGCTCAGCAGCTTGAGTTTGATTGGTCACGCCACCCACTGGATTCAGAAATAGTTCGCATTTTGACTGAAATAAAATAATGTGATTAAAATAACGTACATTATATCAGCTATCAGTCTCGGTATTTTTGAAGGAATTCATTAATTATACTTTATAATTAAAAGAACAATAAAACACTTACAGCATCTCCATTAGCAGCAGCCTTGACCAGCTCTTCAGTGACATCACCCGAAACTTGAGGTTCAAAAAGTTTTTTCAAAATTGCTGACAATCTCTCTCCGTTAGCTGCTACCGAAACGGTCCCATCTGAAGAAGAAGCCTAAAAATATTGCAGAATATAATTAAAAACAATACATGAAAAAATAAATGAATTAAACACTCACCACTTTGGTAACAGCTAAAGGATTGTAAGTCCAAGACGTATTACCAACTTCGACCTTTAAATCATTGTCGTGATAAATTTGTTGCACTCTGCCGACTTTTCCTAAAGTTGGAATCATCGCTTCTGCCCATTCACCGTGACCTCTTTGCAAAATTTTGATTCTTTCTAAATCACTGCAAATCTTAACAAAATCACCAACAGCAAAAGGCACTGTGCTGTCTTCAGTTGCTGGTGATGCCATTTTTGTGAGCACTGCTGGATTGAAAGTCCATCTATTACCACTCGGATAAGAAACAACTATATCATGATCTTCATCAATTCCAACGACTTTTCCAGGATTATTCAAACTTTCAAACATTCCGTCAGTCCAGCCACCATGACCTAAAATAAGAAATTGAAATTTTTCTAGGAAATAAAGATGCATGAACATTCTTACCATGTTGAAAGGATTGAACAACTTCCAAATCTAAGTCAACAATAACTTGGTCACCAATTTGAAATCCATGTTGTCCTTTCATTGCTGTATTTTCGCCAAGAAGTGGTAAATGATCTCTATAAACAGTAGCTCCCTTGGCATCGTTAATAACTTTTAAATCTGCCATTCCTTCATATCCTATTCTATAGAGATTTTTAGCACCATTATCCCAAGCAATGTATGCAGCCGATCTTGGTGATGTTGATGCCCAATCTTGTACTTCATTGACTTTGCCTCTTCGTCCATTACCACCATCTTGATCTTCCCATTGCCAGTCTACTCCACGAACAACTCTAGCGCCTGGAAATATTCCACGAACCGCTATCTTTTTGGACTTTCGCCTAGGATCAAGCATGACGCGATCTCCTCCTGGAACTGTTATTCGATAAAATCTATGTCTCAAATGATGTTTATCTCCATGATAACATATAGAACATAGATCATAATTGTTACATTCAGCACATTTCCAACGAATTCCGTAAATTGGTTGTTGGCGACACTAAAAATTTATGTTTATGTATTAAATGGATCTCCTAAATGGTCAGAAAAATATTACTGTATCACACATAGTGCCCTCATGCTTAATTCCTGTAGGAGCAGAGTCCAAAATTCTTAAGTCATAAGCTCCAGCGCATCTATAGTTAGCAGCTGTTCCATTATCCCAAACCACTACTACTTCCTCAGGCGATTCAAAGTTTCGCACGGTTCCTACATGTCCATCACCACCATCCTAAAATATAATAAATATTTAATCTCAACATTCTGCTAGTGGCTCATTAAAATTATTTTAAAGATTCAAAAATTAACTCGCACCTCCATCTTGGAAATTTTTGAATCACTTTCACAACGCAATTTATTAGAATTGGCAAATTAGTACATTAAAGAACCACTCACCTGCTTACTCCACTTCCAATCGATACCTCTTATAACACGAGAGCCTTGCAAAATAATAATTGGAACAAGTTATGAGAAGTGAAATTTCAACAAAAAAGATTCAAATACCTATTTGTTCTTTATTTGTGCGTATTGTGGCTGAAGGCAAAACTTCACTGCTTGCTGGTGCATACGCCATCAGTGTTTTGGAAACTCCAACAACTTAATTTATCTGTCTTTTATATATTTTACGGAACAAAATATCTTTCTAGAATTTAGTTAATTTTTATATGTCTATATATATATATATAATATATGCAGTATTGATCTAATGAAACTAAAGTGAGTGCTTCACTTCAAGCATGCTTCACATGATGGTAGCATATTTTTTTTTCTAAAAAATAAATAACGGATTTAATAGATTAGTTAATAATCATCATGTTATGCAATATCGCAATAATCTAGCAATCTGACTAAAAACATTCGGACTCAAAATTTCTAATTTTTCTTCCAGTCATATTTTAAAGGATTTGATTATAAGAATGAATATCCACTAGCTAGGAAGATTCAAAAATTCATGACTTATAACTAGAATTTAAATTCACAAATCCTAAGAAATCTCAACAAAAATCAACAACAGTTGAATTGTTTTACAAGCTGTTTGAAAGCTTCTGAAATCGTTCATGTTGCAAAAGTGGCAAAAGTTACAAACACTCCTCACTCTCCACCCAAAATATTTTATATGAACCTTTTGATAAATTTTAGAGCTTTTTAAAATGAATTACACAAAGTCACTCCCTTATGTTTGATCCCTGTTGATCAGTGAAAAATCGGAGTCCAAAAATATTACATCATAAGTTTAAGCAAATCCATAGTTGACAATCGCTAAAAAAATCTTCAAGGATTAAGTTGTATGTTACATAAATAATTATCATTTAGACTTATCCAACTTCGATCAAAATTTGAGCATGAATATTGAAGAACGTGTTCGTATATAATAAAAAATGAATAATATTCAATCTAAATTTAAGATTTGTACTTTAAACCGGCTTTGATCTGATCGCCGAGCAGTCTCGCACCGTTATAAAATCACCATATAATGCGACTGAAGGACTATGCAAGCGAAGATTATTGCTCTTGATGAAAATTGCTAAATGGTCATGCTTGATCTAGACAAGATCTAGGCATAACTTTAAGTACCAAAGATTTAAAACTTGTTACACAAAAATGGAGGAATTTTGCCAAGGTTGATGATTAGCTTAATAACCTTTAAGTATTTTTTTTTTTATCTTAACAAGTACAGCATAAAATATATTATTTCATAAAAAATCGGAGAAGTATTGCTAAAGTGCATCAAGAGGTTAAAATGTTTGATTAAAGAACCACAAAACTCATGCCAGTGATTATTTATTCCTTAGTCTGTATTCTTCTTAATTAGCTCATGCCACCACCAAATTTTTTCACCTGTTGAATTTTATTTCAATCAAAATTCAAAATCCAGAATTATATTTTTATGCTTCAAAGAATTTCAACTGCTCAATGAACGATAGAGATATAATAGAACAATTTTTGATCGGTCAATGGAGGAAAAAAAAATAATTAAGATGTAGACTTAAAAACAAACTGGATTTTAAAATATATCACCTGTTTGAAGGAGTGTTATCATTAAACCTTCTAGTTTTGTGAGTCTCTTGAATACAGTCTTAAATAGTTATTCAATATATTTGAAAAAATTAAAAAATAATATATTTTTTATGTGGGTTAAAATTTAATGTATCAATAACTCCAATGAATCAACTTCGTATTAATAAAGTATCTATATTGGCAATTTTTTAGAGTTTTTGATAAAAGTACTTCAACTTTGATTTATAAAAAATATCATTATCAGTGACATTCAGTCAGTTTGTAGAGTTCCGTGAAGCCACGCCCAGTATCAAAGAGGAGAAAAAATTTCAAATATTATCCAAACAAATTATGATGCAAAAAGTTGAATTTGATAAAATCTAGTTTTCGATATATTGATAAATTTTTACTCAAAATATATTATTGAATAAAATAATAAGATATATAGTTATTTTTGATTCAAAAACAAAAGTTCCGTGTTTCTGAAATTATAAATAAAAATCATAAACAGTAATAAAAAACTTCAGTTTGTGTTTTAAAATTTGACATTATTTCTTTATTTTATTAAATTTTATTTAATGAAAAGAAACTATCATAAAACAGTTGGAACGTTAAAAAGCAAATAATTTAATTTATTAAATGAAGTTTAAATTAATATTATAAGTTAACATTTTGGATTTGTTCTCTTCAGAGTATGTTAATCCCGTGTTAACAAAACAATCATCAAGTCAATCTATAAAAATGGAGAGCACAAGTTTTATCAGGCTATATTCTAATAAAAAGTTGTGAGCCATTCAAATAACTAGCATACTATTTGTAAGCATTTTTTACCTTAAAGTGCGTTAATTAGGACATTTGATATTTTAGAATATTTTTTTAAAACTTTAAATATTACAGGCTATTAATATTAAAAAGCAGATATCATAATTCTATTTCACTAATTCTACTTCAATGTATTCTTCACTTTCAGGGTCCTTTACTGTAATTTCTTGCTTTATTTCATTATCACAAGCATTATCTTCTAGGATGAGAGTCTCGATTACTGGTTTATTATTAGAAGAATCGGATCCGCAAGCAGGCACGTGAAATAACTGATGATGTTCTAATTCAGTTCTGAAGAAAAATTTAGCTTCACAAACATTACAATCGTACGGTTTAGTATTCGAATCTTTGTCTGAATTTTCATGCTCTTGGTGGATGTGTTGCTGGAGTCCAGCAGCTGAAGTGAAAATTGAAGTGCATATATAGCAAGAATATCCATTGGAGTTATAAAACTCATGATCAATCAAATGTTGCTGCAATTTGATAGAGTTTGGTTGAACTTTTTTGCATAAATTACATTGAATAGGAATGTTTTCAGCGTTTATTTGAGTGTTTGTTGCTGGTTTGCTTGCAGAAGTTTGATTTGTGAAATTGTGTTTTTTAATGCACACTTCACAAATTTTCTTTCCGTTATTTGTGGGCAGCACTTCCAAACAAAGAGCACATGTCCTCTCTTCATTAACTTCGGCAGATTTGGTATGGAATCTGTTAACAAAAAATAATTATAGATATGATATAGAATTAAAACTACTACTATTACTTTGCATGTAATGTGATCTCAAATTCTGAATTTAAAATTTGTCGGCAGCAAACACATTGCATTGGAATCTCGTTAGAGGTGTGCTTTTTTAAATGTTCTTTGAAGTCGTTTATGTTTCTTAGATTAAACGAACAGAGCGAGCACTTTCCAGAAGCTCCAACTTTACAATGCTGAAGCTTGTGTTCAGCCAAAACAGCAGGGGATGGCAAAATTTCATCACAGATTAAACACTTGTGTTTTCCGCCGATATTGTGTTGAACCTGCGAAAAATTAATATAAATATGAATTATTATAGATAATAATTAAAACATGTTATGATTTTGGGTAATTACCTTCATATGATTTTCCAATTCAGTTCTGAAAATATAAAAATTTGTTATAATTTAAAATTACATCTAAAATTTTAAAAATATTCATAAACTCGACAGAGACGTTAAAAGGATTAGCTATAAAGCAACGAATAAATAAAATAATAATGATTGCATAAAATATTTTAAAAACTCTTTATAATTCACATATTAAATCAATAACTGAAATTTTTTTGGCTCACCTTGATCTATAGTCCCCGCTGCAATAAGCACACTTGAGGCTTACACCAGTCTTCAAATTATGAGCAATTTTGCGGTGAGTTTGTAGATCAATTTCACTAGCAAAATCGTTTCTTTCGCACATGCCGCACTCGTTTGGATTTTGTTCTGTTCGAACTTTATGCTGTTGCTTCTGCAGCTCAATTTGATGATTATTTTCTGTTTCACTAACTTTGCTGACATTGTTATTTCTGTCATTGTTTTGCCGAAGAAAAGATTTTTCATATAAACTTCTGAGCATTGAAGACTGAGAATGACGAGTGCTTATGCCAACCGGCGGTAAATAAAGAGACGTTTTAACTGTTGAAGCTGGTGGTGTCTTGCGAGGAAAAAAATCTTCACTTGCTTCTGTTGCCGTTTTATTGGAATAGATACTGCTCAGTTTATTTGCCAAGATTTCTTGCTGTTGTTGATGATGCAAGCTTGAACCATAGAAACTCAAAAGTTTTGATTTGGAATAATCTCCACGGTTAATTTTATCTATAGGAGGTGAGTATAGATGTCCTGAAGTTTTCAGTGAATCATAGAGGTTGCTGTTAAACATCAGTGCAGATGTAGATGCTGGAATTTGAGGCTTATTAGCTCCAAAGTTTTCTCCATGTGGATTGTGATAGAATTTGTTTGTGATTTGATAGTTGTAAAAATTACTATTTTTTATTAAATGGTTGTAGGCATGTTCATTATTGCTCGAACTTGCATGCATTGAAGGAGAAAGTTTGGAAGGCTCATTGTGTCCGTTTTCTTTGTTTGAATGATGCGTTTGAAGATGTCGATCTAGCAAGAATTCGACATGGAAAGACTCAGAGCAGGCTGGACATCTTATTAAGGAAAAATAATTGAATTTAGATTTATAAAAAATTTCTAATTTCAGTGAACATATTTGTAAAGAAATTGAAAGCAACCAAAATACCTGTATTGTTTAACATGTGCCGCTAAATGGAAATGCATCTCCAATTCCGTAGAACAAACAACTCGACAAAAGACACATTGAATAGAGTTTTGAGATAAATGTCTTGTCCTCACATGATGCCTGTTAAAATTAATACTTTATTAATAATGTTTAAACACAAATTATTAGTTTTGCTAACCTAAACTCTTTTTCCAGTCGAAACACGTCCATACAAACAGAACAACGATATAATTTTGTTTCATTGGTGTGCTGCACCGCGAAATGCAGTTGAATTGAGATTTTTGTCTCGAATACTTCCTTGCATAAAGAACACTTGTAGATTGTTTCCACATGATTATCATTCAAATGCTTTTGAAGCTCTTCAGTTTTTGGGAAAAATTTGTTACAGAATTGACACAAAAATTCGGTGTTAATAATTGTGAAATGTTGCTCAATATGATGCTCGTAGTCACTTTTCTTGTCAAGGGTTAGCCCACATTGATGACAAACGTAATTATTTGCTGAATGAGTGCCATTCATGAGTTTTAATCCGTTGCTTGCTGGATTGTGGGTTTGCTCAAGGTGACTCCTTAAATGCATACGAAAGGACTCAAAATCTGGTAAAGAAGCATTACATTGATTACATAAAAATGCTGTTGGTGGAGCTATTGAATCTTCTGATCGTCTGTCAGGGCTGGTTGGAATTGTAGGAGATTTTTTATCATCTATTTTGACATCAGTTTCAGTCTTGCGTTCCTCCTTAAACTTTTTGATCTTTGGTTGGCTTAAGTCTGTTGGCAAATCTTCAGTACTTCTGGAATCATCTGGATCAACTTCATCCTCATTTTCCAACTTTATTTCTTTGGTAGGCTCTATTAATTTCTCAATTTCTCTTGGTCTCACGTCCACAACATTTCCTTCCAAACCACCATTAAATCCATAAGTACTGCACAAATTTCTGTTAAAATACTCCAAGTAGTGGTTGGGGCTATTTATTCTGTCCAAATGTGAATGCTTGATATGTTCGAACATCTTCTCAACCGTTTGGAATTTCATAGTACAAAATTCACAGGATATCTGAAAATTCTCGTAAAACGCCTTATGCTGTTGCTGTTGAATCCTAAATTGAAGTTCTGTTGCATTAGTCATCAGCTTGTTGCTATGCATTGTATTGATGTGCAAATTAAGTTGTTCAATTGAAGCGAAGTCTGATTTAGTACAATAAAAACAGCTTAGATTAATAGCTGAAGGAGTGGTTGGGGCTGAACGTTGAGACTTGTTTTCTAGAAGAGTTGTTGAATATTTTCGCTTATGTGAGTTGTTGCTGGAGGCTGAACCAGTTGACCGGGGACTATTAATTTGTAAATATAATAATCAATGATCAAGTGGATGTTTGTTAAATAATTTGAATACACAATTTTTATCGTTTTGTTTATTGTGATTTTGTAAATTAAGGTTAAATATGAATTATATATTGTTGTACAATACCTGTAGGTGAAGGCTGAATGATTTCCTAATGCTGCTTGTTTCTTGTGGTTTTGCATGTGAGACGTTAGCGCAGCAGCTGTGTTGTAGCCACGGTTACACTGAATGCACTGAAATGGTTTGTTTTTATCATGCGTCTTTCGATGGATCTTGAGGTGGTCACTGAAGAATATAATAAAAAGTTTAAATAATTAGATTGTTGATTTACCAAAAATTTTTTAAATTTATTTTAATATTTTATAACGCACTTTACAAAACTTTCTGACAAGATTGAAATATTTTGTAAAGTTTAATGTAGTTTGAGCACTTATATTTTCAATGCTTTAAAACAATTACATTTTGTGAAAAACCTAGCAAAAGTTTTTATTCAATTTATCATTTATTTTTTTCTCATTGGAACACTACGTGGCACGTGATAAAAGTCTAATGAGCTGTTGAAAAATTTGAGAAATCTTCACTTCAAAAAGTTTTACAAAGAAATGAAAATGCGGAAAGTTATTCAGATACTTTTACAATTGAACTTAAAAAAATTAAAATATGCTATAGTGTCGGCTCACTTGAAGTTAAAAGCAAGCGCAACATCCAAGTAGATTTAGAGTATTCAAACTGACAAATAAAAAGTGATCTTTGTGTCATGGGTGTTGTTGTCATTCATTTGTTTTTATGTAAAAAATTACCTTCTTGAAAACGCCGACTCGCATTGAGGACATCTATATCGTCTGTCCCCGGTGTGTAGTTTTGTATGCCGATCTCTGGATCGCTTATGCTGAAACAAATGTAGTTTATTTAAATATTTTGGCTGGAGTACTGATCAAATCGAGACAATAAAATGTGATTTATTACCTTAAAAAGGCGAGCACAATAGTCGCATTTGAACGGCATGTGTTCGGCATGGCTCTAAAAGAAAAACAAAGAAAATTTAAGAGGGGCAAACTAAAAGAATGTTGAAAAAGATGTAAAATTTATTTTTAATATATTTCAAAAAAGTGATCATAATTTGATCCAATCTTTTTTTTGTACCTTAAAGTTTCATGAATAAAAGTTTTTCAGAATCACTGCAAACTGTGACAGAAAGAGTTATCAGGCAATTCAATAAAAATGATTCAAAACATTTTTGTCTTTAAATCAACTTTTTGTGAGTCAAATTTGGGAGAAAAAAATCAAAAAAAACCCGAAACAGTCTTAAGTGTCCAAAAAAATAAGTTATGAGTGCTTTAGTTTTTGGACCGCTTGAGTGATGAAATTATGAGATAAAAATTTTGTTGGTGCCATCACGTACCGCACATCAATGCAAAAACTGAAAGCAAACAATTGAAACAAAAGAGCTTCAAATATATTGTCACTTGTTGAAATTTTCAACACTTGAACTGTTTGTTCAAGAACTTGGAGATGCATCATCATGAAAAAAATATTGCATTTTCTATTTGCTTTGGTTTGTAAATCTCTTTGGGTTTTTGTGCGATGAAAGGAATTTTTGACGGAATGCAACACTGATTAATGCTGTGATAAGAGGTATTTTTAGTTGCACAATAAGACATTTTAATAGTAAATTATTCTTATTGTGTGATTTGATCAGAAAAACGGTGGCATTTTTAATTTAATAAACTGGACAATTTAAGTGTTGCTTCGTGATATTATATCTTTATTGTGGTTATGGCTAGTTCAAAACAGTTTACAGATTTTGACTCGTTACATCTTAACTTTATAATTGTGTTTATTAATAGATAACATAATAATTTATTCAATTATAATTCATACTCTTCTCCAATCTTCACAGAATATTTTGAACGTATTTTAAGCCACAATTGAGGTCAAATATAAGCACACTCCATATTAATAAATTTTTTAAATGTGGCGGCCATTTACTTCAGTCACATTCGAATTAATAATCATTGCATGCACTTCTTTAATTTGAATAAAGTTTTGTGCACCAGAAATTACTTTCAAGTTTCTCAAACTTTTATCATTTGATCTTGTAAATTGTTCGCCGTTTAAATATGATTTACAAATACTTATGTGCTTTAAAGATGCATGGAAATTCAAACGTGTATATTTAAAATTTTCCTCATGATTCAAATAGTTTTCATAAGTTTATTATATTATTTTGCAAACAAAAAAAAAACCAGCAAAACTATTCAAATTTTGAAATTTGCAAAGATTCTACCGAGAAATAATAATTTTAAAATGGCCTTTTGATCGCAATAAAAACAAACGCGAGATTCGTTATCTTGTTCATAGCAGCACAATTCCTTGGAATACAAAGCTGTTTAACAAAAAGGTGATGTTTTCATTGTTGGTAGTATTTTTCCTTTTAATAAATTAAATGCATAATCCAGTTTATTTATTACAAAAAAGGCAACAAAACCAGAAAATATGAAATGCGAATAATAATAAAATGTTTATATTGTTAAATTATTAAAAACAAGATGAACAAAACTGTGTGTACTATATGTCGAGCCATTTACTAAGAAGTGGCCAAGAGTGGAAAACCACAGTAATAATAATAACTTTTATGTATATATTATGAGGGTTTTCATTGCACAAATATGATGGAACGCGCGTGATGATGAAAGAAACTCGCATTAAGTTGTCACATAAAATGCTGCTCGATGCGCACACTGTAAATGGACAAGCATACGCAATTCTTTATAATGCTTTTTATGCTTGTAATGCAATATTGATGATTCCCAAATAGATAATTTTGTGCTTCATATTTATTTGTTTTTGTGTTATATGTTTCTTATTGCTAATACTTTATGAAGTTGTGGATCGGGTAAAATTAAAGAACTTATCGTTGTTGTCCTAAATACACTTTTATTGAGTTGGCTTTCCTGACTTTTAAGTCGAATATGGTTATGGAATATTTTTCTTATGAAACTCGGTAGGACTTTAAAAAAATATTCCCTTGAATAAAATCTATAAACATAAAAGCAATCTTGGGTAAAAATAATTTAACCTGTTAAAATTCAATATTTTTGGATATGCTTAGTATTACATAATTTAGCATATATGTAGAAGTATTAAGTTTTAATGAAGTACAATTTTCAACCAGACCAAAATTAAGCTTAAATACAGAAGCGATATTCTTTAAAATAAACTTTTACAAACCTGTTCGTGTTTCTTCAAGTAGCCAAGCCTAGGAAACGATTTATCACAGAACTGACACTGGTAGCATCCATCCTTCCCAATTTTAGTTTTATTTCCGGATCGCTCGTATTTTAACTTAAAATTTTCACCATTCTCATTGTTATTCCTGTCATTTTCATCTAATTTATCTTTTTCTGGCATTTCTTGGTCGTGAATAAAAGAGTTGGGGGTCGCAAATCCTTCTGAAGGGAAGCTGGATGATGTTTGAGAAGAATAGAGTTCTGTAATACATGATAAAATGGAATGAGTAAGATTTGTATTATTATGATGATGATCAAAAAGAGTTGCAAGGCTATGCAATATTTGAGGTGATTTGTATTTTCAACAAATCTTAAAATTCAATTTCAGTTTCCATTTTATGACACAATAAATCTGATTTTATATTTTATACCATCATTATATTTTCATCCATTATCACATTAAAGTATCCCAATAAATTCAAATTTATAAATTTGCGCTATGAAGTATCCACTAAACAGCTCTAGAGATACATTGCAAAATTGAATGATGCATAAATTCACATCAATCACAATTTTCTCAACATAACATTGTTACCCCCATCTATGGCACTTTTTGTGGGATTGGGAAGTGAAGTATGTTGACTGAAGGTTAACGAATATAAATTTTCTCCCATAAAGTATCATTCACCCTTATTCAGATAAATTATTATTTCATATGACTGAGCAGCCGAACAAGATCCAACTTTTGGCAAACCGAACAAAGTTGAAAATTTTACTATTTGTTTCAATCAATTTGGTCAAAAAAAAAAACAAAAACACCATAAAACAAAGTGTGTAATAGAGGTCAGAAATAACCAAGATTAAACTATATTTTCCACACCAGTTTTTTAATCAGTATAAACTGTTCTCGCATCAATCAAAATTTACTAAATCACCCACTGAAACAGTACGCTAATTAAACGTATCCTATTTAAGAAGTATCAATTAAGTCCCAACACTTTAAAACTACTTGCTCTGAATTTTAATTCAACTATGATAAATTGTTGGAGCCAGTGCAAACAAAAAATTAACCGAGACATTAATACACACAAATAATTGTGATAGATCTTAATTAATATTTCCTTTGTCTTAATTTCTGTGGTGTTACTCACTTTAATAATTGTATAATAAAATTTGATAGATTATTGTATGATTTCTTTTAGTGATTCTTGAGTTTTTTTGGGATACTTAAAAACATATATTTTTTAGCTTCTAAATTTTTAGATTTGTTTTGTTTTTTCATTATTTAGAATAGATAAATATTAAATAGTATTATAAACTTAAAATAGTTTTCAATTACAATTATTTAATTATATTGCTTGCTAATAGCTAATTATAATACACACCTGGTGAATCTTTTATGTAATTGCTTTGCTGAATTTTTTCTATCAAAGTCTCCAAACGAGAACTGTGCCCACGATGCAAAAGTTTTAATGCCATTTTTCACTTGTGAAATTTTTTATAATTTTTTTTTATTTCTAAAATTAAAATAATTTGTTTTCTATGCACTATAACATTTATGCCTTAATATCCTAACAGCACCTTAACCATTTTAACTATTATCACTAAAATTCACATAGATCCTATTATTTTGAATATAATAAATCTCAGAATATCAAAAAAACTAATTTTTTTAACCGAGCGCGTTGTAGAAGACCTTAATAGTCTGAACACCTTTTTGTGACTGAAATACTAGAGGGACGCAGCGTTTTATTCGTTTTTCACATAAATTATATACATGGTTGGAGCGATTGGAGCACTTGGACGATACTGTTTTATATTTCACTAGGAGGTGAAACGAAAGAAAGCATAAAGCATAAAACATATACCTACATTGAGCCCGCAATCACGATACAAAAATAAATATACCAACAAAACCATGCAATGAATGAGCCAATGGAAGAATATTTTTTCCCAATGCACAACGGCGCTTTTTATGTGAATTAATGTGAATGGTGAAAAATTGTTTGGAATAGTTTTAAATAGTTTTATGTAGAGTTTGCAAATTACCCGGGTAGTTGATTTTCGGGTACCCGGATCCATTACCCGGACTTTTCCGGGTACCCGGGTACCCGGGTAGTGTCTATTTTGTATGAAAATATTGAAAAAATGAAAAATTTTCAATTTTAAAAGATATTAAGGCTATTTATGCTTTTCAACGCGATTTCATTGTTCTTTGGATATCATCTCAACTATTTGATGCTCTAAATTCTGTATTTACTAAATATTTTCTACTTGATTCTCATAAATAAGCAGATATAAGTTTCAATTTAAGGTTTAACTATTGAATTTAAAGCAGGCATGACTAACGAGTCGCAGTGTCGCACTGTGGTACTTTGTGGTACTTCCCATTTCAAAGTGGGACTTTTCAAATTTCATTTTGCATCTTCGATTTTACATTTTCTATACAAAAATTTTTATTTTTGTGCCGTAACACACATTTTGGAAAAAATCATTTGCTGGCACTAATTTTAAAAATATAAGTCATGTTTTTTCAACAAACTTAATCAAAGAGTATTATTAGACTCGGATTAGAGAGATTTTATACCTTTTTGCAATGAATTTTGAAAATATAGATACGTGAAATATTATTGCGACCAATTAAATTTTTTTAAACGAAGTATTGAACGTACCGATGTACAGAAATTGAGCTCTTTTTCACTACCCGGGTACCCGGTAAAATTTTCCGGGTACCCGGGTAGTGAAAAAGAGCCCAATTACCCGGGTACCCGGGTACCCGGTTACCCGGGTTGCAAACTCTAGTTTTATGGGAGAACTGTTTTTTTTTTTAAATTTAAAATTTGAAGTTGTTTTACTGTAGTTCATTGAACTATTACAACTGTCTTAAAGAATATCTTGGCAAATCTTTATTGTTAAGTATATTTCACCTATTAATGTTATTATTATAATTAATGTTATTTAGTTTATCACAGAAAACTGTTATCTATATTATCAAATAAAGCAGAAACAAAAAGCTTAACCGAGTTTTCTACATTTTTCAACTTTCCATGCTCGTGCGCTCATCCAACCCCTCTCAAATGCTGTGATTGGTTGAATGCCAGCCAAGTAGGCGTGTTCTCCTTAAAAATCTCTACCAAAACTCTACAAAACAAGCGAATATTGTAAAACTGTTGAACATGTTGAAAGTCTGCTTAGTGAAGAATTCCAAATTGATTGAAGTCTTTTAATTTTGATAGAAAGGGAACATGTAACATAGATTTGATGATATGAAGTTGTTAATTGTTGGCATAATTATTCACAATATTCTTGAATGGAACAACAAAACCAGTTGGATACCGCTTGGATGAGGAAAATCAAATATAGTAAAACAACGAACCCGTGATTGAATGAGAAAATAAGTAATTATTTTTTGTTGTTATATGATATCACAGAGTTTATGTTAAAGTATTATTTAATGTTTTATTAAGCAAATAAGTGCTGTTAGTCACGTTATCTTACTGTAACCATCATTAATTTTGGAAAAAATGGTGAAAAATGTTTTCAACTTCGTATTTTAGAGTGTTTTGTACTCTAAAACGATGTGCTTTATGTTCGTAATGCCTTGTGTTTTGCAATTTCCTGTAAACTACAATGGCCATTCACATACTACAAACAACTCAAACAGAAAAAGCCGTGGAGATTGTAAAATGAAATGATGTAAGGGTAATTATCGAATATTTTTGTTCAGTTCAAACGTCTATCCATATTTCTCCTTTACTTAAATATAGATTTCAAGGTATGTTTAGTGGCATTCAAATACTTTATTTTTTAATCTCAAAATTTTACTTATTCTCTGACGATTGAAGTTTGAGATCAAAAATCTCATGAAATGGTAAATAGACTAAAATTTTTACTAAATTTGACATTGCCATATTTGTGAAATGTTACCTCTTTACTTTGGAATCTATGAAATATCCGGAAAGCACTGAATGAAATATCACAAAGTTGAATTTACATAATAATTAATTCATGGACTTTCCGAGTTTTTGAGTAATTTTGGGTTGAAAGTGATGGACATTTTATGGTTTATTGTTCCCGGACTGTTTTTCGGATCAGAACTAGTAATGTACTTTTGGTGTGATTTTTCTATCAGCCGACAAGCAGACAAGCTAAATTTTAAATAAATTTTTAGGACTGATGGAAAAATCCATCTGATTCAATGAAATAACAGATGAATAATAAATACATGGCAAATGGGATATTTGGATATTCGGGTTTCATCAACTTGAAAAGTTGAAAAGTTGCTCGTTTCACGTTAATTAAAGTTGCAGTTTTTGTCCCAGTTTGCTGATTTTCATATTTTCTGAATTTAGGTTTCAGCAAAGGACAAGTGGTATATTTCCTGATTTTAATTTAATCAATTTCAATTAAAGTCGATTATATACTTTTGAGCAATAGGGGAAGTTGTAGGTTACGGTTCCTTTTCCGTATTTCTGTTATATTTATTATTACATTTATGTTGATATTTCAATTTAAATTTTTTGTTCCACCTGCGTCCTGCAACTATCTTACTTGTAGATGAATACTTCAAAAGCTTAAGATTATTACCGGAACTTAACAGTTCAACGAACGATCCACAACGAGTTCCTCGATGAAATCATGGCACAAAGGTGAACTATACTTTCTTACTTATTGTTTCTTTTAGCGATATAATTTAAATTTAACGCTTGAACAGGTGATTTCATGAATTTGTTGGATTTGATGAAATCGGATTTTGGTTTATAAAACAGTATTGAGCGTGAACGTTCGAATAACACAAAATAAATTAAAATTAACTGAACCAACTCTATTCAAAAATTATACTCATGCACCTTGAATTAATTTTATGTGGATTAACTACAAAAAATACCGTCCGTAATATTTATAAAATATTGTATCTAGTACTGTATTCTAAAATTTTCAGAAATCAAAAAAACTATGATCAGTTGACATAATTAAATAAATCACTGAAAATCTAAAATCAACCAGGAGACAATATCAGAACACTTTAAATGACTATCTCACTTAAATAACCATTTAACATGTGAAAATCTCCCCTCTGCAAATCACGCACAATCCAACCCCTATATTTAGCAGGATAACAAAACTAATGGCTTTTACCTTTTTCAGTTATATAATTTCATGGTAATTTTATGGCAAACATTTATGGGAGGATTGCACAGTTGCATTGAGTTTTAGTGTATATTGTTATGAATTCTTCTGAATCATGAATTGGGGGTGAATTGCCACTTTGGACGATCGGTTACATGGTAATTATGTTACACTTGGTCTGATTGATGGTATAGTTTGATACTCATAAAAAACATTACGGATTTGATTGATTTGAAATAATGTTTCATTATCTTGTAACATGTTTACTTCTTTTAACAAATCAAACAAATTAACAAATTGGTTCAAAAATCAACAAAAAGGTATCACATTTTCCAAATTAATGATAATCATACTGAAATCAAAAATGTTAATTGAATAATTAAGCTGCGTTCAAAATATAAATAAATAATAATCATGTAATACTGAAAAAACTAAAAATTACAGTTGAACTTGCATCATCCACGAATCCGAATGGTTGGAATCAATTCTGAGGTAAAAAAATTGACACAAATGCCTAGAAAAAGGTGTAAATATATCATGTAACGTAAAATGAAAATCCACAATCTAAAATATACATTATATTTTAAATAAATAAAGATATACGTTTTGTGCCTTTGTAGCATTGTTATGGTTGTAATTTACAGTCTTCTACTGTGTAGATGGTACACAAAGGAACAATTCAATTACTCCCAATAGAATTCCGTAATGTGTATAATATAAGAAGAAGTATATTTTTGGGGTTACTCATAAGTTATTTGTTCTCTCTTGAAACAAAAGCGATTGGTATGAGGTGAGCTTGTCTCTTTTCAAAAATTTCTTTTTCAATTATTATGATCTTTTTATGAATGACTTTTTTTTGATAACCTGATATTGCAATACCTTACTATTATTTGTGATTGAGAAGTGTTATATTTCAAGATCAGAATTTGAATTACCATAACAAAATTTTGCGAATTTACATGTAACTGAGTTATTTGAAACTAAATCTTACAGTGTATTTAAGAAAATATAATTACCAATTATTTCAAAACTTCACGACAAATGACCTTTTGTAAAAAAAAAAATATTCACGAAACCTCGTAATCTGCCAGCAGCCCCGCTCATCTATAGACAAGATTTTGATTTCATTTATTCATATTCTTTTAAATTTAATTTTCTGGCGAACTGTAAATGGCAAATTCTGGTGAAACAAATGGCACAAATCTAGAGAGTATAATAACAATATCATTGTTTCTTGTTCTTGCTGTGTGTCTTTTTATTGTTCAATTTGAGCGCATCCACATTCATACTCGATAAGCTGATAATTTCCCAATTTGTATTTTGCTACTCCACAGTTGCCAGTTGCCAGATTGCTAAACTCTGAATGTGCTCGGCAGAGGCTCTTTGCCAGAGACATATTTATTTATGTTTATTGTTTACTGGGAAATACATATTATAATTTTTTCTGTTTTCTCTTTCTTATGCAGAAAATCGGTGTTCGGGGTGTCTTTTTGAACGCACGACACTCTGGGGTAATCTTTTACACCTGAAACGTGGGATTTTATACACTTTAATGATATGTGCTTGGCTCTTGTTTGTGCGTAGCTTTGGAAAATGGAATGAAGCTTTAGGAGGATCCATATTGTGAGTAGTATTGGATTTTATTTTTTAATTTCTTTGGACTGAGAGTTTAAGTTTATTTTTTGTTTAATGTCTTACTTACTGAATATAAAACTTTGAATCTATCAACTTTAAATAAGATCTTGTTTTTTCAAAACAGAACTAAAATATCAACAAAAAATTCATATGGTGACCAAACCTGCTTTTCCCTGTAAATTTGTTTGAGCTGAGTGTTGAGTGTTCTTTCAATGGTCATAACATGAAAATGTAATTTAATGTAAATTATCTCCCAGAGACTTGTCTCCGTTCAAATTGCAGTTACCGTGTAATTCAGTTATACTTGGTAAAACCATTTTGAAAGTAAAAACATTGAAAATGATTATCATTTTATGAAGTTTCCGAGACTGTGACAAACTTTGAAAGTATGAATTCAAAGTATCCGAAGTACTTCCAAAGTACAAAAAGTATGAAAAAGTATAAAAGTATCATCAAAGTATGCAAAGTATGAAAAAGTATCAAAAGTATCTTCAAAGTACACAAAGTACTTTCAAAGTACACAAAGTACTTTCGAAAAATACAAAGTATCATAGAAAATAAATAAAAATTGATCTAGTTTTCAAAGTTTTGATTATTTTATCAAAATATGTCAAAATATGTTTCATGAACTTTTTCACTTGTTTCGGTTAAATCATGAGTTTAAGTCAACCAAATGACTTAAAATAAGTGTAAATGGATGAAACTAATTTAGTAACTTCGAGTAGAAAAATTTTTAATCACACAATTGTGATTTTCGTGCTTAAAGCTGTTCTTAGTCATTTGTGGTCACGGGAGCTATATTTTTGCTTCTGATACATTTCTTATACATTCTAGGAACTTTTTTAGGTTTTAAATTGAACTAGTTCTAGATTTGCAACCCTTAAAATACTTTTTGCATACACACAAAAGAAGCAGCATTGTGACAAGCCTAAGAGTAATTATTGGGTATTTATGAAGATTTCAGCCATGCATGCATACTTTTATTGAATTTACTAGACTTGTTATAAGGTTCAACTAGTTGAGCAGTTTGTGTCCAAAAAAGAGGTGGATTGAAAGAAGATAACACGGTTTTTTTATTTTCGGGTCGAATCATGAGATTCTCAGCTGGTACTGGACCAAATCTACGAGCCACTACACCTAACTTATCATCCCAAACATTTTTTTTCCAAAGACCGACCAGGCTGATCCTCCAAAAGCTCGATTTTCTTAACTTTTTATACGAATCATGAGATTCTAAGACTTAAAAAAAAAAGTTGTCTGGTACCACCAGATGACTTTCAGCAAGCATCAATTTATTTCTTGACTGAACTTATCATCTCAAATATTTGCTTTACAATGACCGAAGATATATCTTTTCTCGTTTTCGAGTTCTGTTCTTTTGTATGAAAGATTCACCTTTTCGACACAAAAGTGGTTCTGGTGACCTAACCGGTGGAGTCATCATCACCAAAAATATAAGGTGCACCATCCAAATAGATCTCAAGTCGATTAACAACAAAAATAACGGTTCGGTGGGAAGTCAGATCGATCGTTTACAGTAAATCAAATATCAAACCACTAGAAGCTCAGCCTTTTAGTTTTTCGCACAGGTCAAGGGTTCAAGATTTCCCGGATTATTTTAATAAGAGATATTTTTGAGGTATATGTACGGAAAAATAAAAATCCAGTGAGTTCCAAAAAGGTTGGTTTTTGGTTGATAGTTAGATAGTTAAAAGCACCATGTTACTAGGAACACAAGCACCATTGTGTAATTAGTAATTTTACCTGTCTATAATATTACGATGTGATCTTCAAGGTTTTTAATGTGATGTTTTTGGCTTTCTGGATTATTGATCAACTCAGAAATATTTTAAAGGTGCAATTTTGAAGTTTCGAAGGTGTAAAATTTTTTTTTCAAAGTATCCAAAGTATGTTAAAAATATGAAAAGTATCCCAAAGTACATCGAAGTACTTCAAAGTACATCAAAGTACTTCAAAGTACATCAAAGTACTTCAAAGTACTTCAAAGTACGATCAAAGTATGCAAAGTATAAAAGTATCTGAAAAGTATGAAAAGTATCATCAAAAAATGCAAAGTATCATACTTTCAAAGTTTGTCACAGTCTCGGAAGTTTCTGAAAAGCTTATCAGTATGTCTATTGATATTTGAATATATTTTTTCTATATTGATTACATACTATCCTTAAATACTTTTTTTATAATTATAATAAAATTTAAAATAATAAAATTCAAAATATCGCATCAAATTCCAGCACACTTCAACTTAAGAACGTCGCAAATTTTACTTGTCCCCCACAAATCAGTTTTTAATCAACCCAAAATGACACTCTTGCGATTTAATTTTTCGAGAATTAATGAATGCCAGGCTGATGCTTGTAATTTGAAGCCTTAGACAGTTTCCTAATCCCAAAGGGTTATTTGAATTATACATGTACGTGATCCATTAACGTGTGCTCTAATGCTGCTATAGAGATATTTTATTTTATGGTGCGAGAAGATATTTTATTTAAGTTGTTATTTAAACCTTACTGATGAATTCACACGTGGAGCATTTAATGTAAATGACTTAATACATAATGTGTATTATGCGAGATAGAAGGATAATTTTGACATTAAAAACAATAATATATCTTGTTTAAACTGAGTTTGAGTTAAAATCTTTGAGCAATCACTTTCAATAGGCTTACAACTAGGCTCCTGCGATTAGTGATTTTAATAATCGTTTCGATTGTCGATTCGATTAGTGAAAAAATCGCGATTTCGATTCGATTTCGATTATCTAAATTGAAAATATGTAGTGTAATTTTTTAAACAGTCTTTACGCTAAAGCTAAGATTTTTTTTTTTTTAGAATGATTTCTGAATTGATTTTTGGCCATAAAAAAGATTGCACTTGAACCAAACCTTAAAACTATGTTAGAAAGAGCCAAAAAAAGCCTACCCTTGTTACACAGAAAGTTTTTGGAAGGTCTGGGAACTTGAAAATTTTACGAATTTTTCATATTGACTCAGAATGCACACTGAAAAAAAAGCTACTTTAATAGAAACATCTCAAATATACAAAATTATAATAGATCCATGATTAAAATGATTCTAATACGGTGAGCTATTTTGAAACTACTAAAATAATTTTGAGGTTTGGTTCAATTCCGAGACACTCGGTTTTACAGTGTTTTTAACAAACAAAATTAATAATTAAGGAAAGAATTATGTAAATAGTGGACGCTTATAATTTTATACAAAAAATAGAATCCTAATTGCGTTTGGCCCATATCAAAAGATCAGCATTATGTTTGGAAAAGCGGTATTATTTAAATAATCGAAATCTTCGACTATCGATTTACTAATCGATTCGATTTTCGATTATTCAAACTAATCGCGATTCGATCGATTTTCGACTAGTCGCAGGAGCCTACTTACAACTTACATAAAATCTTTTAAGTAAACATGCAGAAGGTAAATACTAAAGAGACAGTTTCATTCAAAAGGCCCTTTTCTTAAAACATTTTTTGACTCAACTTTAAAACAGGCATGTTTGAGATCATTACTAATTCATTGCGGTCTGAAAAATCTTAAATAAATTGAGCTTTGCGAAACATCAACAGCATTTGAAAATTCTTTCAAAGTTTGTTCTTGAGACAAAACATTAAAACACTAGGCAAATAATAACACAAATAAAACAAAAACAAGATAATTATTTATGTATATAGTTAGTTCACCAAATATATATTTATCCTCAAAATGCAAAACATGCACATACATCAGCATCAACATGAAAAGTTATGTCTGGAAGTATTGTAGGAAATTTATTTCCGGGAGTTTTCTTAAGTTTCCACAAACTTTCGTGAATTCTTTTGTGGTTAATTTAAGATTGTGGGGTGACAAAGACAATCTTTTCGCATAAATAATTAATATTTAATTTCTTCAGATATTTGCGAGATATTTGGTTCATTCTATTGTCTACAATGGTACCTTTTTGTTATGTAGAGAAATATCATCAGGAGGTAGTTTGAATTTTCAATTATTTCTAAAAACACGATTTCATTGCGTTATTTATTTAATATTTTTTTTACAGCCCATTTAAACAATTTTCGAATAGAATCTGTTCTATCTCTTCTTCTTATTTGTTTACTACTAAAAATTTTTTAAATATTTTTTCGTCAATTCAGCGGGTCAAAGCTCGTTGTTTGAAAAGAGAAATTAGATATAAAGATTAACTCACCAGAAGAGAAACTGTCAATGCTGTCTTCATTTTGACTATCTAAAGACTCGTTTTCCAGCTCATCCTCCTCAATATCCTCGATATCCGCGTCTGCATCACCGTCAACTGCTTCGCTCTCCAAAATCCCATCAGATAACTGCATTTCAGGTTCATCTTCAAGAATAAATAAAAGAAACTGTTGTAGTGCCGGGTATACGCCATATAAACCAATTTGAACTGAATAATGGAAACAATTTCTCCTCCAACTTTATCGAATGTAAAGGAAAATGAAAATAGTTTGAATAGCTCGAGCATCTTGCACGGTCCCTTGGGAAATTTATTTCTTATCTTTGGCATATAGTCGCTCGATACTCGAGGGCTTTTGGCGTGGGCTTAGCTTTATCACTTTTCATTTCCCGAAAATATTTTCCATCTACAGATTCTTTAGAGAAATTTACTGAAGAATTTGGCAAATTCCATGAATACCTGCTTTATTGTGCTGCGGTATTAGACAACTAAATTCCAAACCACTTTTTGTTGAAAATATGTACACAGCATAATGCAAGTAACTCCAATAGATTTTTGTGGATTTTTCATTTTCTTTTACGACCTCTCTGCGTCTTCAGAGTGCATCTTATTGTTTCATTTCTGGTGTTAATCATCTGGGTACAATCGTTTGGAACAACAAAAATGCATAAAAAGACTTGAAAGCGGTTCTGAGTTGAGAGTTCCGAAAAGTTTCTTCATGCCAAAAGTTTTTGATAAAACTATGCAATAATATAAGTTTATTGTATGATACTTCGGTGCTTATTTTTTATTCCAAATATTTCTTGAATAGAACAATCCACTTTTTAATCAAAATCTTTTCGTTTTTTATTGGGTGCTGTAAATGTTATTATTCGGATTTAATTTTTTTTCTGGTTTGAAAATAGTGAAGCATTTTTCCAGGTGAATTCACTTATGTGTGATACAATAAAAATCAAATTTTAAACAATGAGCTCAATTATGGCTTCAAAGGATTTTACTTCAACTATCAGAAAAGATTTGAAATATTTCAACGTCAATATTCATTATGTAAAAAAAATCCTCACAGTATTTCCTATACCAAAAAATTTATCCAAAATACCAGTCCATATCCAGTCAGTCTCTGCTGCCAAAACTCACAAAATTCTCAATACATAGCGATTGATATTGTGCTGAGAGATTCCCTTGAGACTCACAAACAGCAAACAAAAAGCATTATAATATGAACAGAATCCTCCGAACTCCCCCAATTAAAGCACTTTGTTCCTAGAGCTGCTCCATAAAATGAACATTCACTTGGAAACGATTTTTCTTCATGAATTACCAGAAGTTTTTCTTATCATTTAATTATTTTAATGCAAGAATTAGCCCAAAACTGTATCGAAGCATCAAGCACTCAATAAAACAATTTTCGTTTTTTATATAGCAAGTGCGGCAACCCTTGCTGATATTATGTTGCACTGTGTATTCGTCGAGGTCCCAAATGGCCTCAGCACAAAATTTTGAAACGGAAAAATGAGCAAAATTAAAAATTTATTTCGAAACACCATAAAATAATCCATTGAAAAATTGAAATTCCCCAGAATGGCATCCCAAATCAGAGGCAACTATATGGCAGTAGAGCCATTTCTGTGTGTACGAAGCACTATGATAATAAAATACATGAAAATATTCTGATTAGTTTGAGTATTCCGCTGGGGAAAAGCACTTGAAGGAGCATGATAATAGTAGCAGCCAGCAAACAACGACCGGAACAAAAAAGTGGGTAGAATGAGGCGACCCCCTACAGAGCGTTATAGTTATTGTTACCTTAACACCACACAGCACACATATCTTCCCAGCATAATCTAAAACAATCATAAAACTGAAACTATAACAATAGGAGAGTGTGGTACGAGTTCCAGGGCGACCTTTGAGCTGCAAAATCATTTGCATTACTTGAATATGTATAGTGAATGGATGCTTCTCTAGACGGATTAGTTTTAGGCAAGAACTATTGTTTCAAGAGAATAAACATAAAATAAAAACCAAAACTTATTTGGTCAATTTGAAATAAAATTTCTTTAGATAGTTAAATATATCAAGAATATTCTAATTAGTGTTGATTCCTTGACACTTAAAACTCCTTGCAATGACACCTTCAAATAAATTGTTTCATTAGTCAAAAAGCTTCAAAAACTTATTGAATTTACACTCCATTCCGATCACCTATGAGGCAGCTTAATTTTTACACTGCTGGGTCAAAAGCCCGAAAATTGTTGTTTAGTGCCTTTACATATACTATTGCTTCACTGACTGTGGGGGGAATACTCGTCTCGTCCATGAAAGGTTTTAATGGATTTGGGATCGAAATTGTGTTAATTATGGTTCGCATTATAAAACTTTTGCTCATGCCAAAAAATCTTATAGTCTTGAGGATATGTCATTAAGGAAGCGCTCTCAAGGAAGTTAAACTATCATTTGAAATTACGGGGAACTTTACGTTTAAGTTTAACAGGGGTTGCGTTCACGGCGCATTTTATTCCTTTCCGAAACCTCAACCGTTCTGCTCCGATACTTTTGCTGAAATGATGTTGAAGACGGGAAAATCTCTAGAGAAAAGTATCTTTTTTTGCATTTTCATTTGATATATAAGCCATGCGATAACAGTTTTGGGATGGTTTAGGCGGCAGAAACTCAAAGCAGAGAGTGAGAATAACTTGATTATGTCCGTAAATAATAGATGAGGACTCGCATGCATAAAACTTGATGAGTTTGCACTCTTTCTGTAGGTAGTTTTGGGCAGTTTAGCGTTTGATAAGTTTAGAAAAGGCGGGAATAATAATAATTTGCTTAATTGAATATATTTATTACTTCTCCGCAAAATTCGGAGAAGTATTGTTTTCTTCCCAGCATTTTCAGGGTTTTTCAATCTTATTTGATTTTTCCTGACTTCCCTGTACACAAATCTCAAAAATATCTCATATTTTTTTTGTCCGTATTGAGTTGAAGAAAATTCCTGTAAAAAAAAAATCCGGAAAATATTGAACCCCCGACCCGTGAAATGCGAAAAACTAAGGGCCGTGTGCCTGGTGGTTCGGTGGTTCGGTGGTTCGGTGGGTGTGTTACTGTAAACGATCGATCTGACCTCCCACCGGACCGATTCTAAATTTTTTGATGCCAATCGACTTGGTATCTCTTCCCATCGTGCACCTGATATTTTTGGTGATGGTGACTCCACCGGTTAGGTCACCAGAACCACTTCCGTGACCCAAAGTCGGGTTTTCCATACAAAAAAAACATTTTTTTTTGAAAAACTAGAGCTGTGTGTTTTTCAGAAAATGTTTGAGATTATGAGTTGAGGCGGGAAATGTATCGATGTTTGGTCCACTACCTGCTTGGAGTCATCTGGGGGTCATCTGGTGGTACCAGACAACTTTTTTTTGAAAAAGTCTTAGAATCTCATGATTCGTCCAGAAAATTATAAAAATCAAGTTTTTGGAGGATCAGCCTGGTACCGCTTACTCTCAGCTCCAGAATTAGAGAACGCCTAGAGATACAACTTCGGTCTCTTCAGGAAAAATGTTTGGATTAATAAGTTCGGTCAAGAATTACATCGATGTTTGGTCCACTACCTACTGGGAGTCATCTGGGGGTCATCTGGTGGTACCAGACAACTTTTTTTGGAAAAAGTCTTAGAATCTCATGATTCGTCCAGAAAATTCAAAAAATCGAGTTTTTGGATCAGTCTCGTGCCGCTTACTCTCAACTCAAGAACTCGAGAACGACTAGCGATAGCACTTCGGTCTCTTCAGAAAAAATGTTTGAAATTATAAGTTCTGTCAAAAATTGCATGATGTTTATTCCGATTTTTAGAACGACTAGAGATAGCACTTCGAAACAATTTTTAATGAAAACACCATTCCATACTAGCGGAGAAGTCCTGCTCAGCTCACAAGCTGCACAACTAGTTTGAATTTGCTTTTATGTTTTGTTTTTTTTTTAACTTTATATCAAACGGATGTAAACTGTATAGATTGAAAAGAATTTCATAAATGAATTTCACTAGCCTTAATTCTCAATACATTCAGGAGCCCTTCAATTGAATATCCTTCAACTTGCGGTTCCCAATGTAACATCAAATATCGTATGTAATTTGCTTTGTATTTATTTCGTGTGTTGCGGAGAATAAAATGTCATAAAGATACTCCACAGGGACACAATTTTCCGTTTATTTTGTATGGGAACATTGAATACGAGAATTTTGTGTGTACGAGGTACCATCCATAAAAGTTGTATCGTCAAATTTGGCCAGGTTATCGAGTAGGAATTAAATTTTATTGTGCAATGATGATGAAAATGCTTTTTGTGATATCAAAAAGAAGTGCCACTTGGGTGGCCTGAAAGATCAATTTTCAAGGCTATTTGTGTATGCTCTTGTAAAAAAATTTTACGACCAATGATCGATGGAAATACTAATCCATGAGCAAGTAATTCTTTTGCCACAATATTCACTTCAATCACTCTCACCCATACAAGCTCCTTTCAACTTGGTTATACACAGCGCTCAGCTCAGAGCTTTTTTTTATCATTCTTTCAATTCCCCAAAGAGACGCGGTATCTATGGAGACCAAAATATAGAATAAAAGTACAAGTCTGCCAAACAGCCATATACTTTTTGCTGTACATAAGAGGCACCCAAGGGACCTATGCTATCCAGATATATTATGCTGCTGTGTATAAAAAGTATTTTCATAAATGAGTTTTCTTGAATAAAATGAAACGAAAAGTATGAAAATTGGGTGGATTTGGTTCAGTGGTTGAGTGACCGAATTGAAAGCACTAATCAGATTTAGATAATAATTTTTAAATCATTGATATTCAAAATTAGCCAATAATTCCCTCAAATTTTGTGTTCGAATTAAGTGGATTATAAACTAAAATTATTAATTTCTTTATTTATTAGTATCCTATATTCAATAAATACAAATGCGATACTTACTTTTTATAAAATCACTCAAAATGTTTTCTTTCTCGTCTCCATTTTCTGGTTTGTCCTCGTCATCATCTGCAATTATTAAATTTCATATTTACCAAACAAACTTAATTTAATAAGTCCTAAATCTCAAGAATTGCACAATAACAAACGAAGGGTTGACTTTATAAGTTTTAAAATACCCCTTCCCATTTTATGAGAAACAAAACACAACCAGTGCTCCTTAAGCCATAGGAAATGTTCTATAATTTAAGGTGGTTCAAAACTGCGGGATCCAATTATTGTGAGGGAAACAGCTTCTTGATATTTTAATCTATACAGAGCCATACATTTAGCGCCCATGGGAATATTTCTGAACGGCAAAAACAATTTTAATTCTAACAAACATCGTTAGATTGATTGATATGTGACGTCTAGATTATGAAATAATGCTCCAAAGGAGCTGAGTTTCCAACAAAAGTTGTTCATCTTTCAAGCTTCTCGCACATTTGTCGTGCAATAATGATTTTTCATTAGGAGAATATCCATAAGTTTTAATGGAAATTGGGGAAATTGGAAATCTTTATAGAATCTCCAATTACAGTTTTTCCATTTACCCTTTTAGTGGCCTGCATTAACACTTAATACCTCGTTTGATTGACACAAATATTAGTAAATCTTTGGCACCCATCCATAATATAGATTTCTGAGCATCTTAGAATATCCTTATTTATCTTCGAATGCAACGGGTGACACAGTATATTTGAATTTATTTTGTTAATGATGAAAAGTAAATGAAGTACAAAAATCTTATGAAAGATATTTTTATATTCTGGACGTGAATCTGAATATTTTCCGATAAATTCATAAAGGTACGTAATACATTAAAGTTTAAAAGAAAATGACATGATTTGATATTGATTGAATTTGCATGATGCGAAAGCATAACTTAGTAGATTATTGTGTTTTCTTAATATTCAAAACGTTTTTTCTGAAGCACCCTTTGAAAATTTGTATCGAAACATAAGAACATAATCATGTCAACCACCTTTGCCGCTATAAATGATTTGTCTATAATTTTTGGGAGCAAAATGAAATGAGAAAATAACGTGCTTGACATGTCAATTATTGCATAGTGTAGGCTCGTGTGTCGGATTATCGAGTAGTAAAGTCGACAAGCAGCAGTGAACTGAGAATATATAGATAAACAAAATAACAGAAACGCTGACAAAACAACACAAGATAAGAATGTGCTTGTATTATTTTTATTAATAATTAACTATAATTTATCAGCATCGAGTGATGCTACGTCAGATGAATGTTGAAATCTATTTAGTTTGGCCTAAAAAAAGTTGTCTTTTGAGGTTAGTTGTTGCTCCCTCATAGTCCTTTTTTAAGACTGAGACTTTTATTGTAATTCAACTTGGGTTTCATCATGCTTCAAAAATATATATTAATGGACTGTGCGTTTCCTTATTGAGTAGTTCCAAAATGTATACGCCAGAAGCAATTAGATCCTTAGGGAATCAAAGGCTTCAATCATTTTATTGAGATTATGGTCTGTCACAAAAAGTCACAAATAATTTCTAGATTAATTTTCATAGTATTAACTTATTAGTGTAGTTAAAAAGCCTTATTTACAAGCAAGTTAAAACTAAATGACCACTCATATTAGATATGATAAACTGTTAGAAATATATTTTAAGATTTGTTAATATATTGAAAAAAAAATATAATAAAACATACTCCTAGTTTAAGGTTTTTTTATAAATATTACGCTAGTAAATCACATCTAATCAATTAACAAAGTGATTGATTGCATTTCTTCAAAATGGAAAAATTTCGCAAAATTTGTCTCAAGCCCTTTTGTTTGCATTATGGCTTGAGCCTTCATTGTTGGGTGCTAAATTATATACTAATTTGAACAAGGATCTTGTAAACATTTACAACATGTTTGAATCATAACATTTATATAGATGAGTTTGTATATTTATTGCATTTTGTATCACTGAAAAACGTAATAAATAAATATACAAGATTTCTTCTAACAGTGTATGCTTTGTACATTATTTTCCCTCGATACATCATTGATAGGAAATACGTTACTGTAAAGGCACAAAAGTTTTAGTATATCAGCCAAAAGGTTTGAGATTACAATATTTCCTAATAAATGTTTCAATTTATAACATACATTTTATGGCAATAAGAAGAAAGAGTAATGAATGTGTATTATATGAAACTGCTATTAATGTGAACAGAAAGTAATTTTATTGGATAATTACACCTTTAGCTCTAAAGGATGAAAAATAACTAGTTTATATTACACCACAGTGAACTTGAGTATAATAATTCAAAAATTCTATAATATCTAAAATATATTATGATAAAGTCTTTGCATTGGAAAAGCAAACCAAAAGTGTCAGATGCACTATCCAAAGATATTATTTTAATCGTGCTTAATGTCTGTGTTTATATCTGATTTAGTATTCTCGAGCTTGCACATGCATAATAGAATAATATTTGACCAATAATTAATATAATATGGTTGAACAGCTAGCCATTTCATCTAATCTAGAGATTAAGGTTCATTTATCTCAATTTTCTAATGAATAGACACATCTACGTATTTATGAAATTGCTTAAATTGGTATTTATAATAATACTTATGATATTATTTATTATATTTATTTGTATATACCGATACAATATAAATTGGTGAATATTGATTATTTTGGTTATAGACAAACAGAAAATGTACAAGTTTAGTCTTTTTCTTCTAAATTTGTTTTTATATTTATACATTCTAAAAATATTTTAAAGCCTGAAAGGCCATAATTTATATAATTGAATCTAGAACTGAATTAGATTGTTACATACACCCAGACCAACCAACAAAACCACTTTTGGAGCTGCACATTCAACTCTGGTATCGTATTTTTATCTGCTATACTTTTTTTGTTTTACTTTTGCGTACGTTCATATTATATATTTCCAGAAAACGTTACCCCAGAGACCAACAGACAAAAAATATATGTGCGCTCTCTACGGAATGCCTATAAAGTGGATGGTGAAAATATTTTCGTATGTATGTACATTCCATGTTACTTTTTGCCATACTTTTTGAAATAAAAACTTCTACTTTTCCGTTGGTGTTGGTTCGGGGAATTATCTTTTATCCAGAGAATTAAAAGTTTGGCTTACGTTGTAGTAGAGCCCTGGGTTTTGACTGTTTTCTCCGAGTCATTCTGTTCATTGATGAGCCACAGATTATTCGGTAGTATCCAAATATTTATAATTATACTTGAAAAAAATGAATTTCACTTTGTTGACTCTACAAATTTATCACCGTCACTCAATGCAACTTTTCATTCATAAGATTTAATCAGATTGAATAATTATCACTATAATTCACTTCTTATGCTTTTCCTTTTCAGTTTAGAACTTCACTCTTCGGCACACAGCACCGCAATGCTTCCAAAAGTATTGAGCAACTCTCGTCTGTGAAAATGTCTCCCTTCGAGAAACGTTTCTGTGGGAAAATGTTGAAATGTTCTCTGTTTGGGTTCCGTTTGGATTTTCCACCCGCTGAGAGAAATAAGGGTGAGGTATTTTTTGCATGTGCTATAAAAGATGAAAAGATGGAATGAATGATTTGTAATAACAAGCTTGTATTTATTTATTTTCTACTAATTCATCTTAAAATTCATCTATAATAAAAATTTCATTTGGTGTCAAAAATCATTCCCAAAAATTTAATTAATATTTTTGTAAAAATATGCTTCTGCAAATTGAAGCATTAAATGTTTGAAACATGTTAACATATATGTTCATCGTCAGCTAAGACAGTTTTCCAAGAACTCAATTCATTTAACCTATGTTTGTCATTTTCGCGACCAAAATTTGAAACCTGTCTTTACTTATGTAATTAAAAAGAAATATAGACAGCAGTCCCATGTCATGTTGTGTTTTTGTTGCCCAAGTCAACCAAGTACCATTTTTTGCAAGTAAAAAGTAGATTTTAATGTAGTTTTCATATGAAAATTAAGAAAAGCATTCATTTTTTAAACAATGGGAACAGAAATCGCATACATAAAAATTCTCTGCAAAAACCTTACCGTTGAATGATCTTATTCAGTTTATTTTTGTAGTTTTTATTTTATTTGAGCAAAAAAACATTTAAATTTAATTTTATTTTTAATTTTATTTTATAGCACATTTTAATGACAGAGATATTCACAATACTATCTAAATCATAAGTTTTGATATTAAATAAGGATAAAATTAGTTTTTTATAATATTCTTATTAAGTGCCTTGCAAGCCTTTCTTTTCATAAAATCAAAAAACTTATGATGTTCCGTTTTGATACAAGCCAGATTTGTGAAAGAAATGACTTTAACGACCTCGTAATTTTTTGTTAACAACTATACAATTAACCTGAAATTGCATTATAATTCAAACATAACAATTGCAGAGCAATTGTGCACTCGCAAGAAATGAGAAACACGTGCTATATTTTATGCTTGAATTTATAAAAACAGAACAATTTCAAGCATGATAAAAACTCCCAGCATATTTATTGTCGAAAGAACTTTTTCCACGAAGAGAGCTTATAAAGTCGGCTTGGAGAGATAATTTACCAGAGAAAAGTGGGTAGCCAATTCACCAAAATCCACCTTCCGAGAATAATTGAAGCATAGTTTCAATAGCACCTTAGAATTCTCCTGGGAAATTTGTCTTTATATCCCTTTTGGAGTTTATGGTGATTTCTGTGTGCTCTCTTTCCTATTTAATGGCAAGTTGTTCTTCTTCAAGCACTATATGGAGGTTTATAAAGCTGAGTGAAAAAGATGTGAAAACTGTGATAACTACCTATACCACAATCTCTGAAAAGATTCAAAACTAATAATATACTGTAACATTCAGCCAATTTAAAAACTTTGAAATACTATATTAAACCTCAATCAGCTTAAAAGAAACAAAACTCAACTCTTTGGTCCGATATATTTTATCTGCAATACATTCATTCTCAGACATCAAATATCCTTAAAAATTGCTCACACATAAACAATTTTCATTATTCCGACGTCATCCGTGTTCCAACTGTACCGTTTTTGATAAATTCGTTCCAATATATATATTTTTATATACACACAAGGATCCATATTTTGCTCAAATCCCTTGGGACCTACAAACCAAAACAAAAACTCGAAACACAATGAAATGAGCCAGCCCCAACCACCCCACAATTTTTTACATTCCACTCGGTACACAACATCATGAAATCCCACTTTGTAGCCCAATGTGCTCATTCAATTCCCCAAAGCGGTCGGCATTGAAACCTCTCTGAAGTGAACTATGGGTTCGGAAATTTTGATGATGGTGGATATAGTAGAATATGAACTGGTTTGATTATGGATTTTTCAGGATGTTAATAAAATTATATTTCTAGTATTTTTACATAAAATATTTTTAATATTTCTACCAAACTTTTAAAAAAATATTGAGCTACTTACCTTTAAAATTTAGATAGAAATTGATATTATTTCTACTATTTCTACTTTATTCTTAAAAAGTATTTACTTTTAAAAATATAAATTTTACTAGAAATAATTTAATCAAGAGAAAACTTGTATTTATTTTGATTGATGCTCATAGTGTTACAAAAATAAAGCCATCAGAGAACCTCATGTGCTTCATCATTTTCATGAGTTAACTTCAAAACATCCTCAATACAACATATGTATGTCTTTTATTTTCATCACACCAATTCTCTCATGAATTAAGAGCTTCTGCACTGCTCTTTGAATATATGCTACTTGGTAATAATGCTAGCTCTTGTCAAAGGCAAACGATTATTGTAATGCCAGTAAAGCTTCATCTATGAATATTTCATGAAAGGTGTCTTAAAAAGTGCGAAATTGTGTGATACTTTAATTGGAATAATTTACATACATAATTCTTCATACAGCTCATGTGTGACATGTACTCTCTACTAGCACAAAAAGTTGCATTCTTTAGAGAATTTGCGTGACTTTTAGATGCTATAAGGTTCAAAGGAATATTTTACCTTCGAATGCAAATGTCAAGTTCTTGGAGTGTTGACAAAATTCGTGCATGAAATTTTGTGATTTGAAAGCTATTTAATATTTAGTCCGTTATTTTAGGTTGTCATGTAAATATAGTTTTCAAGATGTATGGTTAATTATTATCCGTATATGTATCAAGAACTATATGTTGCTATGTTTTAGCAACAAATTTGTGTGTTAAAATCAACCAAAATTGAAGCACTACTATAAACAAGCAACTCATGATGCCTACATCATCCAAATCCTGAACTAAACGAACGTAGATACATTAAGTTTTCATTAAATTTTCATACTCCAGAGACAAGAAAACGTATCCATGGAGACACAAATTCCATATATTTAGCACGTACACAACAACTCTCATGGGACCTTTATATGCGTGCTCTAGATAATACTTAATATACATTGATGAGATTACAGGCCAACCATTTCCATAATTAATGTGAAAACGCAAAGTGAAAGACAAACCAAAATTTTGAGGCCCGAAAATATTTCAAAGAGTTTATTATAACAAATTTAAAGATCTCAATAACAGAAAATTCTTTGCAGATCAATATCTTGAAAGAATTCCAGTCTTTGCTCGTCAGTGCCGTTAAGACTAAGTCTGATACACTGATGATATAAGATAGTATTTTATTTTTCGAACAAAAAGCAAGCAACGTTACCCAAGAGATCAACAGAAAGAAATTAATGGATGTGCTTTCTCTACGGATTTCCCCAATGTGAAACACATTTTTAGAATGTTGGTTCTTCCGAGACTATTTTGCAATAAATTTTCAGTTTTGAAATAGATTTAACTTGGAATTTTTTTTCATATTAACCAAAATTTTCAGTTGTTGATGAAATATAAAATAATAAAATATTCATACTTGAAGAGAATACAAAAATCCTAACCACCTCTTTCAATGCTTCTATCGCAATGTTTCGTTATATTTTTGCTCCCTTCGACTGAGTCTATGTGAAAATAATATGTTCTCTGTTTGAGTTCTGTTGGATTTTTTAGTTTTCCACCCGCTGAGAGAACAAGGGTTGATTCACAGCTGATTTTACTCTGTATGTGCTCTGAAAAAAGTGCAATATTATATATCAACGAAATGAGCAAATCAGAAAACAAGTAAATTATGTTCAGTTGATAGATTTCGGCATAGGATGTGGTTCGTGACTGGTTGATTTTGGGAATCCTATTGGAAAAATCTTTTGATTTAATTCGTTAACAACAATATTTTCACATTTCCAAACAAATATCTTTCAGTTTGTATATAGTTACTAATTACTTGATTGAAACACAAGCAATAAGACATAGGTGTGAAAATATGTGCCAAGCCGTTATTGCTGATATTCTGCAAAAGGTACATCCGCTTGGTCCTCAAGTGCCTTTCGAGTGGTGAAGAGATGAAATTACTCAATACATATACTGTATTTCAGTATTTGAATAAACATATCTACGTTTTCTTGTTATTTTCTGTTATTTTATTGTGTAGATGGCACACAAAGGAACAATTCAATTACTCCCTAAAGGATTTTATAATGTCTATATAAAAAGGAGCCAAACACATGCATTTCGAATATGTGGAGCCTTTTGGTTCCGGGGGATCCATAACTTATTTATTCACACAACATTCCCAGCAAGCTAAGGCGTTGGGATATGATTGTGTAAGGTTTATTTGGCAATGCTCAAAACATATAAAAAGTAGATATTTATTTATTTGCTTTCATATATTTGTATTTATTACTTCTCCGCAAAATTCGGAGAAGTATTGTTTTCTTCCCAGCATTTTCAGGGTTTTTCAATCTTATTTGATTTTTCCTGATTTCCCTGTACACAAATCTCAAAAATATCTCATATTTTTTTTGTCCGTATTGAGTTGAAGAAAATTCCTGTAAAAAAAAATCCGGAAAATATTGATCCCCCGACCCGTGAAATGCGAAAAACTAAGGGCCGTGTGCCTGGTGGTTCGGTGGTTCGGTGGGTGTGTTACTGTAAACGATCGATCTGAACTCCCACCGGACCGATTCCAAATTTTTTGATGCCAATCGACTTGGTATCTCTTCCCATCGTGCACCTGATATTTTTGGTGATGGTGACTCCACCGGTTAGGTCACCAGAACCACTTCCGTGACCCAAAGTCGGGTTTTCCATACAAAAAAAAACATTTTTTTTTGAAAAACTAGAGCTGTGTGTTTTTCAGAAAATGTTTGAGATTATGAGTTGAGGCGGGAAATGTATCGATGTTTGGTCCACTACCTGCTGGGAGTCATCTGGGGGTCATCTGGTGGTACCAGACAACTTTTTTTTGAAAAAGTCTTAGAATCTCATGATTCGTCCAGAAAATTATAAAAATCAAGTTTTTGGAGGATCAACCTGGTACCGCTTACTCTCAGCTCCAGAATTAGAGAACGCCTAGAGATACAACTTCGGTCTCTTCAGGAAAAATGTTTGGATTAATAAGTTCGGTCAAGAATTACATCGATGTTTGGTCCACTACCTACTGGGAGTCATCTGGGGGTCATCTGGTGGTACCAGACAACATTTTTTAAAAAAGTCTTATAATCTCATGATTCGTCCAGAAAATTTGAAAAATCAAGTTTTTGGAGGATTAGCCTGGTACCGCTTACTCTCAGCTCCAGAACTCGAGAACGATTAGAGATAGCACTTCGGTCTTTTTAGAAGAAATGTTTGAGATGATGAGTTGAGTCAAGAAATGCATCGATGTTTGGTCCACTACCTGCTGGGAGTCATCTGGGGGTCATCTGGTGGTACCAGACAACTTTTTTTTGAAAAAGTCTTAGAATCTCATGATTCGTCCAGAAAATTATAAGAATCAAGTTTTTGGAGGATCAACCTGGTACCGCTTACTCTCAGCTCCAGAATGAGAGAACGCCTAGAGATACAACTTCGGTCTCTTCAGGAAAAATGTTTGGATTAATAAGTTCGGTCAAGAATTACATCGATGTTTGGTCCACTACCTACTGGGAGTCATCTGGGGGTCATCTGGTGGTACCAGACAACTTTTTTTGCAAAAGTCTTAGAATCTCATGATTCGTCCAGAACATTAAAAAAATCGAGTTTTTGGAAGATCAGCCTCGTGCCGCTTACTCTCAACTCAAGAACTCGAGAACGATTAGAGATAGCACTTCGGTCTCTTCAGAAAAAATGTTTGAAATTATAAGTTCTGTCAAGAATTGCATCGATGTTTATTCCGATTTTTATAACGACTAGAGATAGCACTTCGAAACAATTTTTAATGAAAACACCATTCCATACTAGCGGAGAAGTCCTGCTCAGCTCATAAGCTGCACAACTAGTTTCCATGTTATATTTATTATCTGGCATTTTTTATTATTCCTGCTTGCATCATCAGTTACAACTACAGACTACAAGTATTTGCCGGCTCCTTTAAATGGAATGTCCTCAGAACAATATTTATAGGTTTTATTGGAGGACACAAAAATATCGTCGATAAATATTTGATTCGATCCCAGAAAGATTCCTAAACAGCAATTCATCTGAAGTTGATCTATATGATTTTTTAATGTTAAAAGACAATTTAAAAAAAAAAGAATGAAAAAATAGACGAATTTTTTACCAAACACAAAATATACTATAGATTTCAATCGAATTTTGCCAAAGAATTTAAAAAATCTGATCTCTTTATGTGCTCGTATCCTCTCCCATTCTCATGTTTTTTATTTTAAATAATTTTTAAATTTTCACCCAATTTTTTCCGTGCGATTATTATACTGCTTGTTTTGTTTCTAACATTTGTTTTGCCATACAGTTGAATAAAGAACCAAGATATTTGATATTTTATTATTTGTGTAAGATAAGAAAAGGTGAAATCCGTTTAATTCCCGAAATCTCATATTATGTTGCTCACAATTCTGAAAATAAACCGCCTTTTTATAGGGCGAACTCAATGAGGTTTGATGAATGAAGTATGTTAGCAAAGTTATTTTAAAGTTCTATCCAAAAAAAAGCTTTTTATTGAATTTAATTGATGGCTCGCAATATAAATAAGAATGATGCGTACAAGGTATGGTTCTAGTAATATGATATCTTGAAGACAATCTATTCAAGTAATTTAATGATTATTTGAATACGGAGTTTAACATTTAATCTAATAATGACATAAAATATTGATTTTTGTATTTTAAGTGAATATATGTATCATCAGATATAATATAGAATAAATATAATACACGATTTCTGTACAAACTAATTTTTGAAATATTTTTGGTTGAAAACTTTAATAAAAACATCTTTAGTTAAATAAACAGTAAACTCAATTGTTCTTTAAAATCAAAGGCAAAACAACCAAAGGATCATTAGTCTTTGGGTTATCTTTGTAAATAGACCATGTCTTCTCTTTCATGTCAAAGATTCCAACACAAATTGTCTTCAAGAATTCTTCTTGACCAGCTTTATCTCTGAAAACTGTATGTTCTTTTCCACTCTGGTCACCAAGCATTTTTTTGACATCTTCTTTGGATTTTGGAGGAGCTTAAAAAAATAATAACTATAAAGTCAAGTTGTTTAAATATTTACAAAATTAAATTACCAAATGTTTGGAAAACATCCATGCGAGCATGAGATGAGTCGATTATCATACCAGTTACTTCTGGAACGTTTAATCTTAGATATCTGTTGCAATGTAAAATACACTCACCAGGGCTACAAATGAAATACAAATTTATACCAATAATTGCTGTCTATATATATTCACAAATTTCTTTACCTGGCTGTGAGTATATTTAACTGAGATTCAGTTTGATTTTTCTCAACTGGACCAATCTCAGCATTGTGAAACAAACGATTTCCTTCTTGACTAAAATTTTAGACAGAATTTTTTATTCTAAATTAAAAAATAAGTATATTAAAGTAAACTGACTTCAAAAAGGTCATATTAATGGAACATCCATCAGCTGCTCCAACTCCATTATCTCTTAGTATTTTCTGAGCATCAACAAAATTTTCCGCAGATAGCAAAGATCTTGTAATAAAATGACGAGCTGCAAAAATTTGAATTGGAGTAAATCATCAAATAATTGATTGGTAAATCCTCACGAGTTTTTCCTCTGTTCAGTGTCTTGGCACTGAGGGTATTGATGGAAAACACGAGGCCATGGTGATTGTAGTTCATTGTGTACCCTGGCAGATGTCCAGCATAACAGAGTGATGTAAACCGCTCCTCTTTGACTCCATATTTACCTTGTGGCTGATCGGATATAATATGAGCTGATACAAAATAGTAATTGTTCAAATTTTCTGATAAAGCATCTTCAGTGTGGCCAAGTATTTCCTATAAATTATGTATTGATAATGTTTTAATGAATTATTTTGTATACAAAGTAAATTTACTTACATTATCTGGTTCGTTCACACAAATTGTAGAACAACCAATTCCTGCATCTACAGCATTTTTTTGATCCAAAGAATTTGGCAAAATGTCGTCAAGATGTAACAAAAACAGCTGGAATAAGTGTAAATAAAAAATTGTAGATTCTTTGTATTGATATATTTGCAAGGTATGAACTTTTATTAATTTACCTTGTAAAATTCGATTTTCGCACCATCAGCAATCCCTGTTAATTCTTGCACATATTGAGGGAAAGAGTTTTGAACAGAGTCCAATGTTTCTTGGTAAACTTTTTCTACGAAAAAAGTTAAATATTAGATATAATACAAGCGGTAGTTTCATTAAGTTGAACTAACTGCCTTCCACAGTATTATAGAGAGGAATATAACACTCCGTTAACGGCTTGAAAACATCAACAAATTCGTTGATTAATGCTCCAAATGTTCGACCCTGAAATATTATAAATGTATTTAAATTTTAAGCAGTGAAATATGATTGAACACAAATATTAAAAATTGATAGAAACTTCAATTAAACTCATGAATAATATATCTTAAAGACAAAACATATTCTAGTAGCAAGCCACTCAACTTTGTAGTGCGTCGTATTATATGAACTTCATGAAGATTTTAGAAAAATTTAATGATTTATTTTTTATAAATTGCTTTTTGAATAAAATAAAAATAAGTTTATGAATCAACCAAATATCAACAATATTGTATGAAAAAAAGAAATATCCCATCATTTCCCAATTTGAATAAGTTTATTGATTAATATGATGTGTTTTTGCCATTCAATATTTAGTTCGGCAAGCATTACCTACGACAACATCAAGTTAATGAGTATTTTAATATTATGCTTTTTTATGTTTCACTTAATCAAGTTATAGCTAATGAGATTCCAAATGAAGCCATACGTTTAATCTTCAATATATCTACACAAACGTGGAAATTCACAACTTTATTAGTTCTTTTTACTTCTCCGCAATGGAGAAGTATTGTTTTCGTGACAGCATTTTCAGGGTTTTTCAACCTTATATGATTTTTCCTGACTTCCCTGTACACAAATCTCAAAAATATCTCATATTTTTTTGTCCGTATTGAGTTGAAGAAAATTCCTGTAAAAAAAAATCCGGAAAATATTGAGCCTCCGACCCGTGAAATGCGAAAAACTGAGGGCCGTGTGCCTGGTGGTTCGGTGGATCGGTGGTTCGGTGGGGTTACTGTAAACGATCGATCTGACCTCCCACCGAACCGATTCTGGATCTTTTGATGCCAATCGACTTGGAATCTATTCCCATCGTGCACCTGATATTTTTGGTGATGATGACTCCACCGGATAGGTCACCAGAACCACTTCCGTGACGCAAAGTCGGGGTTTTCATACAAAAAAAAACTTTTATTTTGAAAAACTAGAGATACAGCTATAATCTCTTCAGAAAAAATGTTTGGGATGACAAGTTCAGTTAAAAATTGCATCGATGTTCCCTGCTGGGAGTCATCTGGGGGTCATCTGGTGGTACCAGACAACTTTTTTTTGAAAAAGTCTTAGAATTTTATGATTCGTCCAGAAAGTAAGAAAAATCTAATTTTTGGAGTATCAGTCTGGTAGCGCTTACTCTCAGCTCCAGAACTCGAGAACGACTAGAGATAGCACTTTGGTCTCTTCATAAAAAATGTTTGAGATGATGAGTTGAGTCAAGAATTGCATCGATGTTTGGTCCACTACCTGTTGGGAGTCATCTGGAGGTCATCTGGTGGTACCAGACAACTTTTTTTTGAAAAAGTCTTAGAATTTTATGATTCGTCCAGAAAATAAGAAAAATCAAATTTTTGGAGTATCAGTCTGGTAGCGCGTACTCTCAGCTCCAGAACTCGAGAACGACTAGAGATAGCACTTTGGTCTCTTCATAAAAAATGTTTGAGAAGATGAGTTGAGTCAAGAATTGCATCAATGTTTGGTCCACTACCTGCTGGGATTCATCTGGGGGTCATCTGGTGGTACCAGACAACTTTTTTTTGTAAAAGTCTTAGAATCTCATGATTCGTCCAGAAAATAAGAAAAATCAAGTTTATGGAGTATCAGTCTGGTAGCGCTTACTCTCAGCTTCAGAACTCGAGAACGACTAGATATAGCATTTTGGTCTATTCAGAAAAAATGCTTGGGATGGTCCACTACCTGCTGGGAGTCATCTGGTGGTACCAGACTATTTTTTTTAGAAAAGTCCTAGAATCTCACCCTGGTACCGCTTTCTCTCAGCTCCAAAACTCAATATATTTTTGAAACAATTTTTATTGAAAACACCATTCTATGCTAGCGGAGAAGTCCTGCTCAGCTCACAAGCTGCACAACTAGTTTTATTTAAAGTTGACATAGTGGAATAAAATTCTAAACGACTTAAAATTATTTTAATACCTTCTGAATAATTCAGAGATTAGTATTGGAAGACATTGAAAAAAAAAACTAGTCGTCGACAGGCTAAATCAAATAATATAACGCTAAAATTTGTAAAATATCTTAATTGTACAAATCTGAATGACAAATAAATGAGCGTAAAAATTACCAGCGCTTAAATTTAAATCAATTGCAATACGGATTAAGTTGAGCATTTAATTCCGCTAACAAAAAAAAATATTACAAGTACTGTTTGTGGTTTGTTTTGGAAGTTTATGAACCATAATATTTTAATCTTTATTGTTGCTTTTGTTTTCTGTACACAACTTTTATCATCAAAGGAAGACAAGTATATTTTTAATAATTTCTTATCTGTTACAATTGATATAAGAGTTGCATCGAGTTATGGCAATCGTTGGCGAACTAATTATATACATTTTTAGTTAGAATACTTTGAACTCGTTAAAGATAAGACATTGAATCTACATAATTGGTACTGTAATTATTTATCTGATCCAAATGATCTTTAACAAATATTGTATAGTTTTTTGAACATTCCCTGTCAAACATTGGTGCTAAGTTTTTCATCGAGAATCGATGTCAAGTACTTCAAATTTAATTATTATTCCTCATGTCTCTGGAATTCTTGAGTCCAAAAAGTTAACCACACATTCATTACTAACATAATTAAATCAAAATTTAATATTAAAATACGGTTTAGTGATATTAGGCAGACTTGCAATTAAGCACACACTTTTAAATTGAAATTAGGTTCAACAAGCAAACCGCTCTCACTTTCGGTCACGCTTTGCACTATACAAAAGTCGATACTCAAATTTTTCTCAACGTCTTATTGGCGATTTAAACTTTTTTTGTTCTTTTGGCAAAAAACTTAACAGTTATTAGCGATTCAAGTTCAAGGTTGTCTGGTTGCTTTTAAACTCAGATATTAGTTATACATACTTTTCAAGATTGAATATTTCTTGATTAATATATTACCACATCGTATCCAACGTCATAATGTGTGCCGCGACAGTAGATGATCGGAATACATTGTCGTCTTTCGAACATGTTGTAAGTTTTTTTGCCGTTTGAGGACATTTTTCCTGATTATGAATCACTTGAACTGGTTTGATTTGAACCGCGTACTTTGAACACTTCCACCAGACTGTGGAAATAGTAAATGTCTGTATTTTTAAATGCCTTTTTAATCAGATTATAATACAAAATAGTATTAGAAAATATATATTCTCAATACATTAATACCTGGTATAGAAGCTTTTGAATACAAATGAAATAATAACCAAATGTGTTTTTTTTTTAAATATTTTTTATAAAGTCGTCGAGTAGAATGTTATTTGAATGGACATATTTTATGTGGTCAAAGCACTTCAAAATTATGCTAAAATTAATAATTTACATAAACAAAAAAAATATTTTTTTAAAACCAATAACTGAGGTGGTTTGTTTGACTTGTTCACACCAGCTGGGATTTGTTAGTAATTAAGTTTCTATGGAGATAATTCACTGAATGTTTGGCGAGAAAATGGTTTTTAATAATTTATTTTCAGAATTATTGATCAATACAGGAGTATTATTATTGGGGATAGCTGATAGTAATGTTTTTTGGCATTCTATTTACATTATTCAATAAATAGTAGGTAGCGAGTAGTCGCGACCCCCTTGTTAAAATTTTATTTAGTGCAATTTTTTTTTTTTGTTTGCAAAAACTCATCAGCGCCTACCTTGTTAATCTGCTACTTCTACACTCCTGTGAAAATTGTAACCACATAGAACTTCCTACTAGTTTTTTGGCATTAAGGTGATAACACATAATTTTTTAATTCAAATATTGTTCAAACGAGTTATAACTTTTAAGTTCCAAAAAACTAATCGTTTCTGGCCTCATTATGTTTAATGGTTGAAAAATCAAAATAGAACTTTATCAAAATGAATTTATAATATCTAGACTTTGTGGCCTACTTGAAATTTGTTTTGAAGTATCTTATGGATGAGGATTCTGAATTTTATTTTTCTCATGAAACTTCTGGTAACCAGCTGAAGATTTTCCATACAAATTCAAAAATAAATTGCTTCAGATGATGAGTAAGTCTCAGATCATGAGCAGAATTTGGTTCACAATTATCATGCAGCTTTTCAATTAAAAAAATGCATTAAAAAATTGTTAACTTTATTGGTTAATTGGTCAATTTTCACAATTATAATATGAATAATATTAATAGAATTTTAAATTAAACCGTTTACTGCAAATTAATTGATTTGGCTTCCGTAGTAGAAAAAATAGACTACCTATTCACTTTAGATCTATTTTACATAGATTTTTTACACATTTACATGTCGTTAGAAAAATATTCGACTTAAACAGTATGTAAGTTTTAATTACTGATATCAAAATACATATATAAAAAATTCATTATGGTATTTGAATCACCTGTTATGATAATCATTTAATTTTTCCATATCTACAATTAAAAATGATAGAGTTACAGTTCTTTGATGAATATATACTCCTCTCACATTTTAGATAACCTTGTAATAAAAAAAAGCAAAACCAATAAAGTTTTTAAACATTTTTATTTTAAAAGTAATCTACAGCTGAACTCATCCATTTTGAACAAAACTAGTTTTCAAGTTTTTTATTGTCACTTTTTTGAACTTGGTCCACATTAATCAACTCATCAAGCAGACTCTTCTTTCCGGCAAAGTATTCCTTATACCAATTAATATGCTCCCGTTTATCTTGTGCTGTGATGTATGGGTTTTTGGACAATCCTACACAAACAAGCTCCATAAAATGTCTGACTGGTCCTCTATTAGGACACCATCCTTCTAAATGCTGTTCTAAGAAAATGTGCTCAGAGAAATCCACCTCCTTTTCATCCTCCATTCCTTGTTCGTTATCGATTGGGAATTTCCATAGTTTTTGCTGATCAGTCCACAAAATCATTTTTTCAAAGTAGTTTGAGGGTGGATGCGTAACGGCTAATTTAAGTTCTCTTTTCTCTAAGCGGCTCCAAGTTATCAAAGGATCAATAACCTCTTTAGTCTCAGAACTTTCTAATTTCGTGAAGATGTTCAAAGGTTCAGCTGCAAATAAGTGAACACTGCCCGTAGATGGTGTACTAAAAAGGAATCAATTGATTAAATGTTTTAAACTAGCAAGTAGATAATATTGATTTTACTAAGTTCTCTCTAGTTGCGGACGTCGCTGGAACTCGCGATTTCTATCATTTCCAAAGAACTGCTGAGTTTCTCGATCTCTTCTATTTCCCATCGATTGCTTAACAAATTGAGCTCGGTTTAGCTGACCTCCTTCTCCTTTAGTGATAGCTTTCTCGCGGTCGATTTTCATTCCAACAATTAGGTCACTAAAATATGCTTTGTGAAAATTTAAAACGAACAATTAATCTCAAATAATAACTAACTTCAAGTTCATCGAACTTTTCTGATTTACAGACATTTCAGAAATCTCTTCAGAATGAGATAAAAGTTTTGACAATAGTTCCGCTTCAGTTTGTATTTGATCTTCAACCTTTGTATTCATTTTACTTGCTAGTTTCATTGCAGCTTCCACTACATTTTTGGGCTTTTCATCATCAGAAGAGTCTGAAAGTTCTTCTTTTCGCATCTTTTTCATCTTTCCAGCTACACCAATTTTCTTCATGTCGACTTTGGTTTTTAAAATAGGTGAATCCTTCTTTGACATACTTGCCAGGAGCTCGTTGAGACGATTAACCGCAGGTTTGTTGTTATCTGACTCTGTAGGGATGAGTGGTTTTTCATCTTTCTTTTTTTCGTCAGAAAAATTCCTCGAAAGGTTATGATTCCGAAACAGCGTAAATACTCTGCGATTTAGAAAGAAAATATGTTAAAAAGTAGGAGAAATTATTCAAGAAACGATTAAAGTATTAAATACCTTAAGTTTCTACGATGAACAATATTTAATAACATTTTTGAAATTTTAAACAACAAATCGAGGTAAATATTTATTTACATTCAAATCATTCAAAAATCATTTTTGTAAAGTTTGATTCATCAGATGTACGTATTTCAAATTCATTCATTATACAAATTTGAAAACGCAGTTTGATATCGTTACAAACAATTTTTTACATCTTTATTTGTTTTCTGGTATCGGACCAGCTGGTAATGATTTTTGAAATACCAAAGCACCTTCAATGAGTAGATTAGAAGATAAGGCACGATATCAATTTTGTTTTAAAATTAATTCAAATTATGTAGGTATTGTGTCAATGGTTAAAAAAATTGATAAATTTACAGAATTGACAAATCTTCGCCAACCGGGAATGAATTCAATGTCTTTGTAATTTGATGTACTAGCTCAAAATCTTGTAATTATGTAATTATTGGTAATTATCTTGTCATAATGTAATTATTCTTAAGACATTTCGTAAATATTAGGTTGAAACAACAAAGACTTTCATTCATTGTAAGAATATACCTAGAAAATTATCTGGCCAATTTTAATATTAAATTTAAAGTATTGTTTAGTTTATGTTATAAACAATTAAGAAACATTGATTGATGGTATTTTTGTACAATTTTTATTTGATCTGTTTGTTGATGTTTACAAACTATTTTATACATTTTGATAATCGTTAATCGTGTCCAATATTAAGGTTCTTCAGTGGACAGACATAAGTGAAAGCTGTTAATTCACTAAAAATAGTAAAGCTATAGTCTTGAATAAGTAGTAAATTGTTGTAATTTATTTTAACATAAAGCTCAGATTTAAATTTGATAAGTCACAGTTTTCTATACTAACTCTCCTCCAAACTCAACACTACTCAATTATTATCAAATTTTTACCTAAACTTTTTTTCAAAATAAATTATAATAATTTACTACCTTTAGCTTCACTTTTTGCAATTATTATGAAAGTTCTACGGAACTTCTAATTTGTTTTCTCCACAAATTAATGTGGTATAAGGCGCACGTTTGTGCAAAAAAGGTTTGATGGCTTTTTGAGCTCATCGAGATTGGCGAAAAAATTCGTCATTCAATAATGTTCTGAAAACTATTACATTTTCAGTTGCTGATTGCTTGCATAATTGCATTGAGGTCCTCAATATCATTCTTGACAAAGTGGATCTCTTTCCCTGCGTAGGGTTTATAAAAGATGGATCCCTGCTTAGGTTCATCCTCTTTTTACTGAGTTTTTGAACTCATTTGCTCTCCTTCTAGACGTTCTAGTTGGTTTGCTATTTCCTCAAAGATACTTGATCCTTGTGATGATTTAAATCCCTGCCTAGGGATTTTTACAGGAATGATGCCATTCTGTGTATTGTCTTGATGCGACATTCAAGCGTAAATTGCTTCTCGTCATACTTTGACGAATTGTGATTCACAAAATATTGAAAATTTCCACTCCGTCGATGAGCACTTGAACTACATTTAAAAACCATCACGCCACCACTTTTGGAAACAAATTACACATATTTTTAATTCTTGAGTGCAATTTGTTTCTGCTCCATCGAAATTTTAAAAGATTCCAATTAAAGTTGTGGGCTGCTCTGACATCTCTGATGTTTCTGAAGTTGCTGCTCGAATTGAAATAGAGTTTTCAATATTTTAGAATTTGAGTCGAAAGCTTTCCAAAAAACTTGGAATAATTATTCCACTAGTGAACTCCAAAAATATGACATTCAACTTTTGTAAATCAAAGTTTTATTTTTGGAACTAGAAAGCTCCTTGGATCTGCTTTTACATGATGATTCTTTGATGGAAACTTCCAAACGACTGAAGTTTGTTTGCAGTACAGCTGGTATTTATACGATTTACGAAGAGAAAAAATCTGGATGTGTTGGCGACTTGTATGAAATTATATTGGTGAAACAAATATGACGTCATATGTTTGACGTCATGAGATATAAATTAATTAAGAAAATTCAGCATTTTATTAGCTTCAGATTTTATTTTGTTTTATTAATTCCAAATAATTTTTTTTTTGTAAATTTGGATGAATAAAATTTATAAAAACAACACGTCAACGGAGTTTTAATCAAGTAAACTTCCTGAAATAATAATTGTGAAATTTGATAAATTTATTTCTGCCGAAACATTGTGGTTTTAATATTTTGTTACTATTCTACTGAAAAATATTACAATTTACAGATTGGCTTATAATTAATTATACGTTTCTATGGAAACCATAGAATATACAATGTCGATTATCACTCATGAATAACTCTAGATTTAATTTCATAATGTTATCATATACTAGTAGCATAAATCCCCTCAAAAATGAGGGGTAGATGACACACTTGAGAATAAAAACATAATATTGAATCATAATAGAGATAATAGAAATCATTCAAAATTCTAGCCATTTTTTCATCTGACCAAGACGCGTTACTAAAAATCCGCAAATCCTTTTGAAAAATGTGTAAGAAATAAGGATTAACATTGTTAAGCAAAAAAAATTAAAATATTCCAATTAATGAACAAATTTTACACAGGGAACATGAAAAATTCACTATTTTGAGTGGTTTCTGGATGTGTGTGGATCAGCGGTGCATGATAAAAATCCCATACTCAGCTCAAAAGTTGTGTCTTGTACTGCTATATATGTTTCAGAGAAAAAATTTTCAATTTTAAGAGCCATAAAAAGTGTCATCACACAGTGAACGTTTTTTTTTTATGTTTTTGTAAAATGGAAATTCGTGAAAAATATTCCTGAACCCCAGCTGGTCAATATATCATCCTCAAAATCACTAATTTTCAATTTTAGATAAATTTTGAGTATCGTGTAAAAAGTTCAAGATCCTAACTCTTATAGCAAGAAAGTTATTAAAGCTCAAAAAGTGTAACGCTCTTTTATTTTAATTTTCCTAATTACTGTGTTTTATATTACTTAGATTTTTGTAACAATCGTATTTTATTAATGACTATATAACATTGCAATGAACTTGAATTGCTAAATAATTGAACATGCTCAATTATTTATCAAATATTTTCTTAGCATTATTTTCACTTTCTATTGTATTTGCATAAAAACTCACTTTTAACTCACTTTTAACTCACTATTAACAAAAAGATGAAAATATATGCGAGCAGACAAACCGAGACCGATATATAAACACAAGACACCAAAAAAAATTATAGTTTTTATGAATAATACAGCAGTTCACGATCAATAGAATATTTTTATACCATTTTTAATAATGTTAATATTTTTGAAAATTTCGCTGGTTCATGAAATAAAATATTGTTCTGATTGCATGCTGAATGACAATGCAAAATTGTATGTTATCTCTATTTTTCCCACTTATCTACCAATAAACCTATTTCACAATATTACGGCAAACATCATCTGATGAGTCATTAGACAACACACTCGAGCAAAAACGCCGGTTAAAATTTTCATATAAAAGCTTGAAATGTGTTGTTGCGCTTTAGTTTACTCGCTGTTTTCATCGTGAAATCATTTCTTTTGAAATATTTTTTACGTTCTTCAGAAAAATAAATCGGGTTCAAAATGAGTTCAAATAGCATTATTGGACAGATCCCAGAATTTAATGATGGTGATGATTGGACAGTCTATTATGAAAGATTGGAGCAGTTTTTCGAAATTAATGACATTCCAGCTGAGAAAAGAAGTGCGTTTTTAATAAGTGTAATCGGAACGGACTCTTATAAGACCTTGAGAGACTTGTGTCATCCAACATTACCCAAGGATAAGCCTTTCGAGGATTTGTGTGAATTATTACGAAAACAATTTTCAGTGCAAGTGGCCATTTTCCGCGAAAGGTCAAACTTCTACAATGCAAAACAAGTTTATGGTGAAAACGTAACAGTCTGGTATGGGCGTTTGAAACGTTTGTCAGTTGATTGTAAATTTGGTGATAATTTGGAATCTGTTTTGTTGGACAAATTTGTGACTGGTTTGACTAACTCCACCATATTGGATCGCTTGTGTGAGGAAAATGAGACAATAGGACTTAATCAAGCTTTGGACATTGCTGTGAACAAGGAATGCTCTGGTCAAAACAGTGATTGGGCTTCTAAGCCAATGAATTGGTGTGGAACCAAGGTTCCTGAAGCTCCTGAAAGTGTTAGCTCTTGGCATCATGGACATCATGGGCCGCACCATGGTCCTGGTGAACATCATGGGCCACACCATGGTCCGAGTGAACATCATGGCCATCATGGTCATCATGGGATGGGAGAAAAAAGGGGAATGGGAGAAAGAGGTGGCCCAAGAGGAGGTTGTCGTGGAGGAAGAGGAAAAGGTGGACCAGGATACCAGAAACCAAACCGTGGAGAAAACAACTGGAGAAATAAGCATCCAAGAAATGAGCCAGAAGCTTCAAACGAGGTCGACGAATGAACACCTAAATAAATTGAAAAACTGCTAACATCTGATGTCTCAAAAAAAAAATTTAGACAAATTTAGATCTATGTCATTTGATTACAGCTTTAACTATATTGAATTCAATGCAGGGAAATTTTACCAACAAAAAAGAATAATCTATAAATATTAAAAAAATAATAAAAATATTTGAAAAAAAGTGATAAAAAATATTTAGAAAAAATTCAACAAATTAAGATGAAAAAAAAAAAAATATAAAATAATATAAAATTACAAAAGAATTGATAAAAAAAAATATTAATCGATATCTATAAAATGAAAAATAAAAGAAATAAATATCTTAAACAAATTTGCCTTTTTAATTAATTTATAGCAAGAAAAGCAGTCATTTTGCCATATCAGTAAAAATTCACATTCTACACTTTTTGGAATTTCAGACTTAACAAAATGGGATTCACAATTTTCAAAAATTATCAATTAAACAAATGATAACCTTTAATTTATTTTCCAGTTAATATTATTGTGAATTTAAATTCTGAGTTTTTGATAGATGAGCTAAAATTTTCAAACCAGATAATAATAATTCTCAGTTTTTCAACTGAAGTCAATAAGAAAACATATATTCGAAATGATTTTTAAGTGAGAAAATAGTACAAAGTCATCAAAATATTTTGCTAATACCGTACTTTAATTTTACAGGCAGATAATTATGATCTTAGTTGTTTACTCTGTTTGCCCAAGTAATTCATATAAATGTAATTTTCACTTCTGGACAGAATGGACTTGTTTTTCAGGAGATATTGATCTATCAAACACCCAAAATTTGATTATCGACACAACTGCCAACACCAAGACTAATGAAGAAGTGGAAAAAGTACAATTGATAAGAACTAAATTCTCCAACTTACCAGTAAAGTCCTTTATTGAGGTTTTTCCGAACGTAAAAGTTTTGTGGCTCACTCACAATTACGGTTTTAAAACTATCAGCTCTAAAGACTTTGAAGGTGCTGCTAAATTAACATTAATAAATCTAGATCACAACCAGATTGAAATTCTGGAAGCTCACAATTTTAAAGAAATTCCTCAACTAAAGCATTTAAATTTGAACAACAACACAATAAGCATTATTGAAGATTTTGCCTTTCATGAAATGGAGAATTTGACTACATTGAATTTAATTTCGAACAAAATCCAGTATGTCACTTTTTCAACTTTTTCTGGGCTTCGAAGTCTCAAAAAGCTATCTCTACAAAATAATAGGATTCAAGAGATTCAGTTTGCCGCTTTTGCTATCATGGCATTGGAAAATCTTTTATTAAACAACAACCTCTGCATCAACCAGAACTTTGAACCATATATGGATGGAAGAGATGCACCAAATATTTATAACGAGTGTAAACCAAAAGTCAAAATATCTGTAGAGACTTTACAGAGGGTGGATAAATTAGAAAAGCAAGTGAAGGATTTGGAAGACAAGCAAGATGTGTTGAAGCAATTTCTGTTCCATGAAATTGTAAATAACTAGAAAATTTTTTAACAGGAAGCGATGGAAGTTGAGAGGTCAAAGGAAAACTCATTTTCCGCTTTTGCTGGGCAAGTAGTGATTCTGAAAACTAGTGCAGTAATCAGAAGTAATCAAGTAGTAATTCATGGTGAAAAACCCATTTGACATCGTGACATTTGACCTTTTAAGCTTATTTTTTCCATTCACCTTTATTCAGGTAATGATAAAATCATTTTCTGTACAATGTATTTTAGTATGTTTGATCAACACATATAATTATGAAACTGATAAATTCCACTATTAAACATAAAAAAAAAAATAAAAATAAATTCCACTGAATTCTATTTTTGGCAAACATTATGAAATAATTCTCTGAAGAATTTAACGTTATGCTCTTATAAGTGAGACATTTAAAATCCAAAGAAAAATTCAAGGATGTTTTATCGTTATTATCTATTGTTCTTTATTAACAAAAATTGGAAAAAAATGGATGTAAGATAAATTAAACAAATAAAATAAAATAAAAGGATTTTCAAAAGTTCGATAGGTGTTTGAAAAACTGAAAATTATACAATTGAATATTAATTTATCAATATTTTTTATCAGACTTTATAATTTAACAAACTGGATGATATCACAAAATGCTGATAAACGTAATGTAATAGCTTACATAAGTTGATAAGAATATCTGATTGGAAAATATAGATGTCATAGTAAAAATTTTAAGTTAAAAAATGAAATATACAATACAATATCATTCAGCACCAATTTTCTTTCTGATAATCTATAGATATTTATTAAGTACATGACATTATTATTTGATTCAAAAACTCACAACCAACACAATGTGAAATATACGAAACATACATCAGAATTTGAATATTATTGGTAAAGAAACTCTCGACACATTGTGAAATACATGAGTCATTTAATCAGTTGCTGAAGTTTCGTTAGAATCGCACATATGTATTCGAGAATATATCATCATAGTAATTTTTGGAAAGACCGGCATAATTTTGTATAAATACGATACCATAAGCCGAATTTAAATCAGTCTTTTCGAAACGTTAAAGGAATACTTGCTAAATAAAAAAACTTACAGTGAATAAATCGTTGAAGCTACAAAATGAGTTCAAATAGCATTATTGGACAGATCCCAGAGTTCAGAGCTGGAGATGATTGGACAGTCTATTATGAAAGAATGGACCAGTTTTTCGAAATCAATGAAATTCCAGATCAAAAGAAAAGTGCTTTCTTGATAAGTGTGATTGGAACCGACAGTTACAAATGCCTTAGAGATCTATGTCATCCAACATTGCCGAAGGATAAACCTTTCGAGGATTTGTGTGAACTTTTACGAAAACAATTTTCAGTGCAAGTAGCCATTTTCCGCGAAAGATCCAACTTCTACAATGCAAAACAGAATCAAAATGAAACAGCAACGAATTGGTATGGGCGTTTGAAACGTTTGTCGGTTGATTGTAAATTTGGAGAAAGTTTGGAGTCGGTTTTGTTGGACAAATTTGTGACTGGTTTGACCAACACCACCTTATTGGATCGCTTATGTGAGGAAAATGAGAGAATAGGACTTAATCAAGCTTTGGACATTGCTGTGAACAAGGAATGCTCTCTACAAAACTAAAACTTGTCAATCATCGAACTATTTTAGTGATCAGATGGAATCAAGAAGAGTAAAAGCCCAAAAAACACCAAAAAATGCAGAATATCTGCACTAATCTATGTAATCCCAGGTGGAAATAAATGCCATTTACACTAAGACATACACTAGAGAAAAAACACTAGAACCTTCCCCGTAGAAACACTAAGCTTAAGGCAGACTAAAACTGTAGAATATTCTACAAAAAAAATTATGCAGAATTATTTGAGTTTACACGTACACATACTCTTGCATTTGACGTGAAAATGCAGAGGTATCGATCGTCTCGGAATTTACAACTTTTTCACAAGCTGTACTAAATTTATTAAACTATCCTTAAATCATGTTTTGATAAAAATTTGATGTTATTTTCTGTACCGATCGTCATCCCTGCACTAAAAAGTTACGTGAATTTTGCAGAATGTTCTGACCAATACTAGAACAAAAAAATAAATTCTGCACGCACATTTGTCCGCGCAAATAATGTTATGCACGCACACTTGGGTGAAAAATGTGAGTAAACACACGGATGCGTAACAATATTTGCAGAACATTACGCAAATTTGCAGAATATTCTTCTATTTGACCAGGCCTTTAGTGTGGTTTTAAAACACTAAGCGATTGTGTATGTTCTAGTGTATCCTAGTGTGGAATTTCTGAAAAATTAAAAAATATAAATTTTATTTCTACACTAGAATATTCTAGAAGTACATAATTTTCTAGTGTACTTTCTTTTTTGCATCTTTTTAAAATTTGGGTTTGAACCGCTGCCGTACATTTGTGAGGCAGCGCGCAATCCACTCGGCTGTATTGCCAACTAGTTTTATGTGACTTTTAACTTACTTAAGTGACCACCAAACATGTAATATTTGAAAATTATTTATTTTTAAAAACGCTCACATTTTTAACAATAATGATCAAATATTAAACGAGTGATTGAAAAAACATTTTGGATATTCAAAACAATATTTTTCTGATAAATTGAAGGGTTTATATTTAATTTTTTCATGAAATTTGAAAAATCGGCAAAAATAATATTTGAAAAAAAGATTTGAAAATCATCAATTTAAAATTATGTTTTAAGGAGATGAAATTATTTTTAAGACATATAATATTTCAAAAATATAAAAAAAAATTATACGTTAAAAAAACATCGCAAACATTCAAAAGTAATAGCAAAAAATGCTTTCAACAGCAAATTCAAGAATATAAAATCTAATATTTCGCCAAAAATATCAAAATTTGAATTTTCAAGATAGTTTATTTTCCACACTAGAAAACACTAGAATACACTAGAAGGAACACTAGGAATTTAAATGTTCCTTAGTGTATTCTAGTGTGGTCATACACTAGGATACACTATAGAGCAAACATTTTCCTAGAAGCTTGTGTGTCTCTTAGTGTATCCTAGTGTAATATTCTAGAAAAAAGTGTACTTTCTAATGTATTCTAGTGTACCTACATTAGGACTTGAACCAGATTTCCACCTGGGAACCGCAAAACTCAAGTCACTAAAGCGGAGGAAATAATTTTAAGAATAATATTTAAGTGAAATCAAATTTTCAAGATAAAAAAAATTAAGAACTGTTTTTAACTCCAAAATAAAGTCTATTAACAATGAATACATCTTTTTTTTGTCACGTTCCAACAATTTATTGTTCATATCAAATATATTTTGTTCACCTTTTCTTACTAAAATAACTACTATATGATATACTTAAAACTAGTAAACAACGCATAAAATATTTTAACTGTACACAAGATTTTGATACTTATAATTCCTTAAAGGGCATCACATCAAACTTCTTTACCTCATTTCTAGTATCGATTGATGTAAATTGGATATTTACAAATGTCCTTTCACCTTATTAACATTGGCTTGTCCAGAAGGAACTTTTGTTTTCAGCAGAAATTTAGCAGCCAAACTCAAATGGTCGGATCCGAAAATTGAGCTGGGAATTCGAGCAATTTGCATGCACTGTTCGAGTGTTGGAAGTTTTAAAAATGACTTGAGAGTCAGCTGACATTTTTGTTGGTTCTGTTGTAAAGAAGAGTAGAAAATGTAATCCACCAAAACCCACTCATCTTGATGCGTTGAAGCCATATCTTCATTAACATTGTAAGCAGATTTTAAATTCAGGTAATGGTGAAGACTTCCAGTTTGAAAGTAGTTTACATTGTCTTTAGTCAGTGCTATATCCCCATCCAAACCCATACTTTCAGATGATCTTTTATTTTCAGAGTGATAGAGCTAAAATTATGTCATTCAGTTATTTGTTTTTTTTTTTTAATTGAAAAAAAAATGTTACTCACTTTTGTCTCACCATTCCTAACATAATTTTCGTTAACATGTTGGCAATTATCACTGATTCCTAACTTGATTGGAAGTAATTTCCTACCAGTTACAGCATTATTACCCGCATTCACTTTTAAGGTTCGTTGTGTAAGATTTGAATAAGCCAATTTACCTTTAGTGACCAAATCGAAAGGCGCAGAATGTGGTTGTAAGTTGAAATCACCGGTTAATATGATCGGACAATTATTGTCTTGGTTGATTTCATTGTTTTGATTAATTTTGTTTTTTTGAAAAATATCAACATTGGTAGACATTCTATCGAGCTCAGCTAGTAAAACTTGAATTTGGACTAATCGGACATCTTGTCTTCTAGGGTTGTAAAGAAGATGGGTAGTAGCTGCTATAAATTTTGAATCTGGATCGCTCTTTAGTGACAATTTTGCGATAATTGCGACGTTTTCGCGGTTTAGTAGCTAAAAAAATATCTATAAAATTTACCAAAATTCAACAGAAAAGGTGTGATATTTGTTACTTCAACTCCTGGCTGCTCAAATTCCAAATAGTGATAGTCCTCCAAATTGAAAAGCAAGTGGTTGTAAAAAATAGCGCATCCATCAGTTTTTTTTCCTGTTCGTCTTTTATACAAATACTTGTAATTTAGAGTCTTCAGGCCAGAATGTATTTGCTCCAAATGCGATGATTGTACTAAAATATGCAAAAAGTTCAAAAATGATGTTTTTTAAAGGTGAATTCAAGACATTACCTTCTTGTAAACACAAAATCTCTGGCTTTTCCGCTAAAACTTCATGTACAATCAGTTCGTATCGATGAGGCCAATTCAAAGATCTTGGATCATGATGACCATAAAGGTACCTATGTAAATCAAGAAGATCTTGGGCCAGTATGTTATAAGACATGACTTTGAATTCAAAATCACCAGTATTCCACTGACAAGGCAAGTCAATCCACTTTCGAAGCTGATTAAAGTTGGAGTCAAAGTTCTGGAATGAAAGTGGCCCTTCAACTTGTTGGTTCTGATACTTCGAGGCCATGTTTCTAGTATTGGAATAATTCTGATGATGAAATCTAATGTAAGATGAGGCAGCGTTTATGAATCCATTTACAGGTTTGAAATTTTTCTGAATTGTCAGTGGGAGGATTTTTTTCATTCTTTTTTTAATTGAAACTCATTGATCTTCTCTTCTAACTATTTTGAGCAGTTGTTTTTTCTTGATTATTCAACCTGTTGTGATTTAATTCTTATTATTCATCCATACCTACAAATAAAATAATTGTTAGAATCTACACAAATAAATAATAAAAATATTGTATGATTTTCATAATCAACAAAAACAAAGTTCAACTTTGTTTTAAGATCTTGATATCATCGAAAAATTGCGTTTCACCAGAAATCTGAACAAATGTAAAGTATGTAGAAGAACAACATCTTACAAATTAATTAGATAATAAGAGGACTGCCTTTAAATATTTAGTAAATAAAATATTTTATATTAAAAAATATTTTTTGCTATAATCTTACCAAATCCCAGTGAAATATTTCACAAAGCGCTATAAAATTGCTATAATGTGTCTCGACTATGTTAAATGTAACTGATTTATTAATTTAAAAATTATTAAATTATTATTATCAATTTTTTAAATCGATTTTAATTGCACATTTTAATTCAAAAAAATTTATAAAATCTCCGTTATTTCTTAAGAAACTCAATTTTCCAAATTAAAAGCAAATTTCAATAAAATTCTTCATGTTTTTTCAATGATCGAAGCATCATTTTTGATTTTTGATATTGTTTATAATAGATTGTTAACTCTTTTCATTCAATATATTTACTTTTAAAGCATAAAATCTGATTAATTGAATGCATATGATTTCAAGGATAAAAAACTGATTACCCTTGCCTATTTATAACATTTTATTGAGTGTATATTTTCCAAATAAATTATTCAAATTTTTCAAATAATCATTTTGCTATCACATTTCCAGTTATGATAAACTTTGCAGCTAGACTCAAATGATCTGATCCCATCATAAAGTTGGGAATTCTTCCAATTTGGATACACTCTGAAGGTGAAGGAAGCCGCATACATGATTTGAGGGTCAGTTGACTAAGTTGATCATTTTGTGACGAAGAGTAAAAAATGTAATCGACCAAAACCCATTCATCTTGATGCGTTGATGCAATATTTTTCACAGGATTGTAAACTGAACGAATGTTTAAATTGTGATTGAGACTTCCGGTTTGAAAAGGATGTTCGTCTGATGTGATATGTTCTTCTTTTAAAATAGCCGAAGATGCAGTCATATTGTCTGAGTGATGAAGCTAAAAATACTTAATTATTATTAAATATTAACGTTGTTAAAAAATTTAATGAAGACCACTTGTATAGGTCACTCAACTTACTTCCGGAAAGTAATAAATCATAAAAACTTGCATAAATTATCGTTGTCTATCATATTTCACTGTTCATATTAATTTCCATGTTATAATATTCTTGCTTACCTTCGTCAAATGTTCATTAACGTGTTGGCAATTGTCATTAATCCCAATTTTTATTGGCAGCAGTTTTCTTCCATTCACAGTATCATTGAAATAGTTCACTGTTAATGCATGTTGTGTAAGGTTTTCGTATTTCAAAGTTCCTTGTAAAAACAGTTCAAATGGGGCAGAGAATGGCATGCAGTTGAGATCTCCAGTAAGAATAATGGGACAACTATTGTTTGAAGACATTCTGTTAAGCTCAGCCAATAAAAGTTGAGATTGAGCTAGTCTTACATCCTGACGTTTTGGGTTATGATGTAGATGAGTTGTAGAGCAAACAAATTTTACTGTTGGATCCGATTTTAAGGAAAGGTTTGCGATAATGGCCACGTTTTCAAAGCTTAACAACTGAAAGTATGTTAAAAGGCTCAAATACATAATAAATAATCTGATTGTTTTACCTCTACTCCTGGCTGCTCAAATTCCAAATAGTGGTAGTCTTCCAAATTAAAAAGCAGGTAATTGTAAAAAATACAACAACCATCAGTTTTCTTCCCTGTTCTTCTTTTATACAAACATTTATAGTCAAGATTTTTTAGTCCAATTTTCAAGTGTTCCAAATGCGATGATTGTACTTAAAAGAAATAATAGCATTGTAACTAAGACAAAGACTTGTTTAACTGTTTTTAACTTACCTTCTTGTAAGCAAAGTATGTCTGGTCGCTGATCCATAATTTCATGAACGATCAGTTCGTAACGATGAGGCCAATTTAAAGATCTTGGATCATGATGACCATAAAGGTACTTATGTAAGTCAAGAAGGTCCTGGGCCAGTATGTTATAGGACATTACTTTGAATTCATATCCGGGAGCAGATTTCGGTGAAGGTTTCAAGTCAACCCATCTTCTTAAAGGCTGTTGGTTGTGTCTTGAATTGTCAAACCTGTGAATTAAACTTCCTAATTGTTGGTAAGCCATTTCTGAGGAATTTATTTTTATTATTCAAGCGCAATTAATATTTTTACGATTGATGTTGATCGAACGAGATGTAAAACGAAACTACAATCATTCTTGTTTACAAACATCAAGCGATATTATAAAAAATCGTAATTCCAGAAACAAACAATCAAGGACGATAAACAGTTATCCATGCAACATTACAACAAAAACATATAACTTGAATAAAATTGAACGTATATTTGTAAATGGTTAATTTCAATCTGGGAAACTTTTGTTAAAGCCACGTGCTTGAACGCTTAATTAAATATAAAGAAAAAATGGACAGCATATTGATCATTGAGTTCGTATTTTATGTATTTCTGTTAGAGGGCAAATATGTAACATGTAATAATATATTTATTTAAGTTATTATGTTAAATAAATCAAGTAATAAATTGAAAAAAAACCTAGAACAGATATTCAATATTAAAATAAAATTTCAACTCAAATGAATTGTAAATAAATTCATTCATTTTTATTGTAAATTTGTTTCAATACACTGAAAATATAAAAATGCTTTCAATCCATTCAGGAATAGCATGATTGTTTTTTTCGTTACAGTTATCCAGAGTTGTAGTTTTAAAATCGAGATTTATTTCACAATTCAGATGGTGAGCTGGAAAAAAAATCATTATTTAAACAGACAATGTAAGAATACGCACAACGGAAATATCTTACTTATTTGCAGCATCTAATTCTTCTGTATTTCCGTTTGTATCTGCTACCATTGCTTCTCGATTTTCATATGCCCAGAACTTGTGAAACTCAATTAAAATAGAAACTACTGTTTCACCATGATTACAAGAAATAAGATCTTTAAGGTAAATTCTAGTGGGATCTTTCGGTTTAATCATATCAAAGATTTCATCTTTCACATCCTCGAAATTAACTGCTTCTGCTCTATGTGCCTTTATTTGGTCTTGGATTCCCTAAAATGACAAAACATTTAAATCGAAGATAATTTTGCGTTTGTTTAAACGGAATACTTTGAAGAAATAGTTTAATGTGAACGCAGTAAGATAGCCTTTTTGCTCTACATCAAGAATTCGGAAAAGATAGTGTAAACTTTGCGGCTCATGGCGATTCTCTAGACTCAGTACAAAATCCAAATAAGTCTTGTAGTCCATCTCTCCTTCATAAGTTAAGGATTCATCAAAAACACGGTCTAAGAATACAGCAGTCAAAGTCCCTGAACCATAACTGTATAAATATAGAATATTTATAATAGTTCACAAATATATAATGTTACTTTTAATATATTACCCTGACAATTCTTTCTTGCTTAACATTCCATTATGGTCCTTATCCAAATTCAGATAATGTCCATAGACACTCAAAGTGGATGGTGCAGAAAACCAATTTAATTCTTGAGCATCCTTTAAAATATCTTCATCCCGAAGTTCAAGCAAATCATCGAGGAAACAACACGATAAAATATCGCGTATTCTAATCTTCCCAGTACGTAATGGATCTAGGAAGAAGAAGAATTTTCTTGCAGAAGTACATACGTAAAAACTGTGAAATGATTTTTCTAGGCCAGTAAGTTGTGGAAACGTTGGAATCAACTCAAGTATATAAGATTCTACATCAGACTCAGTTAAATATCCCTGCCCTGAATAATCGTAAAGTGATAAACCAATTCTAGTTTGCTGTAGCCAAACTTTACGCATTGTATAATTAAACAAAGCCATGATTGAAATTTTTCCAGGGTAGTTGCTGATAGTAGATAATCGAGCGAATGTTTGCGTAGTTAGATAATTCCTAAAAATGAGTTAAATATATTAGTAGTTTTCTTAATTTTATTATTGTTAGATTGTTTACCTGCACTTTGGGCTGATAATTTTCACAACTTTATTCTTATAATCAGCGTAATTGATGTACTGATCCTCACCAATTAAAGGCTTGGTGTAATTTTTTTCCAAAATACTCCACAGTTCTTTCAGTTCTCCATTATCCAAAAGCTCTCTGCTCCTTTTTTGTAAGAACAATGTCCTAGACTCCTCTCTCAGTTTCTGCATTAAAGAATCGCTATTTTTCGGCAATTTGAAGTAAAATCTGGGAATAGTTTTGTACGATTCTTTTGTGGCGTCATCAGTTTTTTGATTATTGTCAGTTGATTGCATGTATTTTTGAAAAAGATCATCCTCGAGTTTCTCGAAATCTTGAGCAGCTAAAATAGTCATTATTTGAATAATTTAAGAGGTGAAGGACGTTATATCGATTTCAGTCAAGATTACATGGAATAATATCTATGTATTGTGAATAAATGAATTACTTTCGTTTGTTGTGGAAACAAAAAAAAATGGTAAAAGCTCGTTTGAAGCTGTAAAATGTTACTGAACCGGTTTTTACAAATTTAAAGGATTAAATCTTATTTTTTAATTTATTAAATTAACGAATCGAATATTAAAGAGAAAAATAAAAATTGTAAATATTGTAAACATAAGAATAATCTTACAATTCAACTGTTTTTCTTGCGTATTGAGTGCATCAAGTAACTTTTTCTTGAAATCCATTATTTCGAACACTTAATCTCATGAATAAAACTTTTAATTTAGAATTAATGTGCAGCAAAATTTTACTCAAATTGTTTTGAATTCAAAATACTACTACTACCACAACAAAAAAATATCTAAGAATTAATCATTCCAGTGGAAGTATTTTTTATACCACAAACATTCAAAATATTTTGGTCCACGTTTCAAGGAGATACTCACATAATTAAACTCTATTAATTGCCCAGTAGTACTTGTTTTAATTGTTTCGAAAGAATCAAGATGGCTTCTTTTGATGAAAAGGTGAATTTAATTACCCGGAACTTGCAAGAAGTTCTCGGAGAAGACAATTTAAAGAATGTAGTGAAGGAACGAGATCTTAAAATTTACTGGGGAACTGCCACCACCGGAAAACCTCATATTGCCTATTTTGTGCCCATGGTGAAGATTGGAGACTTTCTCAAGGCGGGATGTGAAGTAATTGATTAATTTATTTCATCATTTTCTCAAAATCTCTACCTATTATCTCTGTATGATTTTAGGTTACCATTCTCTTTGCTGATCTGCATGCTTATTTAGACAACATGAAGGCTCCATGGTCATTGTTAGAGCATCGAACAAAGTACTACGAGGCAGTAATAAAAGCAATGCTATCGTCAATTGGAGTTCCTCTTGATAAACTGAAATTTGTACAAGGTACTAGCTACCAGCTATCCAAGGAATACACTTTGGATATGTACAGATTGTGCTCTACTGTTACTCAGCATGATGCAAAAAAAGCAGGAGCTGAAGTTGTAAAGCAAGTAGAATATCCGATGCTTTCTGGTTTGCTTTACCCCGGGCTTCAAGTTTTAGATGAAGAATATTTGAAAGTGGATTGCCAATTTGGTGGTGTCGACCAGCGTAAAATCTTTACATTCGCTGAAAAGTACTTGCCTCAGTTGGGATATGCTAAGAGGATTCATTTGATGAATCCAATGGTGCCTGGCCTGGCTGGTGGAAAAATGTCGTCATCTGAAGAAGATTCCAAGATTGACTTGTTGGATTCTCCAGCTAATGTGAAAAAGAAGATCAAGAGAGCATTTTGTGAGCCCGGAAATATTCTGGAAAATGGATTGTTGTCGTTTATTAAGCATGTCTTGTTCTCGATCTTTAAAAAAGATGAAGGATTTGAGATTCGTAGAAAACCTGAATTTGGAGGTGATGTTACTTTCTTCAAGCATGAAGATTTGGAAAAAGCTTACGCTGCTGAAGAAGTGCATCCAGGTAATAAATTTGTTTTAATTTTGAATTAATTTATTCTGGAATTTTATAAATAAATGATTTTTCTTTTAAGGTGATTTGAAAGCATCAGTTGAAAATTACATCAATAGCTTATTAGCCCCAATTATCAAAGCTTTGGACACTCCTGAGTTGAAATCTCTCACAGAACTTGCTTATCCATCATCATCAGCTAAGAAATCTGTAGTAGCACAAGCGCAAAGCGAAAATAGTCCTGATAAAATGTTGCTGAAGGTTGGAAAAGTTCTAGAAGCAATTAAACATCCTGACGCAGACAGTTTGTGCGTCTTAAAAATTGAAATTGAAAAGGATCTAACGAAATCGGTAAGTTACGGTTCGATAATATTAATTCTATATTTTTTAATGATTTTTTTTGTTGCTAGATTGTGAGCAACTTGTTAGCTTACTATACATTAGAAGAATTAACAAATCAACTAGTGGTTGTACTGACTAACATGAAGTCTTCCAAGATGCGTGGTGTAGAGAGTGAAGGACTTGTTTTATGTGCTTACAAGTAAGATACAATTTAGACTTATTACCGTGATACTAAGTATTTTTATTCTAGCGATAGCAAATATGAGCCTCTCAAAGTTCCAGCTGAATGTCAAGTGGGTGATAAAATTTTTATTGAAGGGTTTGATGCAACCGGCGAAGTAGCCCAGCTAAACCCAAAAAAAAAGGTTTGGGATAAAATTCAGGCTGAACTAAAAACTAATGCATCTGGTGAAGTTCTCTGGAAGGAGTTTAATATGTTGACAATTGGTGGAGATACAATAACAAGCACGCTATCAAATTGTAATGTTAAATAAATGCTGTTAATTTTATTTTTAACGATTTTAACATTTTTATCTTATCACAAAAATAAAAGATAATTTATTTCATTGCCATTATTTTATTGGATCTTGTTTAATTAAAGATGTTTCATTCCAAAAATTATTGTTTATTAGATATAAGAATTAAGATAGTTAAAGTGATTCATAAAATAATATTTGAGCAATAGTATCGTTAAATACTCTTGGAACGATAATTTAAATATATCAGCTTCTGATTTTTCTCACACGTAGTATGTTTGGCGCTGGAGATAAAACAAGAGCGTGCTTACACTTGATAAACTTTTCAGATTTAATTGTACATTTTTAGCAATGAAATTAATTATACAATGAAATTTTGAGTAAATGTTTATAACATGTTAATGTTTAAAAATTTAATGTTTTAATAATATAATTTACCTACAAAATCCAAAATATATGTTAGATAATATTTTATGAAGTCTAAACACACCACTCTTGTATTTTTCAGACACAACAAACTGAAAATAAAAATAAATTCAATAGAATCTCACTGAATTTATTTTAAATACTAAAAAGATGGATCATGAAGATATTGTTGGTTTTGAACAGCCAGACGATCTGCTATCAACCATCGTTAGGTATGGATTATATGCAGGAGCGATATTTCAAGCAGCTTGTATTGGCGCCTGTCTTTTACTGGTCAACAATGATGATAAAGATACCTCTAAAGTTTGTGTAAGTGTTCCCTAATATCTACTGCTATCTATCTCAAGTCTTGAGACTATAAAAAAAATCATTTTAGGATGAAAGTGACGAGTCTGATCAACAATCCCAACAACTTACACCATCCAAGAAAAATTTCAGGCCTCGAAAAACTAATAATAAAAAGAAAAAGTGATCTAAGATGAGGAATCCTTAGAATGCTACAGACACCTCGTTTAACTCAAACTTTGACTTTATGCGAGGCAAGGGATTTTTATTAAAACAAATTAAATTTCAACCAAAATTATCTCGATATTTAAAATTTCTTGTAAGTTTTTCCAAAAATTTTGAAGTTGCAAAAATATTCCTTTATCAAGTATATATTTAGTTGATCCTAATTCTATTGAAATTTGAAATCACTCATATTTTATAAATACTAAATAGTCATATAATTAAGTTTAAATTATGAATCTTCTTCGGCTAACTGTACTTTGATTTTTAGATATTTTCTGTAATGTATGTTTTGTACTTCAATAATGTGTTTATGCAAAATATGTAATATCTCTATGAAATTATTTTGATGTATATTTCAAAAAGATTTATTTAAAAATACTGTTAGGTTAAGGGCGTTTGTAAAATTTATGGATGTAATAAATGTTTTTTCAAAAATGGCTAACAAAAATTTGTCTGAAAAAACTAAGTACAGTATTGAATAGGTTATTGCAAACTTTTATTATATTTTCGAGTTCAAATTTTGCTTTCGTATAGAACGGACGTGTTTGAAAATAAATATTCAAATAAAATCTTTTTAATACATCGTAAAATTATTAAATACACAAGAGTGAGCACATGAACAACTAGCGGTCACTATGACCAAAAATAAAGCTAAAAGTGATAAAGAGCTAGATTTAGATGGCTTCATAATGCCACCATCAAAGAAACGTGGTCGTCCTAAGAAAACCAGTATTTCGAGCAGTGTGAAAAGTGATAATCTGTTTGATGATCTCAACGAAATAATTGATGACGATATGTCTTACACATCAGAGCCTCAAGAAACCCCTAGAAACAGGAAAATGGGGCCCAATCCACCTGGAGCACCCAAAAAATCAAAACCGATAATAATTGAAACCAACACAATTACAACCATCCAAAAAACAAAATCCTTTGTCGACGGGCTAAAATTAAAAAGCAATTACCAGCTGAAAAAGTCAAACGAAAATAAATTACTAATCACTTGCAGCAACAATGAGGACAAAACACGCATACTACAAGAGCTTAACAAATACAACAAGGACGATGTGAACGAAAAAATTAAATTCTACACATTTACTGAGCCAGCAGATAAAGTGATGATATTCGTGCTAAAAGGGCATTTTTTCACGGAACCTGGTGAGCTTCTCGACAAATTGAAGAAATCTGGTGTTCCAGCTGAAAAGGTGACATTCTTGAACAAAATACCAGAAAATCCATCATACTTGGTACATTTCCCGAAAGATACAGTAAATATCTTTGCTCTCAAAAATCAACATCATGTGATTGAAAATCTGGTGGTTAAGTGGGAACGTTTCAATAAATCCAAGAAGAGGTTAACTCAATGTTTCAACTGCCAGATCTATGGACACTCAGCAAAAAATTGTGGACGAGGCTACAGATGCGTCAAATGTCTCAATCAACACGAACCAGGGAAATGCTTGCGATCCAACAGAGATGGGACTGCAAAATGCGTTAACTGCCTCGGTGATCACTCTGCAAACTACAAAAACTGTAAGGTATTCATTAATTATAAGGAAAAAATTGTAAACACGCAAAAATCTAAAAAACCAGAAATGAGATACTTTAAAAGTACTCCCGCTCCATGGGCTAACTCCCAAAAAGTTCCATTCTCTATTTCCAACCGGGAAGAATTTCCGGATTTTTCTCAAATGTCGAATCAACAGATACCAAATTTGAATTCTCAAAATGAAAGCTCTGAAAGCTTCTTTAATTTGAAGAACGATTTTAATTCAATTCCTCAGATCACAGAAACATTGAAATTATTCAAGGAGTTAATTATTAGCTTAAAATCGACATCATGCCACAAAACTCGAATGGGATATTTGTTACAATATGTTATGGTCTAAATATGTCTTTACAACCTAAAATTAAAGTATTAAGCTGGAACAGTCAATCGATTGCGCCAAAATTACCTGAACTTTCCCATTTTGTTCATAAATACCAAATTAAAATCATAAAAATTCAAGAAACGTGGCTTACTCAACAATTTAAACTGAAATTCCTTAACTTTAAAATCTACCGCAACGATAGGACTTCTGAAACCACCAATAATCCTCATGGGGGTGTTGCAATCTTAGTACATCCTTCCATAGAGCATAATTTGAAAAAAATTTCAACTTTTGAAAGTCTTGAAGCTATCTCTATTGAAATTGAAGGGGTTTCATCTAATGTGACGATTGGTTCTATTTATTGTCCACCAACAATTAGTATCAACCAATTTAAACGCGAATTCAATAATATTCTTTCAACTTCAGGTCCTGCTTTCTTTTCTGGTGACTTTAACTGCAAACAATTTGCTTGGAATAGCCATAAAAATGATAGAAAGGGCAATGAACTTTTAAAATTGATTAATCACCATTCCTTTAAGATTCTCTCACCAAACGAACCTACTTTAATCCCGTGCAGAGGTGAACCTTCAATTGTTGATTTTGGAATAACTAAGAATTTTGATCACGTGTCAGATCCTATTGTTATTAATGAATTGTCTTCGGATCATTTCCCATTAATATATGAAATTGACTTTTGTCCTAAAGAAGTGGTAACTAAGATTTATGATTTTAAAAAAGCAAACTGGAAAAATTTTAAAGAAGATATTAATAAGATGATTATTGAGACTGAGCCATGTGATATTAACACCAAATTAAAAATTGACGATGCGGTAGAGGCTTTAAATGAAATGATAAGTTTATCGTCAAATAAAAATATTCCTTTGAAACAGCCATATTATTTTAGATTCTCCAATTCACCTGAAATTGAAATTATTACCAAAAATCGTAACTATTTTCGCAATTTGTATAAAAGAACCAGCAATCTTGCATATAAACCAATTATTAGTGAATTAAATAGATTAATTAAGCATAAGACAACTGAGTTTAACCAAAATGAGTTTGATAAAAAAATTGAAAAGCTAAGCCATAAGGATCATTCAGTCTATGGACTTACAAACGCTTTAAAAAATAGAAAATCTATGCTACCACCACTCATCAATGATTTTAATGAAACTGCCTATTCTGATTCTCAAAAAGCTGATTTCCTGGCTAAACCATTTTACGCGTCACATATTTTGACTTCCGATGTTATCTCCCCTGAAAGCCAAATTGTCGAAGAATCCCTACAAATCATTAATGACACAGAAGTTCAGTTTCCAGAAGAGAGTTCCATCACCCCTGATAATATTGTATCAATTATTAAAAAACTGAAAACTAAAAAAGCCAATGGTCCTGATAATATCTCTAACACTGTTCTTAAAAGTTTGCCAATGTCTGCCCTAATTTTTCTGACTAAAATATTAAATGCTTGTTTAAATCTTGGGTATTTCCCACTGAATTGGAAAATTGGGAAAGTTATAGCCATTTTGAAGCCCAACAAAGAATCCAATATCCCAACGAACTATCGGCCTATCACACTTTTATCAAATATTGGCAAAATATTTGAAAAAATAATTTTAGGATTTTTACAAATACACGAAAGAAATAATAAAGTCTTTATCCCTCAACAATTTGGTTTTCGCTCCCAACACTCTACCACCCACCAAGTACTTAGAATCAGCAAATCAATCTCACTGAATTTTAATAAAGACAAATCAACTGGTTTGGTTTTACTGGATATTGAAAAGGCTTTCGATTCATCGTGGCATGATGCTATCTTGCACAAAATGCTAAAATATAAATATCCAATTTATATTCTTAAAATCATTCAGTCATTCTTAGAAAATCGTATATCATTTGTTCAAATAAATGACTCAAGGTCTGAAAGCTATCAAATCCCAGCAGGAGTACCACAAGGCTCCTTACTTAGTCCCCACTTATTCAATATCTTTATTAATGACATTCCAAAACCACGAAACTGTAAAGTAGCACTTTATGCTGATGACTCGGCTTTGCTTGCAAAAGTCAATAACCCGCGAAACTTAAACCAACTCACCCGAATTCTCTCTGAAGGTTTGACCGAACTCAAAAATTACTTCAATTCTTGGAAAATCAAACTTAATGACTCGAAAACTGAGGCGATTTTATTTACTCACTCAAGAATTATGGAAAAGGATAAAATTACAGAGAAAGTTTTCTTCAACGGGCAATATTTAGAATGGCGCGATTGGGTTAAATACTTGGGCGTGATTCTCGATCAAAAGTGTCTGTTCAAAGAAAATATTGAGTTTAACATCAAAAAACGAGCTTATGACAAACGAAACTTTTAATAAATTTGAGTATTTTTTGAGTCTTTGAAAGTCAATTTTATTACATTTTAGTCTTTTTGAATCATTTTGAATCTTTTTGAGTCTTTTTGAGTCTTTTTTGAGTCTTTTTGAGTCTTTTGAGTCTTTTTGAATCAATCCTAGTAGCAGACTTTTAGAAATTTTCAATCAAATTTGCTTTGAAAATTCTGACGTATTGTTATTGTTTTGATTATTTTGGAACAATTCCTAGGAATTTTGATCAACCATGAGGTCTCTATTCCAAGCAAAAAATCTATGTTTATGGACGGTGATTTTATGTCTTTGAAAAAAAAAATTTAGCATGTGTTGTGAATATTTTTGAGATATTGAGTGTATCAGCCACCAGCAATATTTAACATGTTATGAAAGAATTACCAGTTGGCAAGTCCTTTTTTGGAAGGCAGTGATATATGAAAATCTTTAGAAAGTTCTGGAAATTTTCGAACATTGTAATAAATCGTAATATGCTTTCAAGCATTTTTTGATCCTGGAAATGTATGCTAAATAACCATATCTAACAACCCAAAATATGTTTGGAGTGACCAGCTAATGGTGAACCCGATTCTTATCATGATCTGTTATTTACTCATCATCCTTAATAATCCAGCTAAAGAATTCAAATCTCTAACTTGTACCGTTAAAAAGTTGATTTTGTATAGGAAAACCAGAAAAGTGGCCACAACTCCCTAGCTGGTGGACAAACATCCACTAAGATTTTCATGTATAAACAAGGTTCAATATGAGACATTTTGGTACCAGAAGATTTGGTCTGACTCTATTCGTTCAGGAGTTAAATAATATATATATATTTCATATTTCAAATAATATATTGCACCCAAAAAAACAAAACAACTGCATAGTTTGTAAATATTGAGAATAAATGTTAAAAATGAGTATTCGAAGATTTGAGGTGTAAATTGATCAGCAGTTTTAAATATCTTGAGCACATTTAGTTTTTTTTTAATTTTTTTGAATCTCAAAAAGTCTGAATAATTTACTTTTTAGTCGATTTTATTATATTTTATTGAATTTTATTGAATTTTAGTCTTCTTGAATCTTTTTTGAATCTTTTGAGTCTTTTTGAATCTATTTGAGTCTTTTTGAATCTTTTTGAGTCTTTTTGAATCTTTTTGAGTCTTTTTGAGTCTTTTTTATTACATTTGAGTCAATCTTAGTGTCCTCAGTTTTTTGAATCTTTGGTTTGTCATAATCTCGTCAAAAAATTTAAAAAGGCCATGGTTGCTATTTACCCACTTTTAAGAAAAAAAAGTTTTTTAAACATTGATTCCAAAAAAGTTTTATATTCAGCATACATTCGTTCGATTCTCACCTATGCTCGCCCAGTCTTCTCAAATTGCGCCAAAACCCACATTCAAAAACTTCAAGTCATGCAAAATAAAAACTTAAGAATGGTTCTAAATGCCCCCTATGCCACCAAAATCACTGATCTTCATGAACAATCTCAGATTCCATACATTGTTGAATTTATTGAAAAATTGACTAAACGATTTTATGGCCGAGCATCTTACTCTGATAGTCGCTTAATCTCCCAATTGGATGATTATTCTAATAATGTTGTAAATTTTCGCGTAAAGCACCGATTACCCAGAAAAATGGGAATTAAATTTTAACTCCTTGAAAAATTTCAATTTTAATTATTTAAGAATATTGTAAAATCACAAAATTTAAGTAAAAATTGTTAAAACCCAAAAATTGTAAAAATATTTAGTTAAGTTAGTCTTTAAGCTTATTTTATAAAAAAAAAACAACAAAAAACACAAAAAAAAAACAAAAAAAAAACACGACAACAAACAAACAAAACAAACCTAGAATTAGAAACACCAAAATGCTCTCCTTTCAGTCATGTAGTTTTTTCAAAACTCTTTTCTACACCATTTAACCATCAATGTCATAAAACCCATAATTCAGCCAGTATTAAAAATATTTTATACAACCCGCCAATTTGTAAATTAGGTTAAAGTCGCAAAAGACTCAAACTAGATTTAATTAAACGTGTACAAAGAAACTATGTAAAAATTATTTGAATAAAATATATTATTTTGACTCTATTATATTTTCGGACACGACCCGTAGTTTCAAATTCATGCTGTAAACTGTATCTAATATCTCATATTTTGAATTAAGGAATTTTATTTATTATGTTGAAAATTCTAAATATTATTTTCACGAATCGTTAATCTTAATATACAAATTAAATTTTCAGTTAAATCGTGATTCTAATAATAATTTACACAGCAGGATTTTGGTGCAGATGTATTTTGTTTTATTAATCAAACCTAAATTATTTTTACTAAAGAAAAAATGAAGAACAAATTTTTCAAAGCATAAGTTCTTCAATCCTCAAGGTTATAATTACTTTTGTTTGATATTAAATATACAACTTTGGTACCCAGTACCAAATATGTCAATTTGAATCTTGCCGCAAATTATTTCGATCAGTTTCTTTTCGGCCACCCATTTATTCGATCAATCTTGTTTACAATCGTATTTTCACAATTTGCACAACTTCGTTTTCAAATTGACAATTTAATCAGTTCCTGTTGGTTATTAAGCTGCAAAAAATAACTATCAATTAAGGATCAAGGTCATTAACTTAATTCAATCAAAGGTTTGTTGAATTAAGCGACATAATTTTCAATTTCTTTTGGAAAAATGTTATGCTCAAAACATTTTATATATATTTTTAGATGTCCGCGTCTTCCCACAAAACGAAATATCGCCGTAGATTGGCTGCAGTTTCATTTTTATCAAATATTTCTCTTGATGGATCACACAGAGATACTTTATTTGGCCGCCAAACAATCATAGTTCCACGACAGAGAAAAATAACTGGAACTGAACAAAGTGAACAGCAAGAAGATCATGGATCAATTAGTTCTGACTCAGAAAATGTCAGTTCTAAGAAAACAAATGGTCTAGTGAGGTAAATATATTTAGAAGGATTTAAAATCAAATTGTTTATGTTAAATTATGCTTAATTTTTTTAAAGACATAATGAAGGATTTGAACGTCGCTCCGGATTATTAAAACGAGCTTTGAACGATGAATTGCACTCAGGAATTAAACTTCCGGTTAGCAATAGTAGTAGTGAAAGTCTTAGTATAGCTGCTCTTCGCCCGAATCATAAGGTAAGCTATACTTAGCTGTTAAATTCTTAAATCATAGTTATGTATGTTTTTCGTCCTTAGGTTCATTATAATGACGCTAAACCAATGCGTGCCTCTAATGGTATAGCTCGTATGAAATTAGATATGGATCGTGTTGTGCTCTGTCAACAACGACATCCATTCTACGTTTTTTCTATTCGTCCTTACACCAAGTCTCTTGCTCAATCATCTGGAAAATCGAGCAAGACAGAAAACAGACGGCGCCAACCTTTGCCAACTTTCAGCGAGCAACAATTCGATCCGTTTGACTTATTAGGTTTAAGGCGTGAAGGTGCAGGTGAAATTTCGTATGGTCACCTCTTGCTACCTAGTCGAGCACCGACGAAAGAAAAACGTCCACAAGCAGAAAAAGAATGGGCTGGCTCAAAAATCACTAGTAGTTTTGCTATGGAAAACCATGCAGCTGCTCGATACTATGATCCAGCAAGAAATTACAAGAATCACGAATCAAGAAATCTAGCTGCCAGTCCTTTAACAGTCGCTCCGGATAGTGATGAAACTAGCTCAGGACTTCATATTGCACGTAATATGATTAATGGAAGTTCAGTTTAACTTTATATAATTCCTTTTTCATTCTTAAATTCAGCTTACTCAGCTAATCTGCTCGATGACCCAGAATTAGTGGCAGGAAAGCACCGAACACTTCTTACATTTACAAGCTACCTCACCAGTGTCATAGATTACGTAAGACACGCGGATTTAAAGAAGGAGCTCAATGATAAGTTCAGAGAAAAGTTCCCACACATTCAACTCACTCTCAGCAAATTGCGAAGCATAAAAAGAGACATGCGTCGAATTAATAAATATGATCCTCGAATAGATTTTGTCACAATCGCTCAAGCTTATGTATATTTTGAAAAGTTGATTCTTGCTAGGCTTGTCAATAAGCTGAATCGAAAACTATGTGCTGGAGCTTGCATGTTACTTAGTGCAAAACTCAACGACGTGAAAGGAGACGGTCTAAAAAGTTTAATTGAAGTAAGTAACGTTAAATAAAATAAAATAATTTTAATTCATTTTTTAAAATATTCAGAAAGTTGAGTCCGTGTTCCGAATAAACCGTAAAGAACTCATCGCTTCTGAATTTGCGGTTCTTGTTGCATTGGAGTTCAGTCTACATATACCAACAAGTGAAATTCACCCTCATTACCAGCGACTTATGCACGATTGCTGATATTACATTAAACAAAAAAACTTGATGAATTTGATGCAGTTTTGATCCTCAAATAGCCAAAAAAAATTATTTATGTAACTATTAATACTGAATACTACATTGCTGGATACTATGTTTAAAACGTCCAACGTTCTCAAAAATAAATATTTGTAAGTGAATTTTGTTGTTGTCTTTATTTGTTTAAAGTAAATTGAAAGTGTTAAAATTATGACTTTTAACCCAAAGAAATCCGTATAATATTATTAAAATTAACTACCGCATCGCAATCCATTTTTAATTTTGATGATTTTTTGTTGTTTGATATTCTTTTTAAGTATCACCTCAGGCAATCTAGTGGTTACATGTTCTATTGTAGAAAAACATCTTCATCACGAATTTGCTATTTAAGAAATTGGTATTTGCTGCAAATAATAAGGTTGATAATTTCACAGGCAAGCATATTGTAACTATTTAGACAGTATTTACTTGACGATGAACTTTTAAAAATTCATTGGAGGGATCCATGAAGTTAGGGGCTGTTCATAAAAATATGCGAGAAAATTTTTAAAGACATTTTAGGGGGGTCTATAATTCGGATAAAAAAGTGTTCTTTTTTTCTTGGAAATCCTTTATGGACACCCCCTTAATTTTGAATAGAACAGAATAAGTATTTGTTATAAAAATAAACTTTTATTATACAAAATAACAAAAACATTTATTATTGAAGCATCATATGCTTAAATTGTCAAATTATGGTAACTTTAATTAACTTTGAGTAACATATTATACTTTGCAACTTATTTTTATCCACTTAGTTCTTGTATTCGCAATGTGCTTCATCCGAACCATCTGTGCAGTCGATGATCTTCAGAAAGTTATAAAAATAATGATTTTGAAAATATTCCTAAAAAATATTTTAATATATCATACCTTGTCACATAATTGGTCCAAACTTATGCACCGCCCACTAACACATCTTAGCTCCTCTTCAGGACAAGGTGACGAATGAGATGTTGTTACTGCTTGTGCTACAGATTTAAGATAAGTCAATTACAAAATGATTAAATGTAATTAATTCAAAACACTTTGCATCAGAATATTATAAAACTTACTTGTTGCTACGCTTTCTGTCGTGGTAAAAAATGTTACTTGTCTGGTTGTAGCTGTTGAAACTTTAGAGTTTCCTCTTGTCCTAGTATTTGGTGTTGTTGACCGGAAGCGTCTGGGTGTGCTTGAATATTTGTAATCATTTTCCGAATCTGATGTGATCATAATTTCTTTGCTGTCTTGAAAGTTGTCTGGGAAATACGTTGAACATTTAAAATGAAATTAATTTTCAATGATTGAAAACGGTAATTGCGCAATTGAATTATAATTAATTACTCAAATTTTTTGGCAGCACAAACGCTCTTCCGGAAGCTGCTTCGCTTTGGATTTCATCTTCATCTTTCCCACCTCTTTCTATAACTGGAATGTGATCTGCGGCCGTCGAAATGATTTTATCACCATCAGAACTTATATGTTCATCGTTTTTTGAATCAGAATTATAGACCAAGCGATCTTCGTTAGATATTGTAAGGTATGGCAAGTTTTTTAGTTGATCAGCGGATTGCTCTTGTACGAATGGAAATACTCTTGCATTTATAAAAGAAGAAAAAGAGTCTTCATCAAAATCATCCGTACAGTCTTTTTCATCAGATAAGTCACCTTTTGATTAAATAAATAATATTCAAATAACATACAGAAACGTTTGTTGAATCATTCTTTCAAACTATACTTACTGCAATCATCATAATTATCGCATTTAAATTTTTCAGGAATACATTTATCGTTTGATAAGCATCTAAACTCGTTTTGCTCACAGAAAATACAATTTTCCTCATCCTATAAAAATCAGTTAAAATCTAACAAAAAAATATTTGATGGGAACATACCTCTCCAGTTTTACAATCTTGGATGTTTTATTGCAAGAAATATGAAATATTAGATTTTCATCAAGCTCACTGACATTTGAAAGCTCCCATAAATAAAGTTCAAGGTGATAAAATTCTTTGAGTCAAGGGTGGTGCCAAAGATCGGCCAAAAAGCTATTTCATTTTGTATTAATTTGAATCCAAAAAGCTGTTAAAGGAGTATTTGGGATAGTCACAAAATAACTTAATGATCCATAAAACATAAAACAACAAAACGTATAGAT